>OZ020605.1:64321946-64948923 GCA_963971545.1 Philophylla caesio
ATTATCCAACAAACTAAATTCATACAACATATAACAGGCAACCATCTACATTAGACTTTTTCCTTTCCAATGTACCTCAATATGTGAATCAACCAGAAGTGATAACAAATCTCAGTTCCGACCACCTCCCAGATAAAATTGCAGTTCAAAAATGCGCATGCTGCAGTGGCAACAGTATATTAGACTTTCATCATGTAAGCTGGTCTAGATTTGGACAGATAATTATTCGTAACCTGAAAGTCCCCGATATATCCAATATTACTGATATAAATGGCATAGACTCGTTGGTTACCATGCTCTCTGACACTATTTCCGGTGCAATAGACTCTAGTCAAGAAAGCCTCCTGCTACAATGCAGAAACGTTTTCCTTGCCATATTAAAAACCTAATCAGAGAAAGAAATTACTACAGACGCATCTGGCAAAGGTGTAGAATTCCTTTTTTTCCTTTTTCCTTACCGAATACAAAAGATTAAACTTGATAGTTGGGGTAATGATAAATGAATTCAGAAACCTTACATGGAACAAACGTCTGCTGACATTAGATAAGAGCTCTCCACCTTTTTGGAGTTTAACAAAAATTTTGCGGAAAAAGCACAACAATATCACAGTCTTGGAAGAAAACCATGTCATATACATTACCAATACAGAAAAGTGTGAACTACTAGCGAAGGAATTCGCACCAAACAACAATATATCCGCACATCTCAGTGATCCAATCACGTCAAGGGAGGTAGAATGTGAATATCAGCGGATACTAACTACAATCTTACCACCCGCTAACGAAAATCTAATATTAATTTCCAAAGTTCAAAAAATATTTAACAATCTCAAAGTCAAAAAAACTGCCGGCGTCGACGGCATTAACAATAACGTACTTAAACATCTCCCAAAGACGGGAATCAAATTTCTTACTGTCCTATTTAACAGCTGTTTCCAGTTAGGATACTTTCCTAATAAATGGAAAATTTCTAAAATCATTCCAATCAAAAAACCTAATAAACCTTCTAGTGTTCTCTCCTCCTAAAGACCGATCAGTTTACTTCCGTTCGTAAGCAAAGTCTTTGAAAAAATTATCCAAAACGAACTTAATTTCTTTCTTGGCGAAAATAATCTTCTCCCCACTTGCCAATTTGGTTTCCGTAAAGAGCATAATACTTTACATCCACTAATGAGGATCTGTACATTAGTGAAGAAGAATTTCAAAAACCAAATTTCTACGGGCATGCTGCTACTGGACATCAAACCTGCTTTTGATTCTGTCTGGCACGCCGCTTTGATCTACAAAATGGCCAAATATGGGTTCTCCTCCGAATTATTAAAATTATGCAAAGCTTTTTATCAAATAGGTCCTTTAGGGTGCACTTAGGCAAAAGTAGTTCATATAAAAAGAATATCCCGGCGGGTTGTCCACAAGGTTCGTGTTTGTCTCCTGTACTCTATAACCTATATACTGCTGACATCCCTCCACTTAGTAAGTGCATTACTTCGATCTATGCGGATGACACTGCTATCTTGTCTTCTGCTGTGCTTGCCAGTGATATCATAAACAATCTTCAAGCCGCTTTAGATAGCACAATAAAGTATTTTAAAAAATAAAAAATTCTTGTTAACACTTCTAAAACCCAAGCCTTCTTCTTCACTAGAAGACGCAAAACAATTTTCTTACCTCAAAGAAATCTCATATATAATGGTGACTTAATTCAATGGGAACAAAAGGTTAAATACCTCGTTGGGTATATAAACAATAAAATTAATGTACTGATCAAGATATTATATACATTCATCAACCGGAATTCTTTACTTAGTATACAAAACAAAATGTTAATGCATGTTATGCATGTCCCGTATGGAGTAATATCGCATCGTGTCATGTTAAAAATTGCAAATTACACAAAATAAACTCCTTAAAGTTGCATTTAATCTACCCCGATATTTTTCAACGACAGATTTACAAAGCATAGCTGACTTATCACTGGTTTCAAATAAAATTAATCGGTTAACAACAAACTTTGTACGCAAATGACATGTGTCAGAATATTTACACATCCAGGATCTAGCACTTCCACAGTAATATAAGTTAGATTTAAGCTTTTTATTATTTAAGTTTCAGAAAGGTTTTTGAACAAGAATAAAATGTTTCCTTCACTATTACTATGTCAACTAATTACATCTCACCGTTATCTAATTTAATACAATATTGAAGTTGAAAAGGAGGATTGCCCTAAATACTTACGTATAATGTAAGTAATATGTATAATTTCATTGTACTACTATTAATAAATAAAACAAAATTTAAAAAAATCCTAAGATCGCATTATATATTTTTGGGGCTTTTCTATTCATTGTATTTACCTTTAGTATTTGATTTTCTTTATTAGCTCCATGTGGCAATCCACATGGGCCAAACTAACCTCCCTCAATGTGCATAGGTTTGCATACCTTTTTCATATTTCATATGATCACTCACTAATTGGGTGAATTAAACCAGAATCCAAAGCAAAGTCAAAGATGCAATTGTAATTATTTTGTTGAAGTTTGCAGTGCCATGTAGTCGTTACCGGAGAGCTGTGAAGGCCTTATTTTCATCGATGGACTATTTTGCTAGCACACCATGTAAGTGATATGTTTTTTTTTAATACTTTTACATGAATCTGCATATGTGCATATGTAGCTTTGTACACATTGAGTTATATTTTAAATCTCGTGAGAAGCGAGGTATTTAGCCTATGTACATATATATTTTTCATGTATGCGCATATTGATATAGATATGAATATGTAGAGTAAACTAAGTGAGAAACCGGGAAGTTGAGGTAGGTTAGTGATCTTGATTTGTTTAGTCTCCAGGAAAAATATTAGTCTAAAAGATACGGACTTTAGAATTTAAAGCGTTAGTTAAATAATAATTGATTGCTAAGTAACATACTATTCCTTTGTATACTTATGTATGATGTCGTGAACTTGGTAATTAAATTACATATGTATGAAAAGATTTAAATAATTTGGTCTTGTTTCTGAGGGAAGTGTGGGGATTGAAATGGGGCTTTTCATTACAGCGATTAAAGCCATGGTAGGGTGGACAAGGAGCAGCCATAAGAATGTAAGCTGGAGCTGCAGGCTATGATGATCCTAGACGATTATAAGAGTATGGACCTTTATCCTTTGTGGTCGTGGCTGGTTTCTCAAGTGTGCAAGTATGAACTTTTATCATGTTCGTGATGTGGGTAGTTAAAAGGGTCGCTTGGTTTATGATAGTGTTCATTGAACCCCCCCTCCCCAGACTGAAGCTACGGCATAAGAACTAGTGCCTACCTTAAAATATCAGCCTACGGACACGTAGCAATTTACTAAAATGATCAGAATGAAAAGAGGAATCTATTTGGTCCTGACTGTCTGTCCGTCCCTCTTTGGTGCTGTGGTATTACAGAAATTTACGAAGGTCTTGAGGTCCCAATTTCTTACTTATCTCAAAAGCTTAACAAAGCACAGAGTAACTATATATATAACCCACCATCCCTTATGACTCATACTGGTGGCCAGGGTCGCGGAGGAAGCAAGCTACTGCTGGGCATATTGACTAAGTCAATGGCGAGCCTATTCCTGAATGAGGAGAAGGGCGAACTAGCATCCAAACAGGATGAAGCAGCTAACGCTGTGACTGACGCGAGGATGCTAGATGGTCCTGCTTCTTCTTAAGGCAGCCGATCACTGATATCACTGACGGAACCGACAACGGTTAAACCTGGTGCAAACCAGGGGATTATCGATAAGGGAAATCCCATATTACTGAGTCGAAAACGGGTGAAAAGCTAACCGCAAGGCAGCTGAAGAGAAGGAAGCAGAAGGAGAGGAAAGCCGCGGCTATAGCTGTGGCTGTCTTTCAACCATCTACCTCAGCGCCGTTTGCAAAAGTGGCTGCAGGAGCCATTATGGTGGGGATACACACCGACATAGCGGAAGGATCGTTGTCCAAAGGGCAAAGAGACTTTCTCGACAGCTACCTTGGAAGGCAATTATCGAGTCGAAAGACAAATCTAACTTCGAGGGGATGCTCGAGGAGGACGATATGGTCAAGATACAATGCTCCGATGAGTATTCCCGAGAGTGGCTGACCAAAATGATAGCGAAGATACAAGCCTGTGAGAACTACAAATTCGTCCTAAGAGACGGATGTAGTAGAAGGTTGGTGAGATACCGGGTACACCCCGGAAACCAAGCGAGGTTCTACAGCGTATCGGTGTCCAGAACGAGGGACAGAAAACTAGCCAATGGCATGTGTACTCGTATACCAGAGGACCGGTTTCCAGAAATGGAGAAGGCTCTTTTCTGGTGGTAGGCATAGACCCAAGCTCGGTGGAAGTTCTTCGAACTAGATACGGGTACCGCCCTAACCTACACCTGGGAAGGATTACTTTCCGTACCCAGGATAAGCAAAGGAAAAGAGGGAAGAAGTAGTTAATGGCTTCACCACTTTCGCAACACAAAATATTGAAGTTGCCTTCTGGCCTAGTTATACAAAACGTAGGTAACAAGCCTACTATTGTCACCAGCAGAAGACAAGAAGTGATTGATCTAACCTTGACCAACAAAGTCATGGTGGATCACATCAAATAATGGATGGTGTTGGATTAGGAATCTCTTTCTGATCATCGGTTCATTAAGTTCCGGCTAGGTACTGATACTTGTCAAGTGCCAAAAAGTCGGAATCCTCGAAAGACGGACTGGGAAAAATATGGGTTGCTCCTAGAAGAGAGAATACCAGATCTTCCTAAATTCAAAAGCATAAAATCAATTAAAAAAGCGACCCACTAGGTAGCGAGTACTTTTGGTTGGTTGTTTTGAGGATATATGCCCGCTGAGAAGAAGCATGGAAGGAAAAGCGGTCCCATGGTGGAACGCCGAACTTACCAAGCTTCGAAAAAGATCCAGGAAACTCCTGAATCGGGCGTCAAAAACTCGGAAGGAAGAAGATTGGTCCGGATATCGTGTCGTGCAGAGGGAATATAAGAGGAAAACTCGATCGTGTAAATTAAGCTCTTATATTTCTTAGACTTCTGCAGCGATATTGAAAATACGAAAGAGTCGGCCAGGCTCTGTACGTTACTGTAACAGTCATTGCTGGACACTGACACACTCTCCTGGAAACCCACTTTCCGGGTTGCAGGCTTATTCTTGACACAGGCAGAGATATGGAAGTTGATGACACGACTGGGAGAGCCACCAAATTAAACTGGAACATAGCATCTAAGGTGGTGACCGAGGAATCAATGAGGTTTTCACTTACCTCTTTTTGTGACTTCAAATCACCTGGTACGGATGGTGTGTATCCGAAGGTGCTGTAGTGTCGGGGAGACAAGCTTATTGACACTCTAATGAGAATCTTTAGGGCTTGTCTGGCCTTTGGCTATATCCCTATGCTTTGGCGAAAAGCCAGGGTTGCCTTCATTCCCAAACCGGGAAAGGATGATTATGCCCTGGCAAAAAGCTTCAGGCCGATCAGTTTGACATCCTTCATGCTGAAGAACCAGGAGCGTATTGTCGAAAGGCACATTAGATCAAGGGGCTTGGTAGACAGTCCTCTTAGTACTCACCAACATGCATACCAGAGTGGAAAATCCTGTGAATCAGCCTTGCATGATCTTGTAGCAAAGATCGAAGTAGGACTGGAAGCAGAGGAATACACAATTAGAGTATTTGCTGACATTGAGGGAGCGTTTGACAACGCTACTTTTTGGCTCTATATGCTCTGCGGCCAGACGGCATGGAGTGGATGAAATAATCGTAAGAATCGCTTCATGCTATCAAGAAGATTGCTGACCGTTGGGGAAGAAACTAGCCTCTCTACCATGGCAGAATTTGGGAGGGGATGCCCTCAGGGCGGTGTACTCTCGCCTCTCTTGTGGTGCCTGGTAGTGGACCCTCCACTAACGGAAATGCAAGCTACGCCCACATGCAATCCTACGCTGACGATGTGTGTGCTTTGGGATCAGCAAAGTCTCTCAGGAAAGTCTGCGCAAAGACACAGAGAATCCTAAATATGATTGATGAATGATGCACTCTGCAAGGCCTTGCTATCAACCCCAGCAAGAAAGAGATAGTTTTATTTACGCGGAAGAGAAAATTTGAAGGTCTCTACCTATCGGTGCTCAGAGACGTAGACGTAAGCCTTTCCCGGGAAGTAAAATATTTAGGGGTAACTCTAGATAGCAAGCTGACGTGGAAGACTCATGTCGAGCTGAATTTAAATCGAGCACTGAAATTTTTCGGACAGTGTCGGAGAACCTTTAGCAAGACTTGGGGTCTGACACCGGCTATGGTACTTTAGGTATATACAGCTTTAGTCAGACCAATAGTCAAGTACTCTGCTGTGGTATGGTGGCGTAGAACCATGGGGAAAACCATAGTCTCTATGCTGAAATAACTGTGTGCATAAGCATTACGAGCGCTATGAGCACAACCATTGGATTTAGATATCCAGAAGAAGGCGATGAAGACGATGTGTCGACCGCATTGTTACGGCCTGTGACACTATAAGAGGAGCTTCGGACACAGGGAGTTGTTTGGAAGGGTGTCAGAGGAATACCCTTTGCGTCTGGCCCTAGTGACAAAATGATACCCGGAGTTTCCTTTTAGGAGAAAGTACGCCGTTAACTTTCCTACAAGGGAGGAATGGAGAGATCCAGATACTCTTCTGGGGAGCTTGGTAAAAACTTTCTACACTGATGGCTCCAAGACTGATAATGGGACTGGAGCTGGCTGGCATCTGGAGGGTAACTTCGGAGGCTTCTCTGCTTTGGGTCAGATGACCACGGGGTTTCAATCGGAGGTCTTCGCAATACTCAAAGTAGCAGACTGGATAGTTGGCGAAAGCTGGAGGGGATACTATATTAAGGTCTGTAGTGACAGCCAAGCTGCCTTAAAGGCTTTGGAAACCGCTCGTGTTTCTTCAAAAATTGTCCAGAAATGCAAGTAAAGGCTAAACACCGTTGCAAGACGGAATAAGCTTGAGCTGGTGTGGGTGCCCGGACATTGTGGTGTTCAAGGTAACGAACTGGCCGATGAATTGGCAAACCGGGGGTATTCGCACTGTCCAGTTGGACCGGAACCAATCATCGGGTCAAGTATGGCGGGAACTATCAGGTACATCAGGAACTTATGAGCAAAGCTCATGAGGACCGCTGGTGCAGTACTGACTCCTGCAAAATAACTAAGTGCTTTCTGAAAAGGGCAGACAGAGCAGTGGCGAAATTTCTCCTCAACCAGAGGAGGAGGGAGCTGCGAGCTCTGACAGGACTGATAACGGGGCAACACATGGTCATAGGTATCATCGACGATCCACTATGCGCATTTTGCCTTGAGGATGAGTATAGTACAGAGCATTTTCTCTGCAGCTGCCCGGGGTTCCCTAGGCTCAGTGGACTAAGCAGGTTCGTTAAAGAATCGGGTTAGTTTGCTGAGGAGTAGTTACCTCCTAAGACTCCCCACCCACCCCTTCTCCCTCACCCTCTTTATCCTTTTTACAGGCCTCAAGTACAAGGGGCAGCAATGTCTGAGTGCTTGGTAAACTCATGCTTGGGTTTTCCGGCCTACCCAAATCCATTCATACATCCATCCAACCTGCTTCTTAACTCAAGTACAACAAATCTCGAACGAAACCCTAAATTCCCAACAACGAAAATTCTAGGAGCTAGAAGAAGTTCCAAAACCCCAAGTAATTACTCCTGAAGATGAGATTTGTGAGAATTTGTTCAAATTCGCAACTACAAGAAATAAAGAATTTCGTTACGTAGTCCTGCTCCCTTTTACGCCAAGCTTCCCAGATCAAATCGCCTGAGGTCAGTCTCGCACCTCAGCTCTCCAGCAATTTCTCAGCATTGACAGAAACCTTCTCTAATAGGGCGAACTTAAGCCGTTATATGATAACATGTTAGAAGAATATACCACTCTCAACCAGATGATAGCAACAACTTCATATCAAAGTTCCTCAGAAGGCAAATTTTGGTCTTTCTATCTCACTCACCACGCCGTAGTAAAACCCGAAAAGAAAACGACAAAAGTGCGAGTCGTCTTCAGTGCACCAAAGAATTCACGCTCTGGTTATTCTCTCAATGATGTTCTCTGTATTGGGCCAACTCTTTAACCCGACCTGATGCTATTGATTCTCAAATGGCGAACGTATAAATTTGTTTGCAACGGCGACGTCGAAAAGATGTATCGCCAAATACTTCTTCACGTAGGCGGCCAAGACTATCAAATAATAATACGCGATTACAAACTAAAAGTCGTGCCCTTCGGTGTACGTTGTGCGCCATATCTCAAAATACGCACCCTGCACCAACTCGCAGTAGACGCGAAAACGGTATACCCTAAATCAGTACCTATGTTACTAAAGGATACTTATGTGGGTGACATTCTGTCTGGCAGCCACGATCTCCTTACAACCAAAGAATACCTCTCACAAGTCGTCAAAGCGCTCAATTCAGCAGTCTTTCCCCTGAGAAAGACCAGAGCCAACAGTTCTAAAATTCTTGAAAATGTTAATGTGGATGACTTCTTTGATACCCAATTTCGCGTCATCAGCTGGTACAAAGCGACAAATTCTCTCGTCTGTTGCGAAACTTTTTGACCCCGAAGGATGGCTCACGCCGATATTTATTCAAGCCAAAGTCATCCTACAAGAGTTATGGCTTAATGAAACTGGTTGGGATGACCAAGTTAAACCTCTCCGTTTAACAAAATGAGTGCAATTTGCAAACAATCTCAAAGCAATCTCGAGCATTCAAATATCTCTCCGACCAACAGGTCGAATTACATGGCTTCTGCGATGGCTCCGAAATGGCGTATTGAGACCACCGTCTACGTCCCCACCTTGTGGTCTCCAAAGGCAAAGTAGCGCCCCTTAGCTTACCACGGTTTGAACTGTGCAGCGCCCATCTTCTAGCTAAACTACTCGCAGTCGTCCAATCCCATCTCGATCTCTCTAACAGGAAGTTGATGAACCGCGCAAATCATTGATCTGGTTGGAAACGGAACGTGGCGGTATGTACGCAGCAAGGAGATTGCTGCTGACCTTTTCACCAGAGGGTGCAAACCTCTTGACCAGACAGCTTCGTCTCTTTGGTGGAATGGCCCGGAATGGCTTGTAGGCCCACCCTTATCTTGGCAAAAATCATCACATCGGGACGTCGACACCTGAAAGTGCGCCGAATCGAAGCATTCCATGTAACCGAAGAAACGCCCGACCTTCTCGATAGATTTTCCTCCTACTTACGCGCACTAAAGGTGATGGCATATGTATTCAGATTTATAACTAATCTAAGAAATAGGCTAAACGACATGAATATTATTTCACATAGTTCCCTCACTCACGATAATCTTCGCAACACAAAACATCGTCTCATATCCGCGGCTCAAACTCAATATTTCTGTCAAGCAAAAACAAGGTTATCCAACTCAAATCCAATCGGAAAACGGAGCTCAATTATATCTCTCAACCCGTTCCTTGACAAGGAAAACTTACCCCGTGTCAATGAGCGACATCCAGTCGTTATCCCCGAAAAATCTCATCTTATGCAGCAAGTGGTAAGGCAAGAAGAAGTGTTTCTCTGTACGTCGGTACCTTTGGTTAACATTGTATATTCTATTCTAATTCCTATAATAATTAATAAAAGTGTAAAGCTACATATGAACGCGGAAAAGCGTATGTTAAAATTGGGTAACACTTTTATTAAAAAAATCCCAGCGCGCAGCATTTTTAGTGAAAGTGAAGTGCTTCATTTCGAGCAGCGTTATTTCCATAAAACAGCAAGTTGCTACAACCGTTCAGCCGGCTCCAACAGCAAGTAAAGTTTAACCCCCAGAACCGCAAGTAAAATTTACATGGTTCTCAAACACTGCGGTATAAAAGCAAACCAGAATTTCTGGTCACACAGTACAACCAAAATAATAATACAAATTTTATAAAAAATTTCAGTATATGTATGTATGGACGAAGATAAAAATTGGGTTTTCCTGCGCAAAATATATATATTGTAGCTCGTGTTTGTGAGGAAGTTGAAAATGATCTTTAAGCGCCTGCCAACCAATGAGGGAATCTTCTCTTTTTGTGGTCTTACTGCATTTAGACCTCTTTTTATTTGAAAATGTTTTATTCTCACGATAATATCTGAATTTTTTTCCGCGAACTTTTAATGCAACGGGCAATTTCACTAATATTTTCTCGTCCTGGTACATGTTCTGGAGCTCTTGCAACATCCCATTTTAAGTATTTCACATTGATGTCTTTTAAAAATTTTACTTAGATTAGTTATTTCGGAGAAAAATCACAACCTTAAACGCAAACGAGTTACGAAAAACGTTTCTGATGGCAGGGTGTGCTAATTAAAATGCCAGTTTGAATCAAAAGCCTTAATGAAATAAAGGCTTACTTCTTTGAAACCGACCCAAAATTTTCAGTAATGCGTGATTTATAACGGCAAAACAAAAACTTATTTATATACAAAAAAATACCGTTATCTTTAATTTTCAAGCAGTACTATTGGAATATGTAAGGGAGTGCTAGTAAGTGTGCCATTATGGAATTGAAATGTGAAACTGGGAGCACAGCTGATATATTCCCCTCTCATAACAGAATTTTCTCACATACATACTATTTATTTATTTATTTATTTAATTCTCTATTACGGTCTGCTGACCCAAATTTCACAATATAGATGTAAAACCAACAGAAGCGTATTTTTACATTCACATATTCATTGAGATAGTACACATTTTTATTCTATAGCAATATAATTTGTAATTCTCTCGATGCGTATTTTATAATTGACGATGTCGGAATGGACGATATTCCGAGTATCATCGTATCTGCCCTATGGCGGCGACAGGTGGTCTGAGATGAATTGATCAGTTCCAGTGCCATACTGATTCTACAATTCTTCTTCAGGTACAACATACTTTTCGATGAGTTATGTACATATTATTTCTGCTGTCGGAATGGTCGAGATTCCATGCAGCATTGCATCATCCCCGCTCTATGCTCGACAGGCGGTTTATTTCTCAGACGTAACAGGCTTTATGAGCAACACCTTATATACGCTGTCGGAATGGACGAGATTCCGAGCAGCATCGCATCTTCCGACGCAGGTGGTTTATTTCGAAGGTATAACAGGCTTTTTAATGAGTAATATCATATTTAAGCTGTTGGAATGGAAGAGATTCCAAGCAGCTTACGTGTTTAAACAGGTCGGATGGATAGGACTAGTTTCCAAGCCAACCTTTTATTGGGTTCCTTTGTCATAGGTGATCTGAATGATTTAGTTTCAGAATTGCTTTGGTGGAACGCATGGAAAGGACTTGTTTTCATGCCGAACCTTTTTATTTAATAGGTAATGTCCTGCAGTGATCAGCTAGGAGCCTCTTGAAGGTACATACAAATCTTATACAGTGGTAAATTGCAGTCGGTACACAAAATAGGTACATAGGTAACAACAAAAACGCAACATTTACACAAACACATATGGATGTGTATGTAGGTGTGCACAAACGTTTCACGATAGACGCGATTAAGACGTCAAAATGCGTTTACCACTGCAAGCTGGCGATGGCATAATAGAGACACTAATAGGAATAGGAACTTCAAGCTATATTATAATAATAATAGGGAGATATTTTTCGAACCGCGAGCTTCTGTACGGAAGCGATAATGGGCCGAAGATGTATAACGTGACAACAGGGGTCCCACAAAGATCTGTCCTTGGACCACTTCTGTGGAACCTTATGTAAAATGGTGTCTTGAGCCTGGAAATGCCTCCACGTAAAAAAGTGGTGGCTTTCACAGACGATGTTGCGGTAGTAGTTGTGGCAAAACATCTACATCAAATTGAAGTTGCAGCCCGAGAAGAAGAGTTTTAAAAATCAAAACTTGGCTTTACTTAATGTACCTAACGTTGGCCGACCACAAGACCGAGGCACTTTTGATAAGCAGCAGCAAGACAGTGAAGTTTCTGAATATTCGCGTTGGGACAGAGATAATTACGTAAAAGCCTGCTATCAAATACCTGGGTGTAATGATTGACTTACGCCTTAACTTCAAGTCCCATTTAGAGTTCATTTCAAAGAAAGTCTCGACAGTGCAGCCACGCTAGTCGCGTATTATGTCAAACAGCGGAGGACCAAGACACAGCAAACGAGTTATTTACAGTTAGGTTATTAGCTCAATCCTCCTGTATACGGCGCCTTACGAGCGGTCTGCGGCTTCCGCACAGTTTCAGACGAAGCCTCCTTTGTCATAGCTGGACTGATGCCAGTAGATATTATGGCCCATGAAATGAAACGCATTTATGATAAGCTTTCCGAAAACAATGGAAGATTAAACCAAAAAGAAGTAAAGGCAGGAGAAAGGAAAAACTCAATGAACATTTGGCAGGCTCGTTGGAATAGCTCCCCAAAGGGCAGGTGGACCAACGAGCTGATACCAAATATCAGCAAATGGGTTAAAAAAAACCACGGTAACACAAACTTTCATTTAACACACTTTCTCTCGGGTCATGGGGTGTATCGAAAATATTTAAACAAATTTGGACACGAAAGCTCCCCTTGCTGCCCAACATGCAGAGTCAGCGACGAAGATGCAGAAATATTATGTTACAATGCCCGCGCTATGCTCCTCAAATTCAGGCAATTTCGCACGGAGAAACCGTCATTGACTCAATGCTTTTTTTTTTTTTTAATTGAGTTTATTAAGGAAACATTTTTTTTTTACAATGGTTACTTCTACAATAAACAATAGAATACTTAAATTTAATGCTTAACAATAGTCTCCTGATCGAGCTCTCAAGTTGAATGTATTATAATTATAGAATTCTCTTTTAAAGACTAATTAGAGGAGAAGTTTCTTACATTGAAATTCATTTATTATTTGTATGTAAGGAAAAATAGTTATTAAAAAACATTACAATTCGTGCGTTTTATGAAAGATAAAATCGGAAAGTATTTACGCGCGGCGTATACGGAATATACGCTCCGTGTAGAGTTTATGGAAAAAAAGGAAATGAACGATTGTTTTGATATTAGCGAATAATAGAATTTATTCAATTTAAATCGTTATAATTTGGTATAATTGTGATTATGTGGTATATAAAAATGTCGAAATTACCTCCGTAGTGGCGTGGTGGATGCTGTGTCTCTCGTCTTCGGAAAAGAAGTGATCAGACGGAGTTTGTTTAAACGCCGTTGAACCGCCAAACGGTGCACCGAGTTAAGGGGAAAGTTAACGAAAGGGCACTGTTTGGCGGCAAGTACCGGCGCTCCGAAAAGTGTAAAGGACTGTGTGTGTGTGTGTGTGTGCATGTGGGTGAAAGTGTGTGTGCGTGAGCGTGTGTGTGCATGTGGGTGAAAGTGTGTGTGTGTGTGAGTGTGTACACGCAAACCGCTTACTAGGGATGCGCGTACGATTTGTCGGTCGAAGGAGGGTGGCGATGAGATTAAGGCCGGAAGCCTAAACATACCGGCCCCCTTGCTGTCAGCAAAATTACAGAGAAATGCGCGCCACCACGCTCACGTGCGGGAATATAATTCTATGAAAAAAATAAGCTTGAATACTACGATAAGGACGTGGTTATGGATGAATTTCAGTGCTTTTAAATAGTTTACAAATAAGTAAATATACATGAAGTGTATAATATGTTAATAATAATTTGTTTAAATTTTTAATTTTCGCATATCGTTCGTTTGCTGAAAAATTTGTCGGAGTTATATAGGTCTCTACAACGGTTTTGGTACGAAAATTATTAACGTTGGTGAGCACCGGAGACCATCAGGCCAAAGATTGTGGCCTGTGTGAGGAGACCGCTGACTGTCGTAGGAGGGGGGTCCCTCAGCATAATCTGGGGGACCACGTCGCACCCCAGGGTTAGTCTCACGGGTGTGGACTGGTAGAACTGCGGGTCCGCAAGCCGCATTAGCCTGAATGGGATCGCCACCTTTGGGTCCAGTGTTTCTCGCGGAACGATGCGGCTGTAATATTCGGCAACGGTCGCCTGCGTCGTAATTCTTTCCGCTACGCCATGTCTTCCCCTGAGAATCAGTGCGCACGTCGCTCCGCGCTCTGTTGTGGCGCGCTCGAGTCGGAGGGTTCGCGCCAGCTCATCGTCTATTATCGTGGCCGACGCACAGGGGTCGACCAGCGCGCGGACCAGATGGAGGCGCCCCCCTGCTTCTATTTTGGCCACCACAGTTGGTGCCACGGCTTCAAAGACTCTCGTTAGGGGGGGAATGTTAGAACTAGTGAGTCGCCCGGTTCGAAAGCTGGCCGGTTGGCCCAGTCGCCTCAGCATAGCCCCACGAGGGACGATTGCATCGCGGCGCGTTATGCGAGGGAGTGGTCGGGAAGGACGTGTTCCCGCGCCACCCATACGTTGGTGGGTTTCGCGTGTTGACAGTCGGAAAGGACGAGTTTCCGAGCTGTCCTCAGTGTGGCGAACACGCCGCTGAGCAGGCGGTCTGAATGGACGTGATCCAGAGCCGCGCTGCTTTGACGGTCGGAAAGGACGGGTTTCCGAGCCGTCTGCGTGCTTTTCGTGTTGCAGTTTCGGACGCAATCTCCTTATTCTGTATATCTCCGTCGTTGTCGGCTGCGCAGATTCTTCGAGTTTCTCCGTTTCCAGCCTCTCCGCCTCCTCAACTTGCTGCGCCCAGGACAACGTCTGCCCAGTGAGGTCGAGTGACAATACCTCGTCCATTTCCGGCAGCGTTGCGGAGCTTGGCGATCGGGGAGTATCTTCCTCGTCGAGATGCAGGGTGGTGTGATGCTTGTCGTGGCACCTGAAGCACCGCCCCTGGCTGCCGCATATTTCCCGGTGATGAAACGGGGATAGGCCGTTGGTGCAGTAACGGTGAAGGATGACCACTCGGAGTCTCTCTTCCGCTGATTTCTTCCGATATATCGGGCAGAACCGTAATCCGTGGTTCTTGTCGCAGAGTCGACATGCGATCTCGAATCGCTGGCCACGGTCCTCCTGCTTGGTTCGCGTTACTGTGAAACGGCCCATATTTCTAGAAAAGGTACATTGTTGTTATCTATCTCCCACTTTCTTGTCGTTATTGGGTGGCGAGTAGTGGCTAATACGCTCCTAACGATCCCCTTGCAATTGGTTAAGAAGTTGCAGTGGAATGCTAAAAAAAAACTGATAGAGAGCTAAGTACTATAATGCGAAAAAACTCGTCAGTGTAGGCTACTTATAAGGTTTTATTCGAGTCTGAGGTGAGTATGTTCAGAGTTGCATTTTGCTTATTGCCCCCTTTAAGGGAGTTACCAGAGGGTCTAACAAAGGTTCATGCCAGATTTCTGGTATGCTGCCAATTACCGGCGAGCTATGGAAGGCGTAAAAGTTTGTGCTATTGGGTGTGCTGAGGGTGCCCATTCTTGAGGTACTACGCGTGAAATCGGTTTGTCAACATTCATTTAGTTATCTTGTATCGGAAATACAGATAAGGTATGGCAACGCTGTGTGAGTGGTTTTCACCACCCACACTTGACCGGTGTCCTGACTGGTTAGCGGTCATTTGGCGCATAACCTACAGCATAACATACAGCACGCGGTTGAACAAAGTTATGGATAATCCAAATTTGTAAGTAGCAATTTACGTATTGCATGGTTATTTTTATTTTATGCGCTTATTATTGTTTTCTTTATTATACATATTTATTTTTATTTTTTTTTTCTTTTTTATTTCTCAGGAATAAATTGGGAGATTCGACCCCGGTGAAGAAAGTCGTAACCATGCGCGTGGTTGTGCATACCCGAGGCCTTGAAACACGTCGGGTGGTGGTTTGCCATTGGCGTGATGCTCCGACTCAACCCAGGATTGGGGTGGGTGCATCGAAGCCCGTCCCGCCGCCCCCACGCATGACCCTGCGTGTAACTGCCGATGGCTTTGGCCTACGTAGTGTGGAGATCCGGCCCTTTGAGTCTACCGTGGGCAGCTAAAATTGTGGTTATAGACGAGTTGTTGTTACTGGTAGTATTAAGTGAAGTGAAAAACTTGAATTACATCAAATGAAATTAAATTGAATTAAAAATAATCGAAGGTTCATTCATTTCTTGTTTTTCATGGTAAGTGATATCAATTGAGTTCAAAACAATTGAGAAATTCATTCATTAATTTTTTTGATTTTCGAATATTTACTTGAACATCCCTAGTTACTAGGTGTTCGATATAAGTGGTGACTTTGTCTGTCACCATAGCCTGCAACCCGAAAAAATTTACGATCTTAGCCGATTTGGTTTGTGTCCTTGGCTAAGTCGAGACGGTTGAATTAAATAAATTAAAATTAATCCCCTGCAGATGGCGCGCCACGATTGGTTTCACGCTCATCTAAATAATTATTTAGAATTGAGGAATCGTTCTGTTTTGATTTTGAAAAAAAAGGAAAAAAGGTGGAACATTCAAAAGGTTGAATAAAATTTCCAAGTTTTTTACTACTTTGAATTGTCGCACGTGGCAACACTGTATGTGTTTATTCACCACACCATACCTGCCATTTTCTTGAATTGACTCAGCTGTCATTCAGAACATTTGCAGCAGCACGAGGTCGAGAACAAAATGGATTTTTCTTACGCAATAATTGGTAAGTTACAGTAATTAAACGGTAAAGTATGTAGTAACTTAGATTATTTAGTATATATTTTATTAATTATTTCCCTATTTCAGGACAAATGCCACATCTGTCTGCCGATCAATTGCCAGCGCAGAATATGTGTACTTCGCGCACACACGCAAAGCCAGCGCGGTCCCAGCCTCGAAAAAGGCAAAAAACAGGTGTACGTGCAAGTTCGACGTGCCCGACAATGGCCCCGACTGCGGTGGTAGAAGCAACACCCGCATCAGAATCATTGTCGGGCTCGGATAGAGCCTAATACACCGTGTGGCCCACCGATCCGCTAAAAACATGCTCGTAAGCTTCCGGAATATGGTGACCTTCCAGAAACAGGCAACCAGCAACCAACCCTGAAGGAGCGCCATTGATGTATTTCATGCTGTTGCTGCGCATCGTTGCAACGTACGCGAGGGTAACGCTTTAAACCAATTTCGCCCCGCATTGAAGAACTAAGTTGCATCTTAACCGCTTTAATAGGCGATTCATGAGGTCGTGAAAAATGGATTTTTCTTACGCAATAATTGGTAAGATACAGCAATCAACCGGTACAGTATGTAGTAATTTAGATTATTTAGTATATATTTTACTAATTATTTCCCTATTTCAGGACAAATGCCACATCTGTCTGCCGATCAATTGCCAGCGCAAAATATGTTATTTAATAAGCAAAGAACATTTCCACCGTAATGCAAGTCCACCTCAAGCAAAACTCAAAACCAACAGTTTTTATGTTTATTTCTCAATCAGCCGCTAACCGGTATATCGCAAAATATGTGTATTACGTGCACATATGCGAAAATCAACGCGGCCCCAGCTTCGAATAGGGATTCATGAGGTGCATGTGCGAGTTCGACGTGTCCGACAATGGCCCCGACTGCGGTGGTAGAAGCAGCACCCGCATCAGAACCATTGTCGGGCTCGGATAGAGCAACTACCCGCAGAAAAAATCCTTAAAAAAAAATGTGTGAAACAATCGGAACTACCTAATTGGTAATAATTATGCGCCCACTACGCTTTGAAGTGAAATTTGGGCGCTAGTTGATGTTCGGTCTGTGCGACATTGCGTGAGACGTTTACTGTGTTGCAAACATCGGGGCTAACCGCATAATTATTGGAATTGAGCACCTTGAAGAGAACAATGGACCCAATCATTGCGCAATCGCTTGACAGTTTCGCCAAGAATATTTGAAATAAAATACATTAAATTAACTCCAGTTACGAAAACTTCAGGCGATGCAAGATAATCGATTGTAAACAGGGTGCGATACGAGCAGTACGTTACAATGTTGACGGTTCATATTGTTTGAGTTGCGGGTCGGATAAAAAAAATTAAGCTCTGGAATCCAAAAACTGGATTGTTACTCAAAACTTACGGAGGCCATGCAGATGAGGTGACTGATGCGGCTGGGAGCTGTGACAGCTCTTATATTGTTTCTTCCAGTCTTGATAAAAGCATAATATATTGGGATGTTTCTACAGGCGTGCCTGTGCGCCGATTGCGAGGTCATGCGGGTGGCGTACGCTGTATCTGTTTTAATGAAGACTCTTCGATTGCAATATCTGGCGGTCGTGACAATGCAGTATTGTGTTGGGATATACGAGCGCGCCGTTTAGAGCCCGTACAGTCCATGAAAGAGGCACGAGATTGTATCACGACTGTCCATAGTAATGATCATAAAATAATATCTTCCTCTTTGGATGGTTGCATCCGTCAATACGATATACGCGTTGGGCAATTAGTATGTGATAAAATTGGTGAACCTGTAACGTTTTTCAAATTGCCTCGAATATTACCGCATACACAGTGCCACAATACAGTGCAATGCTGGTTACATCAGACGCCCATACTCGCAGCCATCTACGAGAGTTAACAACAGTGCTGCTGCAACGTTTACGTCTCCGTTCCTGTTTTTTATTGCAATATCCTGTGGAGGTCACTTGTGGGCCGGGACTTAAGTTATGCTTGTGTGGCAGATATTGACGACCAAAGTGATTCCTCCCGTGTAGAAGATGGTATAAGTCACCCAAAACACAAGTAAGACTATCATATGGCGGCGGGGACGTTACACAATTATTTTGCTCAGCCTCGGTGATTGGGTTGCGCGACCACCATGTGCCCCTCACGCACCCAACAGTTTCACGTGCGGATCGATGTTAATACTGCCAGAAGACACTGCGCAGCCCCTACGGGTTACATGAGTTCAAATGCCATTATGTGGGTGATTGGCATTGCAACGCGTGTACCTATGTCTTGATTTGTCAATTTCCAATTGCGTAAGTCACTAAAGCTTTTACATTTTCAGATGGGGTGGATGTTAACTCGTTACTAATACGATATGGTATCTCAAGGTCCCTGGTAAAGATGGACGCCTGATTGGATCACCCTTTACCAGTGGCGGTACGTGACGAGAAGGCGTAAGTCGCATCTTGGAATTTTGGGTGGGTCCGTTTTATGGTTACCTTTTAGATAGAAGGGGTTATATGGGTATATGTTCATTCTGGGATCGCTTCGGGCTCTGCTCTGCGGTAAGGGTTTATACGAATCAATTTGGTGAAGGATCTGACGATGGTCGGTTTTATGTCACCAGATCGGCCCGAGGTTGACCGGGAGAAGAACCATCAAAAAAAAAAAAAACATTTTTTTTTTTTTTTTTAATATCGATTCAAGCCCTTTTTTATAGTTATCGTTTGCTGGTGGTTGGTTGGGAAGAGAAATGAGGGTTTTAGGCAGATTTAGTAGACGTTGGTTTTTATGTGGTTTCACTGCCGTGTGGTAGCAGGACCAATTTTGCGATGGGTCTTGAAATCTCCCCCTTTTCTGTCACAACATCCCCCACTCTGACCTGTTTATCGGAACCTGGGTATACTTTCGTGACACGTCCCAGTCTCCATTCATTAGGTGGTAGGTTCTCTTCTATAATCACTACAAGATCTCCTGATTGCAGATTACTTTGTGGATGCTTCCATTTGATGCGCTCTTGCATCTCATTCAGTGACTTCCATCTTCTACAAAATAGTTGATGGAGGGCCTGGAGGTTTTCCCATCGATTGATGACAGAGGCAGGGTTTTCGTGGATGTCAGGCTCGGGTGGAGCCAATAAATGTCCCCCCACTAAAAAGTGGCCTGGGGTAAGCGGCTCCAGGTCTGATGGGTTGTTCGAAGCAGGACTCATTGGGCGTGTTGAGGCACGATTCAACTCGGCATAGGAGAGTCATAAACTCTTCTAACGTATATTTTGTATTCGAGGCGATTTTCTTGAAATGGCTTTTAAAACTTTTTTCCCCGGCCTCCCACAATCCTCCCATGTGTGGGGCAGCCGCAGGTATGAAATGCCAGGAAATCAATTGGTGCGAATACTTCGATAGGGTGCTACTACGTGCTTCCGTCATAAAGGCTTTGGCTTCGGATCGTAAAGATCGAGAAGCTCTGACAAAGTTGGTGCCATTGTCGGAATAAACGTTTTGCGGACAACCTCGTCTCGCGGTAAAACGGGCAAATGCAGCCAAAAAAGACGCGGCACTGAGGTCGGTGGTAGCTTCGAGGTGTATGGCTTTGGTGGTGAAACATACAAATAAGCAGACATACCTTTGAAGTTCGGCATCCTCTCCCGCGATAGCTCTTAATATCAAAGGGTCCTGCGAAGTCTACACCGCTATTTGTGAAGGCCCGGGAGAAGGTGGTGCGTTCTTGGGGTAAGATGCCCATAATTTGCGTTTGAGTGCGTTTTTTATGAATGGTGCATACCTTACCCCCAGCAATGGGTTGTGCGCAGGGCTTGGAACCCGCCACGTAAAAACCAACATCCAATGAAAAAGAAAACAAAGCCTCGGATGAGACCCCCCTTTTTTGATGACGACCACAGCAAACGTTTAAAGGACAATGATTTGAGGGCATGCACCTGGAATGTCCGAACCCTTAATTGGGAAGGTGCCTCTGCCCGGCTGGTTGATGTCCTCAGCAGAGCAAAGGCTGACATCACCGCCATCCAAGAGATGCGATGGACGGGGCAAGGGAAACAAGTGATAGGCCCTTGCGACATCTACTACAGCTGCCATGTAAAGGAGCGCAAATTTGGTGTCGGATTTGTGGTGGGAGAGAGACTGCGCCGTAAAGTACTGTCGTTCACTCCGGTGGACGAGCGTCTCGCCACAATCCGCATCAAGGCGAGATTCTTCAACATCTCCCTAATTTGCGCCCACGCCCCGACGGAAGAGAAGGACGATGGGACTAAAGATCGCTTCTACGATCTCCTTGGCCGCACGTATGAGCGGTGCCCCCACCACGATATAAAAATCGTGCTTGGCGACTTCAATGCCAAGGTGGGCAAGGAGGGCATCTTTGGTTCCACAGTCGGAAAATTCAGTCTCCTCGACGAAACGTCCGATAACGGATTGAGACTGATCGACTTCGCCGGGGCCCGAAACATGGTAGTCTGTAGTACCAGGTTCCAGCATAAGAAGATTCACCAGGCTACGTGGCTGTCTCCAGATGGTAAGACACGAAACCAAATCGACCACGTTGTGATAGACGGAAGGCATGCTTCCAGTGTCCTAAATGTGCGCACGAACCGAGGAGCCAACATCGACTCGGATCATTTTCTTGTGGCAGCTAAGATCCGCACGCGCCTCTGTGCAGCAAAAAGCGCGCGCAAATGGACACAAGGAAAGCTCGACGTCGGAAAGCTGCAATCGCAACAGACAGCTACCCACTTCGCCACTCGACTTGCACTCCTGTTCTCTGAGAGCAATAATCAACATAACGATATTTCCGAGCAGTGGAACCATATTTCTCGCTGTCTACATACCGCCGCTGAAGAATCCATCGGATTTCAGCGAGCCCGAAAGAACAACTGGTATGACGAGGAATGTCGCGCCGCTACGGAACGTAAAGACGCTGCCTACAGGGCCACACTGCGATCGGGCGCAACGCAAGCTGTGCGGGAGCGTTATCGTGAGCTAAAGAAGGAAGCAAGACGCATTTTTCGTGAGAAAAAGAGAGAGGTCGAAATGCGTGAGTGCGAAGAGCTTGAGATACTGGCCGACAGGAAAAGCGCCCGAAAATTTTTTCAAAAAGTTCGACGGCTTACAGAAGGTTTTAAGACCGGGGCGAATTCCTGTAAGAATAAAAACGGCGGCCTGGTGACTGATGTCCACAGCATACTTAAATTATGGAGGGAGCACTTCTCCACACTGCTTAATGGAAGCAACTGCAACCCTGGAGATGTTGAACCCGAATCCCCAATCAATGATGATGGACGCGATGTACCATCACCCGACTGTGACGAAATTCGGAAAGCGATAGCACGGCTGAAGAACAACAAAGCCCCCGGGGCCGATGGGTTACCAGCTGAGTTATTTAAGTACGGCGGAGAGGAGCTGGTTAAGTGCATGCACGAGCTCATCTCTAGAATATGGTCGGAAGAACGCATGCCTACTGATTGGAATTTAAGTGTGCTCTGCCCAATCCACAAAAAGGCGATCCTGCAGTCTGTGCCAATTATCGCGGGATTAGCCTTCTTAACATCGCGTATAAGGTTCTGTCAAGTGTATTGTGTGAAAGACTTAAGCCCACCGTCAATGAACTGATTGGACCTTATCAGTGCGGCTTTAGACCTGGTAAATCTACCACCGACCAGATATTCACAATACGCCAGATCTTGGAAAAGACCCGAGAAAGAAGAATCGACACACACCATCTTTTTGTCGACTTCAAAGCCGCCTTCGACAGCACGACAAGAAGTTTCCTATATGCCGCAATGTCTGAATTTGGTATCCCGGCAAAACTTATACGGCTATGTAAAATGACGTTGAGCAACACCACCAGCTCCGTCAGAATCGGGAAGGACCTCTCCGAGCCGTTTGATACCAAACGAGGTTTCAGACAGGGTGACTCTTTGTCGTGCGATTTCTTTAACCTGATGCTGGAGAAGATAATTCGAGCCGCAGAACTTAATCGGTCAGGCACCATCTTTTATAAGAGTGTGCAATTGCTGGCGTACGCCGATGACATTGACATCATCGGTCTTAACAACCGCGCAGTTAGTTCTGCCTTCTCCAAACTGGATAGAGAAGCGAAGCGAATGGGTCTGGAGGTGAACGAGGGCAAGACGAAGTATCTCCTGTCATCAAATAGACAGTCGGCACATTCACGACTGGGATGAAACATCACTGTTGACAGTTATAACTTCGAAAAAGTAGAGGACTTCGTTTACTTAGGAACCAGCATTAACACCAATAACAGCGTCAGCCGTGAAATCCAACGCGGAATCTCTCTTGCCAACAAGTGCTACTTCAGACTGAGTAGGCAATTGCACAGTAAAGTCCTCTTTCGGCGGACAAAAACCATACTCTATAAGTCTCTCATCATGCCCGTCCTCTTATATGGCGCAGAAGCATGGACGATGACAACATCAGATGAGAGAGCTCTTGGAGTGTTCGAGAGAAAGATTCTTCGAAAGATTTATGGACCTTTGCGTCTTTGCGACGGCGAATACCGTGTACGATGGAACGATGAGCTGTACGAGCTGTACAATGACATAGATATAGTGCAGCGGATTAAGAACCAGCGGCTCCGCTGGCTAGGCCACGTCGTACGAATGGATGAAATAGCTCCAGCCCTGAAGGTTTTTGACGCGGTACCAGCTGGTGGTAGCAGAGGAAAAGGAAGACCTCCTCTGCGTTGGAAAGACCAAGTGGAAAAAGACTTGGCTAAACTTGGGATTTCCAATTGGCGCCAGTTAGCACGAGATAGGGACAGCTGGCGTGCTTTGTTGACCTCGGCCAAAATCGCTTAGGCGGTTGTTGCGCCAATTAAGTAAGTAAGTAAGCATACCTTACAATTATGAATAACAGATCGGATCATATTCTTTACCCGTGGGATCCAATACTGTGTTCGGATTATGCGTAGCATGAGCTGATTTTCTCCATGAAGGGAAATTCGATGGATGAACTGAACAATGAGTCGGGACAACCTGCAATCATACGGTAATATGATTGGATGTCGTTCACTATACGCCAGGTCTAACGAAGCACCTAGACGGCCTCCGATCCTTATAATATCAGCTAAATCGATGAAAGGGTTGAGAGGCAGAATTTCACTTTTCGCTCCAATCGACTTATCAGATTTAAGACTCTTATATTCCTCTAAGTAATATTGCTTTTGAAAAAGGCTTATTAAGCGTTGAGTCGTTGCTTTAATTTCATCAGATGAAATGAGGCAAGACTCTGCTTGAACAGAAGATTTTGTTTTTGAGTATGTTCTTTGAAAGAATCTCAGAATGTATGAGATAACTCGCAAAGCCCTAGGCAAATCTGAAAATCGCTCGAGAAAAATGTTAATGTTGTTTCTATATGTGGCTGCAGCGTGAACTTGTATCCTTTTTTCCTCAATGACTGTATTATAATGCTCTTCTTGTGCTGGCCATTGGGAATTGTCTTCTTGCAGCCAAGAAGGTCCCTGCCACCACAAGGCATTGTCGATCAGTTCGCTTGCTAATAATCCTCTGCTTGCTAAATCTGCAGGATTCGATGCAGAATCCACATGACGCCAGGTTTTGTTTCCAACCTTTTCTATTATCTTTGTTATTCGATGTGCCACAAAAGTTGACCACGAACACGGTGGTTTCCGAATCCAGGCTAGCACAATTGTTGAGTCAGTCCAAAGATTGATCTTTAAATGACTGAGGTTGAGATTATCGGTGACCGCTTCGACAATGTCCGCTAATAGGACTGCGCCACACAGTTCTAATCTAGGCAAGGATATTGTTTTTACTGGGGCTACTCTTGTCTTTGCCATGAGTAAGTTGACGAACACTTTGTTGGCGGTCTTAACCCGTAAGTAGATAGTTGCTCCATATGCTTTTTCTGACGCATCGCTAAACCCATGTATCTCGGCCTCTTCCGTTGGTGTGAATTGGACCCATCTTGGTATGCGGATGCTGTTGATTTCTATATAATCACGCATAAATGCTAGCCATCGATCCAAAGTGGTTGACGATACTTCTTCATCCCAGCCTGTTTTTTCCAACCATATATCTTGCATGATAATTATTGCAATGATGATTATGGGTGCGAGCCAACCTAGAGGATCAAAAAGTTTGGCGATAGCAGAAAGTATTGCTCTCTTTGTGATTTTATTCTGGTCCTCAATCGGTTTAGCGTTGAAATAGAAATGGTCGGCATGAGCATTCCATCTGATGCCAAGTGCCTTCACCGTGCTGGTATCCTCAAACTCCAGGAAGTCTCCGGACAGCAAATGTTCCTTAGGTATGCCGTTTAATATTTCGATACAGTTTGAGGTCCATTTTCTTAATGGGAAACCAGCCGATTGTAGTACGTATGTTATCTCGTCTCTCGCTGTTATAGCAGCTTCTATACTGTGTTCCCCGGCGAGGACGTCATCGACGTACATACATCGTTTAAGAATGGTCGATGCTCGTGGGTGGGAAGTTTCCACGTCGTCGGCCAATTGATGTAAAGTCCTTATCGCTAGGAATGGGGCACAGTTGATACCAAAGGTCACGGTTTTTAATTCGTATAAACTGATTGGATCTTGAGGATTGTTTCTGAAAACTATGCGTTGATACTGACGATATTGGTGGATGCACTCGACGTTTCTGCATTGCCGGTAATTATCCAACCAAACACAGTTTCTCGGGCAATGAGTGTATTAAGCACATTTTTTCTTAAGCCACTTAGAATAATTTGGGGATAAACGTCTCCGCCAAGGATAAGATCAACTGGTTCGTTGACGAAGAACCTCTTATCCGCCAATACCAAATCTGGGAATGCCTGCCTCGTCATTGCACTTACTTGGCAAGTTGGCAGATTCCCAGTTAGATGTGGTAGAACAAGGGCCACTGTTTCGATTTTGACTAGTGGGTCTGTGGAGGACCGCAGTTGTATTGCACATGCTTCTTTAACTTGCGCAGACTTGGTATTGTTGATTCCCGACACTTGTGCACAGAACCACTGTGATGGTATGTTGATTCGGCGCTTGAGCTTTTCGGTAATGAATGAACACTCAGAACCCGAATCAATGAGTGCCCTAGCATAAAAATTTGTGCCATTATAAAATATGTTGACACGTGCCGTACCTAGTAGCACTCCCACATTTGTGTTTGCGTAGCAGGAGTTAACGTTTTTCACAGCTTTGTCATGATTATTCGCAGATTCTCGTCTCCACTGTGCTTGCCTTGAAGTGGAAGGTATGTCATCTTGGGGGTTCGGAGTTCCCCTCTGAGCTTGTGCTTTTGGCTGGAATGCTTGCACATGGAGCAGTGTGTGATGTCGCGAGTGACACGTGCTGCAATTGAAGGAGCTTGTGCATCTTGATACCGTATGTCCAAATGATAAGCAATTCAAGCATCCATTATTGCTCTTGACATACTCTATTTTTTGAGTCGTGGTTAGTTGTCGGAATCTTTGACAATTTCGTAATTTGTGGTCATTTCTTTGGCAAATTTTACAGGAATGTTGCTTCACGTTCGTTGGGTAAGCGCCAAATCTTTTTGGAGGATTGTCAGTATTTTGCCGCAGGCTTTGTGGTTTAGGTGCCTGTGAAATTTTACTGGCTCTCAAGCCTGACACTGTTTCCAAAGTCTGAAACCGATTTGACAGGAATCGATCCATATCCTCCCATTTGGATATTTCGGTTTTGTTTTCAATGGATTGTTCCCATAGTGCCAGTGTGCATTCTGGCAGTTTTGTTGAGCACAAATATGTGATGATTGCATCCCAATTGGAGATGTCAATTTGATGACATTGAAGTGATGAGATGCAATTATTTATATCGCGCTGCAACTTTTTGATAGAGCTACCACATTCACTCTCAACTGACTTTAAGCTAAAGAGAAGCTTTAGCTGGGTGTTGACTAGTATACGTTTGTTTTCGTATCTGTCACTGAGGTTTTTCCAGGCTGTTGAAAAACCTTCGTTTGTTAATGGGCACCTTTGCACGATTTCTTTCGCTTCCCCTTGGGTTTTTTGGTTCAGATGAAATAGTTTTTCAACCGGGGTAAGACGTTTATTTTTTATATATGGCCGTGAACATATCTCGGAAAGAAGGCCATGAGAGATAATCTCCCCTAAAGACGTCTGTATCGCATGGAGGCAAATGAATATTGTGCTCGCGAGCAGGTTTATCTTCATTGACCTTCTCCGATTTGGTCAATTTTTCGGAGCGGTCGGCCATGGTAGTCTGGCAGCGAACAAAACTATAGTAACTCATTTTATATTTTTTCTTTATAGCCGTGAGGTCTTTTGAAGATAGCTGTGTTGAACCAACGAGTTCATCATAAGCTACTTTAGTTTTTCCCCATAAAGCTTTAAGTTCATCTTGCTCAATTGCAATAGAGTGTTTTGTGTGTTCAGCTGCGTCAGCGCTGGTGTAGTCAGTTTCGAATTCTGCTACTGAGTCTGCCAACCGAATGAAGGTTTCCATTATTCGAGTTTCTGTGTCTATGACCGTAGTTGAAAAGTTTTCCAGAAAAAATTTTTTATTGTCTCTGACAAAATTAGTAGCCTTAGCCTAATCACTCTAGGAAAAAACAAAAAACGCCTCTTTAAAAAATAACAACTTGGTTTTATGTATGCAAGAATGTGCATATAAAAGTAATAGTATTTATTAATTCAATTATATATATGTATTTTTGTTAATATGTATTAATTTCTCTAGCTAACTCGCCACCCCAACGACCGGTGATTTTCAAGTGTATAATGTAAAGTTTTATAGACGTGTATATGGAATATACCAATAACAATAACAATATGTACACGGCTGCGTATACGGAATATACGCAACAGTGCAACGTTTTACAATATTTATCCAAACAATATTTACACGGCCGCGTATACGGAATATACGCAACAGTATAAAGGTTTATTTTAATCTCGCAATTCTCAAACTCAAAGTTTTTTTTTTTTTTGACAATGCAATAAGTGATTGTGTCGCCGCAAGTCTGAAGAAGAAGAAGCAGTGTGCAAGGTGATATTCAAGGTTATGTGCAAATGAACCCTTACAACATAAAGTGATTTAAAAAAAATTTGACCGCTTATACGTGACAATTAATATGTGCCAAATAAACTTTGTGATCTCGAATTAAAATGCCATGTAAGTGGAACGTGATTAGATTCGTTTAAGTCGATCACTTAATGGAATAAGCAATGAAACAACAACACAGTGCGCGAAGTGATCAATAATATATGTGCGTGTGCATATATTGCGCAGACCGGTGATTTGTGAAAATTGTATGGAAAAGTCTTACACAAATTAATGTTCGCGCGTAAATTTTATTTTTATAAAGTGAGCAATTTTATGTGTGAATACGCGGATATATTGGAACAAAAGAAAATTCATCAATATTAATGTGCGTGCCTCAAAAATTGTCTTCACTGATATTCTTCTTCACTCCTGCATTTGCGTTTACAAACTTTTTGAAGATTTTATTCAGATTGTTTTAAAGAAAAAAACGGAGTAGCACTGAAATTCAAACCACGTACCTTGTGTTTATAATATTTGGAATGATTGCAGTGCTGATTTGTTTTAACTTTATCTCTGCGTATGCAAGTGCGGTTACAAGTGATGTTGTGTGTTAGTGACTCGTTCGCTTAAAGCTTCTCGCTCCGATATGGATATCAAGTGCTGAGATTAATTCTTGGAAAAATGTGGTGTACACGGTGATGAGTTGATAGCTCCGTAGTAGTAGTGGACTGTATTTTCTCACGGCTCCGATAGGACCAATATTTACGCGCGGCGTATACGGAATATACGCTCCGTGTAAAGTTTATGGAAAAAAAGGAAATGAACGATTGTTTTGATATTAGCGAATAATAGAATTTATTCAATTTAAATCGTTATAATTTGGTATAATTGTGATTATGTGGTATATAAAAATGTCGAAATTACCTCCGTAGTGGCGTGGTGGATGCTGTGTCTCTCGTCTTCGGAAAAGAAGTGATCAGACGGAGTTTGTTTAAACGCCGTTGAACCGCCAAACGGTGCGCCGAGTTAAGGGGAAAGTTAACGAAAGGGCACTGTTTGGCGGCAAGTACCGGCGCTCCGAAAAGTGTAAAGGACTGTGTGTGCGTGTGTGTGTGTGCATGTGGGTGAAAGTGTGTGTGCGTGTGCGTGAAAGTGTGTGTGTGTGTGTGAGTGTGTACACGCAAACCGCTTACTAGGGATGCGCGTACGATTTGTCGGTCGAAGGAGGGTGGCGATGAGATTTAGGCCGGAAGCCTAAACAGAAAGAAAAACAAAAAGGTAAAGGAAGGAAGTAATTTTACACATAAGAGGATTATAATAATATAATATTGAGATATAATAATATATAGAATACGCTGTACTATTCTATTTGATCACAACCACCAATAATTAGTTCTGCGTAATGATTGTACGCTGTCGATATCACCATCAGAGATTGAAGTTGAAAATCTAAGATCTGTCGCACCAGTTTCTATATACTTAATACTTTTATCCCTTGGCTTTTCAAAAGTTATGGTAAAATATTGGTGTTCCATCCTCATTTTGGATACAACCAAGTTTATCGAGCGTCAAAAATGCTTCAGGTGGGACAAAACCAGTTTCAAATGATTTCTTTATATACCTTTCATCACTGTAGAATGGGCTATAGATAAGGGAATTATCAAAGTTTATAGTGCATTCTCGAATATGCGATCTTATCAATTGTATAATGAAATTATCTAGTCTGATTATTTCGCTTTCATTATACAGTCTTTTATTTGAAATATATTTTAAATAATCGCTTTCAGCAGATCTATGTAGTTTGGTACATGTTCTTAAACATTTCCTTTCGAAGACTCTTATTTTTTCCATTATTGAAGGAGGTATGTTGAACCAGATGGGACAACCGTAAGCAAGAATAGGCCGAACAAGGGATTGGTACATTAGGACTTTGGTTTTTTTTGGTTAGGTAAAATATAAAAATTTACCAAGGTATTTTACAATGTCCTTAGTAGGTATTACTGAGTTATAATTTTTAGACTTGACATGGAAAAGCCTCCAGTTTTTCTTAACATTGTGGGTGCACTTTAGGGTAGGGGGACGAAATAGTATCGTTTCACATTTCTGCACATTTATTTTTAGTTTCCATTTCAGAGCATAATTTTCAACTTCATCATATTTCTTTTGTAGTTCGCTGTTAATTTGATCAATTTTATTTCCGCTATGATATGTTGGAATATCATCAGCGAAGGCAATAATATTATCTTTGTCCTTGAGCAGATCTGCTAAAAAGATATTAAATAGGAGTGGAGCTGTGACGGTACCTTGCTGCAGACCATTACTTATAGGGAAGGGCTGTGTACTTTGGTTTCTTCCATTACATACGTAAAACTTTTTTTCAGATATCATATTCAATGTCATTAAGATCAAAAATGAAGGAAATTTGTGTTCCAGTAATTTAGCTATCAGGCTATCAGGCTACCAACCATACAGTGTCGAACGCTTTTTCAAAATCAATGAGACAAGATCCTGTTACCCGCTTTTTATTAAGGTTCCACATGATGTCGGAGACGAATAAGTTTATAGCGTACAGTATAATGGTTGTATTTAAAGCCGAACTGTTTTTCATCTAAAATTTTATTTTCGTCACAGAAACATTGAATTCTTTAATTACACAGATTTCAAACAATTTGCTTATATTAGTTAACAGGCTGATTGCTCTTAAGTTTTCTATTTGTTCTATTTATTTTGCAAAATACTCCATTACTCATTTATTAACTTGTTTATTAATTTATTTATTCTCATACACGCATATTTATATATTGTAGTTTACTTATTTAATACTTCTTTGACATTATGTTAAGAGGAATTGAAAAACTCTCTGAGAATTCCGATTTCGGAATTACAATTTTCTGTGGATTCACTAAGTGAATCATAAATCTTCATTTTCGACCATCTAACACTTTTATAACTCTCATTAAGTTAAAATCCCAAAGAAATATCATTGATATTGTTTTGCTTCAACTCCATCACTCCCTCGAATTTATATTAATCGAATTTCGTTAAACCAAAGAAATCCCTAAAATGAGTAGTGACGAAGAGCTAAGTTTATCTAAGACACGGATAACTTTATGGAATACTGCACACGATTCAGATCCGCGGCAATCCAAGATAATACAGAATCGGCATTAAAAATAAAAGACAAAAATATAGATAGATTTTGGAACCAAGTTGAAGATTTGCTCTACGAGGTAGTAGAAACCGATGATCCGGACCTTCCCAAAGAATACAAGCCAGTAGCTAACAATAAATATAAGTCCTGCCTCCTCGCTTATGAGGACACTAAAGCTCAGATCGGAGATCAACTCCATTTTCTAAATCTGAGTAATACCACGCCCGCTGCCAAGGTATCGCAAATCAAAGATGGATGAGGTATTGGCTTACTTTGCCAACATTCGATACAGAAGTATCGAAACTGTCAATGGTGCCCAGCCAAATTAACACCAACCCATTAAAATAATAATAACTTCTCTAAACAGCCTCTCTCTAAAAACAAGCCAAATTTGAAGCCTCTCGACCCACAATACTCTCATAATAGGTTTATGTCTCAAGTCCGTTCTCACATTACAGAACAGCGAAAAATGTACAAATGTTCAATGTGCAAAACCTCAAACCATTCGCTTTGGAGCTGTCTAAAGTTCAAAAAAATAGCAACTGGAGATCGAAAACAATTTTTAAAGGATCACGATATGTGTTTTAACTGACTCTCCCAGTCGCACACGCTGAAAGAATTCCCGAGCACTCAGACGTGCTTCCATTGCCGAGAACGCCATAATTCAGAACTGTACAACAGTACAACTCAGAAAAATCAGCAAAATAGAGCCCAAAAGCCTCATCTCAAGTGGCAACAACAATGTCCACAAAACAAACCCCGCCATCACCGAATAAGAAAGGAAGTGAAGGTGAGCAACCCTCGTGCTCGCACGCCACAAGGGTACAATCATTTTACTCGGAAAATCAAAGCAAGATCCTCCTTCCCACGGCAAAAGTGCCTGTAGAACACAGGGAAGAGATCTTCAAACTCAGAGCTCTTATTGATCAGGGGTCGGAAAATAGCTTAATTTCCTCAAAAGCTCGAACAATATTAAAACTACCATGCCAAACTTCCAGTTTCGAGATCTCAGGAATGGGGACAAGTAGTTCAAACTTCTAACAAATTATGTTCTCTAGTAGTACTTTCGGCTGATTTAACTACAAAAATAAAAGCCCAAGCAATTGTTTTACCCAATTCACAAAAATGCTTGTATAGTTACAATCAACTCACGAGCAACGGAAAATATGGGCTCATCTTACTCTAGCTAACCCTAACTGCAACTCCCCAGCTCAAATCGATTTAGTCATTGACAGTGACTTTTTTCCCCAAATAATTCTCGAAGGAATTGAAAAACTCTCGAAAAATTTGCTCGCTCAAAACACAATATTTGGCTGGATTTTAAATGGTCAAATATCTGAGAAAATAACCTGCCAAAACCCAAACTAATTAGTCCTGAAGATGAGATTTGTGAGAATTTGTTCAAATTCGCAACTACAAGAAATAAAGATGGTCGTTACGTGGTCCGGCTCAATTTTAAGCCAAGCCTCCCAGATCAAATCGCCTTAGGTCAGTCTCGCACCTGAGCTCTCCAGCAATTTCTCAGCATGGACAGAAGCATTCTCCACGCCCTAGTAAAACCCGAAAAGAAAACGATAAAAGTGCGAGTCGTCTTCAATGCATCAAAGAATTCACGCTCAGGTTATTCTTTCAATGATGTTCTCTGTATCGGGCCAACTCTTTAACCCGACCTGATGCTATTGATTCTCAAATGGCGCACGTATAAATTTGTTTGCAACGGCGACGTCGAAAAGATGTATCGCCAAATACTTCTTCAGGAAGGCAGCCAAGACTATCAAACAATTGTATTCCGGTCAGACCCAAATGCTCCCATACGCAATTACAAACTAAAAATCGTGCCTTTTGGTGTAATTGTGCGCCATATCCCGCAATACGCACCCTGCACCAACTCGCAGTAGACGCAAAAACGGTATACCCTAAATCAGTACCTATGTTATTAAAGAAGAATTATGCGGATGATATTCTATCTGGCAGCCACGATCTCATCACAACCAAAGAATCTCTCGTCCAAGCTTTCATTTCAGCAGTCTTTCCCCTGAGGAAGATCACAGCCAACAGTCCTAATATTCTTGAATATGTTAATGTGGATGACTTGCTTGATACCCAATTTCTCGAATTTGAAAAGGCAAGCACCACCAAAACAGACTGAATTCAATGGAACACTATCTCAGATACTTTCTCATATTCCCTTGATTTCATCCCCCCGTTATCAGCTCGTACAAAGCGAAGAATTCTCTCGTCTGTTGCGTAACTTTTTGACCCCAAAGGATGGCTCACGCCAATAATGATTCAAGGCAAAGTCCTCCTGCAAGAGTTATAGTTTGACGGAACTGAATAGGATGACCAATCAAGACAAATGCAATTTGTAAACAATCTCAAAGCCATCTCGAGCATCCTAATACCTCGATGGGTCAAATATATCTCGGATAACAGGTCGAATCACATGGCTTCTGCGACGCCTCCGAAATGGCGTATTGCGCCACCGTCTATGTCCCCACCTTCTGGTCTCTAAAGGCAAAGTATCGCCCCTTAAAACTACTAGCCTACAGCAAGGACAATCCTGCTGACCTTGGCACCGGAGAGTGCAAACCTCTTGACCTGATAAGCAAAAACCGTCACATTGGGACGTCGAAACGCCCGACCTTCTCGATAGTTTTTCCTCCTACTCACGCGCGCTAAAGGTGATGGCATATGTATTATAAGAAATAGGCTAAACGACATGAATGTTATTTCACATAGTTCCTTAGCTCACGATGATCTTCGCACCTCAAAACATCGTCTCATACCCCCGGCTCAAACTCGATATTTCTGTCAAGGAAGAACAAGGTTATCCAACTCAATTCCAATCGGAAAACGCTAGGGCGGGCAGGATAGTTAATCGAACTCAAGCACGTATGACATATATTTATAAGTTATTACATAACTGAACTCAGAATTTACCTTAATGTACATATATTAGTTTACGCAAGCACGTATTACATACATATATTCATAAGTTATTACATTACTGAAATCAGAATTTACATCTAATATATAAAATTCTCGTGTCGCCGTGTTTGTAGCAAAACTCCTCCGAAACGGCTGGACCGATTTTTATGAAATTTTGTGGGCATAGTGCGTGGGTCTGAGAATAGGTTCTTTGATATTTTTTATACTTTTTATACTCTTACGTGGGGTTGCCACCTGTTCAAAAAATTAAAAGCTAATTAAATTTGTTTTGCATTGATATATTCTAGAATATTAGTATTAAATGAAAGGCATTCCAAAATGATTTCAGCAAGATATGTTTTGAAATAGGGTTGCCACCTAAAAAAAATAATTGTAACCAAAAAAAATTTTATTTTACGAAAGGTAATTCAACCATCTTTTACTTAGAGATATTTTAAATTGTGGTTGCCACCTACTTAAAAAATTAAAAACATATTAAACTTTGATCTTTTAGAATATTGGCATCAACTGAAATGCAAAGGTGTCGTAATTAATGATAGATATAATATTAAGAAATAAATTATAACAAATTAAAAAGATAAATGTTTGGGCAACTCTCATCTCAATTTTATTCTCATAGTGAATTTATAAATTTTTCTTGATTTAAATTGGCATGTTCGCGCCTAATACACACTTTTTGATAAGGTTTTAAATCAATGGTTGCTTTGTCCGAACTGTTTGTCAACTGTCAAACTTGACATCATTTCTAATATTTTTTCTACATTAAATGAATTAAGGTAATTGAACGTGTTTTTCTTAATCCGCAAGTCCACTTCTTTTCCTGTATACATATATCATATTTAACATTTTGTGGAAATAGTATTAAATTAAAACAGAAACGTATACTTGGTAATTAAATATTCATACGTGTTTATAAAATATAAGTGTTTTAAAATTGTGCAGGGTAAGTCAAATAATAAGCAAACGAATACAATAATAAGTTACTGCTTTTTTCACAAAAAAGTATTTTAAATTTATTTATTTATATGTATGTTATATGTATAGACAATGCCAGCAAGACGAAGAGGGTCTAATTGAAATCGACGAACAATCAAATCTAGAATCATACAAGATATAAGAGCACAAAAGTTAGGTAACCGAGTCCAACAAAACAATGCAAATGTGCGTGTGAGTATGGCGCAGTTACGTGAATCACAATCACAAGAGACGCGAGATGAACGAAATCAACAAAGACTAGAACGAAGGACTCCGAACGCGCCCTCGCCAATCGCGTGGATTCACGTTGCAACTATAATAACCTGAATTCACCTTTTGCCAGGCGCATCGTCGGCGAGCTGGACGCTCGTTTAATGAGCACAATGAATTGTTGAAATTATTCAAATCCCACATGCACAATCTACAAAGTGACAAGCACGCTATTGTTATTAATCCTGATAGAACACCAGCTGGAGAGCATATACGTAGATTCAACGCACATGTTGTTGACGACGTTGCTGGAATCATGGTTGGCGACCGCACCGCTACGCGACAAATCGTGATTCGACGAAGAAATAATAATCTCATTTTCTGAAAGGAACAAGACGGATACTGCATAAACATTAAACAACGAGATCCCATAACAGGTAATTCATTCATTTTAAGAACAATGTGAATTTGTTATTATTAATTTAAATTGATATTATTAAGGAGCCGAAACAAACAAGAACGTTAGTTCAAAAGATTATTATGCGTATCGTTTGATGATTAGACGCGGTCAAGACAACGTCATTTTACGATGTCGTGAGCTTTGCCAACAATGCAAAATGGCCGGAACTGGAACTGGCAAAACATTCCTTATTTCGCTACTTCTTGCAGAGATACGATCAAAAAATGGCATCGCATTGGCCGTAGCATCATCTGGCATTACAGCAACTTTGTTAGATGGAGGCAGAACAGCTCATTCATCATTTAAGCTGCCATTAAACATTCAAAATAACCCAGATGCAGTGTGCAACATAAAAAAGCAATCGTCCATGGCCACGGTGCTGAAACAGTGTAAAATTATCATCTGGGATGAATGCACTATGGCACCCAAACATTCGCTTGAGGCATTGGATAGGACATTGAGAGACATAAAAAACAATGACAGACTATTTGGCGGCACTCATTTACTCCTTTCAGGTGATTTCCGACAGACACTGCCCATTATTCCACGTTCAACGTACGCTGATAAAATCAACGCTTGCTTAAAATCATCGCGACTGTGGCGTAATGTTGAAAAAGTACAACTGACAGTAAACATGCGCGTTCAAATGCTTCAGGATCCACCCGCCAAAACTTTCTCAAAACAACTGTTAGATATTGGCAATGGAAAAGTTGCTGTACATGAGAATACTGGATGTATAAAACTGCCAACCAATTTCTGCACAATCATCAACTCGCAAAGTACTCTCATCGACCACATACTTATTTCCGGATGTACACACACAATACAAAAATCTTGAGTGGCTGGCAGAAAGAGTGATTTTGGCAGCAAAAAATGTGGATTGACGTCCAATTCAAAGATACAACAGCTGTTGCCAGGGGACTTGGTGTCATACAACTCTGTCGATGCAGTTTGCGATGCCAACGAAGCTGTGAATTATCCAATTGAATTTTTGAATTCATTGTACATATATGCCAGGCATGCCACCGCACCATTTACAATTAAAGGTTGGGTCTCCGGTTAGTTTGCTTCGTAATTTGAACCCACCACGGCTTTGCAATGGCACACGATTAGTCATTAAAAAATTAATGAAAAACGTTATCGAAGCCAGCATTTTAAATGGCAAGTTCCGAGGCGAAAATGTATTATTGCCACGAATCCCCATGATTCCTACAGATGGGCCAATTGAATTCAAGCGCATTCAATTCCCAATTAGATGAGCATTCGCAATAACGATCAATATGTCACAAGGCCAAACGTTGTCTGTTTGTGGCTTAGATTTGGGTACACCATGCTTTTCCTACGGACAACTATATGTGGCATGTTCTCGAGTGGGTAAACCATCCAGTTTGTTTGTATTGGCTAAAGACGGGCTGACCAAAAATATTGTACACTCCATTGCGCTGGCAGATTAATCTGTGTTTAACTTTTAATTACCATAATTAGTAAAAGTATGAATAACTATTTTCGATGTACATAAATATAGCTATCAATAATTGTGATTTAATATATATTAGTTAATTAATTAAATAATTATTTATTAATTTAAATATACATTAATTGTTCACCATGTATTAGTTATTGTTTTATTGTAGTGCCTAGAAATAACGTATGTATATTGTACTCAAGTGTATTAGATATAATATTAAGGAACAAATTATAATAAATTAAATCCGAGGGTCGCCGGTTCGATACCAACAGCCGACACTTGGAAGAAGAAGTCGGATGAGGAGATGTGGTGATCTCCGAAACAGCTATAATTTCTACCTCTTTGTTTGTTGATGTTTTTTTTTCAAAAATCTTCCAAAATTAATATTGCCTCCAAGCTCATTTCGCGATTGTTAACAATAACAGAAAAGTAAATGTTTGGTGTTTTGTAATTTTTATGTTCCGTTGTCGTTCTCAGCGCTCCATGACTGTTTACCTCATATACCACATCCTCACACAATTAAAATAAGTTAGTTATTGTTTTCTATCCTACAAATTCCCTTGAAATAATTCATAAGGCAAAACAACGTTTGTCGGGTCAGCTAGTCTAATATATAAAATTTTGTTATTTGTACATGTACCTACATATAGTTAAACATAACAAAAATTGAATACACCAACACTGCAAGGGAAACAAATAAAAAATGTGCACTGAAATGTTTCAACCACGTCAGTTTCTTTTTTTTTCTTTCCTAGCGTTCTCTTCCAAACTTTAGATAACCGACCGGAAGTCACGACAGGACTACACTGCGCCCAGAAAACATAAACTTTTTGCACAGTAATGTCAAGTTGTGTTTATGTACATAGCCAACATTTTTCAGTTTTTAAGTCATATGTAAATGGGTGTGATGGCTGGGTCGCGAGCTGGAAACAGTGTTGCTTACTGCAAGGGGGCCGGGATTAAAAATATGATCAACCACCCCAGTAGACTTTCCAATGAAAGTAAGCAAATTTCGCGTACCGTTACCACTCTCTCTTCGTTGAATTTTCCCTCAGCGAAATTTACCGCATTTGGGGGTTCAACCGAATTCTAACTGCTTAGGCTGTGGCTATTGGATTCTAGAAGCCAACTAAACCGCAGCGACTACCAGCCATCACCCCCATCACCATCATCAACCACAACAACCACATTTGTACATATTTGAAGGTAATATATTGTTCTAAAAAGCATTCAATTATAACCACAAATAAACACACACACTGAATTATATTATTAATTCCACTCTGTTTTAATTATTTTCTATTTTCATATAACACACCGGCGCTTCGGAGTCGAGAAATCAAAGGCTAAAACATTTATATATTTTAAAGACCCAGCGTTGGAATTCATTTAACAACCGTATCTGCCACACAGAAGAAACAGCCACTGGACAGCATCAACACTCTGCCACAATAAACCAGCATTATACAAGCCGCAAATTTTATAATTTAAAGGTACGTGGTTGAAATTTCAAGTGCACAAAACATTAAGTATTTTTTTTTGTGGATAACAATTAAACCCACTTTTTTTACATAATTGGTGGAGTTGTGAAGATAGTTAAAGTACCTTACTTTATTTCGTTTGTGCGCGAACGGACATAACCAAAAAAAGCGAATCAATTGTTAAACACTTACGTCAAAACGCAGCGCGTTTAATATTTTGTTTGTAAAGTGCGATTTATTTAAACACATCGGGTTTCACTTTCACTGCACACGTTTTCACTTTGTGGAGTTGAATTTGTTTTGCGAGTTGCAAATCATTTTTGACAGCACGCGAATTGTAATATATTTTCTTGGAAACGCAGTGCGTTTAATATTTTTTTGCAAAGTTCGATTTTTTTTTTAAAAACATCGGCTTCCACTTTCACTTCAAACGTGCTGTAATTTTAAAGTTTTTTCACTTTGTTGTGTTGCAAGTCCCACGAAGCTGCAACTCATCTTCAATAACACTTTAAACTTTGTGAGAACATAACCTCAACATATATATGTACATATATTCGCAGTCGTTTTGCATACGCGTATTTTCTTCACAAATTCACTTATTTTTTATTACAACACCACATTGCACATTGCATTATTTTACTGGATATTGTCCAAACGTGTTGTTAATAAAATTGGATGGCGAGTTTAGTTTAATCAATTATCGTTTTAAACTGAAACGCATCACATAAAGTTTAACACTGCTGAAAAGATATATATTTATAAATAAAAATTATTAATTTCCATTGTTGTACAAACAATAATCATAAGCTCTCTGGTTATTTCAATTGTGGTTATTTACTGGTGTGGTTGGGTGATATGTTTCGTTTTCGCCTCCCAGCGAGTTTTTGAACTCCTAGAATATCTAATATAATTCCAAGATATATTAAATCTGCTGCCAGATTTCTATCTATATATTGAGAGATAATAAGAATTTAAAGTAATGGACACATTTATTCGGTTAGCAGATTCTATATCAGAGTTTGAGAACGATTTTAATGAATCACAGCAGACAAATCATAGCAAAAACTCGGTTGCTATTGAAAAAGAAGAACTTAAATCGCTATGGGAGAAAACAACGTCAGTTTACAATGAGCTGATAAGCTCAGCACAGGTTACTCCAAAAGATTTAGTACCGTTAAAGAAAGTGTAAGTAAAAGTGCTAACTATTGCTATGTACGATGCCAGACTGCAATGTCCGAACTGTCTGAAAATTTCGATAAGTGCAAAGCTCCTAAATCCAAAAAAGAAACTGAGGATGAGTCTGAGCGCGGTCACAACATACGTCTGCCACCGTGTGACACAGATATATTCAAAGGAGACTATCTCTCCTGGCCATCATTTAGAGATATGTTTACGGCCATTTACATATTTAACAAGCGTCTCACTCCGGTTGAGAAGCTTTTCCACCTCAACCAGAACACAAGGGGAGGCGAAAGATATAGTAAAGAAGTGTCCATTAACGAATGAAGGCTTTACAACAGCCTGGAAAAATTTGTGTTACCGATACGAGAATAAGCGTATTCTCGTTAACACACAACTAAAAATTCTTTTTAATCTCAGCACAGTTGATATTGAGTGCGGTAGCTCGCTAAAGCAATTGCATCGAGATATAAATAATTGTTTCTCTTCCCTTAATTGACATATCTAACTGGGACGCTATTATTACATATCTCTGCTTAACAAAATTGCCCAAGTGCACATTAGCTCTATGGGAGCAAACCATAGACAATAAAACAGAAATTTCCAAATGGAAGGATATGGATCGATTCCTGTCAAACATATTCCAAACTCTGGAAACAGTTTCTGGTTTAAGGGCTGTGAAAGTGGTGAGAGCGATTAAGCCGCCAAACAACAGGCACACTACAGAAACACCTCACCATAGACTTGGGGCCTTCCAAGCAAGCGTGGCCAAGTCTACTTGCAAAATGTGCCAATCAAATGAGCACAAGCTCCGCATCTGTCCCAAATTCATAAAGTTAACAACTGCCGAAAAAATTAGTTTCATCAAGGGCATTAATAGTTGCTTGAACTGCCTTTCCGCTGGGCATACAGTGTCACATACAGAGCTTTCAGACAAAAGCAACAGCTCAAGGGGGAAATCCGATTCCCTCTGACAATATCCTCTCAACATCGAGGCAGGCCCAATCAAGACGCGATTCTGTAAAAGCAAACAAAATGTTAACTCGTGCTACGCTTATTCTAATAAAGGTATACTACTCTGGACAGCTCGTGTTAATATACTAATTTTTCAGCTAGAGCTCTAATGCACTCTGGGTATGAATGTTCCTTTATCGCGGAAAGACTAAAACGCAGAATTAACCTGCCATCATCAAAGTTGTGTGCCCAAGTTTCAGGCACCAATAATTCTAAATCTGCGCAGGTGAAAGAAGCGTGTTCGATCCAACTGCGGTCACCCATTGACCCATTAGTACAAATAGATGCACTTGTACTAGTTTTACCACAGCTAACCGGGAATCTGCCTACTTGTCACATCAGTGCGATGACACAGCAGGCATTCCCGGACTTGGTCTTGGTGGACAAAAGATTTTTCGTCAACGAACAAGTGGATATTGTTCTGGGCGGCGACATCTATCCACAATTTATTATGAAAGGTATAAAGAAGAATGTGCTTAATACACTTCTAGCGCAAGAAACCATATTTGGCTGGATATTAACTGGCAGTGCTGATACGCCTAATCGAACAAAAACTGTGGTATCTTTTTATTACGAGCTGGCAGTGGATAAGCAATTAACAAAATTCTGGGAGCTGGAGGATGTGCCAAGGAATAGATACTTAACTGAGGATGAAACGTATTGCGAAGAGCTCTTTAAGCGGACAATGGATATACTGTATCCTTGCCCTTTAAACGAGATTTCAGTCATCGGTCAACCTTCGATTCGAACAGTTGTGTTTTCGTGACTTTCCTAATTCTCTTTTCTCCGCCTATTCGGCAGTGCCACGTGAGTGTGTTACTTGCAATTTGCATAAAAACAAATTATTTCAACCTCTTGAGAAATAGAAATTTTCCATAAAAACCTTGTGTTTAGTGAACAAGCAATATGCCTCCTGAACCCCTCACGGGGAACAGGTTCAAAGAGCTGGCCCAACCCCCCAGCCCACGAACCAAAAAAAGAAAGGTAGGAAAAGGCCAAGTGGTAACTGAGGAATTTTTTCCTTCTTTACCACCAATAAAAAGCTTTGCCACAAGGAACCCAAAGTTTATAATAATCCAATCCACCGACGAAACAAAGCCTTAATCAAAGTTTAGTGTGTTTGCAAAAAAAAAAGCTATTGATTCGATTAGCACCGAAGTCGAAAACGTCAGCATGCTACGCGATGGTAGTTTACTTGTGCTTGTGAAAACGCAGAAAATTGCAGACAAGTTTCTCAAATCAAAAGATTTCGGCGGATTATGTCCCGTTTCAGTGTCGCTTCACAAAACATTAAACTCTAGTAAAGGTACAATATACGACAAAAATCTCATTCCAACACCCAATGACGAAATACTTGAGGACCTTAAGTCTCAAGGAGTTACACACGTTTACAAGTTTACAAGAAAGGTGGACGATAAAATCACTCCGACTGGTGTGATTCTCCTCACATTCAACTTATACGAGCCCCCAAAAAACCGTTGATATCGCTTGGTATAAAACCCGAGTTCAGCAATACTATCCAAATCCAATGCGTTGCAAAACATGCCAAAAACTTGGTCATACCATGAAGCATTGCAAAGGTGTCCCCACGTGTGTAACATGCAGCTTACCTCCTCACAGCACCACAACCTGCACACGTACAATGTGTACAAATTGTTTTAGCACGCACTCTGCGTCATCACCTGACTGTCCGAAATACCAGCAGCTGAAGCAAATTCTTAAAATTCAAACCACAAACAAATGTACTTTTGCCGAAGCCAAGGTAACATACAAACAAAATAACCCCACCCAAGTTTCACCCCTCTACTCCTCAACCTTAAGAAATCAAAATCAGAAAAAAGAAGACAAAATAATAACCAACAACACAGATCACGTAGCAATAACTGTCACTGCATCCAATTCAGACGTAATAAAAAACGCAGCTCCCTTCACAAATAATATTTCACAAGAAATACAATTACCTACCTCTCCTTATTCAAAAACGCTTACAAATTCAATTCAACCTCAACCAGAACTATACAAAAATATTCAACAACAAACACAGCACCCAACTCTCCAAAGCTCTAGCACATCCGCAAATGCAACAACACCACCATCATTTATCAATGCATCTACTCTCTTAAATGATCAATCACAATCTCCATTCTCTTTTCTAAACACCTCTTCTCTCCCTGTTCAAGATTACCTTTCTCTTCTCTATGACCAAGTTAAAGCTCTCCGTTTGACAACATGGATGCAATTTGCAAACAATTTCAAAGCAATCTCGAGCATCCAAATACCTTGTAGTATGCACATACATAACTGATACACACACACAATACACATTGCGCACAATATAACAAACATACAGACATACAAACATACACAATGCACATAGCACATAATGAAACATACTGACACACACACACGTATAATGTACAATGCACCACAAGTGCATTTACTACTAAGTGCATTTTACCCTAATCATATTTTATTTAGTACCGTGTGAAATCAATGCGTGAGAAAGTATTTGAAACTTTGTGTTGATTTCCCATTGGTTAATTAAGAATTATGAATAAGTTTCCTCTGTGAGGAAATTAGTATATAAGAACAACATTTTTTAAAATAAAGTCAATGATAATTTACAAGCTTAACCGTTTGGACATTATTATTCATAAGAGCGGCCTGGTGGCCTACAATATATAGCGTGTCGCGCTTTGTACGATGAATGTTAGGAGAACAAATTTTGACCAACAACAAACATTACATGGCGATCCTGCCAAACTGGCGACCATCAACATTTTTCTTTCGACATTTAACGAGTAGGAGTAGGACCATAATAATTTAAAAAGAGAGAAGAGTTCTGAAATGAAAATTTCGAAAATTTAGAACTAAAAGTACTGCAGTAGTGCGCTAGTTGAAATGAAAATTATATAAAGATTCCGCATAGGAAATAAGCATAAGAGACGTTTAAAATTTCGTTAGAAACAGAGCATTTTAACTAGAGATGAGAAAACTAGTCAGTTGCTATCGCTTGCAGATGTGGTTAGAAATTTCCCAATCATTGGACATAGGAAGATATCTGAATGGAAATTTATACACTTTGCTAAAGTATGTAGTTAAAGCTGATTGTGTAGTAAGTTCACTAAACGAATTCATCATCCCTTAAACAACTAAAAAAAAAAAAAAAAAAAAATGTGTGGCCCAAAGCAGAACCAGCAGGGACCAACAGAAGTACTAAATAACAACATAAATGACAGCGTAATAACAAAAGAAGACCACAATATCACATATTTGATATACCTAATATTAATTATTATAATATTATACGGTTTATACAGATTAATTATGTATTATAAAATCTATGTAAAAAAGCAGATTTCTAAATCAGTAGCTAATATAACAGCTTAAAATAAGTACATGGACAAATTAAACAACATTTTATACAATTTAAAAAAAGAATCCAACTAGGTCATACTCAGATACATATATTGAACATACAAAAAGTAAAATACAAGAGATTTGGGCAGACATTGTATTGCAAAATAAACAGCATCAAATTGACGAAATACATCCGCTATTTCAAAACATAACTTCCAAAATGTATTCACTTCTAAAGAACAAAATGGCAAGCTTTGATATTTCAACTGCCTCAAAGATAATCCCCGAATTCGGAGGAGAACATTATCTTCTTACAAAATTTTTAGACACCATTGAGTTTTATGCAAATACACTCAATGATGCACAAAAGAATATGCTATTAAAATATATATTAGCAGGAAAAATTGCACAAAAAGTAAAAAACAGACTGTTAGCTGAAACAGAGCCAACTACTATTGATCAGCTCAAAGAAATCCTTGAAAAATTATATAAATTGAATAAAAATCCGCTGAAGCTACAAAATACGCTTAGTGTGATAAATCAAAATAACTTACCATTGCAAAATTTTGCATCGAAAATTGAGAGCATAACAGCCTCACTTAATGAAATTCAAATATCGCAGCAAGGCTCAGAATCTAAATCGATAATTATCAAGCTCAATGACCAATTGGCATTAAACGCTTATAAAAATGGTGTAAATGAACCATTAAAATCAATTGTTTTCGCGGCTAGACCAAAGACTTTTTCCGAAGCACTGCAAACAGCTCAAGAGGCAGATGTACCAACTAACAACTCGAACATATATCGGACAAGAAATAACAATAATAATAGTTACAATAATAACTATAATAATAACACGCGTCAACCATTTACAAGAAATAATAATGGAAACAGAAGGTATGACGATCGCAACCGTGTTTCTAATAATACAAATAATAACAGAAATTATAATAACAGCAATAGGAATTATAACAATAACAATAACAATAGAAGTTATAATAACAGCAACAGAAATAATAATAATAACAGTAGAAATTATTCTAATGACAACGGAAACAACCGACGTCCACAAAATTCTGATCAGAACAGAACAAATACTAATAATCAAAGACATAATTCTCAGGAAAACTAGGACGTCCCCGGATGAAGAAAGCTGGGGCCATCAATAAAACATTAAATACGTATAGTATAGCACAAAAAGATACAAATTACCTTATACTTAAATCAAAGACAATACGAAAACCAATAGCATTTTTAATAGACACAGGTGCAGACATTTCTATGATAAAAAAATCATCAATCGACAACAGTATAATAACAAATTGTCAACAATATAACATAAATGGACTTAGTGAAAATATATTAACAACAAATTCAAAAACTAAACTTTCACTTCAATCTGATGAACTTAATATTGAACATACATTTTATATTTTTGATAATATTAACATATCTACAGACGGAATTATAGGCAGAGATTTCTTGACTAAATATAATTGTAAAAAAGATTACGAAACTTTTGTAATCACAATTATGTATGAAGAACAACAAATAATCTTGCCAATGTACATGAAACTCAGCACATTACCAAGTATTCATTTACCACCCCGAACAGAAATTATAAAAGAAGTAGACGTTGATTTAAATGAAGACAGTTTAGTATGCGCTAGTGAAATAACACCAGGCATATTTATAGCTAACACAATAATTCCAAAGAAAGGTCACAAACCTATAAAGTTCATAAATACAAATGAGTGTGACATAACAATTAAAGATATTCCTTTACACATACAATCAATAAAAAATTTTTCAATATTGAAATATGACACAAAATTTAATTAAAAACAACGAATAGATTTTATTAAAAATACTATAAATTTTGAAAACCTAGATCCAGAAGCAAAAGAATCCATAATAAATATTTGTATCAAATACAATGAAATATTTCATCTAAAAGGAGATATTTTAACAAAAAACAATTTTTATACACAGAATATTTCTGTACATGACAAAACTCCAGTTTATATAAAAAACTACACATTACCAAATGCACATGTTGAAGAGATTAACCAACAAGTTGACAAATTAATTAAAGAGGACATTGTTGAACATTCGACCAGTCCATATAATTCACCATTATTAATTGTGCCAAAGAAAAGCACAAATGATGAAACTAAATGGAGATTAGTAGTTGACTACAGACAACTAAACAACAAAATTGTAAATGATAAATTCCCATTAACAAGACTAGAAGATGTGTTAGACAAATTAGGCAAAGCCAAATATTTTTCAACCTTGGACATGACCAGCTCATTCCATCAAATACCTTTAGATAAGCAATCCAGACCGCTTACAGCTTTTTCAACTAATAAAGGACATTATCAGTTCAAAAGGCTACCTTTTGGCTTAAAAATTGCGACTAATAGTTTTCAACGCTAATGACTATAGCTTTGAGTGGACTCCAAGAAGCTGCATTTTTATATGTAGACGACGTAATAATTTTTGGTTCAACTCTAAAAGAACACAATGAAAATTTAATAAATGTATTCGAAAGACTGAAACAATATGATTTAAAACTAAATCCAGACAAATGTAACTTCTTAAAAACAGAAGTAGTTTATTTAGGTCACCTTATAACAGCAGAAGGTATCACGACTGATCCAAATAAGTATAACACTATAACTAATTTTCCGTGTCCTAAAGATGCAGACGAGGTACGCAGATTTGTAGCATTTTGCAACTACTATAGACGTTTTATAGAAAATTTTGCGCAAATAGCTAAACCGCTAAATGAATTATTAAAGAAAAACAAACTATTTAGATGGTCAAAAGAATGTGAAATAGCTTTCAAAACTCTAAAGTCAAAACTAATGACACCACCTGTTTTGAAATATCCCGATTTCTCCAAACCTTTTATTTTGACTACTGATGCATCAAACTATGCCTTAGGAGCAGTTTTATCTCAAGGGACGCCTGGAGAAGACACTCCAATAGCATATGCGAGTAAATCTTTGAACAAACATGAAGTCAATAAACCAATAATAGAAAAGAAGTTATTAGCCATTCATTGGGGAATAAATTATTTCAGACCTTACCTATTCGGTAGAAAATTCATGGTATACACTGACCATAGACCATTAGTAAGTTTATTCACACATAAAAACCCGTCATCAAAGTTAACAAGAATACGAGTAGATCTTATGGATTATGATTTTGAAATAATTTTCAAACAAGGAAAGATGAATACAAATGCAGACGCACTATCTAGAATAAAAATTACATCAAAAGAATTAAGAAAAATGATACCATCATATGATATGCTTACAATTACAAGAGCGGTTAGTAAAAAATTAGAAAATGAAAAATTAAATAGCATAGAAAGCGGAAAGCTAAATAAAAAATTAAATGGCAAATAAAGCAAAAAGCTAAATGAAGATATAAATGGCATAGCAAGAAAACAACTTGCAAAAAGAACTAGTGCTGCAACTCAAGAGAAGCTTGATCACCTTCACATTTGGGAAGCAACGTCATTATCGGACGTTACGCATATAAAGAAATTGCAATTTCAGTTCAAAAAGAATATTATGTATAATGAAAAGGCCAATATAGTAGCACAAAAGAAAAATATTGTTGTTGAATATAGCGATAAATCGTTATCAACTATGACGTTGATTCTGAGGAAGCTAGGATTATTCGTAGAACAACAGGAAATAGCTAAATTAGCAGTCTCTGCAGAAGACAAAATTTTCCAATATATAAGCATGCAAGAATTTAAAGAAAAATGGAATAAGCTACAAAAAGAAATGAAAACTAATACAGCCATTATAGTATATACACCGCCAAAAGAAATAAAGAATATTAAAGAAATGAAGCGTCTAATAAGCAATTATCATGATGAGGAATTAGGAGGACATATAGAAATCTCCAGATGCATAAAAAAATTAAAACAAAGATATGTTTGGAAAAACATGAGCAACATGGTAAAAAATTATATTAATAACTGCAAATTATGCAATGAAATAAAAGTAACTAAATACACAAAAGAAAAAATGACCATGACAGACACTCCAACAACTTCATTTGAAACAATTACAGTTGACACAGTAGGCCCTTTACGTCCATCAAACGGATACAGATACATTCTGACTTTTCAATGTGAACTCACAAAGTATATAGCAGCATTTCCAATGCAAAGTTAAGATGCAGTTACTGTAGCAAGAACAATTGTTGAAGGATTCATATTAAAATATGGATGTTTTAAAACCATAAAAACTGACAAAGGTACAGAATTTACAAACGAATTACTTACCAACATATGTAAACTATTAAACATAGACAAAAAGGTTTCAGCACCATTCCACCATGAGACATTAGGAGCATTAGAACGAAACCATAGAGTATTAAATGACTACCTACGAGCACTTCAAAAAGAAGACAATTGGGAAGACTTATTACCCTATTACGTGTACTGCTACAACACAACGCCAAACTGTACGACAATCTATTCTCCACATGAGCTAGTGTTTCGAAAAATCAGCAGTCTACCCTGCGAAATACTTAAATCTAAAAACAAATTATACAATATTGATGATTATCTGACAGAGCTCAAACTGAAACTTATACATGCTCATAATATGGCTCATCAATCTCTAATACAAAATAAGATTGATAGAATTAAGAAACAAACAAACAATAATATAAGTAATTTCAAAAATAATGATTTAGTTTATATTAAAGTAGGAAATAAGAAAAAATTTGATAAAATTTTTAAAGGCCCTTACAAAGTCATTAGACAAGAAGGCGTCAATAGCTTTATACAGATAGAAAATAAATTAGTTAAAATACACAATAACAATATAATTAAAGCTAGAAACATATAATTAATTGTAAACTATAATATATTAATATACATAAATTGTAACATAATATGCACATTTGCCTAACTTTTAAGAAACTACAGCAATTGTACATTTAACTAAAGGGGTAGGATGTAGTATGCACATACATAATTGATACACACACACACATACAATACACATTGCGGACAATATTACAAACTAATATACAAATATGCTAAACGATAACATACAGACATACAAACATACACAATGCACATAGCACAGAATGAAACATACTGACACACACACACGTATAATGTACACTGCACGCGCGCAAGGCACCACACACAAAGTGCAACATAAAACCAAATGTCTGGGCGCAGAACAGCGAGCTCATTACACAACAAGTGCAAGTACTTTTGGTGATTGACCGCTTAGCAAAAAAAGAAGGAGGCTGTGTCAGAGACACGGCCATTAAGTTTAACGTAGAATACGCCATCCGATAAGACAGAAAACATATGTATAATGATAATTTATATGATAAATAATGCAAGCAAATGAATTTCTTTATTTGATAGTTACTTTTGATGATATACATAAGCTTATGATAGGAAAATAGGATAAAAATGTTTTTAAATTATCAATTAAATTTCTCGCAAAAACGAAGTCAATGGTAGTTATCAATAGTAAAGATAAATGATAAATAACAGACCCAAATCTATTTGATTATTTGAAAGTTACTTTTGAGAATATAGGCTTATGATGGGAAAAATAGGATAAATATGTTTTTAAATTAACATTTAAATTTCTCGCAAAAACTAAGTCAATGGTTGTGTTATCAATAGTTGTGGGAGCATCATTTCGAATATAATCCAAATTAAACGTATCGCTCATAAATTTCGCCAATCTAGTATTTGAAGTGATTTCTGTGTTAAAATCACCACCAATAAGCAGTAGTTGGCAGCGCTTTCTCTGCCTTTACTCTACTTAAATTTTCCCGCCTAAAGTTATGCAATAAAATAAACGTCTATTCACGCTACAAACTACTACTACACACTCAACCAAACACCACACACATATTTGTGTGCATGTGTTTATACAATTTTCATTTGAGAAATTTAAATATTAGGAAGATATCAACCAACATGAAATGTATGTCAAACGAAAGCTAACATCTTCATTTGAATACAAAAAATTTTTTTAAAAAAGTTACCGAGCCGTTTCCTTATAATTAAAGAAATAGAGATTACAACAATAAAAACCTGACATGGGTGCCCATACCGTAAGGTAAGACGTATTCTACGCCAAAACACATAAGGCATTCCGGCATCAAATTGCTGTCATTGCATTTCGGCAATTTGAAGGCCAATAAATAAAACAAATACTAAGTGCATTTTACCCTAATCATATTTTATTTAGTACCGTGTGAAATCAATGCGTGAGAAAGTATTTGAAACTTTGTGTTGATTTCCCATTGGTTAATTAAGAATTATGAATAAGTTTCCTCTGTGAGGAAATTAGTATATAAGAACAACATTTTTTAAAATAAAGTCAATGATAATTTACAAGCTTAACAGTTTGGACATTATTATTCATAAGAGCGGCCTGGTGGCCTACAATATATAGCGTGTCGCGCTTTGTACGATGAATGTTAGGAAAACAAATTTTGACCAACAACAAACATTACAACCTCCATGGGTCAAATACCTCCCCGATCAACTGGTCGAATTACATGGCATCTGCGACGCCTTTGAAAAGGCGTATTGCGCCACCGTCTATGTCCCCACCTTCTGGTCTCTAAAGGCAAAGTAGCGCCCCTAAAAACTACTAGCCTACCACGGCTTGAACTGTGCAGCGCCCATCTCCCTAGCTAAACTACTCGCAGGCGTCCAATCCCATCTCGATCTCTCTAACCGGAAGTTGATGAACCGCGAAAATCATTGATCTGGTCGGAAATGCTGAACTTGGCACCAGAGGGTGCAAACCTCTTGCCCTGACAGCTTCGTCTCTTTGGTGGAATGGCCCGGAATGGCTTATAGGCCCACCCGAATCTTGGCAAAAATCGTCACATCGGGATGTCGACCCCCGAAAGATCGCCAAGTCGAAGCATTCCATGTAACCGAATAAACGCCCGGCCTTTTCTATAGATCTCCACCCTACTTACGCGCGCTAAAGTTGATGGCATATATATTTAGATTTATAACTAATCTAAAAATAGGCTAAACGACATGAATGTAATTTCACATAGTTCCCTAATTCACGATGATCTTCGCACTAACAAACATCGTCTCATATCCGCGGCTCAAAACGGAAAACTTTCCCCGTGTCAATGGTAGGCTGGCCCATTGCTCGTTGAGCTACAGTGAGCTACATCCAGTCATTATCCCCGAAAAATCTCAATTCGCCGCCCATTATATTCGCTTTATACATGAACTTCTTTTGCACGCGGAAACTCGTCTCATGCAGCAAGTGGTACAGCAAGAATTCTTCATACCCAGACTCAAGCCTCTCATTAAAAAATGCATTTATCAATGCAAACCGTGCACTGTCCAGAAGCAGCAAATGCGTTCGCAAATCATAACAGCTCCGCCCCTGAGAGCTGCACATACGCTCCGCCCTTTACAACCACTGGTGTCGATTTTGCTGGACCATTTCATATAAAGGCCTCATTGCCCTTTGTAAAGGGCTATGTGGCTCTCTTTGTATATTTTTCCACAAAGGCAGTTCACCTTCAGCTGTGCTCTGATCTTACGACCGACGCTTTTCTCGCCTCATTTGCTCGCTTTGTTGGACGTCGTGGTTATCCCGCAACCATGATGAACGATAATGGTAAAACTTTTGTTGGAGTCAAAAGAGCCACGGAAAAGGAATTCCTAGCCTTTCTCAACGATGTATCACAAGAAGTTGCTCTGAAATACTCACCTCAAGCCATTAACTGGAAATTCATTCCGCGCGGCGCACCCCATATGGGTGGTTTGTGGGAATCAGCAGTCAGGAGTTTCAAACTGCACTTTAACCATACTGCAGGATCAAAACAATTTACGTTCAAAGAGTTTACAATTCTTCTTATAGAAGCGGTCTTAAACTCGAGACCAATATCCGCTCTCTCCCAAAATCTATCGGATTTCACCGCCCTCACTCCCAGGCGCTTTCTCAGGGGAGCTCCATTACTATCAATTCCCGAGTCAAACCACGAACATCTCTCTCTCGTTAACCGATGGGAAAAGGTCAACTTTTTCACCACCAGTTCAGCAAGCGCTGGAAAGAAGATTATCTAAAGGACCTCCAGAAGCGGTATAGATGGAGATACCCTCAAATTGCGCCGAAGATCGGTGAGTGCATGTTTATTCACAATGATACTCTCCCCCCTACGGAATGGCGTCTTGGACGCATTGAAAACGCATACTACGGATCAGATGGTCATATACGGGTGGTGGACGTTCGCACTTAAACGGGCACACTCACCAGGCCAATGGTTAAATTGTGTTTTTTGTCCTTTGCCACTAATTCTGTTCCCCTCACAGACGGACATGGATCGCTCCCCTCAACCAGGCCCTCGTTTATCACTCTGGTCAAAAGTGGTCGTGACGAAAAAGGCTGAAACTGAAACTCATGAACGAGCCGGTTGTGCACTCGTCATCACGCACTGCGAAAGTGTGCCTTCTTCAGGATCATGCCCGCAGCATCGATATCTTCTAGGCAGAGCTCATTATTACTGTACCAATTGCCTCGCCCTATCTCATCCGACTAGCTTATGCTCTTCGACTGGGATGTGTAAAATAAGCGCGCTGCCAAATCTTTCAATGCTACATCGTGGCCGTCGTCTACCGTCAGCCGACAGCTAAGGCGGGCAGCATAGATAACCGAACGCAAGCACGTATCACATATATTTTTAAGTTATTACATTACTGAACACAGAATTTACCTTAATGTACATATTTTACTTTAAGCAAGTTCGTATTACATACATATATTTATAACTTATTACATTACTGAACTCTGAATTTACATTAATGTATATATTTTACTTAGAAATCAAATTGTATTAATGAATACCCTTATAATAGGTTAAAAGCAGTTGGCAAATCAGTCTCACTCTCTGCTCCGTGTCATTTTTTTATACATATACCTTCTATATATATATATTTATATATATATATATATATATCTTTTTGCCGATGAGCGCAGAAGTTTTTCTCTGCACCTCTGTACCTTTGCTAAACATTGTATTTTCTATTATAATTCCTATAATAATTAATAAAAGTGTAAAGCTACATATGAACGCGGAAAAGCGGATGTGAAAGTTGACACTGAAGATGGCACGACGGAAAATCGTTCCAACAAATATTAACGAAAGTGAAGTGCTTCATTTCGAGCAGCCGTAATTCCATAAAACAACAAGTTGCCACAACCGTTCAGCCGGCTCCAACAGCAAGTAAAGTTTAACCCCCAGAATCGCAAGTAAAATTTACATGGTTCTCAAACACTGCGGTATAAAAGCAAACCAGAGTGTCTGGTCACACATTACAACCAAAATAATAATACAAATTTTAAAAAAATTTCAGTATATGTATGTATGTACGAAGATAAAAATTGGTCTTTCCCGCGCAAAATATATATATTGTAGCTCGTGTTTGTGAGGAAGTTGAAAAAGGATATTTAAGCGCCTGCCGAACAATGAGGGAATCTTCCCTTTTTGTGGTCTTGCTGCATCTAGATCTCTTTTTATTTGCAAATATTTTATTCTCACGATAATATCTGAGAGCGTTTTGAATTTTTTTCCGGGACTTTCTAATGCAACGGGAAATTTCACTAATATTTTCCCGTCCTGGAACATGTTCTGGAGCTCTTGCAACGTCCCATTTTAAATATTTCACATTGATGTCTTTTAAAAATGATACTTACAACTTACCTCGGCCAGCCACGGAGGCAGCAACTTCGCGACACAGGAAGGCTGCGATTAGGATTTTGAAAAGGTCCAAACTAGTGGAGGATCTCTGTAATCGGGCGCTGTCCGGTTATCGTGCGGAGATTCTGGCAGAAATCGAATGGGCAAATGCTATCATGCCCAACTTGATATGGCAAAGAACGGCAAACAAGCGCGAAAGATCGATGGAGGTTGCGCAGAATAAACCGAAAAGGGTTAAAACCCATGGTCCATCCTTTGCGGAAGATCATCCTAGCTGTGGTGGATGAAAATCACGGCGATGAACCGGTTTTGCGAGCCCATTGGAAATGGGTGGAATCGGAGTTATCGGGCATTGCGGTAAGCGTGCTTCGCGCGAACCCTGGACCGCCACCATCATGTAAGGATGCGGGTTGGTTCCAGGGCAGTGTAAAAGTGGTTCATGCGATGACACCAGATCTGCCGAGATGTACAAGAAGATGTAAAAGACAGCGTTATTTTCAAGCAAGAAATAGAGAAAGGAGTATTTTTAGCAAACTACAGGAATTTGTCTTGTAAAACTAATCAACGTTATCAGTCATTCCGTAAATACTAAAGAGGTAAAATCTTTTACAGATAAATTAACATACTTCAATATTCTGAATATACATAACCAACAAAATACGTACTGAAATGAACGATTTGGCAAATTAATGAAAGAAATAAAACTTAAAAACCTATCTAAAAACCAGTTTTTGCTTTCATAGTCAAATGTTTAAATTCATTATTGAAAAAAGGAAAACCTTTTATGCGAGAAAGCATTCAATAAATTAAAGCAGAAGTAAATTTACCCACCAATTTTGCAATATCCGGACTTTGACAAACTATTTATACTCACAACAGACGCATCTGATTTTGCTTTAGGAGCTATTTTATCACAAGGATAAATAGGTCACGATTTATCAATATCATACGCTAGTAAATCATTACAAAAGCATGATATAAACAAACCACTTATAGAGAAAGAATTACTAGCAATCCATTGGGAAATAAACTATTTTGGAACATATGTATCTCTATGGTAGATAATTTATCGTAGTAACTGACCACAGACCACTACTATCACTATTTTCACATAGAAATCCATCGTCAAAAATGACAGGAAATAGATAAACTTCTAATGACGTGAAGAAAATGAAGAAATTGAAATTTAATATTGAACAAGTAGAAAAGCTAAATTCGGGCGAAACCGATTTTTATATACCCACGCGATGTGTTTTTGTATGGTCGGTGCCCATAATATTACAAAATTCCCGTTTCTTTGTTTCAAATCGCTGCTAGTATAAAACTTTACTCAATTTGTTCCAAAAAAAGTGGAAGTTGGGCGTGCTTTTGGTCCGATTTTAAAAATTATTGACGGTGATATGTTCACCAAATTTTGTGACGATACCTTACATCGTTATTGAATACCTACAGACGTTTTTTTATAAGTAGGTGTGGAACGCCCATTTTTCAAAATTTCATAAAAATCAAGTTTCTTAATTAACTATCTTAATAACTCTTAATAACAAATTTAATGAATATGTTCCAATAAAAAAATAAAGAAAAAACGAAATTTTTGCACTTTTCAAAAATTTCCGTTATATGGGAGCGGTATTGAGAGGTATTGAGGAAAATTTGTTCACCAAATTTTGTGGCGATACCTTACATCGTTATTGAGATACAGGAATTTCTTCCTAAGTGGGCGTGGCAACGCCCATTTTTCAAAATTTCATAAATACCTAATTTCTTAGTTCAAAATCGGTTCAAATACCGAAGTTCACTCAATTTGCTGTAACAGATATCGAAAAAACGGATTTTATGCATATTTGATACCAACCTACCCTGTCCAAAGAGCAATCTATGTATGTACCAAATTTCATTCAGATATCTCAATTTTTACTCAAGTTATTGTAACCACGGACAGACGGACGCACGGACAGACAGTCAGGGCTAAATCGATTCCTCTTTTAATTCTCATAATTTTAGTATATCTATGTCTATATCTATATTGGGGTCGAGCGAAAGCAGGATGTGGATGAAGCGCAATATAGTGCCCAGGTTACCCTAGACACCAAGCCAATCCCACATCAAGACCGTAGTGCACGATGAGGAATCGTATCCTTCCAGAGGTGACCCTGTTTCCACCGAACACTACGGATCTAGACACGGAGGGTGTCGAAACTACCCTTCCCCCCTAATCCAGGGTGTCATGCGTTACCGTGCCCATGGATGGTTTGCAGTCAGGGGGCTTTTCCGACTGTATTCTAACGGCGCCTCCCGGACACCGGTCCGCCTCCGGGAGTAACGGTGGACTTGCTGCGGCACGGGGCTCTGCCGTAGTCGACCGTTCCCTTCCCCTTCCCTATACTTCCGGCCACCGAACGGTCTCGGCTCACTAGGTGGCCAAAGAACAAAAAAAAATAAAATGAAAAAAACCCAACAAACAGCCTCGGAACCCTGCACGGGTAGTGCCGCCGACGGACACGGCGAAGAAACGTCCAACCCTATCTCGGGAACCGCAACGACGGTGCCGAAAGGGCCTGCACGGCCCAAAACACAATTTCGACCCTCCGCAGCAACTGGAGATATGGCTCCACCCCTTGAGGGTAAGTCATCCTCCGATGAAGCCGGTAGTACTAAGCCCTTCGAGGGAAAGTCGCTTCCGGTGGAAAAGCTGAGGAAGATCAATCCCCCCAGGCCCACCAAGGCCTCTCCTACCCTGCACAGTCTGGTGGTCAAACAGGGGTCCTCCACGGACGAAAAACCAACCACCGCTGCGCAAAACACGGGCAAAGCCATTAAGCCTCACGTCAGGGCCCAGCGTGACCGGAGGGCAGCCCCGAAGGTCATAAAACGGCTGGAGGCTATACCATACGCCCACCTGACGGAGGCACAAAAAGCCTCTCTCGAGTGGGCCAAGGGAGTCCTGAACGCCAGCGAAAAGCACCCCGTAGGGAACGGCGCAAAGGACAAACCTCCCACTCGCACTGACCAAAGGAAGGACCTGGCCTCCAAGAGACAGCGATCTCAGGACGATACCCCGAGTGGATCGAAGAGGCACAGGACTTCCTCCCCCCCGAACCGTCGGTCGATGGCCATATCAGCTAAGCTATTTAGCGAGGCGGCAAAAGAGCACCTTACGCTGGCTGGGCTCGACAAGAGCCATCCCGACGGAAATATCAGCACGGACAACTGGAAGTCCGTCCTGATGGGTCTCTGCAGGGTCTATAAGGGCATACTCTTGAAGTATCCCGGCCCTGCACCAGTCGTCCGCGACGCCGGCTGGTATCAAGAGCGAATCAAGATGGTCGCGTGCGCGGACGAGCGTGCAGTCCGTCTGTACAAGGAGGCAATCTCCTCGGTGGGACAGCTGTGGCCCGGGGCGGACTTGATGGCTGTCCACAGGGACGAGATCCCTAAACGGCCTCGAGCCTGGGCCTGGGTCCCAGCGGAACCATCGACACAGCAGGAGATCCTCGAACTCATCCGCCTTGGCAACGGAGATCTACCCACCAATGATTGGAGGATAGTCCGAGTTGGCGAGACCAAGGAGAAGCAGCGTTACGTTGACCTCGTAATCAACGATGCTTCTATCCCAGTGCTCGCGGACTGTGGTGGGGTAATAAGTTACGGCTTCTACTCCATCACCATTAAGGTCCACAAGAGGGCGGAGGGAGCCAAACAGACGGACAAGACGGGCAACGCCTCGAGCGCACCCGATTCCGTTACCACTCTCACTGGCGAGGGGGCCAACAAACCGGGAGACACCTCGAGCGTCCCTAAGGCCCCGGAGCCAGAGTCGAGCGCCTGTGCGCAACTGAGGTCATCCCATCGGGGGTATCGGACGTCGCGTCGGATGCTGAGAGCGAAACGGGATCAGCATCTGCTTACGTTGGGTCGATATACTGCCGATGGGTAGCGCCCGATGATGAGGACCAGTTTCTGGCTTCGGAATCTGAGGAGGCGGACCTTGACATAACAGTCAGGGCCGTCACCCAAAGAGAAGAGCCAGAGGCAATGGACGTCGGTAACTCTAGAGATGGTGCAGATTCTACAAATTAATCTGCACCACTCCAAGGCTGCTGCGGCTGCCCTCCTTCTGCGACTCAGCGAAAGAGCTGAGGACATCATTCTCGTCCAAGAGCCGTGGATCGTCAGAGACAGGGTTTGCGGACTGAACTCTGATGCCTACCAAACCGTAACAGCCCCAGTAGCAGGTAGGATCAGGTCATGTATTCTTATTAAAAAATCACTTTCTTATATTCTCCTCTCTCAATACAGCGACGAAGACACAGTATGCATAAGCGTCCAGCTGAATGAGAGCATCGTCTGGTTCCTGACCAGCTACATGGCCCACGACAGCCAATCTCTCCCTCCAAAAAGACTGAAGGAAGCCATCATAGAGGCTGACAAGCAAAGATTCCCGGTCATAATTGGAGCTGACTCGAACGCACATCACGAGATATGGGGCTCAAGCGATACCAACCCTCGCGGTGAGTGTTTACTTGATTTCATATTAGCAAATAATCTATATATATGCAACCGGGGGAACGATCCCTTCATGACCTCTGTCAGAAGAGAAGTGCTGGACATCACCATCGCATCAGGCAGCATGTCAGACCTGATAAGCAACTGGCAAGTGTCCAAAGAGCACTCCTTCTCCGACCACCTCTACATAACTTTTAAGATCAATCTCAATCCCTCTACTCTAACAGCGTATAGGAACAAGAGGCGGACGGATTGGCAGAAATATAAGAACGCTCTCTCAGCCTTTTTGTCCAGACACGTTTATCACGATAGGCCAGGCCTATCGCAAACACCTGATGAAGCGAGTCCGTCAAACACGAAGGTCGTTTCTCTCGATGAGCTGGACTCACCGTCAAAAATAGATGAAGCAGTAGACCTTGTAACAAACGCTTGCAACTCTGCTTTCAGAATCTCCTGCCCTAAGACCCTACCAAAGGGTAAAAAGAAACCCCAGTGGTGGAATCTAGAGATTTCAGCACTCAGGAAAGAGAGCAGGCGACTCTTTAACCAAGCCAAGAGGACGGGTCTTTGGCAACCATACAAAGACGCTCTTAAAACTTTCAAGAAGGCCATTAAGACAGCACAACGCAAATCTTGGCAAAACTTCTGTAACAACATAGAAGAAAACTCCGAAGCCAACAGGCTAAGGAAGGTTCTCTCCAAAAGTGCTCCAACGATAAATTCTATTTAAAAACCAAACGGAGAATGGACATCTACAACCGACGAAATGCTGGAGCTACTAATGACTACCCACTTTCCCGGGTGCTCTGATGACTCCAACATCTTGCCAGGTCTCCAAGCCAACTCACTCTTAGGGAATACCGTAGGGGACATAGTGAGCCACGACAAGGTGGAATGGGCAGTAATGTCCTTCGAACCGTACAAATCTCCAGGACCAGACGGAATTTTTCCCGCACAACTGCAAGCAGCGCAGGACCTTCTTTGTCCACTGCTTACACAGATTTCTACAGCATGCCTTACCTTCACCCACATTCCTTATGAGTGGACGAAGGCGAAAGTCGTTTTTCTACCGAAGTGAGGCAGGGCCGGTCACGCAAAACCCAAGGACTTCAGGCCCATAAGCCTCACCTCATTCCTAATCAAAACCCTTGAGAGACTAATAGCTGATCATCTTCGGCGAAATATTTGGAAAGATAAACTCTCCTCCAACCAGCATGCATACTCAAAGGGCAAATCCGTGGAGACTGCTCTTCATGACATCGTCTCAACGATTGAGAAAGGATTGGCCATAAAAGAGTTCACGCTGGGGATCTTTTTAGACATCGAGGGAGCTTTCAACAATGTCTATCCCGAGGCCGTTATCGAATCACTTCGTATGGTGGGGATACGGCAGGGACTGGTAGACTTTGTGGGGCTCCTACTCAGGAAAATATCGATCTTCTCAACAATAGGGGACAGCTCTAAATCCAAACATGTGGCTAGAGGTACACCCCAGGGAGGTGTTCTGTCACCTTTACTCTGGAACCTTACTGTAAACGACTTACTCTTAAACCTCAAGAGCACCGGCTGCAAGGTCGTTGCATATGCTGATGACTTGGCAATAACAGCAACGGGCAAACACCTTCAAGTCCTAAGCGATTTATTGCAAAACGCTCTAAATATCGTAGCTCGCTGGTCTGTGGAATGTGGACTTAATGTCAATCCCACCAAGACCGAAGCAGTGCTCTTTACAAGGAAATACAAAATTCCCGCTTTCAAACTACCATCCGTAAACGGAGTAGTTCTCAGTCTCTCAACCGAGGTCAAATACCTCGGAATTTTACTAGATAAAAAACTAGACTGGAGGCGGAACACTGAAGACCGCTCCAAGAAAGCTATTGTTGCTCTATATGCCTGTAAGACGGCCGTGGGGAAGAAATGGGGTATAAAGCCACACATTGTACACTGGATGTACACAGCTGTGATAAGACCCATTCTCTTCTACGGGATCGTCGTATGGTGGCCGGCATTGAGCAGGACTCGTACCAGAGCCAAGCTAGAACGGGTCCAGAGGGCTGCCGTAATGCTCACCACGGGAGCACTGCCCTCTACACCAACCAAATCTCTGGAAATAATGTTGAATCTCCCACCGGTGGATCTCTACGGCAATTTTCTGGCGGCCTGCAGTGCGGCCAGGCTAAATGCGATCCTTCCGTGGAGAAATCTTAACCATGGGCACGCAATGGTCCTGGAAACTCTGCCCGACAACCCGATAAGGTTGGATTATATTATACACCCTCCATTCTCTGGAAATAGATTCTCCACAAGAATCCCAGAGAGGAGCGAATGGACAGGTATCGTAGACCTGGATCCAGGATCGACAGCTATATACACAGATGGTTCCAAGTTAAACGAACGAGTAGGCAGCGGGATTTACTCTAGTGAACTCGATCTAAACCTCAGTCTTCGTTTACCGGACCACTGCAGTGTTTTCCAGGCCGAACTAAATGCAATAATGGAAGCAGCTCGTGGCCTTACAACGTGCACCTCTTTAGAACGAGGCATTACCATTTATTCTGACAGCCAGGCTGCTATCAAATCTCTGAATTCCTACGGTACAACCTCCAAGTTAGCCTTTGAATGCAGAGCAGCTCTAAACCAGCTGGCGGATATTTGCTCCGTACATGTTGTTTGGGTCCCTGGCCATAAGTACATCCCTGGCAATTGCCTCGCTGATGAACTAGCAAGGAAAGGGACGGAACTAACTGAGATAAACTATGCTCAAGAGGCGGGTTTACCATTAGCATCCTATAAACACAGACTAAGATCTGAGCTTATGGGTAAGGTAAATGTAAGGTGGGCATCGGAGCCCACCTGCCACATTACAAGACAAATCTGGCCAGAAGCCGATGAGAAGCGCTCTAAAGCTCTCACGATGCTTAGCCGCTCCGCTCTCAGATTAGTAGTTGGGGTGATAACCGGGCACTGTCTCATGGGCACGCATGGAGAAAGGCTAGGTTACCCAACAAATGATTTTTGCCGCAGTTGCCGAAACGAGGAGGAGGTGGAGAGTATTGAGCACTATCTCTGTCACTGCCCTGGATTGGCCAAGACGCGCAGTAAAGTTTTTAATGTATACTTTCTGGACTGTTTAGCTGACTTAAACTCGGCAAACATTTCCAACTTTCTACTCTACATCAAGCGCACTGGATGGTTCAATTTTTGAAAGAAGGGAGGGAGGGAATGCATGGCTTATGCCAGTGGTACCACAATGGGCTTCTCACAGCCTAAGTGTGCCACCGTGCTCCGGTGCGGTGGCAGCCACCCTAACCTAACCTAACCTATGTCTATATCTATCTCGATTATTTTTTGCTGTTACAAACAACCGTTATGCAAACAAAGTTATAATACCCTTGTGTACAAGTATGCTCGGGAATAAAAATATAGTGGTACTACAATTGAAATAATTGATAATGAAATGCACGTAACTTGTAGCGATGACCCTTTGAATTTACTAAATTCAATGTTGGAGAAACTACATGGTTTACTAAGAAGTCACATATGTATAAAGGAGCTAGCCCTTTGTGACAAAGATTTTATATTTAAAAATATTGATATAAATACATTCAAGGAGAAATACAATGAATTAGAAAGGAATAAACGCGCGCCAATAAAAATACTAATATATAGAGCTCCAAGAGAAGTAGAAAGTATGATACTTAAATATAAATTGATAGACGAATTTCACTGCTCTAACATTGCAGGTCACTTAGGAATCCGAAAGACAGTTTTAAAACTCAAACAAAGATATATTTGGAAAAATATGAGACAGATGGTAAAAGAATTTATAAAAACTGCAAAAAATGCACACAAAGCAAGGTAGTAAGACATACAAAAGAACCACTTATTATTATAACCCAACGGAAACCCACTTTCCCGCACAACCGGCACGAGGGGCTCAATCCGCATAACGTACGGATGTTTTTTAAATATACACATCTTAGGTGCCGAGTCGTGACAGAAGAAAGTTTGTGAAGCGTCGAGATCCCAAGCTGCTCAGCTACAGAATAAGAATTCAACAGCCGAATACAAAGTTAGAGAAATGCAAAGTAAAAAAATTGGATCGTTAGCTGTTATTAAGAGAGGATAGAATAGTTCTTTTAATTATAAAAAGTGAGTCCGATACATCAAAGGTGCTGGAATGATTGTTAAAGTCTTGGCATAAACCCCGAAACAGTTCATTCAACTCAAAGTTAGTTCTGCATAGTTTCAAGAAAAGTGGTTTAAAGTTTCTCGTTGCATGGGAGGGTACATTAAAATTAATTTGCTCTAGAAGAAATGGACTTGAGATCCATCCATTGACTAATTTTACCAGAAATATTATACCTAACATTTCTCTGCGACTCGAAAGAGTAGGAAGATTAATAAGTTTTAAACAACTAGTGTAAGGGGGAAGATTGTATGGCGAATCCAATCGAAGATTTCTCAAAGCAAAAAGTAAGAATTGTTTTTGTATTGACTCTAGTTGGTCTGAGTGGACCTGATAACGAGAATTCCAAACTATGGAACCATACTCCAGTATTGGTCTTACTAATGAAGTAAAAAGTGTTTTAGTTATATAGGGGTCGCGGAATTGCTTTGACCAACGCTTTACAAAAGCCAGTACACCCCTTGCTTTATTAACTGTGGAACTAATATGAAAATTAAAATTGAGTTTACAATCCATACCAACACCCAGGTCAACAAAACTGTTTACATGTTCTAGGACGTAGTTATTTATTTTGTAGGAGGCCGGCTGAATAGTTCGTCGAGAAAAGCACATGAATTTACATTTGATAAGGTTAAGCGGCATATAATTAATGCTGCACCAATTGACTATGCTGTCCAAATCTTGCTGTAGCAAGGATCTTTCTTCAGCCGAGGCATAAGTCTTAAAAAGTTTAACATCATCCGCGTACATCAATATTTTAGAATACTTTACTACTGTAGAAATGTCGTTTATGAATAGCAGGAACAGAATCGGTCCGAGGTGGCTGCCCTGAGGAACTCCCGAGGAAATATCGATGATCCCAGAATGAAAATTTTTAAAAACTACCTTTTGCGTCCTACCGGAGAGATAAGAAGACATCCAACAGAGGATACCAGGTTGAAAACCAAGCAGATCTAGTTTACGGATGAGTAAAGAGTGACATACTTTGTCAAATGCTTTACTAAAATCGGTATATATAACATCAGTATCAATGCATTCCCTAAACCCATTTGAAACATGGGTGAAAAATTCAAGTAAATTTGTAATGGTTGATTTGCCCTTACAGAAGCCATGTTGGCAATTTGCTATTATTGAGGAAATCGGATAAGTCATTTGATTGGTAACAATAGCTTCAAACAACTTCGGGATAGAAGAGAGTTTAGCTATACCACGATAGTTTTCAATAGAAGACCTGCTTCCAGATTTATGAAGGGGGATTATATAAGACTGTTTCCATATTTACGGAAAAACTCCTTGCTGGAGGGACAAATTAAACAAGTTCGATAATGGCAGGTACAGGTGCTTTAAAAATTTTTTTAGGAAACATGTCGGGATCATATCAGGGCCGTACTTGAATGATTATTTTAAAGATATTAAATAATAAAAAACATCATCTGATGATATGACTGGAATATTAATAGAGTTATTTGGGCTCGGCTTGTATGGATATGAAATACAGTTATATTTAAATTGAGTGGTGTAGTTAGATTTAAAGAACTGGGCAAATAGATTGGCAATAATCTCGTTATCACATGACACAGTATTTTGATATTTCATTGCGGAAGGGAATGCATTTACTCTGCGCTTAGAATTAACGAAACCATAGAAAGCTTTCGGGTCGTGGATAATGTTCATTTTCATTTTATTCAAGTGTTTTTCACAACAGTTTTTATTTAATTCTAGATATTTATGTCGCAAGACTGAATAATTAAGATAATCCACATGACGACCAGTACTTTTATATATTTTAAAAGAACGCGATTTTTTATTTTTTAAAGTTCTCAAGACTTTAGTGAACCATAAAGGGGCTGATTCATCACGAATACAAGAACCTTTAGGTACATGTTTAAGAAATAAGTTGTATAAAGTATTGTTGAAGTCCAAAACATTACGCTCAATATCGCCATTGTAGTAAGGCCAAGTTATTTTAGACAAGTCACTTGCAGTGACAGATACACCAATGACTACTTTTGACACAATAACAATTGACACTCTAGGCCCATTGCGCATATCTAATGGCTACAGATACATATTGACAATGCAATGCGACTTATTAAAATTTGTAATAGCACACCCAGTTGAAAGTAAAGACGCACAGACAATAGCAACCACTATATTATATTTTTTAAATTTTTCACTTCTACTGGAAATACTAAAAAAAAAACGAAGTCACGCATTTAAAGTTTTAATTTGAATAAAAAGGAAATAAAGAATAGAACAAAAGTTTCCGTTGCAATAAGGCTGCCATAAGACATCAAGATTTTAAGCTTAACGCCTTCTATGTTAGTTGCGCTCTAACAAAGATCTTAATTATGGTGTATGTACTTTTAAAACGTATGTCAGCACACCTTTGCTCATACTGACGGCCTTTCTTATTTACGCGTTTATTAAGTTAAACATAAATAAGAAATGTTAACTAAGTCTCTGTACGCACGTTAATAAACCAAATAATGTGTATTGCATAAAATATAAGTGACAAGTGTTATTTTGACTGCACATTTGCTGGTGGTAGTGAAGAAACTTTAATAGCAAATTTCTTAAATAAGAATATTAATAAAATAAAAACAGTGATTAAAGTAGATAAAGAGGGCCTCCACCAACATCCCCACCAAGTTTCGTGACCAAATTCCTTCTACATTCGCTGAAATCGCGAATGGTTCCTTATTGGAAAGTCAACCCAAGCCAAATATCCAGACTACACTGATCAAGTTCATTTAAAGTTTGTTACGTACGGCTTCCGGGGACACCGGCCTTCCGCGCATCCGCGCGCTATCTCTGCCACTCTTTGCCAATATCCTCTTTCCTCCTCATGCTTGGTCCGCCACTGCGTACGCTTGATTTTAGCACGAGCTAGCTCGTCGGACTGTGGGTCGTTGTGACCACCAATACATGCGACCGCACCATACAAAAATTCGTACCCATGCTTGCTTGACGGGGACACCACACCTACCCCCTCACACTGGCGCACGCGTAGTGCCTGAGCCTTCAAAACTTTCCTGCCACTGATGTTGTGTGGCTAGCGACCGTCTCCCCTCCCAACCGTGATCGCTGGTGGCTAGGTTAGCTAGCGATCCCAGGCTCGCACCCGCGTGCTACTTACCTGCTTGTTCTAAGTACCCCTCACATGTCACACCCGGAATCAAACGCCACCTCTTAATTCAATTAACAGTCCATTCTCTTATTTATTAATATCGCTTAAGGGTATACATCTTAATTATATCTACGCTGACATACATCCTACCTAAGTAGCTAAATAAGTCTCACAATATTTTCGTACAAATAAAATAATAATGAAAAAAATCATCGCCCAGTCTCACTTGGTTTCGCCTACAGCAATGTTTCTGCTCGATTCGGAGGATATTACAACAAACTGGTTCGAAGATCGTAGGGATTTAAGGCGGTGAACTCGCCCCCGTAGCCCGCTACCTACCAACTACAAGACGTCTTGCGCGGCCTGCGCGTGCTAAGTCAACTTTCGCCCTACGCCTTCCCCTTGCCTGTTTCCTTTGCGGCTAAGCCGTCTCACCAACAAACCCAACCCGAGAGCGCGAGAGTAAGCGATTTACAAAGTTTAAATTAAAAAAAAAGGGATTATATTATGACAGCTAGTGCCCTACCCCTCCTTCGTAAAATAATAATTATGTCACAATCTTTTACTTAACAATATATAAATGATCAACTGAATAAACAATTCAGAGTCGCTTTGCTTAAATCGCAGCCTGAGCGGTTTAACCGCGCGTGGACGGTACCAAAGCCACCCTGCTTAACTAAGGAAACACCCGCTTACGCCGACAGAAACCGCGCTGCTTATGGGCTGAAAGTTCGCGGGTGCACCCGCCACCCTGGAACACCTCTCGATTCGACTGGCTCACCTGATACTCCGGACTCGTTGACTGGTTATAATTCACCTGAGTGCGCCTCAAATCAAATTCGGACTTAGGATTTTAGTTACAGGTGGTGCTAGATACCGTGCGTACCTCGCCGCGCACTTGCCGCCGCATGCAGCGATCTGAAAACTATAGCGCCTTCCCGAGTCCTCCAACGAGCAGTGGGCTCTTGCCACCCGCTTAAAAACTTCGCGGAGGAATCACTATGGGGGCTCTAATGACCACGCCTTGCTGCCGGGGAAATTCCTTTTCTTGGGCGTGCTTATGCCGTGAAGCGCGATTTCGCTCGCCAGGACCACGTGCTTGCCGCCGCACTCCTCCGTTAAAATTTGACTTTTTGATTCTTTTTGGCGCACCACTTCTGGTCAAAGCCGCAGGTCGAAGAGAAAAAAAAGTATCTCCCCATTTCGCACCTTCGCCATTTGCCCGTACCACGTCAAATCCATATCAGCTGATTAGGGTTCGTCCGAAAAGCATGCGCAGGGTTGCAACCGGGGATACGAAATTATTGTAAACTTATATAGGGTGACTGCAACAGGGCGAGTGATTTAGTCAAGCTTGCTGTGCTAAAGCACTCGAAAAGCTAGTCTTCTTCCATGTGAATTGCCTAGATTAAGCACGGAGATCCTTCGCGTGATACACTCCGACAAATATCCCTCTTAAGTCGCCTATGTCGTATAAACAGTTGCCCTTTACCGCAAGAACTGTCGACTTTACATATTTGGCCGCCAGCTTTGCACTGTATCTGTCCGCCGCTCTACTCAACTTAAAATTCCTTCTATATACGGTCTGTCCCTCACGATACTCCACTGGGCGAGACCTCATGTTGTACGCTCGCTAGCCCTTCTTGTAAGCCTCTTCCAGCCCTCGCACGAGCTTATTCCCGATTAATGCCACTTGGTCTGATGCAGACAATACTTCCGCGCTAGGTTCCTCTAAGGAATCTATCCTTCGGAGAGTCTCGTACGCATTTCCATGTTGTATCATGGATCGCCCGAAAACAGCTTTATATGGCTCCATGTCGATAGCCTCATGAACCGCGCTGCGAAGCGCAATGGCGGCATGTGAGACGTGCCCATCCAAATTTCGCTGGTCCTCTCCAGTGATATATGTTCGAATAATGGCAAGCATCGATGGATTAACCCGTTCCGAACCGTTAGCTTGAGGAGCGTAGTGAGCAGTCCTTATGTGCCGCACTCCATAGTTTCGCAAGAATTTTGCGAAACACTCGGACGTGAGCTGTCTACCATTATCGGAGTGAATGAACTCCGGAACGCCAAAGATGTGGAAGATACTGGACTCCAGATATTTTAAAACCTCCTGAGCTACGGCGTCTCGCATCGGTTTGAGAAAGACGAACTTCGATAAGTGGTCTAACACCACAAAAACATACGAGTTTCCCGATCGTGAGCGCGGATATGGTCCGCAAAAATCCACATATAATCGTTGAAATACTCTCTCGGTCTGGAAACGACCCCTCATGGGTGGACGCAAAGCTACATTCGGAGACTTTGAACATTTGCAGAGTTCACACTCGCCAATGAATCTTTTCGTTTCTTCAACCATATATATATATATATATATAATTTTGGCGCATACACTATATAGCTCAGTGTTTGGCCGAGCTTCTCCTACCATTTGTGGTGTGCGTCTTTATATTATATCACACATGGAGGGACCTACAGTTTTGTGCCGACTCCGAACGGTAGATGTATTTAATGAGAAGCTTTTTCATGGCAGAAATACCCTCGGAGGTTTGCCATTGCCTGCCGAGGGATGACCGCTATTAGAAAAAACTTTTTCTATTATTATGATTTTGCTTGCCCTGACTGAGATTCGAACTCACCGGCATATCAAGTTATAGCACGCACCGCTACCAACTCGACCACCAGCTTCAACCATACCCGCTTCTCTCCCACAATGCATTTGTCTGAGTAGTGATTGTCTAAGACCTTCTGGAATCCAAATCTTCCACAACGACTCTTCTGGCTCATCCCATCTTCGGGGGAAAACTCTTTTATATATCACTCCATCCGTCACTTTCAAGTCCGGTAATTTGTCCAGGTTGTTACTAATATGATCCCTCAGGGACTTATATGCCGTGCTTGAGAATTTCGCCGAGTTAAAATCCAATCCAGACCCCGTCTCCGGATCCGCGATCTCCTCCATGTACATGCGGCTTAAGGCATCTGGGACCTCATCCTGACTTCCTTTTCGATGTTCTTTCTTAAAGTCGAACGCCTGAAGCTTGAGGCTCCACCGTGGTAAGCGGCCCGAAAGGTCCTTCTGTCCCATCAGCCATTTGAGGCTCATGTGGTCGGTGATAATCGTGAAGGGTAGTCCCTCTACATAAGCGCGAAATTTCTGTAGACTGACCACCGCAGCCAAACACTCCAACTCCGTAACGGTATAATTTCGCTGCGCAGAGTTTAGCTTCTGCGACGTGAAGGCGATAGGCCTCTCGCTCTCGCTGCCATCCTTCTGGAATAGAACACTTCCGATGCCCTACAAAGACGCGTCACACTGGATAAAGAAGTGCTTGCTGAAATCCGGGTTAACGAGGATATTCGCGGACGTCGAGGCACCTTTTAATCCCTCGAAGGCCCGAACGGCTTCCTCGGTCATCAAAAACGTCTTCCTCTTCCGCAAACAATCGGTCATCGGCGCCGCCACCGCGGCAAAGTTGGGTATAAAGCGTCTGTACCAGCCGCATATACCCAAGAATCGTCGTAGCTGTTTGATAGTCGTTGGCACAGGAAAGTCGAGCATCGATTGGATTTTTGCCGGGTCCATTTTCAATTGACCTTGCCCTACAATGAATCCGAGGTAACTCAACTCCTTTTGGCAGAACTTTGACTTCTCTACGTTAATCGTCAGGCCCGCCTCTGCCAGACACTCGGCCACTTCCGCCAAGTGTTTTAGGTGTGAATCGAAATCGGGCGAACATATGAGAAGGTCGTCTATGTACACGAAAACATGCTCCCGCAGCCGGGAAGGGATGACTTTGTCCATCAATCTACAAAGCCTCTGGCTTGCATTGCACAGTCCGAACGGCATCACCTTAAAATGGTACAACGGCCTACCCGGTACCGTGAATGCTGTTTTCTTGCGAGAAGAACTACCCAATGGGATCTGCCAAAAAGCGTCTTTGAGATCGATTCCGGAAATATAGTAGGTCTCGCGTAGGCGTGATAATATCCCTTCAACATGTTGCGTCGGATATGCATCCTTCTTAGTGCGCTCATTTAGCTTTCGCATATCCACACATAACCGCTTCTTCCCCGGTTTTTCGACGAGTACGATCGGCGAACTCCAAGAGCTATTGCTCTCCTCGATGACGTCCAGCTTAAGCATTCGGTCGATCTCGTCATAAGCATACTTCTGCCTGACGGGGGACATCGGGTAGTGCCTCTGTTTCACCGGAACTGTGTCGTCTTGGACTTCGATAACGTGTTCCATGACCTGCGTCCTTCCCAACCCCAGTTCTGCAAATGACAGGAACAGCTTTTTTACTCCCTCAAGCCTGCTTGACTCCGCGGGTGTTAGCTCCAGTTGGCCAAAATCTTTCACCTCGAGCTCGGACACGATGACCAGTGCGAGACCGAAAGCCTCCCAAAAATCAATTCCTAAATATAGCTCCTGTTGAAGGCTGGTAACCATATATAATGTCATGTCTACCGCTTTTCCCCGCCAACTGATCGTAACGTCGACCTTTCCGACTATCGCCTGGGTCTTTTCATCCACAGTCTTTAAAGATTTGCTCGTAAACCTCACCGTGTCTTTCAGTTTGTGCTCCCAGTCTTCCCACACCGCTCCAAAGCCGCTTATCGAAGTTTCGCTGTCTAGCAAACCCTGCACCTGAACCCCATCTATCTCTACCTTGATATATGGCCGTTTATCAGTGGCATCTCGTATCACCGTTTCCTCAATAGCTCTCATCTCCTTCTTCCTTTTGCGCGTTAGTCCCCGCACGTTCATAGGTGAACCGCTGTCATTTCCAAATATTCGTCGTCTCGCAGAATCGTATCTCCGCTGTCTCTCCTGAAGTGTAAATAATGGTATCCGACTTCTCTTCGACCTCGAGTTGTCGGTGTTGTTAAGAATCTTCGGCGGTATTATGCATCCGGGGTTTGGCGCCGTTGACAAGACCCCCCGGTCTTCTTGCCAATCTCCCGGTTTTCCTGTTTCCGTTTCTCGCACCAGGTGCACTGCGTACATGGCTGATTGGATTTATAACAAACCATGTGATGCAATTTTCCGTCGCAAGTGGTAGCTGCGGTTTGCCCCTGCCCTTCGATAGGTTTCTTGGGCCCAATGTCGCCGCTCCAAATCTTTCGTGAGATTGGATCCGTCATCGACCTGTGCAATGCTTCCAGTGAACCGAGTTCATCGTCTGCCGGCTCCGCCCCCAACTCTTCTACCATCTTCTTGGGCGGTGTCTTTGACTCAAACTCTGCAAGGTGTTTTTCGGCTCGTCGGCACTCTGCCCTCAAGTCCTCTAATGTTTCTATTCGGCAGCCGAAAACTAGATTTTTAATTCTAGGCCTGAGATTTCTTCTGATAAGATTAACTAAACTACGCTCTGTCATTCTTGTCCTCATCGTCATATCCATCCCCCTAACAACCGCGTAGAATTCTTCGAACTTCTCGTTGTAGTCCTGTTTTCTCTCGTTCATAGCTTGGCGGATCTCTTCATCGCAGTCCGCTTTCCGGAAGTGCTCCACAATGGCCCGACGGAATGAATGGTAATCTGCCATGTCATCCTCGGAGTACTCTTCCATGTGCAGCCAGTACCATTCTTGGGCCTGCCCTTCCAAGAGTAAATGAAAATTGGTGTATAAATCCTGGAGCGAAATGTTGTGCTTTCCACGAAGCGTCTCTACCCTAAACAAGAACCGCTCGACAGGAATTGCCCTTGGCCCTCCATCGAATTTTAAGTTCCAATCTCGAACAGTTTTGGTTGCCCCCCTTTCATGGTAAAGGTTCGATTCCGGTTTACGCCCAGATGAGGTCAATGAGAGCCGCCGACGCGCTCCTACTTCTGTTTCGTTCCCCATGGGACTACCCCCCGATCCATTGACCGATTGGTGCCCGCACTCACCTCCGATCGCTCACCGCCACCACCTTCACCTGCACGTCCACGAATGCCACCGTCTTCCAACCGTGCCAGCCTGTCCGCAAGTCCATGCATGTCCTTTCGTAGTGTTTGAATGACTCCTTTAACAGCGTCTGTGGTTGAACGGCTAACGTCCATCTGATATTGGAAGAACATGAGTTCAAATTTTTGCAGCAGCTCATCTCCCATCGCTCCTAAGGACCCCGCCTTAGGACTATTGCTATCGAAATGCCCCCTTACTTGTCCCTGCCATAACGGCAGGACAGGAGAAAAAATAACAAAAAACAAACGTCTACAGTTTGTTTCGATTTATCTAAATGTATGTGCCTATGATAAAATACGTAAGAATAACAATATAACGAATTCGTTTCGTCAAAGTTAATGGAAAATCGTATGTAGTAAATATTAAGTGTGACTTTGATTTCCGGATGTGACGAGTATAGTCTTAAAGTAGTCTGTGACTGTCTGGTATACGAATGTAAACCTCAGCTCGTTGAAGGGGGTTAACGCCCGCCCAATTCAGTTCGCTCCTGACACAATTGTCCAGCCCTCAATCGGCCAAACAAGCTACCCGTAGCCTTCACCGCAATTCTTCCAACCCCAAGCTGTGAATCAAAACATTTGTACAGCACAGGCTCTGTCCATTAAAGATGGCAATGCACAATCGTGAGTTAATGAAATCTACTAATACGAAAATAAATAAACTATGTGGTGTCCTCCATCTATGTCCGAAATTGTTTATAAAGGAGCAACGTATTTTCTCGTACGGCTTCCGGGGACACCGGCCTTCCGTGCATCCGCGCGCTGTCTCTGCCACTCTTTGCCAATATCCTCTTTCCTCCTCATGCTTGGTCCGCCACTGGGTACGCTTGATTTTAGCACGAGCTAGCTCGTCGGACTGGGGTACAATGGGGTACAGTGGTCCTTCTGGGTATGCGGTTACAGTTGCACGGCTGTACTCAATCCCTACCCTAACGTCCACGTTCGTGCACCGCAGCGTCTGTTCACCAGGAGGTGCGGCTGCAAGCGGGTGTCTGTCTTGGAGCAAGCGGCTCGCTATATAAACAAACTTAAAATTTTTCTCCCCCAGCAATGGGTTGTGCGCAGGGCTTGGAACCCGCCACGTAAAAAACAACTTCCAATGAAAAGGAAAAAAAGCTTCGGATGATACCCCCCTTTTTTGATGAAGACCACGGCAAACGTATTAAGGACAACGATTTGACTTGCACTTGGAATGTCCGGACCCTTAATTGGGAAGGTGCCTCTGCCCGGCTGGTTGATGTCCTCAGAAGAGCGAAGGCTGACATCACCGCCATCCAAGAGATGCGATGGACGGGACAAGGGAAAAAATCGATAGGCCCTTGCGACATCTACTACAGCTGCCATGTAAAGGAGCGCAAATTTGGTGTCGGATTTGTGGTGGGAGAGAGACTGCGCCGTAAAGTACTGTCGTTCACTCCGGTGGACGAACGTCTCGCCACAAACCGCATCAAGGGGAGATTCTTCAACATCTCCCTGGTTTGCGCCCACGCCCCGACGAAAGAGAAGGACGATGGGACCAAAGATCGCTTCTACGATCTCCTTGGTCGCTCGTATGAGCGGTGCCCCCACCACGATATAAAAATCGTGCTTGGCGATTTCAATGCCAAGGTGGGCAAGGAGGGCATCTTTGGTTCTACAGTCGCACGATACGAGGAGCCAACATCGACTCGGATCATTTTCTTGTGACAGCTAAGATCCGCACGCGCCTTTGTGCAGCAAATAGCGCCTGCAAACGGACACAAGGAAAGCTCGACGTCGGAAAGCTGCAATCGCAACAGACAGCCACCCACTTCGCCACTCGACTTGCACTCCTGCTCTCTGAGAGCAATAATCAACAGCACGATATTTCCGAGCAGTGGAACCATATTTCTCGATGTCTACATACCGCCGCTGAAGAATCCATCGGATTTCAGCGAGCCCGAAAGAACAATTGGTATAACGAGGAATGCCGCGCCGCTACGGAACGTAAAGACGCTGCCTACAGGGCCACACTGCGATCGGGCGCAACGCGAGCTGTGCGGGAGGGTTATCGTGAGTTGAAGAAGGAAGCAAGACGAATTTTTCGTGAGAAAAAGAGAGAGGCCGAAATGCGTTAGTGCGAGGAGCTTGAGATGCTGCCCGACAGGAAAAGCGCCCGTAAATTTTTTCAAAAAGTAAAGCGGCTAACAGAAGGTTTCAAGACCGGGGCGAATTCCTGTAAGAATGACAACGGCGACCTGGTGACTGATGTCCACAGCATACTTAAATTATGGAGAGAGCACTTCTTCACACTGCTTAATGGAAGCAGCTGCAACAACGATGGAGAAGATGTTGAATCCGAATCTCCAATCAATGATGATGGACGTGATGTACCATCACCCGACCATGACGAAATTCGGAAAGCGATAGCACGGCTGAAGAACAACAAAGCCCCCAGGGCTGACGGGTTACCAGCTGAGATATTTAAGTACGGCGGAGAGGAGCTGGTTAAGTGCATGCACGAGCTCATCTCTAGAATATGGTCGGAAGAACGCATGCCTACTGATTGGAACTTAAGTGTGCTCTGTCCAATCCACAAAAAGGGTGATCCTGCAGTCTGTGCCAATTATCGCGGGATTAGCCTTCTTAACATCGCGTATAAGGTTCTGTCAAGTGTATTGTGCGAAAGACTTAAGCCCACCGTCAACGAACTGATTGGACCTTATCAGTGTGGCTTTGGACCTGGTAAATCAGCCACCGACCAGATATTCACAATACGCCAGATCTTGGAAAATACCCCAGCAAAAAGAATCGACACACACCATCTTTTTGTCGACTTCAAAGCCGCCTTCGACAGCACGAAAAGAAGTTGCCTTTATGCCGCAATGTCTGAATTTGGTATCCCCGCAAAACTTATACGGCTATGTAAAATGACGTTGAGCAACAGCACCAGCTCCGTCAGGATTGGGAAGGACCTCTCCGCGCCGTTTGATACCAAACGAGGTTTCAGACAAGGTGACTCTCTGTCGTGCGATTTCTTTAACCTGATGCTGGAGGAAATAATTCGAGCCGCAGAACTAAATCGGTCAGGTACCATATTTTATAAGAGTGTGCAACTGCTGGCGTACGCCGATGACATTGACATCATCGGCCTTAACAACCGCGCAGTTAGTTCTGCCTTCTCCAAACTGGATAGAGAAGCGAAGCGAATGGGTCTGGAGGTGAACGAGGGCAAGACGAAGTATCTCCTGGCATCAAATAGACAGTCGGCACATTCACGACTGGGATCACAAATCTCTGTTGACAGTTATAACTTTGAAAAAGTTGAGAACTTCGTTTACTTAGGAACCAGCATTAACACCAATAACAGCGTCAGCCTTGAAATCCAACGGAGAATCTCTCTTGCCAACAAGTGCTACTTCGGACTGAGTAGGCGATTGCACAGTAAAGTCCTCTCTCGACGGACAAAAACCATACTCTATAAGTCTCTCATCATGCCCGTTCTATTGTATGGTGCAGAAGCATGGACGATGACAACATCAGATGAGAGGGCTCTTGGAGTGTTCGAGAGAAAGATTCTTCGAAAGATTTATGGACCTTTGCGTCTTTGCGACGGCGAATACCGCGTTCGATGGAACGATGAGCTGTACGAGCTGTACAATGACGTAGATATAGTGCAGCGGATTAAGAATCAGCGGCTCCGCTGGCTAGGTCACGTCGTTCGAATGGATGAAATAGCTCCAGCCCTGAAGGTTTTTGACGCGGTACCCGCGGGTGGTAGCAGAGGAAAAGGAAGACCTCCTCTGCGTTGGAAAGACCAAGTGGAAAAAGACTTGGCTATACTTGGGACTTCCAATTGGCGCCAGTTAGCACGAGATAGGGACAGCTGGCGTGCTTTGTTGACCTCGGCCAAAATCGCTTAGGCGGTTAATGCGCCAATTAACCCTACGATTCATAACCAGCAAAACTCCTTTAATTTCATAACCAGGTACCCGGGTACCCGAAGTAGGTTGTTTTGCGTTTATTGAAATAAAATAATATTTTCCTGGAAATATTTTTGTTGTTGATTATATTTTGCGTTCTCAACTGTACAAATTTGATATTTGGAAAAAAAAACTGGTTTCTGTTCGTTTATAAGTACCTAAAGCGACACAAGTAGGCAGAAACTGGTTTTATGTAAGGGTTGTTTATTTGCTTAGTTTGCTTATTTTCGGTACCTACTTGCTTAATTGCTTTTGAATTAGATAGCAGATGTTCATTTGTGTCGTAAAATTGAAATATTTCATTTGCTTCGTCATTCTGTGTTGAATATTTGAACAGTGAAGTTGGTGAAAAATGAGCAAACAAGAAACTGGTCGTGAAGTTGGTGTTGGCGAAAGAGTGGTGAGAGATTTAGTTGGGCCATACTACGGTAGCGGACGAAATATCACAACTAAAAGTAGAAAAGCTCAGCATTGTGGGTACACTCCGCCGCAACAAAGCTTACATCCCTGCGGAGATGAAAGAAGACAAAAGAAAGACGTTGGTTCAAGTTTATTTGGCTTCCAAGACAACGTAACACTGCTCTCATATAAGCAGCGGAACTCCAACTCGGTCATCATTCTTTCTAGTATGCATGATGATGCACAAATTGACGAGAATGGGAAACCAGAAATTATAAATTTTTACAACCAAACAATAGGTGGGGTGGACGTTATGGACCAAACGCTCCAAGAATACACGACCCAGCGACAAACAAGAAGATGGCCGATGGCATTTTTCTATAACATCATTGATGTGAGCGCATTTGCATCACACATCATATATTATGGAAATAGTCCAACTGCACGATACACCACGACGCGCAGGAAGAATTTCCTGCGTCAACTGGCAGAAAGCCTGTGCATTCCTGTTATAGAAAATAGAATTTCAAATGTGCAAAGCGTGTGCCAATTTTCAACAAAAAATGCAATTGAAAGCATCATTGGAAGGCCGTTGGAGCGTGTGCTTTGTGCTGCAGGTCCGTCAACATCTCCGTCAGCACGACAAAGGGGCAGAAAAGCACATACGGGCGTGTGCTACATGTGCAACCTTCTTCCAAATAAGCGCAGAAGAAAAACTAGAAAAAATTGCAGCATATGTAGCACGCCGATATGCGATGAGCACGCCATAACAATTACTAAATGCTACAATTGCCACAATAACAACGATAGTGATTCGGATGAATTATAATATAATATATATAAAATATGATAAAATAAATAAAAAAGACATTTATTTCCAATAAAAACAACACAAAAAAACGTTTTTTCATTTACATGTCAGGCATTTACATAGGAATTGCATTAGGGTACCCGGGGACCCGGTTGTGTGTTTATGGGGGTAAAACATTTAAAATCATTTTTTAAAGAAAATATTGAAAATATTTTGAATTTTTTGGTATTTAAATCTTAGTTTAGCCAAAATCTCTGATGATTCGGAGTTTTATGTCCATATCTCAAAAGGAGCGCAAATTTGGTGTCGGATTTGTGGTGGGAGAGAGACTGCGCCGTAAAGTACTGTCGTTCACTCCGGTGGACGAACGTCTCGCCACAAACCGCATCAAGGGGAGATTCTTCAACATCTCCCTGGTTTGCGCCCACGCCCCGATGAAAGAGAAGGACGATGGGACCAAAGATCGCTTCTACGATCTCCTTGGTCGCACGTATGAGCGGTGCCCCCACCACGATATAAAAATCGTGCTTGGCGATTTCAATGCCAAGGTGGGCAAGGAGGGCATCTTTGGTTCTACAGTCGCACGATCCGAGGAACCAACATCGACTCGGATCATTTTCTTGTGACAGCTAAGATCCGCACGCGCCTTTGTGCAGCAAATAGCGCCTGCAAACGGACACAAGGAAAGCTCGACGTCGGAAAGCTGCAATCGCAACAGACAGCCACCCACTTCGCCACTCGACTTGCACTCCTGCTCTCTGAGAGCAATAATCAACAGCACGATATTTCCGAGCAGTGGAACCATATTTCTCGATGTCTACATACCGCCGCTGAAGAATCCATCGGATTTCAGCGAGCCCGAAAGAACAATTGGTATAACGAGGAATGCCGCGCCGCTACGGAACGTAAAGACGCTGCCTACAGGGCCACACTGCGATCGGGCGCAACGCGAGCTGTGCGGGAGGGTTATCGTGAGTTGAAGAAGGAAGCAAGACGAATTTTTCGTGAGAAAAAGAGAGAGGCCGAAATGCGTTAGTGCGAGGAGCTTGAGATGCTGCCCGACAGGAAAAGCGCCCGTAAATTTTTTCAAAAAGTAAAGCGGCTAACAGAAGGTTTCAAGACCGGGGCGAATTCCTGTAAGAATGACAACGGCGACCTGGTGACTGATGTCCACAGCATACTTAAATTATGGAGGGAGCACTTCTTCACACTGCTTAATGGAAGCAGCTGCAACAACGATGGAGAAGATGTTGAATCCGAATCTCCAATCAATGATGATGGACGTGATGTACCATCACCCGACCATGACGAAATTCGGAAAGCGATAGCACGGCTGAAGAACAACAAAGCCCCCAGGGCTGACGGGTTACCAGCTGAGATATTTAAGTACGGCGGAGAGGAGCTGGTTAAGTGCATGCACGAGCTCATCTCTAGAATATGGTCGGAAGAACGCATGCCTACTGATTGGAACTTAAGTGTGCTCTGTCCAATCCACAAAAAGGGTGATCCTGCAGTCTGTGCCATTTATCGCGGGATTAGCCTTCTTAACATCGCGTATAAGGTTCTGTCAAGTGTATTGTGCGAAAGACTTAAGCCCACCGTCAACGAACTGATTGGACCTTATCAGTGTGGCTTTGGACCTGGTAAATCAGCCACCGACCAGATATTCACAATACGCCAGATCTTGGAAAATACCCCAGCAAAAAGAATCGACACACACCATCTTTTTGTCGACTTCAAAGCCGCCTTCGACAGCACGAAAAGAAGTTGCCTTTATGCCGCAATGTCTGAATTTGGTATCCCCGCAAAACTTATACGGCTATGTAAAATGACGTTGAGCAACAGCACCAGCTCCGTCAGGATTGGGAAGGACCTCTCCGCGCCGTTTGATACCAAACGAGGTTTCAGACAAGGTGACTCTCTGTCGTGCGATTTCTTTAACCTGATGCTGGAGGAAATAATTCGAGCCGCAGAACTAAATCGGTCAGGTACCATATTTTATAAGAGTGTGCAACTGCTGGCGTACGCCGATGACATTGACATCATCGGCCTTAACAACCGCGCAGTTAGTTCTGCCTTCTCCAAACTGGATAGAGAAGCGAAGCGAATGGGTCTGGAGGGGAACGAGGGCAAGACGAAGTATCTCCTGGCATCAAATAGACAGTCGGCACATTCACGACTGGGATCACAAATCTCTGTTGACAGTTATAACTTTGAAAAAGTTGAGAACTTCGTTTACTTAGGAACCAGCATTAACACCAATAACAGCGTCAGCCTTGAAATCCAACGGAGAATCTCTCTTGCCAACAAGTGCTACTTCGGACTGAGTAGGCGATTGCACAGTAAAGTCCTCTCTCGACGGACAAAAACCATACTCTATAAGTCTCTCATCATGCCCGTTCTATTGTATGGTGCAGAAGCATGGACGATGACAACATCAGATGAGAGGGCTCTTGGAGTGTTCGAGAGAAAGATTCTTCGAAAGATTTATGGACCTTTGCGTCTTTGCGACGGCGAATACCGCGTTCGATGGAACGATGAGCTGTACGAGCTGTACAATGACGTAGATATAGTGCAGCGGATTAAGAATCAGCGGCTCCGCTGGCTAGGTCACGTCGTTCGAATGGATGAAATAGCTCCAGCCCTGAAGGTTTTTGACGCGGTACCCGCGGGTGGTAGCAGAGGAAAAGGAAGACCTCCTCTGCGTTGGAAAGACCAAGTGGAAAAAGACTTGGCTATACTTGGGACTTCCAATTGGCGCCAGTTAGCACGAGATAGGGACAGCTGGCGTGCTTTGTTGACCTCGGCCAAAATCGCTTAGGCGGTTAATGCGCCAATTAACCCTACGATTCATAACCAGCAAAACTCCTTTAATTTCATAACCAGGTACCCGGGTACCCGAAGTAGGTTGTTTTGCGTTTATTGAAATAAAATAATATTTTCCTGGAAATATTTTTGTTGTTGATTATATTTTGCGTTCTCAACTGTACAAATTTGATATTTGGAAAAAAAAACTGGTTTCTGTTCGTATATAAGTACCTAAAGCGACACAAGTAGGCAGAAACTGGTTTTATGTAAGGGTTGTTTATTTGCTTAGTTTGCTTATTTTCGGTACCTACCTGCTTAATTGCTTTTGAATTAGATAGCAGATGTTCATTTGTGTCGTAAAATTGAAATATTTCATTTGCTTCGTCATTCTGTGTTGAATATTTGAACAGTGAAGTTGGTGAAAAATGAGCAAACAAGAAACTGGTCGTGAAGTTGGTGTTGGCGAAAGAGTGGTGAGAGATTTAGTTGGGCCATACTACGGTAGCGGACGAAATATCACAACTAAAAGTAGAAAAGCTCAGCATTGTGGGTACACTCCGCCGCAACAAAGCTTACATCCCTGCGGAGATGAAAGAAGACAAAAGAAAGACGTTGGTTCAAGTTTATTTGGCTTCCACGACAACGTAACACTGCTCTCATATAAGCAGCGGAACTCCAACTCGGTCATCATTCTTTCTAGTATGCATGATGATGCACAAATTGACGAGAATGGGAAACCAGAAATTATAAATTTTTACAACCAAACAAAAGGTGGGGTGGACGTTATGGACCAAACGCTCCAAGAATACACGACCCAGCGACAAACAAGAAGATGGCCGATGGCATTTTTCTATAACATCATTGATGTGAGCGCATTTGCATCACACATCATATATTATGGAAATAATCCAACTGCACGATACACCACGACGCGCAGGAAGAATTTCCTGCGTCAACTGGCAGAAAGCCTGTGCATTCCTGTTATAGAAAATAGAATTTCAAATGTGCAAAGCGTGTGCCAATTTTCAACAAAAAATGCAATTGAAAGCATCATTGGAAGGCCGTTGGAGCGTGTGCTTTGTGCTGCAGGTCCGTCAACATCTCCGTCAGCACGACAAAGGGGCAGAAAAGCACATACGGGCGTGTGCTACATGTGCAACCTTCTTCCAAATAAGCGCAGAAGAAAAACTAGAAAAAATTGCAGCATATGTAGCTCGCCGATATGCGATGAGCACGCCATAACAATTACTAAATGCTACAATTGCCACAATAACAACGATAGTGATTCGGATGAATTATAATATAATATATATAAAATATGATAAAATAAATAAAAAAGACATTTATTTCCAATAAAAACAACACAAAAAAACGTTTTTTCATTTACATGTCAGGCATTTACATAGGAATTGCATTAGGGTACCCGGGGACCCGGTTGTGTGTTTATGGGGGTAAAACATTTAAAATCATTTTTTAAAGAAAATATTGAAAATATTTTGAATTTTTTGGTATTTAAATCTTAGTTTAGCCAAAATCTCTGATGATTCGGAGTTTTATGTCCATATCTCAAAAATTATAGGCACAGCAGCACTTTAAATTCAAAAAAGGTACACGGGTACCCGGTTATGAATCGTGGGGTTAAGTAAGTAAGTAAGCTCGTCGGACTGTGGGTCGTTGTGACCACCAATACATGCGACCGCACCATACAAAAATTCGTACCCATGCTTGCTTGACGGGGACACCACACCTACCCCCTCACACTGGCGCACGCGTCGCGCCTGAGCCTTCAAAACTTTCCTGCCACTGATGTTGTGCCTTGCCTGTTTCCTTTGCGGCTAAGCCGTCTCACCAACAAACCCGACCCGAGAGCGTGAGAGTAAGCGATTTACAAAGTTTATATTAAAAAAAAAAGGGATTATATTATGACAGCAAGTGCCCTACCCCTCCTTCGTAAAATAATAATTATGTCACAATCTTTTACTTAACAATATATAAATGATCAACTGAATATACAATTCAGAGTAGCTTTGCTTAAATCGCAGCCTGAGCGGTTTAACCGCGCGTGGACGGTACCAAAGCCACCCTGCTTAACTAACGAAACACCCGCTCACGCCGACAGCAACCGCGCTGCTTATGGGCTGAGAGTTCGCGGGTGCACCCGCCACCCTGGAACACCTCTCGATTCGACTGGCTCACCTGATACTCCGGACTCGTTGACTGGTTATAATTCACCTGAGTGCGCCTCAAATCAAATTCGGACTTCGGATTTTTGTTACAGGCGGTGCTAGATATCGTGCGTGCCTCGCCGCGCACTTGCCGCCGCATGCAGCGATCTGAAAACTGTAGCGCCTTCCCGAGTCCTCCAACGTGCAGTGGGCTCTTGCCACCCGCTTAGAAACTTCGCGGAGGAATCACTATGGGGGCTCTAATGACCACGCCTTGCTGCCGGGGAAATTCCTTTTCTTGGGCGTGCTTATGCCGTGAAGCGCGATTTCGCTCGCCAGGACCACGTGCTTGCCGCCGCACTCCTCCGTTAAAATTTGACTTTTTGATTCCTTTTGGCGCACCACTTCTGGTCAAAGCCGCAGGTCGAAGAGAAAAAAAATTATCTCCCCATTTCGCACCTTCGCCATTTGCCCGTACCACGTCAAATCCATATCAGCTGATTAGGGTTCGTCCGAAAAGCATGCGCAGGGTTGCAACCGGGGAAACGAAATTATTGTAAACTTATATAGGGTGACTGCAACAAGTTTTAGCCAATGGAACATTAAGAGAGTAATTGGATTAAGAATTCGATATACGGAAGGCATTCACACGTCTGAGGCTACGAGGAGGAACATTAAAAATTATTTTACTTAGAAGTTCAGGGCAGCCAACATACCCACTTTTAACATCAGATACAAAAAACATGACAAAAGTGACCTGCTATTCAAGGATTTCAGATCTATGAGCACACATCGTGAACTGTAGGATGGAATTCGCGTGATCGAACAGAAGCAGTTTAGAGCGTTTTTAGTGCATACGGGTCAGAGAAGCAGGGACAATTACGATGAATTAAAGCTAGCATTAAATACGATTTTGAAATTATGTAATTGAAATGAGTAGAAAATGTTGATAGACCACCAAGCCTTTAATTTTATCCGCAGCTTCAAATTCAAAGCAAGCAATATTACATATAAGAATTTCGCGCAATTACAAATTTTTTCGAAAAAGTTATCTTGACATTTAAATACAGGCAGTTTCTCTCACACCAAGTCTTAAGTTTGTCTAGGTCAGACTAAAGAGCCATCTCATCTTCCGTATATTTTATCGTTGCTTGAATTTTTAGGTCGTCAACATATAACAGGAACTTCGCTGAAGAAAAACAATAGATAATATCATTGATTAAGAGAACAAGTAGCAAAGTCTCCAATATACTACCCAGAGGTACGCCCAAGCTCGCAGTAAATGATCGAGAGACTGAATTATCAAGGAAAACAGTACAAGTTCTGTTGCATAAATAAGATTTTAATAAGAAATTTTAATGGAAATCCAAACAAGCTAATTTTGATTTTGGATTATTTTTTATATATGGCAAAATAACATGGATTATTTGTAGACATAAAGATCCTATAAGATATATTTTTTGGATTAACAGGTGTTTAAGCTCCTTTGTATATCATGTCGGCTTAAAAGATTTAGATGGTACCACGAGCTAAATTTTGCATTGTAAAATTAAATAATTTGTATTACTACGCAATGCAAATAACCGAGTTTTAAAAAAATATTTTTCTAATTCAAGTAGCTTATACGTTCATATTTGAATTTGGCAGGGAGAGAGCAATGAGAAGCGTTCTGACAACGATAACACTACTACCCTATGCTCTATTTGATATATTTATTAGGGAGTGTTACCATGGTTGCCAACAAAAATCACCTAAAATGTACACATTACATCAAAACATTTTATGGGATCAATTTCAGTGCTTATATTCTGTATATAAATCTCGTTTCTCTTTTCTTTTTTATTAAAGATTTAATTTTAATGTTATACAGTGCAATATTTTTTCAAATTTGATGTAACTAAAAGTTTCCATGCAATAATTTTTTAAATGGAATTTTTATTCAAATGTAAATGCAATATTTCTGAAAAGTTAATTTTATTTTTTCATTAAATTACCAAAATCTAATACAACATGCTTAATGCTTGTTAAAAGAACTTATTGACGTTAGAATGCTAACCTTTTCATAACTCTGCTACAAGGCAACTCTAAAATAACGGTACGATTCAGCGCATTATTTTATATTGCTTGCATCGGCAATATGTGCGATAAATTACAAGAAATTCTAAATTTGTTTCAATTGGAAACTATTTTCGAAAAATTAACTGGTGAGTAATTAATACTTTTAATGTAAAACCATTGTAATGGAAAGTTTTCAGTCGCTGGGATAGAAAACCGTATTAAACAATTCAATGTTAGTAAGAATATACTTGTGTGCACATATGTACAAATACGTACAATAGTGCATAGCTGGCGCAGCGACCTGGTAAATAATGTTGAATTTGCAAAATATATACATATGTACATATATATGTGGTTTTGTTTATTCAATATTGTTGTGCTCCAAAACGCAGTAATGCAAGGCAATGTACGCCAATCAGTTTTATGTGACAAATGAAGGCTCGGTGCTTTGCATTACTGTGATTCGGGATGCAACTAAAAGTATGTCAACTTATTTTAGGCAACTCGTACTAGTGCGCTTATTGACGAAAATGAATGCTTATTTCGTAATAAGGTATATAATACACGTTTTGACAACTTGAGTAAAAAAAAATTAAAAATATTTTCTCACTTAGCCCCTGGACAATATTTTAAAGGGATCTTTTTCTGGAAAAAGCGTCTTAGAATTCTACAGGACTAACGGAAAGCTGAACGACAATCAAAGGAATAAGCTGATAAACGCCATTGCTGAATTTGCATTGGAAAATAATGTTGTTTTGAAGCCTTATAACTTTCAAAAAGTCTTAAGTGCCATAACAAAGCTATTTCCCGAAGAAGAAAATGTGTTTGTAAGTTTTAAAGTTTTGTTTTGAGTAAAATTGCAGTCTATAAAAGTATTTATTTTGCTGTTTAGACTATTATTACATTCTTAAAACTTCATTTTTTCATATTTACATATAACATATTAATTAAAATTTGATATGAAGAGAGATAGTTAATTAAGAAACTTGAAACGCCCACTTATAAATCACGTCTGTAGGTATCTCAATAACGATGTAAGGTACAGTCACAAAATTTAGTGAACATACGAGTATTGTCCTTGATACCATTAGCATTACTGTCAATCATTTTTGAAATCGTACCATAACCACGCCTAACTTCCATATAACGGAAATTGTGAAAAATGCAAAAACTTCGTTTTTCTGTATTTATTGGAAGAAATTGAGTAAAGTTTAATACTAACTGCGATTTGAAACAAAGAAACGGGGTTTTTATTATATTATGTGCACCGCCCATACAAAAATACATCGCGAGGGTATATAAAAATCGGGTTCGCCCGAATTTAGCTTTTCTTACATGTTTATTTAAACGGTTACAACATTTATATTTATCCGAAGATTCAAGAATATATTGATGAATGTTATGTTAATTAACTATCAGTTAAGCCATTTATTATAATTGAGGGCACGTACTTAACTCCAAACTCGTTTTTTGTTTATATGGAAGAAATTATTTATAAATTTGATTCTTGTATCGATGCATTCAAAGTATTTCTAGTTCTTAGTCTTAAATATACAATCATTGCCGAAGGAGCTTGGACATTTATACAAAAATACTTTTTTGAAATTGAAACAAATTCAGATTTAAAAACATCTGCATTAGCATCACTTCTGAATTACTTTAAAAACTAAATACTAAGATGATCTGCTTCATATGTAACGATTCATTTGAAATCATTTTTATTTACCTAAACCATTTTAAACTGTATATATAATACTCCTGTTGCACCATTCGCTCCATCAATTGATTTCTTGCATGCAACATGGTGGTGTGGAGAAATTCTAAAAGTAAGGTACAAACGTGAGAGTTGGGTGGAATAATTACTGGGTGCCGCTGATTGTAGCTGATGGCTGCGTATTGAAGTCTACCATTTACGCGCATTAGACCTTTGTTATCGAGCACGGGGTTCAACGTTAGCAACGGGTTTTTCTTACTTATTTGTTTAGAGGCCTCAAGTTGCGCGATCGTTTCACCATAGTGGATCCGTTGGGTGTGTGTTATGAGGCACGTCTTGACTTCGTTGATTTCTTCTTGTGTCAAAAACGCGGCGTTTTGAGACGACAGCTTTCGTGATCTGCGGATGAAGCGATACATATATGCGATCACTCTTAAGGCACGTGGGAGTGAGGAAAATCTCTCAAGCAGGTCGGTGAGTTCTACGGTGTGGAATGTTTGCGTGTGCCTCTGCTCCAGAGGAGATGTATGTTGCGCCCGGGAGTTGTTGGGCCAGAGATTGGCCGGCTTCGTGAGCCACTCGGGGCCATTCCACCATAGAGAATTTTCGAGGAGATCCTGCGGTCGGCATCCTCGCGTACCTAAGATGGCTGGATTGTCACGGCTACATACGCGCCTCCAATTGGCATTATCTACATTTTCTATTATTTGAGATATTTTGTTCGCCACATATGTCTTCCTGGTATGTGGTGGCTTTTCCAGCCATGCCAACTCGATGGATGAGTCTGTTCATAGCCGTAACTCATGAGATGGCAAACTTAGCTCAGACTGAATCTGTTTTACTAGTCTGCAGAGTATTACTTCTCCGCTGAGTTCCAACCGTGGGAGAGTCACGGTTTGGAGGGGTGCCACCTTGCGCTTTGCTACAAGTAAATGGGATGTGAAGCGAGTGTCGCTATGTTGTACTCGAAGGTAAACACAGGCGCAGAAAGTCTTTTCCGATGCATCTGAAAATACATGCATTTGGATGTGTTTTCCGGGGGAAAACTGTATCCATCGAGGTACCTTAACGTCTTTAACCCTTATGTCAACGGCAACATACCTAGGTATGTTTTGCGTTTTCAAAACGCTGTAGCTCTGAACTCGGATCGACTGAAATTTCGTGATATCCTAGCGAAAACTTTTTTACAGAATAGTCCCAATTTTGGTTAGGATTGTATCATCCGTTTGGTAGATAAAGCCCATTTACAAAGTTGCACTTTTACGTCAACAGCATACATACTTGGTATATCATACCACATGTATAGTAAAAGGCATTCAAATATGATAATATAATTGAAAAGTATAGTTTATTTTGAGTGAAAAAAATACTTATGGTATAAAATTATTATAAATTATAAAATACTTATGAAAAAAATATTAAAAAAACTACGAAAAAATTTAAAATTATTGAAATTCAATTACATCTATCGCATTGCGGCAAGTCTTTGGAATGCTCTGGGCACACTGGTTTGTTGCATAATGTGCATGCTTTACGCGTAGGGCGTCGTTTGGAGCAGATGTAGCAATTCCCCTTTACTTTTAGGCGTCCCGTACTATCACGCTCCTCCGCTTCATGTGCTCCAGCATCCACAACTCGGATGGGCCTACCTATCATAGCTTCGATGGCGTTGCGCGTTGAAAAAACTATGGATATTCTGCTGTTATTCGCCCTTCTCTCTATATCTGGCTTGCATAGTTGCTCACTTAGCTGATGGAGAAACATCCTACGGCGGCTTGTATATGACTTCAGGTGAGTGTTGTTGTCAACGTATATTATGTATGCAGCAAACGCAACAACGTCCACAATATTATAAAAGAAAGCCTAAGGCCATCTATTTGTGCGCCGCTTGGCACTATATTCGGACAAGCACATGTCCATGTTATCAACTCCACCTTTGGTTTTGTTGTAGTCCAATATAAGCAATGGCTTCTTCTTAGGACCGGCCGTTTCTGTTGTATAATGAGAAGTGGACAATATTACAACTGCCTTGTTTTTCTTGGGCACGTACGAGAACATCGTAACGTGATTATAGAACCCAAACATTGACGATTCAGCCTCACGTCGTTTGGGGTTGGCAAATGCTGCTGGCACGAATGTACACCTTTTGTTGCAAGTACCCAATATAGATAAATTATTGTCTATCATCAAAGATTTTGCCAAGTTGTAGCTAGTGAAAAAGTTGTCGCATACAATATTTCTTCCACTTCCACCAAAAAGGTTGATACATAAATCTTTGACTCTTCTTTGACCAACGTTTCTTCCACCTTCACCAGACGGTGCCATTCCTGTATAGATTTGTCCCTGCATTGAAAAATTAAATTCAATTTAGTTATTTCTACTTTCAACAATTTTCAACAATATTGATAGTACCTGCAATGGATATGACGAAATGGAGTAGCACACCCACCACACTTTTATCCCATATTTGGCAGGTTTTGATGGTATGTATTGCGTGAAGCCAGTTCCACCACGATAAGCATCAATTGTTCATCTATGGTGACGATGGCTCCTGCCACGTAATATCTACGAAGACAGCTGTTTAGCATCAAAAAAACGTCCGATATTGCTGCTGCTTTGTCAGTTTGTTTGCGTTGCTGGCGTGTGTTTCCATTATCAAAACGAATGAAGCGGCTAATTTCCCAAAATCGTCGTACACTCATTGCAGCACGATATAATGGATGTGATTTAGTATTCCACAAATCTTTCGTATGCACGTAACCAGAATGTGTAACGCCACTTAGCAAAAGTACGCCCAAATTAGCATCAAATTCACTTTCTGTTATGGGAATCCATGATCTCGGTTCTCTTGTTCGATGTTTTGCATTGTCATCATCAAAGAATTGCCTTGCCTTTCGATTTGATTCACGAATAATTATGTGGCATATTTCGACTGACATTATCAATTTGGACGTTTCTGAAATGGTCAAACCTTGCGTTGCCCGTACTCGTCCAGATTGTGCACTTCTTAGAATGTTGTGCGTACGCAATCTTGCAGGTTATGGTTGTATCGAAGACCAAACATTACCATCTCTGGCAGTAAAATATTCCCCAGTTTTAATCGGTGCATCTTCAAGTTCTTCATCAGAATCACTGTCGTCCTCTGGGTCATATTCTGGTAATGTGGGCTCTTCAAAGTCTGAGTCATCACCACCAATATCACCTACACATTCATCAAAAGCCTCGTCACCAACTATTGAATCGTGGTCACTTATTTCTTCTTGACTCTCTTCAAGCGTTTGACGAATATATGCTTGCTGTTCTTCATACGAAAGTGCGCTTAGTTGTCGTGGAGTAAGCCATTCACCATCTGCCATTTCACTTTTATTTTATTTTTTTATTTCCACAAAATAAACAGAAACGTCCTTTCACTTCGAATCACAAATGTAAACTTTTGTCCCTTTACCAGGCACAGGGTACACATTCAACTAACCGCTTGCGTTTCACGTTTTTTCATTAATACACTCACACATTTGAGCTGTTGGTACACTAAATGTGTGAGTATATTAGTGAAAAAAATCTGAACCGCAAGCGATTAGTTGAATGTGTACCTGCCGGGTTATAACGGCATGCCATTTGCCATACAAAACGTATGTACATACCCGGGTGTGTTGCTGTTAACGTGCGTAAAGAAGTTCTGCTGTTGACATAAGGGTTAATTGCGGCAGCGTTTTAGTTGAGATTGAGTCGTGGAATTTTAAAAATTCAGTGTACAAGTGGTCAGAGGGGGGTATAGACTCCAGTATTTTCGGGTGATTAGCTGTAATTTTCTTGAGGGGAAATTTGTCTTTGCAATCTTCTGCTAACTGCTGGAGAGTGCGGATTGCCAAATAAGGCAATAAACACCAAACGTGTCTTTAATTTAAAATGTTGCATCGGCAAGTTTGGAGATTTGCGAAAGAGGATTCGCTGGAAGTCTTGATCCTTCTTATGAATGAGAATTTGGCGGTACATTTTCTCGATGTCGCCATAGGACACATACTTATGTACACGCCATTTGAGAATTACTAGCATTTAATCATTATGGAGTGTTGGCCCTGTGTGCAACACGTCGTTTAATGAGTTCCCTGAGTGGGAAATTTTTGAGGCGTTGAATACGACTCGCACCTTTGTTGTTTTGCTGTGGGGTTTACTGACAGCGTGATGAGGCAAGTAGAATGAGTGATGCTTGCCATCTTTTATTATTTCCCTTGAAGAAACCGGTGACATATGGTTCATAGTGAAGTACTCTTGCAAGACTTCAGTGTATTTGGATCGTAGCTCCGTTTTTCGTTCAAGCGATCCCTCTTTGCTGAAGTATTGTTGTTGTGAAACAGTTCGAGAGTGGCCGAGAGCTATTGATTCCGGGAAATCGGATTTGAATCTTACCACGTATCTTCCGTCATCTTGGCGTATTGTTGTTGTCCGGTAGAATTTCTCGCCAAATTCATCTGCCTCCGAGCGCGTGCGGGTTGTTTCGATTTCCTCCTGTTCCCAAAACCTTGTCAGCAGGGCGTTAAGAGATTGGTGCCGAGTTTCGTCTACTTGCGTTGTGAAGGCTGTTATCGTTTCTGTTTATTGGGAAGCACCAAAGATGATCGCCGGTACCCACGATGTTTTTTTTGTAACAAAGAAGAAACAATAAGCAAAATGAATTCGAATCAAGAAGATTTAATTACGATATGCACATAAAGCAAGTTATGTGCATATAGGTATGTGTCAACGAAATGACAACGCGAAACCGACCATCAGTTTTAAGAACCCGATATTTCTTTGCCTCTCACCGGTGTATTTCCAATCACAGTGTAGCTTTGCAGCGAACAGCTGTGCATAGGAAACCACCAGCGATTCCCAACCATTGAAGGCTTTTGGCTTCACCATTGCCGCCAGCCTTGCAATACTAAGGAATTGCAAGAGCTCGAAAAAAGGGCTATATAAATATAAAAAGAACATCTTATATGAATGCGATTGGGCTATTATAACATACTTAAGTCTAAGGCATGCGTGCAAAAATAATAAATTGTTGAGCTTTGTTTGAAATTTCATTATGATTCATTAAGTAAAAATTAAACTAAATATAATTCAGAAATTTGATTTAATATATTCCATTGTACCCAGTAGGGGGTAATAATCTTTTTAAATTATAATTATAAAAATACCCAGAAAGTCGTCGTGGTGCCTTAAAGGGCACATGGGCCCGAAAGGACCCAACCAAAAATTGAGTTCTGGGCAGTAGGATACCCTGGATATGATACTATTTAACTCCTCAAAATTTTGTGATATACCTCCCCACCGAAGATCAAGGCAATGGCGGAGGAGGTGTGGAACCCTGCATCCGCGAGTGTCAAATTCACAAACCGACCCTCGCAATGACCCTTGCTGGAAAAGCGAATCGAACGGGAGCGTCATTCGAGGAACTAACGTTCAACTCACACATCTCCAGGCTCGCAACCGGCAAGGCCCGTAAACGAAGCCGTTTGACTAACGTCTCACAAACGCTCTTAGAAGATGCGCCAATTGGTGTTGTTGTAGCAGAGGCGCTAGGCTATGAGGGCACCGATGCAACGATTGGAATTGATTCCATGATTTTATTGCTAGAGAATAAACAATGAAGATATTGATGGGAACGTTAGTTTGGAAGGACTACTAACTTTACAATGGGACGCGTTATCAATCCCTTTTGTGTTCAAATGTCGGCAACGCGAATTCTCCGATCAGTACCCTGGTAAACCTTAGTGACCCTACCCAAGCGCCATTCGTTAGAAGGAAGATTTTCGTGGCGAACTACTACAAGGTCATCGACGGAGATATCCTTTTTAGGAGATTTCCATTTGTACCGCTTACGTAACTCCTTTAAATATTCTTCTTTCCATCGAAGTGAGTGCTGTTGGCTAAGAGGCTTAAGTTTTTGCCACCGATTGATTAAAGACATTGGGTTAGCTTCAATGGGGGCTCTGGAGGAGAAAGTATTGGGCCGCCTATGAGAAAATGGCCAGGCGTTAGAGCGGCACAATCTGCAGCGTCGGTACAGTTAGGTGAGATTGGCCTAGAATTAAGATAAACTTCAATGCGGGAGAGAAGAGTCTGAAATTCCTCGAAGGTAAATTTTTGAGAAGCAGATATACGACGAAAATGAAATTTATACTTTTCACTCCGGCTTCGCACAAACCACCCATGTGGGGAGCGCCTGCTAGAATAAAGTACCAGGAGACCTCTTGATAGCTGTAAAGGTGGCACAAGGCTTACTTCAACGTTGTGAGGAACTTCTGGAAATCCTTTTTGAGGCTGGCGGAAGCGCCGACAAAATTCGTTCCACTATCCGTAAAAATTTGATCGGACAGCTTTTCCTAGATATAAATCGCGAGAATGCACCAATAAATGTCTCAGTTGATAGATCGCTTGTAGCTTCCAGGTGGATTGCTTTCGTAGAAAAGCAAACGAATAGGCAAACATAACCCTTGGTGATTTTACAGGATCTGCCTGTGAATGCTTTAATGTCGAATGGACCCGCAAAGTCAACGCCTGTATTTTCGAATGGCCTGGAAATTACTGTTCTTTCTTCCGGAAGAGCCGCCATTATTTGGGATTGGCCCTGCTTTTTATGAACAACGCAAGCTTTGCAACTGTGAATAACAGTTTTTATAAGATTCTTTGCTCGTGGAATCCAGTACTGCTGACGAAGTAAACGCAACATCAATTGATTTCCCCCGTGAAGAGAAATTCTATGAATAAAGTTGACCAACAATTTAGAGAATGAACAGCTTTAAGGCAGGAGAATAGGGTGTTTTTCGTAATACGACAAAATGAGCGAATTCGATAATCGACCGTTCACTCGAAGCACACCCTGGCTATCTAAGAACGGATTCAGAGTTAGAATATCGCTCTTTTGCGGAACTGGAAGTCTCGAAGTCAAATTCCTATATTCTGTAGAAAAGTGTTTCATTTGAGATAAGATTATAACGCGAATACGTATTCTGGAGATTTCGTCTCCCGAAATGGCTTTCGTCTGATATGAATGGTATCTTCGAGTGTTAGGATTTGTCATATTGAAGAATCGGAACACATACGATAAAACACGTAGAGTGCAGGGAAATAAGGAAAATTTCCCCAAGATGTCCTCCTGGTTTCACAATGTTGAAGTATGTGCCTTTATACTCCTTGCCTCGATCGTGACTTCATCTTTTTCGTCAACCGTTTTGCCGAAATCAAGTCCTGTGGGTATACACCTCTGCTGCCAAGGTCTGCTGGATTATCCTTAGAGTCGACGTGTTTCCAATGTCTGCAGTCAACCAATTCCTGCATTTTTGCGACTCGAATAGCGACAAAAGTCGTCCAGGTACCGGGTCGCTTTATTAGCCATGCGAGAGCTATGGTTGAGTCTGTCCAACAATGAATATTTTTAACTTCGAAGGGAAGCTCACTTGAAAGGGATTTCAGCATATCGACGACAAGAACTGCTCCACATAACTCTAATCGAGGAAGAGAGATAGCTTTGACTGGCGAAACCTTGATCTTTGCTAACAGCAGGTGTGAAGATACAACGCCTTGGTTTTCTACCCGCAGGTATATCACCCCCGCATATGCCTTTTCCGCCGCGTCGCAAAAGGCATGAATCTGAAAGGAGGACCCAAGCGAGTAATTCTTCCAACGTGGTATTCTAATATTCTCAATGTGTTTGTAATATTCTATTAAGGCTTTCCATTTGAACAGAGTTTGTGAAGCAATAGGTTGATCCCAAAGAGTACCATCTAACCAGATTTGCTGCATAACAATTTTGGCAACCACTACTATGGGAGCTAACCAACCGGCTGGGTCAAAAAGTTTCGCTATAATAGATAATACTTCTCGCTTAGTGTAACTATCCTTTAGAGAAAGACTCTGAACATTAAAGAAAAAGTTGTCTAACTTAGCATTCCATCTAATACCGAGTGCTTTTGTCGTACTAGTTTCGTCTAGTTCTAAGAAATCCATGTCTAAGAAGTGTTCTTGTGGAAGGCCTATTAAGGCGTCCTTTGAGTTTGAAGACCATTTCCTCAACGAAATCCCTGCGTATCCTAACACTTCGATAAGCTCATTTCGCGCTTGTAAGGCTGTTATGAAAACCCGTTATGAAAACCCACTAAGACGTCATCTACATACATCGATTTTCGTATGATCTGAGCAGCTAGTGGATATGAATCTTGATTATAAAGTATAGTCCTAATTTCCAAATATGGCGTGCAATTTATTCCGAAGGTAACGGGTTTTAACTGAAAGTCTTGCACGCTACCATCTGGATCACTCCTGAAAAGGATTCTCTGATATGGTCTATGAGAAGAATTTACTAAAATCTGACGATACATTTTCTGTATGTCACTGTTAAGTACGAACTTATACTTGCGCCACCTTATAAGCAACAGAGTAAAGTCAGCTTGAAGAGCTGGGCCTACATGCAAAATGTCGTTTAGACAAACTCCATTTGAAGATTTGTTCGATGCGTTGAAAACTACCCTTAATTTTGTTGACGTACTTTCATGTTTCATTACTGCATGGTGAGGAAGGTGGAAGTGACTTCAAGAATATTCAAAGTTTGGAGCATCTACTTTCTCCATGTGCTCAAGAATCAAGTATTCCTTAATAATATTACCATACTCTTCTTTTAGTGAAATATTTTTGATAAATCTAGCTTCGTTACGAACATATTGCCGACATGGAATAGGTCGCGAGAACCCTAGCTTAACGTCATCTGGTTAAAAGTTTTTAAATGGTAGAGAGACGATGTATCTTCCCTCAGAGTTTCTGGTCGTTGTTTTCATATAAAGATCTTCACAAACCGTATCCTCGTCCGATGGAAGTTCCCTTTTTGGGAGCTCTTCTATCTCCCAGAACTTACGTAGTTGAGTATCCAAAGATACGTCCTCTCCTATTGAGACCTTAGTAGTAAAGCAAGAGACCCGTGCGTTGGAGGACGCCCAAGTGACAAATCACCCAAACACGGTCTCTTGGGACAAAAGATTGCAACTACCAGTACGCTTTACCCCATCCAACATAGCTTTGGGGTACAAATCTCCCCGATCCCCTGCGAGGGCGGTCACCTTGGCGTGGTGCACGGGCTTAGGCGTTCCCAACAGGAGTCGTGCATGGAGCGGAGTGACGATGTGTAATTGTTTTTCTATCTCTATGCCGGCTCCAAGTGGGGACGCTGACCAAGTATCGCCACCTCCTAATCCAGGGTGTGAAGCGACACCGTGCCCATTGAAAGGTTTGCAGGCAGGAGGAAAAAAACCGGCTGTATTTGTACATACAACACCGACGATCGGGCCGCATCGAGGAGTAACTGGGCCTTACCGCGCTACGGGGCGCTATTTAGAGCAGGGAAAACCCCAGAAGAGGCTCGGGCCATGGCGCGAGTACGAATGGAGGTGGAGAAGGAAGAGCGAGAGCGCAAGGAACGAATGCGCACACGCGAGCCACCCGCACCCGCCATCGTGCGGAAGAACGGGCCTAGCACCCAAACCAGCGAAACCGCGCCTGCTAGTAAGCAGAGAAGCGGGGAACTATACAGTGGGTACCAGCGACCCGCGCCCGTTGTTATGCGGAGAAGCGGGCAACCTGAATCAATGCAGCATACAGCAGAGCCCGCTATGAAGCGCGGCAGTGAGTAAGTAACACCGCCAGAGCAGCCATCAAGTAAGAGGCAGCGAGAACAGCCGACACTCCCTGAGATGGCGTCGGGCTGTCAAGCGGGGTCAACGGGGGGTGGCAGTCGCAGGCCACTCAGCAGTCCAGCTACGCGGTAATGAGATTCCTCTATTGCACAACGTTTCGGTCTTCCTGCCGAGAAGCGCCGACGAATCGGCGGAGTATGTGCTCCATCTGTTGAGGACTCAAAACGAGGGTATACACTCCTCGGTATGGAGGGTCATCTCGAGCTGCACCGAAGACGGCGGGCTAAGAGTGAATTTGGTAATTGACGACGGGTCCTACCGGGCGCTAAAAAGAGCCGGGTTCCTCCTGCACTACAGGTGGGTCTACAGGGGCCAGGTAAGAGGCCTGAACCACAGGAGTAACAAGGTAATTTGGGACAACTCCTGTGACAGACCTAGAGCATGTGTAATGCTTAAGCACAACATTAAACAATTCTGCATTACAGAGTTCCTAACGCAAGATCTGGTGGCGGTGCAAGCGACGGTGATGGTGGGTGATTGCAAGACGGACGTCCTCTTCGCTGCCGCATATTTCCCGGGGGACGACACCTACGTGCATCCCCTTGCAGTACAGCAGCTGGTGGGTTATTGCAACCGCAGGAGGCTCCCCCTAATCATTAGCTGCGATGCGAACGCCCACAATGTGGAGTGGGGCAGCACGGATACGAACCCTCGCGGTGAGTGCCTATTAGAGTATATATTTTGCGAGAGCCTAGGTATCCACAACGTTGGAAGTACTCCAACGTTTGTGACTATGGTAAGACAAGAGGTACTGGACGTTACCCTGAGCAACGAGATGGCTAATCCTCTGATATCGGGTTGGAGAGTCTCGTCAGAGCCCTCACTCTCGGATCACAGGATTATCTGCTTCGATCTGGGGATGACGTGCAGTGCAGAAATAAGCAAACGAAATCCCAGAAAAACAAACTGGGACAAGTACAATGAGAATTGAGAAGCAAATTTAGAGAACCTTAAGAGCAAATATAAAAGAACAAGCTGTATGGAATTAGAAAGCAGGGTCAGTGAGATGAACCGCGCCATATTGGATGCATTCCACTCCAGTTGTCCCGAGACAAAGCCGGTAGGGAAAACCCAACCAGGCGGGTGGTCTCGGGAGCTCTCAATGCTCCGGAGAGAAGTGCGTAGGCTTTTTAATAGAGCCAAGCGCACGGGGCTGTGGGAGGAATACTCGACCTGCCTAACGAAGTACAGCAAGCAGATCAGGAAAGCCAAGCGTAGCAGCTTCAGGAAATTCTGCGAGAGCATCAGCTCAACTCCTGCAGCTGCCAGGCTACACAAAGCCTTAGCGAAGAATATTCCGGGGACCACAATGGCGTTAAAAAGGCCCGACGGGTCCTACACAGAAGACGAGAGGGAGAGGGCCCTCGCCCTACTTTCGGCTCACTTCTCTGGTGCCGAGAGCTCGCTGGTGGCTGGACGCTGGGAATCGAGTCCGACCTCGGCCGATTGGAAGGTAGCTAGAAGCTTATTCACCTACAGATCAATCGGTTGGGCTCTGGACTCGTTTGAACAGTTTAAGGCCCCAGGGGTGGATGGCATCAGTCCGGTTCTGCTTAAGAGGGGCGGGGAACTCATTCTTCCGTATCTCGTAAGCATTATGAGGGACAGTCTGGCGCTGGCCCACATTCCCGAGATATGGCAAAGGGCTCGGGTTATTTTCATCCCGAAGGTGGGTAGAAGAGATCTATCATCAGAAAAATCATTCAGGCCGATCAGTCTCACCTCCTTCGTCTTGAAGACAATGGAAAAGGTGATCGAACGGCTCTGTATACGTTGACCTCGGATATTCGGGACGCGTTCGAGAGCGGAGAAACAGTGCTCTGTGCCTTCCTAGACATTGAGGGGGCTTTCGACAACACCTCGCATGCAGTAGTGGACAGAGCGCTGGCGCAGAGAAACGTGCAGCCTACTATTCGTAAATGGATAAAGAGGCTGCTAGAGAGCAGATTAGCCGAAGTTGACACTGGCGATGGCACAGTTCAACTGCAGACAACCAAAGGATGCCTGCAAGGAGGGGTACTATCCCCGCTGTTGTGGAGCTTAGTGGTGGACGAGCTTCTGCACATTCTCACCAAAAACGGCATCCGCTGCCAGGGATATGCGGATGACCTGGTGATAATTGCAAGGGGCAAGTTCGTGAGCACCCTCCATGACATAGTGCAGAGTGGCAAGGAAATGGTGCATGGAGGTAGGACTAAATATTAATCCTGCCAAAACTGCTATCGTACCCTTTACCAGGCAGAGAAAACTACTCGGTAGTAGAGTCATAGCCCTGGGGGGGTCGCGGTCGAAGTCACCACAGAAGTGAAATACCTGGGTCTCATCGTAGATTCTAAGCTTCTGTGGAAGGCCCATGTCGATGCGGCCACCTCCAGGGCTAAGAGAGCACTGATGGTGTGCAGACGACTTGCAGGTAAATCCTGGGGGTGCAGCCCCAAACTCCTGCGGTGGATGTACACCATGATTGTGAGGCCAATGGTCACCTATGGGGCGGTGGCTTGGGTATCCAGAGTCGCCCTGTCAACAGTGAGACAAACTCTTACTAAGCTGCAACGGCTGGCGTGTGTGTGCATTACGGGAGCGATACGCACGTGCCCAACGGCAGCACTTGAGGTGATTCTGGAGCTAGAACCACTGCATATCACCATTGACCATGTGGCTAAGCGAACCCTAATGAACTTCTCTAAGGAGGGTTTCGGCAGGGGAAAGATGATGTCGTCCAAAGTTAGGGATAGACTAGAACCTCAGCTTCCTCTGGTAAGCTTCCCCAGGGATGAGATTCACAAAGAGATAAAATTTGATAGAAAGTTCGAAGTGGCGATTCACAGCAAGGCTACCTGGAGTGACTCTATTCTGGATAACCACATCCGAAGGTACTCTGCATTGGTACACTGATGGCTCCAGGACCCCTGAGGGTGTTGGGGCGGGCATCCAGGGCCTCAGATCCGACATCTCGGTTCCATTGGGGGACTACCCAAGCAGTGGTCGTGGCCATCAGTGTGTGCGCTGAGATAAACATGAGAAGAAAATACCGCAACGAGACGATTCTCATTTCGAGCAACAGCCAGGCCGCGCTCAGGGCTCTCTCCTCCTATGTAATAAACTCATCGTTGGTCATGGAGTGCATTGGGAGACTGAACGCCCTGGCGGTGAAGAAGCGGATTCAACTCCTCTGGGTACCGGGTCACAAAGGGGTGTCTGGCAACGAAACTGCTGACCTGCTAGCCAGGGAGGAATACTCGACCTGCCTAACGAATTACAGCAAGCAGATCAGGAAAGCCAAGCGTAGCAGCTTCAGGAAATTCTGCGAGAGCATCAGCTCAACTCCTGCAGCTGCCAGGCTACACAAAGCCTTAGCGAAGAATATTCCGGGGACCACAATGGCGTTAAAAAGGCCCGACGGGTCCTACACAGAAGACGAGAGGGAGAGGGCCCTCGCCCTACTTTCGGCTCACTTCTCTGGTGCCGAGAGCTCGCTGGTGGCTGGACGCTGGGAATCGAGTCCGACCTCGGCTGATTGGAAGGTAGCTAGAAGCTTATTCACCTACAGATCAATCGGTTGGGCTCTGGACTCGTTTGAACAGTTTAAGGCCCCAGGGGTGGATGGCATCAGTCCGGTTCTGCTTAAGAGGGGCGGGGACTGAATGCCCTGGCGGTGAAGAACCGGATTCAACTCCTCTGGGTACCGGGTCACAAAGGGGTGTCTGGCAACGAAACTGCTGACCTGCTAGCCAGGACGGCGGCGGCCTCCGCCCCTATTGAACCTGAGCCTATCCTGGCAGTGGGTCCAAGCACGATTAAAGAGATGCTAAGGAAGGAGACTATCAGACTGAGGAGCCAACATTGGAGCAAGCTAGCAGGCCTCAAACAGGCCAAGTCTCTCCTTGTAGGATACAACCTGAAAAGACACCGGATGTTGATAAATCTGCCCAAGGAGAAACTAAGAATCATAACAGGCTTCTTGACAGGCCACTGCAAACTAAGGGGCCACCTGCACAGACTAGGAATCTGGTCAGGTGACCTTTGTCGCTTTTGCGACGCAGGAAAAGAAACATTACAGCATCTACTCCTAGAGTGTGATGCGGTGGCTCGCAGAAGGGGGGTTGCCCTAGGACGGCCATGGCCGCAGGAGCAATTCATACACTCTATGTCCCCGGCAACCATTCTGGGTTTCCTGGAGATGCTGAGGCTGACGGAGGTGCTATGATCAGAGCCGTGGAGGGCACAATAGACCAGTGTCGCAGTGCATTCCTCCCTCAATCAATCTATCTATCTCTCCCGATCAATACATCGATAGGACCGCTTTGTAAAAATTTCGAATCGGCAAAAGGTACTTTTGGCAATTGATCTAAAATAGATTCATCTATTGAAGCCGAAGGTATGTTACCTGTAATTTGTGGCAAAACAAACGCAGTAACTTCTATGAAAAGATTTGGGTCACGGGGTGAGCCCAAAACAAACGAACAAAGTTTTGAGGAGTTGTTACAAACCTTTTGATTCAATCCCGAAATGACAGCATTTGATCTCGAAAATGGAAGCTTTAGAAACTTTCTTAAGCGCTCAGAAATAAACGATGCTTCTGACGCTGAATCAATTAAAGCGCGCGCGATATGAGTTGAGCCCTAGTTGCAGATGTGAACCATGGCGGTTCCAAGAAGAGCTGAGGCCAAACCTGACGATTTTTGATTTTTATCATTTTTGTATTGGAATGGAATGCTTGTGTTGCAGTTCCAGTAGTAGTATCTTTCGAAGGTTGAGCGTTAGAAGATATTTTGTGAAGTAAAGTGTGATGTGAACCATGGCGGTTCCAAGAAGAGCTGAGGCCAAACCTGAAGATTTTTGATTTTTATCATTTTTGTATTGGAATGGAATGCTTGTGTTGCAGTTCCAGTAGTAGTATCTTTCGAAGGTTGAGCGTTAGAAGATATTTTGTGAAGTAAAGTGTGATGTCTACTGTTGCACTTGGTGCACGAGAATTGACGTTTACAGTCTTTTATAGAATGTCCTTTCGCAGGACAATTCAGACAACAGTTGTGCTGTTTGATTGCATTAAACCTATCATTAATTGAAACGACAAAAATTTTGTACACAAACGTAATGAATGTTGTTGTCTCGGACACATTATACAGTGCAATGAAGCAATATTGGTTGTTAGAGACACCTTCCTTTGACCCGAAGAAGTGTTAGGATGTGGCGATGGCCTCTGGTGTTGGTATTGCGAAGTCGACAGGTTTGCACCTCTGACATCTACTATGGACTCCAATGTCCTGAATCGTTGGGTGAGGAATTTGTCCATCTGCTCCCATTCTGGAATCTCAGCTTTGTTGAAAAGTGTTTGTTCTCATAAACTAAGGGTTGCTTCTGGAAGCCGGTTGGAACACAAAAAAATTTGAATGGGATCCCAGTTTCCCACGTCGACATCATACATCGCCAAGGCTGATAGGCATCCATTAATAGTCCGTTGCAGATCCTTTAAAGCTGATGCACTTTCAGTCCGAATGACTGGCAGTGAAAAAAGCACATTTAACTGTCTGTTCACCAACACCCGTTTATTTTCATAAGTTTCAATTTCTTCAAAAGGTGGTACAATTTTTCAACGTTACTCAGCCGCGTGTTATTAATGTAAATCGCGGTGAAAAGATCGCGAAAGGATGACCATCATACATAATCGCCATAAAATATTTCCGTATCACGTGGTGGAAGATTTAAATTATTTGAAAAACTGGCGGCTTGGGTGGGAATGGTCGCGAAGGCATTGTCAGCGACTGGGCTGGATCTTCGCAAGTATTCGCTAATGCGTGAGAAGCATGAAATATAATCCTTAAATGTTGCAGATTGTTTTGCTTTTATGGCCTCAATCTCATCTTCGTTTGTAATCGATTGCAAGCATTTTTCGTATGCTTTTTTAGTTTTAGACCAAATTTCCGCCAATTCAGTCTTTAAAATTTCTAAAGATGTCTGCGAATGATCGCTCAAAGTGGCTTCATCGAAACCCGCATTAAATTCGACCACCTGATCTGAGCACCGCGTTTACCAATTTAATTTTGCCATTTTCCGAAATTACCAACGGTCGGTTTATGTAAAAAGTTTAAAACAAAAAACAAAAAAAAAAATGCACGAAAATATTTAAAAGCACAAAAGGAATGATAAGCGCCGCCAACGAATGAATAAAGAAAAACAAAAACGAGAAATGCCAAACGAACTAATTTCACTGCTGGAAAAACTCAATGTTCCTATTGGGTAAATGTAAAAATTTCCTACTGGGTCACTCGCTAATGCCTATGTGCATATGTATGTATGTATGTATGTACGTACATATATACACCAGTCACTATAAGCAGTGCTTAGTTTAACGATCCTAGCCGAAGGTGTGAAAAGGCATAAAGACAAAAATCTAAAATATTTTATGTTTTATTTATGTATATACATATCTGTAAGTTTGTATGTATGTATATACGTTAAACCCTTTGCAATTTAATGCAATTATGATCACGGAGAGCCACGTCGCCTTCTTCAATGTTTCTTGTTGAACGAAACCATTTGGTGCGACGTTGCAGGCTTTCCAAATATTCGTCTCTCCAACGGTGCCAAAAATGCTGCCTCATGGCCGAAATCGCTTGCCAGCGCTGTCGAACATTTCCACAGAACCCTTGTACCTCAGGTTCTGGGATTGACTTGAGAGGTTCTCCCACAAGGTCGCCAAAAGCTGAAGGACTTTCACATAGCGCCAACAAAATTCGTACCATTGTCAGATGCCATGACTTTACAAAACCCTCTGCGATTCACGAACCTATTGAAGACGTTTAGACACGCAGACGTAGAAAGGTCACCAACTAGTTCGAGATGCATTGCACCCGTGCACATACAAACGAACAAACAGATATAACCTTTGGTAGCCTTAGCCCCTCTTCCTTGGGTGAACTTATACATGTATGGCCCAGCGAAATCGACAGCAGTGCGGGTGAAGCAACGGGCGTAGGGTGTGCGAACCGAAGGTAGATCGCCCATGGCTTGCGTGGAAAGATGGCGGCTTAAACAAGTGGATTTCACGCACTTGTGATATACGTTGCAAATCAAGCTGCGGGCGCCGACGACCCAATAACGGCGTTGCAAGACAGTTTGCATAATGCGAGGCCCAGCGTGAAAAGTGTTGTGTATCTCGCAGACGATTAATTTGGCAAGCGGGCAGTTCCATGGTAGAATGATGAAATGTTGTACATCAGGCGTAACTGGAGCGTTCTTTAATCTTCCTCCGACACACAGAACATTGCTCTCATCGAGAAGTGACTGCAAACGCAAAAGACTACTGCGAAGCGGAATTGGTCTTTTAGCACTGCAAGGAGAAATTTCATTAATAAAATATAACCGTTGCGTATACCTGATAAGTCTAAGTTCAGCTACAAACAACTTATAAAACGCCGCACTAGGGATTACAGTTATTTGCTAATGAATTAGCTTAACTTTCTACACTTTTATTAAGTAGGTTTTTCTTTAAAATTGCAAATTCACTCGATCGCACACATGTGTATGTACAAACACGCGAATGTCAAATGTAGTACACGAACAAATACATACATATGTATTATTTATGATGGGAGCGAGCGACAATCCAGCTCGAAGGACCAGAAAATGTTGCGCATTTTTTGTTATTAGGACTGCGGCCCAAGTTCTCAAATGAAATTCCAAGCGGGGTGTCTTTAAGATCACTTTATGGTTGGTACGAATTATGCGGAACGATGCGGTTGCTAACAAGCGGCGATTACAAATCATGGAAAATAACTAACTGGCCGAATAGCTTAAGAAACAGGTGAATAGCAAACAATAAAATAAGGACTGTCAAACAGTTAACCCTTATGCGCTGACCATCGACATTTAACCCTTTCGTGGATCATGACATGAAACTTAAGAAAATGCTTAACTGAACTCAACAGGTTTTTTGTAAATATCTTTAAAACTACATAACCGATTTAAGAGTTTGATATCTCGTTTTGAAAAACATGACAACAGCTTTCAAAAAAAGTAAAATGAAATAAAAAAAGCAAAAAAAATAAAAATATGTATATGTCATTGGTGATGCAATATGAAAATTGGATTTTGCCACGCCCCTCCGCCCGCAAAATCAGACTTCACAGCGTCACCCGCCGGAGTATTCCCTGAAAATTTCATCAAAAGCTGCGGGCGCCGACGACCCAATAACGGCGTTGCAAGACAGTTTGCATAATGCGAGGCCCAGCGTGAAAAGTGTTGTGTATCTCGCAGACGATTAATTTGGCAAGCGGGCAGTTCCATGGTAGAATGATGAAATGTTGTACATCAGGCGTAACTGGAGCGTTCTTTAATCTTCCTCCGACACACAGAACATTGCTCTCATCGAGAAGTGACTGCAAACGCAAAAGACTACTGCGAAGCGGAATTGGTCTTTTAGCACTGCAAGGAGAAATTTCATTAATAAAATATAACCGTTGCGTATACCTGATAAGTCTAAGTTCAGCTACAAACAACTTATAAAACGCCGCACTAGGGATTACAGTTATTTGCTAATGAATTAGCTTAACTTTCTACACTTTTATTAAGTAGGTTTTTCTTTAAAATTGCAAATTCACTCGATCGCACACATGTGTATGTGCAAACACGCGAATGTCAAATGTAGTACACGAACAAATACATACATATGTATTATTTATGATGGGAGCGAGCGACAATCCAGCTCGAAGGACCAGAAAATGTTGCGCATTTTTTGTTATTAGGACTGCGGCCCAAGTTCTCAAATGAAATTCCAAGCGGGGTGTCTTTAAGATCACTTTATGGTTGGTACGAATTATGCGGAACGATGCGGTTGCTAACAAGCGGCGATTACAAATCATGGAAAATAACTAACTGGCCGAATAGCTTAAGAAACAGGTGAATAGCAAACAATAAAATAAGGACTGTCAAACAGTTAACCCTTATGCGCTGACCATCGACATTTAACCCTTTCGTGGATCATGACATGAAACTTAAGAAAATGCTTAACTGAACTCAACAGGTTTTTTGTAAATATCTTTAAAACTACATAACCGATTTAAGAGTTTGATATCTCGTTTTGAAAAACATGACAACAGCTTTCAAAAAAAGTAAAATGAAATAAAAAAAGCAAAAAAAATAAAAATATGTATATGTCATTGGTGATGCAATATGAAAATTGGATTTTGCCACGCCCCTCCGCCCGCAAAATCAGACTTCACAGCGTCACCCGCCGGAGTATTCCCTGAAAATTTCATCAAAAGCTGCGGGCGCCGACGACCCAATAACGGCGTTGCAAGACAGTTTGCATAATGCGAGGCCCAGCGTGAAAAGTGTTGTGTATCTCGCAGACGATTAATTTGGCAAGCGGGCAGTTCCATGGTAGAATGATGAAATGTTGTACATCAGGCGTAACTGGAGCGTTCTTTAATCTTCCTCCGACACACAGAACATTGCTCTCATCGAGAAGTGACTGCAAACGCAAAAGACTACTGCGAAGCGGAATTGGTCTTTTAGCACTGCAAGGAGAAATTTCATTAATAAAATATAACCGTTGCGTATACCTGATAAGTCTAAGTTCAGCTACAAACAATTCGTTGCAACTCGGAGGACCAAAGCGTTTAACCGTGTTGCGAAGACTGGCTGTAGCGTTGAAGAAGAAGCGTAAAGCATAGGCAATGATGCGGCGAAACTTCGAATACGACAAATACTTCGTCATGACCGACCAGTATTCACTCGAGCTGGCCACATGAGCACGAACGGAGCTTCGGATGCCCATCTCTGTTGCGTACTGTTTCGATGAGCGTTGCTTCCAAAACTGCTCAGGGTTTCTCATGAATTCGGGCCCAGACCACCACAGTTGCTGGCGTAGTAATTCAGCGGGAGTAATACCTCTCCAACATTCAGGTGGTAGGACTTCCTGACCGTCAGCGACGCGGTTGGCGATAAAGGTCATCTATCTGCTGGGCTGCGCTTGTAGCCACGCCAACGTGATGGTAGAATCGGTCCAAGCAAATAATGGGAAGTGGAGATCAGGCCAGCTGTGCAGCGCGCTCCGCACCAATTTGGCAGCGAGATGCGCGGCACACAGTTCGAGACGCGGTAATGTTGTTGACTTACGGGGTGCTACCTTCGTCTTTCATGAAATCAACGTAATCGTAACGTTACCGTCGCCTTCCGATGTTCGCGCATACAGGGCAGCGGCATAAGCGCGCTCAGATGCGTCGGCGAAAACGTGCAGCTGCGTAACTGACCCTGCTGCTTCCGTGCCAAGCCAGCGATTCACTTTCAAAAGTGCGAGTTTCTGCAATTCATTGCGATGCTCCACCCATTTCGTTGCGATGGACACAGAAATAAGATCATCTCAACCTACCTTGGAACGCCAAATAACCTGAAACCACATTTTGGATTTGATAGTTACAGGAGCGAGAACACCCAGGGGGTCGAAGAGCGTACTTGCGTCTGATAAAAACGCTCTCTTTGTCAAAATAATAAGTGGTTCTTTCAGATTAACGACAAATGTGAAATGATCTCCTTCTGTATTCCAAATAAGACCTAGAGCGTGAACCTCCTTATCGTCGATGATATAATGCGCTATGTGTTTAGACGCACTAGAAATACTTGCGCTTAGCTCCGCGCAGTTCGTCGCCCACTTTGGAACTTCAAATCCACCTTCTTTCAATATTTCAGAGACCGTTTGCTGTAGCAATTGCAGTTCACCGGCACTAGATGCACCCGTAAGCAGATCATCCATATAAAAGTCCTTGATGATAGTGTCGACGGCTTTATCAAATCTACTTGTTGATAACCTTGCGGTCTGTTGCAGTGATTTTACGGCGAGATCAGATGCAGCTGCCACTCCACATGTCACGCGGACCATACAAAAATCTTGAATAGGTAACGATGGATTGCTACGCCAGACGATGCGTTGCAGATCGGCGTGCTTTGAGGTTACGCAGACCTGGCGATACATTTTTGCAATATCGGCGGTTACTGCATAGCGGTGCGTTCTGAAACGCATCAAAATGCGGTACAAGTCTTGCTGCAGTTGAGGTCCGACGAATAAAGCATCATTTAGCGACTCTCAGCTTAGTCGTGATACTCGTCTCCTTCATAACGGGATGGTGAGGCATGTAATAAGTTTGATTTGCGGATTCTGATGCGGGCTGCATATGATTCATGACGAGGAGCTCATTCATGAACTCATTGCAACGCAAGCGCAGGTCGCCGTCGCGGGCAAGTCTTCTTTCGAGGCGTAGCAGGTTTTGAACGGCAAGGTTACGGGAGTCTCCCAGCGGTACATCGGGCTTTAACGGCAACTCAACGATGAACCGTCCGTCAGCTACTCTTCGGTGGGTCTTCTCGAATGGTCTTCGCAGAAACGTTCTTCATACGTAAGATGCAAGCTTTGAGCCGCTTCCACCAACTCCCACAACTTAGTTGAAGCTCGATCTAGCTCAACATCATAGTACAGCGACTGTAAGCATGGCGCGACAGGCTTCGTAATATTGACGCTTCCAAATAGCGCCCAACCAAACACCGTATGCTGTGTCATAGGGGTACCAGGCGGGCCCTTGCGGAACTCCGCACAGATCAGTTGCTCCATGACGTTCATACCAACCAATATGTGGACACGCACCGGCTCCATAAACTTCGGAGTCGCTCGTAATTTTTGCCAATATTAGTGCATTGAGAGTGAAGCGTTGATCAGAACAATATGAAGATAGAGAAAGCGAAACCTCACCTCTAGCGCGGCGTCCTTGTGCCGACCCAATTCCAGTGATGTATACCTCAGATGAGGTTCGTGGCAGACCCAAACGTTGCAAACACGCCTCGGTTATAAAAGATGCTTGCGATCCAGAGTCGCGGGTTGCCATAGACCGGAACAATCGTATATTCTAACTAACGCAGTTGAGAGCAACACGACGCGTTCTACTGGAAGCAATGGCTTGTAGTTGGAGTTCAAACATGCGGATGTGTGTAGCGGCAGCGTTCGTAGAGAGGTTGAAAACGCATGGAGCGTTTGCGGTTACACACGGTGCGACGCTAGCGGCGGCGTTCGATGAGGAAGCGGAGATGGATGAGGCGTGCTTCAGCATTTTCAGAAGCATCGTTCAGAGATGCAATGTTTGCGTTTGCATGCGGCGTGGCGGCGCAAGAGCAAGTGATTTCGTTGCTTACACACGCGGCAAGTGGAGGCACTGTTACACGGATCTTTATAGTGTCCCGGGCTCAAGCAATTTAAACACATGCGCGCAAGCTTCACAAACTTTGATTTTGCGGATGAGTCCAAATCGCGAAATTTCTCACAACCATAAATCTTATGGGGCCCCTTACAGTAAGCACACCCGTTATTCTTTTGGGATACCGCATGGAACACATTTGTCGATTTGCATGTAGATGCGGTTTTGGGCTTGGTGGGTACTAGTGTTGCTGATGACGAAAGCATTGCTAGCAAGGGGTACCATATCAGCACGCGCACTAGTTCCGGACCACATCTACAACTGTACACCGCAATAATCAACTCACCAGCAGTGCAATCCATATTTATGACCTTTGGTTATTTCCCCTACTCGATCTGTCAAGCAAAGAAAAATATATTCCAGTGACAAAACAGTACTGGTATTGTCTTACATCAAATATAAAGTATTCTGAATGGTATTGAACAGTATTTCTAAGCCCATGCCTTATCTGAGTAGAGGCTTTTCCAAATCATAAGAAAACAAACTAGCAAAAAATGGGTTTAATAAAATATTGCTAGAAGCGGATGTCTAATGCTTTCATTTCAAGTTGATAATATTCTCGGCAAAGTATCCCAGCGGAATCACTAGCAATCGTAGGCTTATCAAATTATAATTCGTTCATCACTACACACCTACCCATACGGAAGTTAGACGATGCACATCCAACCACGTCCGCATGTGTGATACGTGGACAAATAAAAAGCAACTATATTGAAAATTAGCAAAATAAAAGAAATGTTGAACAACTAACGATTGTCAAATATTTAATAAAAAAAAAAAGGATTTTATCTTTATTCGCTATCGCTTTATGCATCCATACATGCTTGCACATATATGTATACACTACTCAAGCTGACAAAGGAGCATAAATAGATATTGTTGATTTTCAACCGAAAGCTGTGATGTGTACGTGGATGGTGTTATATGTACGTGGTTTTAAGTCCAAAAACCCTATACATTCACAACAATAGTACCGTTTTTCAAAAAACGGCAAATAAAAAAGAAGATATAATTATTTTACTTAGGTTTATACTTGTGCGTAAAATACATATGTTAGTGGTTGTGTGCAACACATTGAGCTTGCCACTTTTCGAATATCGCGCGACCTGTCAAACGAGTTCGAGTCCTGTATACGAATGGGGTGACCAAGTGTTGTTATTCGTGCTGCCATGCGAAATCCTGGATTGATTGTCGGAATCCGTCGCGAAATTTTGTTCTGATTTTTCAACAGTTGAGAACGTCGCCGATATCCACATAAAAATGGGACGAACACGACGTCAACGAACGAAGCAAGAATATTATTTTAAAATGGTTTCAATTGGTACAAAAGGGGAAAACCCTGAATTCGCGAACGCGCGTTATATTATTAATGGTATTAATAATCAAGATCTGCGTAAAAGAACTTTAATGACTTCGAAAATTGCATTGTTGCCGATATCGAACACCTATGAAACACTTAACGGCCACACACAAAGGGCGCTTTTGTTAGGTGCACTTATATTACCGACGTCCATTCACACCACTCAGTAAGCAGTCATGTGACTGTCTATGACTTAAAAATTTAAGATATAAATAGGCCCCTCCCCCCAGAACTCTAATTGGTTTTTGTTTTTTTTTTTAATTTTTTGCGTCATTATCAACTCTACTCTATCCCAGGAAACATATTATGAATTTTTCGTAAGCAAAAGAATTCAAATAATTTTTATGAATAATGCCTACTCTTGTTCCTCCAGAATCATAAATAGTACGTTATTGAACGAATTCTTCACAGGTTTTGAGCCAAGTGCGTGTTTGCATAATAAGCACATATGAAATGTGATGTGTACGTGGATGGTGTTATATGTACGTGGTGGTAAAATATATTAAGGTCGATCACTACCACCACAATCACTTTCTCGGTCACAGGGCCGTAGCGGGCAGAATCCTCCTGTGCCTTAGCTCTTTCGGCGTGGAGTGGGTGTTTGCCAGGCTTCGACCGATCACACATAAACTTTAAATTAAAGGATTCTTATCTGAATATAAAGGGAACAAAATACAACAACAAAGCTACAGGATGCAAAAGTAAACGAAAGCAAACAATCAAAATTGGTATGTTGTGACATGCTTACATGGCTTAAAGATAAGCGAGGTCTAAGCTGAAATTCGACACTCGCGGTTTTGACCCTACCCTTTCAAAATCTTCAATATGAAAATTTACTGAAGATCCCTTTTGCTTACACTACCTCCTACCTACGTCTTCATGTCGCCCAGGAACATTCAAAAATATTAACACATACTTTTTTTCATTAAGAATTCAAAATGGTTTCAACTTTATTTCCAGTCAAAGCTGCATATTAGTGCAAAAGTGTATGAGCTTGGGAAAAAAAATGTGATGCAGGTCAACTTAATTCTTCATTTGTGATTTTATTTATATAATCATATCTTATTTTCTTCGTTTTCTGATTCGGAATTTTTCCTACCAGGTGATAAATTCGGATTTTTACTTTATCTTTCTGGAGATAGTGATTAAAAAGAAAGAAAAGGCATAAGTCACTATCGCTAGTTTTACTACATTAAAAGCTACTTGTATACCCAGAAAAATGAGCAAAAAGAGTAAAGTGGATGTAAGGTTGTTGCTTCTTCTAGTTTGGAGTTATTCTCTAAGTCTCTCTCTGCGGCTTTACATATAAACTTTAAATTTGTTCTTGTTCGCGATCACTTTATTTTGTTCTGTGCGATTTGTTTTTTTTTTTTGGTATTATCTATTATATTTTTTTGGTTGGTCAAAAATAAAAATAATATTTCCACCAATTCTTCTTTCATTTACTATTTCTTGTTAATTTTTTTTTTCATTAGTAAAGACAACTTTACTTCACCTTTTCCTTCTCACGATTCAATATTTTAATACTAATTTAATGCTTTTTCTTCATTCTATTCACATTTTTTCTTTGAGTTTACTTGCAATTTTAGTTGTAAAAATGAATGCATTTTTTTTGTAGTAAACTAATTAATTAAATCAAGCTCGCATTCTATTTACATATAGGACAGCAGCGCCACCACGGTATGAGCTTTTTTTTCTCAATTCTTTCGCATGAGACCAATTTTTCTCGCATGGTTTATGCGACAAAAAAAAATTTACCTAATGCAATCATTACAGTAATGCTCCGCCAAGAGAGGGACCTTAGGTTGACATTGGGTTTGATTAAGACTCATTTTTCCATGCTTGAATATAGGGAAATGAACCTCACCCTATGTCAACCTAAGGTCACTTTCTTGACGAATTGTCTCATATAAATTTTTATTTTGCACATGAAAAGATTGATCTGGCACAAATAAATATATACATATTTTCTAATAACCAAATAAGGAGTTTGTTAACATTTCACAAGTTCGGTTGAACGCAAGTAAATCATTCTCTCAGTGTGCTTAGCAGTTAAACTTGCAAACATCTTGCTGTAGAAACCTTAACCTCGATTTCAATGTTCCAGCAGTTGCAAGGAAAAGCTATATCAGCTATACTTGTCAAATATACATAAATTTTTATGGATATACTGCACACCCAAATCAATCACAGTTGAACAAGATTTAAAAAATACGAACATTTTCATATGATTATAAGATATAGGTAGCTGCCACAACAAACTTGATTTGTCTCACGAAAATTGTCTATAGGAATTTTCATTCGCCCTCCCTCTAAAAGCGTTCTGGACTCGCCCCTGTACTAAGCGCAACCCACCAAACTGAATTTATAAATTTCTTTACTTCGACTAAAACAACGCTTGAGTACTTGTTCGAGCGGCTGCAAATACAAGAGCATATACCGCAAGATATAAACGAATTCTTAAATCTAAAATTACTAGAATTCACAGACAACGAAAATACTGACGATACAGATACAGACACTAACAACCAAAGTCCCTCAGAATCTAAGACAAGCAAAATGACACTGTAGAGCTTATAAACATAGCAACAAAACTGTTGCCTGACTTCGACGGAAAAATCGACAATTTTTAAAAATTCATTAATACTCTGGATGTACTAGAATCAATAAAAGAAAGCAACGAAGCGATCGCAATATCATTAATAAAGACAAAATTATCGCAAACGGCAAGCAGATGGCTGACTAATGAAGCAACGCTTTAAGCTATCAAAGCAACATACACTGAAATCAAACGTTAACCATGAGTCACCGCAAAATATAACAGCTAAATTGCATAATGTAAAGCAGCACGATAAAAGCGACAATGACTTCGCTAAAGAAATTGAGTGTCTCACAATACAATTAGAAAATGCATATATAGCAGACGGTTTGGCGCCCGAGTTAATGACGTCATCACAAGGCACAACGTTTCCACAACCAAAACATGCATTATCAAGAAATGCATTATCAACACGTAAACAACAGATAAACATGCATTACCGAGAAATGCATTATCAACACGTAAACAACAGATAAACATGCATTACCGAGAAATGCATGTAAACAACAAACAACTGACCTGCACATAAGCAACGGACAATCATTGGAACAATAGAAATGCACTATCACTACAAACAATAGATATCTACACTCGTAAACAACAAACAACTGACAATGGAATAATCCACTACGATAACTACCACCACATCTCAATAGTATAAATAGAACTAAGAATTCAAAATGTAAGACAGTTTTTAGAAGATCAATAAAGAGCACGCATTTCGGCGTAGCGATAAAAGATATTTTTTTTAACTCATATCGTGCGAACGATATTAACTGGGGGCTCAACCGGTCTAAACTCTTGACTACAGCCAAATATCCTCGAAACTACAGGATAATAAAATAAAAAATTCCACGGCTTTGAAGAAAAGCACAAAACCAGTCTCTGAAAAAAGTGAGATATAATAAGTTTATCCAGTCGCGTAAAACGGCAAACCTTGAAATAGCAGGCAGCCTAAACCGAAAAAAAAGTGAAAAGTGAAATAAAAGATTCCTGATTTTAAAGAGAATCCTTCACCCTGGACTCACGCGATAAACGCCAACAAATTTTCAACTCTCTGCGCCCAATACCACAAGACGATACAATGGCTCAGGACATCGCAACTCTACGAGCACAGGTAGAACTCCTCACACAGGCTCTAAACAATACACAATTAAAAGTAAATACCCTGGAAGCACAACAAACCCAGACTTTCACTACGACAGATCAACATGTAGAATGTACACCAAACATCACGGATCAATCGCAAATAAACTTGGAAATATTCAAAACGTTACCCAACTTCACAGGCGATAGGAATCAATATAGATCATGGAGGAAACGTGCTTGGATACACATGGAGAATATAAGGGAATACACTACAACACCCACATACTACACGGCACTCTCGATTGTACACTCAAAAATTCAAGGAGAGGCAGCAGATATTCTAATCAACCACGATACAAAGTTCAATTTTTATTCAATAATTAACCGCCTCGATTACACTTATGCGGACCAGAGACCTCTATATGTCTTACTGGAAGAAATGAAGAAAATAACGCAAGGTAAAAGGACATTAGCAGAATTCCATTGTGAAGTCAACAAGGCATTAAACCTCGCACTCACGAAAATCGAGATGGAGAACTCAACATCCCCTTCTGATATGCAACAATATGCGAATCAGGAAGCCGTCAGGACATTTATTCTCGGATTAAACAGCAAGTATACCAGCGGCACCCTCTATAGCCACAACCCAAGAGATTTAGAGACCGCCTACGCTATCGCAAGCACAATATATCACGATAACGTGAACTCACAATTCGATGTTCCGCAATACCATCACCTTAGACCGAACAATACACCGCAGCATCAACCTCCTCAGAACAGAAGATATCACGAGGACCCACGAAGATACAGACCAGACGTGCGAGTGCAATATACACAAAATGCACCCAGGCAACAGCAACAACCAATGGAAGTAGATCAATCACACCAATACATGAGATCTACAAACTTCAACAGAAACCATCCTGCACCCCCACAAAACAGCTATAACCGCCAAAACCAAGGGCTACCTCCAAATAACCCATTCAGAGGAGAACCACAGAAGAGAGAACGAAATCCTTCATCTCGCAACTTCAACACACAACAGAAGGTACAGCGGGTAAACCAAACACGCGACGAAGAACTGCAATCGCTTGCACCAGAACATAACGATGATGATGAATACGAGACCGGCAGTGCTTTTTTAGGCGTATGAACGATTTGCCGTGTCTGCAACGCCACTGCAGGGATACAGGCAAAACTATAAACATCCTCATCGACACTGGAGCAACAAATAACTATATAAGTACAAAATGCAATATCGGTAAGCCTATTCAAATTAAACCTGTAAAAGTAAAAACTCTTCATGGTCACTCAATAACCAAATCAAAAAAAATAATAACATTATTAGAACATAATCTCACATTTTTTGAAACAGATGCATTAGAAGAATTTGATATGCTTCTGGGCGAACAGGGGCTCAGAGCAATCAAAGCAGAGGTCAACCTTTTCGAGTACAAGCTCAGTTATAAATATAGGGCCAAGAAAGAAAGTGACTCTGTACAGAGAATAAATTATACAATTAATAATGAAAAATTCAGGGCGGAAATCGCCGAAATAATGCAAAAAAATGAAAGTACTAACGCCATACTACCATTTACTACCACGATACAAGCCACCATTAGGACGAATTCCGAAGATCCTATTTGGACAAAGCAATATCCGTACCCTATGTCGGATAATGAGTTTATTAACAAAGAAATTAACAAACTTTTAAAAAATGAAATAATTCAACCCAGCAAAAGTCCGTACAACTCTCCCATTTGGACAGTCGCTAAAAAAGGTACCGATGAACAAGGGAAACCTAAGCGCAGAATGGTCGTAGACTTTCAGAAGCTAAACGCTCAAACTATCACAGATAGATACCCCATACCTGATGTGGCTATGACCATACAGAATTTAGGTAATGCAAAGGTATTTACTACTTAAGATTTAGAGTCTGGCTTCCATCAGATCCTTATTAATGAATCTGACAGAGAAAAAACGGCCTTTAGTGTAAATGGAGCTAAGTACGAATTCCTTCGTATGCCGTTCGGCCTGAAAAATGCCCCATCCATTTTTCAAAGATGCGTGGACGATATTCTTAGACCATATATCGGGAAGTTCGCTTACGTTTATATAGACGATGTTCTCATTTATTCTTCCTCTCCCGAAGAACATATCGAACATATCCGCATAATTATAAACGCACTTCACCAAGCCAACATGAAGATTTCGAATGAGAAATCACACTTCTTTCATGACTCTGTAGAATACTTAGGACACATAATAAAATATAACCGGATAACTGTTGACCCTATAAAAATACAAACTATTAAAGATTTTCCTATTCCCAAATCGCTGAGGGAACTCAGATCCTTTCTAGGTCTCGCCAGTTATTATCGAAAATTTATACAAAATTTTGCAGCCATCGTCAAGCCACTCACTACGTTCCTCAGAGGAGACAACGGTGGCATATCAAAAAATCAAGGTGCAAAAATAAAAATCTCCTTAGACGAACCTGCACTAGAAGCACTAAACAAAATAAAAGAAGAACTGCAAACCCAGGTTGAACTCTTCCAACCAAATTTTGATAAACCTTTTGAATTAACCACGGACGCTAGCAATTACGCTATAGGAGCTGTATTATCCCAAAATAAAAAACCCATATCATTTATTTCACGAACACTCAGCCAAACAGAACAGAACTACTCTACAAATGAGAAAGAGTTACTCGCAATTGTGTGGGCATTACAGAAACTCCGCAACTACTTATATGGTATAGCGGATTTGACTATTTACACTGACCATCAATCTTTAATCTTCTCCATATCGGAAAAAAACCCCAATACAAAATTAAAAAGATGGAAGAATTTCATCGAAGAATACGGCGCAAAACTTGTTTACAAACCTGGACACCAGAACGTTGTCGCTGATGCACTTTCTCGCCAGCAAATAAACAACACATCAAATTCGGATGACTCCCAACATTCGGCACAAAGCTCACCAACACAAAAACTCAAACGAGTAAAGCAACCATTAAACTGCTTTAAAAATCAAATTGTTATAAAACAATCAGATGCGAACCTAATCGAAATATCATCACAAAATATTTTTTCTAACAGTGGACATACACTTTTCTTTAACACCAAAGCTGAATTACTGGACAGACTAAAAAATATAATTAGACCAAAGGTAACTAACGCTCTTCAAATAGACGAGCAAATATTATTTTACGTCGAAAACGACATTATTGACACATTTCCGACCGTATCAATCGTATTAGCCCAAAAAATGGTAGACGACATCACCGAAACCGAACAACAAAAACAAATCATACAAGACACACACAGACGTGCTCACAGAAATTATAAAAATAACGCGCAGGAAATTTCACTCAGATATTACTGGCCGAACATCCGTGACGCTTGTAAAAAAGAAGTACAAGACTGCGAAATATGTCTTACCAACAAGTATGAACGCCGACCAAATAAACAACCAATAGGTTCAGCACCAATACCAAACAAGGTAGGCGAATGCATACACTTAGACTTATTTTATATGAGCAATAACATATACATTAGCTCAACCGACAAATATTCAAAATTTTGCCATTTGAGACAAATACCCTCAAAGAAAGATACATACAAATACGTTGACGAGATTCTCTCACAAATATACCCAAACGCAAAGTTTGTAATGACTGATAACGAGTCAAAACTCACTAGCATATGTGCACAACAAATTTACAAACGACTACATATAACACACACCAAAACTCCTGCCTTTCATTCTACAACAAACGGGCAAGTCGAACGTACGCATAGCACGATAATCGAACTCGCGAAAGTCTTGGCACACCAACACAGTTCAGCACCTGACGAACAGATATACGAAGCAGTCCGACAATACAATAAGACAATCCATTCAGTGACCAACGAGAAACCCGAGGACGTGTTCTTCAACCAAAAGGGGTATCCTGGCATCAAAGAGCGCCTTCAACAAAACCAAGACAGAGTCTTACGATACCACAACCACAATCGCAAACAGCTGAATTACAAACAAGGTGATGTTATATACTCCAAGACGCATAGACGGAACAAAAACGTAAAAACATACGCGAAACATATAGTTAAAGAAGACAACGGAAAAACGATAACAACAAATAAAGGACTCATTATACATAAGGACAACATCAGAGTGAAGGCATGTACGGAGTAGTATTTATCTTACTTTTCCCTATCGCATTTAGCGATAATATAATAGACTTAACCAATAGAAAATATGTACTAGTGGAAACAGATCCTGTTTACATTTATCAGAATACAGCTTTCCTGTATCACATATCTAATCTTTCAAAAATACTCGCGCCTTACGAAAGTGTAATGAAATCTACATATAATTTAGAAAACTACCCTGAGACTCAAATTTTAGTGAACAGAATTGAAACTTTAAAAAATCAACTCATACCAAATATCTACAGACCAAAGAGATCACTTAACTTCCTTGGTTCCATCCTTAAATTCATCACTGGCACACCAGACCACAATGACCTTATAGAAATTAAAACGTCACTTAATATGCTAATAGAAAATAACAATAAGCAAAAAACAATTAACTCACAGTTCGAAAGAATACTCGAAACTCTTGATCCCAAAACAATTAGCGAAAATATTGTTATATCAGAAGTCTATAATGAACTTCAATCAATAGCGAACACTATTAATTTTGCGAAAAATAATAATTTTTATTCTGGCACATTAAATTTGAAAGATGTGTATGAGTTAATAAACCATGAACAGTTGGATCTTCCAATAATCAATATATTAGAATATGCGGACATTCATATCTGTTACCTACAACATGCAATTATAACAATATACAAATACCCTATTCTTGAAACTAAATGTAACCTATTTAACGTATATCCTTTAGCACATAAGCATGGTAAAATTAATTTAGATCCTAAGATTGCAAAATGTAACGATTATCAAAGAGTATCAAAATGTAAAAATTATATTAGTACCTTTATTTGTAAATCAGAACCCTCTGATAATTGCACTTTAAAAATATTAAAAGACAATCCTGCGCAATGCGAAACAATCCATGAGAATAACGCCCCACTCCGAATCCTAGAGACTGGTCACATCTTGACGGATTATGAGCATACTTGGAACAACATGCATATATCAGGCCCAAAACTAATACATTTTAAAGAATCTACAAACATCGATGGCATCACTTATTATAACCATCAACAACAACTCAGAGAAGTTATACACAACCAACATAGCGAAAAACTTGAGGTACTCCGTATCCTTTCCTCAGACTCAAAATACAAATTCAACAACATTCAAGAACTCTCAACGTTTTTAATACCTGTCGAGGAGAACCCTGTACAGTTTACACTTTTCATCATAATTGCATTCCTTACCTTAGCAGTCACCACTTATGGTCTAGTACACCTCTGCCGATACTGCGAAAATAAAAGAACACTTGGCAGACAAAGGCGAATGGACGAACTTTACGAAATCGAACTCAACCGTCTTCAACAACACCTAGCAGCAGTGTAGCGAGGACGCTTCATTTTAAGAAGGAGGGGAGTTAATGACGTCATCACAAGGCACAACGTTTCCACAACCAAAACATGCATTATCAAGAAATGCATTATCAACACGTAAACAACAGATAAACATGCATTACCGAGAAATGCATGTAAACAACAAACAACTGACCTGCACATAAGCAACGGACAATCATTGGAACAATAGAAATGCACTATCACTACAAACAATAGATATCTACACTCGTAAACAACAAACAACTGACAATGGAATAATCCACTACGATAACTACCACCACATCTCAATAGTATAAATAGAACTAAGAATTCAAAATGTAAGACAGTTTTTAGAAGATCAATAAAGAGCACGCATTTCGGCGTAGCGATAAAAGATATTTTTTTTAACTCATATCGTGCGAACGATATTAACTCCCGCGCTCGCCAAAAGTTATTCGACCCAGTCTGCAGTAAAGCAACACAATAAAAGCGACAATGACTTCGCTAAAGAAATTGAGAGTACAGGAACTCAGCATATCATTTACATAAATAGGCCACGAAATTTTAACAGGTTCAGTAATGCGTATCGGTAACTTTTAACAACACGACTTGACGACTTTTAACATATATACTAAATTAAAGTTATTAAATAGATTATTTACTATTTATTTACTATATATTACCAAATTGAAATATGGGTGCAATCGACTGCCCCGATAGTGCTTCCAACAAATGGTTGATACCAACCAGTGGCATAAAACCGTAAAGCAGCCAGTACCTACCACGATTAATGCGTGCTTGTATAGAACTGCAAACAGCTTAAATATTAAGTAACTAACCTGTTTATCACTGGATAATGCAGTTATCCTTAAATGAGAATCCAATTGTGCAACCACGTTGTTGACCACGTCCGGACTTAGCCGGTAAAGTTTCTGGAATTCTGTCAACGGAAATTCAAAAGGATTATCCAAATTCAAGTTCATCACCACTCTCTTCCAAGTTCATCATCACTCTCCGATGAATTATAAATCAAAAATTCAAAAGCCATTTCGGTTTTCCTTTATAAAATAACACAAATACATTTACTATCGCGTTTCTAACAACACAAAACTAAATGCCGACAGCTTAACAACACAGCTGAATTTGCGATACCGTATGTTGTCAAAAAATGAGTTACGGAATAGCAATATTGTTAACATCTGTTGTTTAGCTGAGTTGGCAACTTCGAGTGTTGTTAAAAAAGTTACTGAATCGCACTACAGGGGCCGTGGAAATACCTCGTATAGAACCTATAACCCTTCTAACTCTAATAGAAATCAAAGAAACCAAAACCGTAATCAAGACAATAACGTATATAACGGAAACAGGTACAATACTGACTTCATCTATAACAGGGGACGCAACAACGTCAATAGAAGCATAAGAGTCAGAGAGGCTTCGGGAAACGGGGAAAATCCCCAGCCAGCCCAACTGGGGAATATCCAAAATTAACCGATACTAAAATCTCACACATAAATTTATCACTCAGCATCTTTATTACATTAAAAACTTCACTAAGTGACTCAACAGTAACTTTCTTATTGTATACAGAATTAGAAATAAGCATTTTCAAAATAACCAAAGAAGATGCCACTAAAATAAACAAAAACAAGTAAAATAGCTAAATTCGGGCGAAACCTATTTTTATATACCCTCGCGATGTAGTTTTGTATGGTCGGTGCCCATAATTTAATAAAATTCCAGTTTTTTTTGTTTCAAATCGCTGCTTGTATTAAACTTTACTCAATTTGTTCCAATAAATATTGAAAAACCAAGTTTTTTGCATTTTTCTAAATTTCCGTTATATAGGAGGTGGGTGAGATTATGGTTCGATTTAAAAAAATTTAAACGATGATAACAGCGATATTGAGGAAAATTTGTTCACCAAATTTTGTGACGATACCTTACACCGTTATTGAGATACAGAAATTTTTTCCTAAGCAGGCGTGGCAACGAGCATTTTGCAAAATTTCATAAATACCTAATTTCTTAGTTCAAAATCTTTCCAAATACCAAATTTCACTCAATTTGTTTTAAAAGATACCGAAAAAATTGAGTTTTTGCATTTTTCAAAAACGTCCGTTATATGGGACGTTTTCAATACCAACCTACCCTGTCTAAAGAGCAATCTACGTACCAAATTTCATTGAGATATCTCAATTTCTACTCAAGTTAATGTAACCACGGGCAGATGGACGGTCGGACGGACAGACAATCAAGGCTAAATCGATTGCTATTTTCATTCTGATCATTTTAGTATATATATGTCTATATCTATCTCGATTATTTTTTGCTGTTACAAACAACCGTTATGCGAACAAAGTTATAACCAGATTTACAACCTAAGAGGTATAGGATAAGGTATTATTAGAACTCTCGGCTTCATTACATCCACTTCATTCATAAATAACGTGGAACTTGAACACGACTTCCAAATGGTAGATGAAACATTCACAATACCTTGCGATCGAATAATTGGCCTTGACTGTATAAAGCAATTCAATTGCTTACTTGACTACTAATGTTGTGGTTCGGGCTTTTTTATAATACGACCATATTCGATTAAAGGTCAAATAGAATTTGAAATATCAGACTCATCATCAAAAGACGTGCTTTCACTACCAGCCAGAGCAGAAGTTATTAGGAAAATTCTTATTGATACACCCGAAGACGAAGTACTAATTCCTAACAAAAAACTAGAAAACAATGTGATAATAGCAAACATCATCGCGACCGGAAACAATCCATATGTTACGATAACAAATACAACGGATAAAACTATTTTCTTAAACAGAATAATATCAAAACCGAAAAACTTGATGATTTTTACGTTGTCAATATAGATAAAACGAATAACAACTAGTAAGAAAAGCTAAATTCGGCCGAAAACGTTTTTATATACCCACGCGATGTATTTTTGTATAGGCGGTGCTCATATCATAAAAACCCCGTTTCTTTGTTTCAAATCGCTGCTAGTGTTAGGTTAGGTTAGGTTAGGTTAGGGTGGCTGCCACCGCACAGGAGCACGGTGGCACACTTAGGCCGTAAGAAGCCCGTTGTGATACCACTGGCATAAGCCATGCATTCCCTCTCTCCCTTCTTTCAAAAATTGAACCATCCTGTGCGCTTAATGTAGAGTAGAAAGTTGGAGATGTTTGCTGAGTTCAAGTCAGCTAGACAGTCCAGAAAGTAACTTTTAAAAGCTTTACTGCGCGTCTTGGGCAAGCCGGGGCAGTGGCAGAGGTAGTGCTCAATACTCTCCACCTCCTCCTCGTTTCGGCAACTGCGGCAGAAATCATTTGTTGCGTAGCCCAGCCTTTTCCCATGCGTGCCCATGAGGCAGTGCCCGGTTATCACCCCAACTACTAATCTGAGAGAGGAGCGGCCAAGCATAGTGAGAGCTTTAGAGCGCTTCTCATCGGCTTCTGGCCAGATTTGTCTGGTAATGTGGCAGGTGGGCTCCGATGCCCACCTTACATTTACCTTACCCATAAGCTCAGATCTTAATCTGTATTTATAGGATGCCAAGGGTAAACCCGCCTCTTGAGCAGAGTTTATCATAGTTAGTTCCGTCCCTTTTCTTGCTAGTTCATCAGCCAGGCAGTTGCCTGGAATGTCCTTATGGGCAGGGACCCATGCAACACATACGGAGCACATATCTGCCAGCTGGTTTAGAGCTGCTCTGCATTCAAAGGCTACCTTGGAGGTTGTACCGTAGGATGTCAGAGATTTGATAGCAGCCTGGCTGTCAGAATAAATGGTAATGCCTCGTTCTAAAGAGGTGCACGTTGTAAGGCCACGAGCTGCTTCCATTATTGCATTAAGTTCGGCCTGGAAAACACTGCAGTGGTCCGGTAAACGAAGACTGAGGTTTAGATCGAGTTCACTAGAGTAAATCCCGCTGCCTACTCGTTCGTTTAACTTGGAACCATCTGTGTATATAGCTGTCGATCCTGGATCCAGGTCTACGATACCTGTTCATTCGCTCCTCTCTGGGATTCTTGTGGAGAATCTATTTCCAGAGAATGGAGGGTGTATAATATAATCCAACCTTATCGGGTTGTCGGGCAGAGTTTCCAGGACCATTGCGTGCCCATGGTTAAGATTTCTCCACGGAAGGATCGCATTTAGCCTGGCCAGAAAATTGCCGTAGAGATCCACCGGTGGGAGATTCAACATTATTTCCAGAGATTTGGTTGGTGTAGAGGGCAGTGCTCCCGTGGTGAGCATTACGGCAGCCCTCTGGACCCGTTTTAGCTTGGCTCTGGTACGAGTCCTGCTCAATGCCGGCCACCATACGACGATCCCGTAGAAGAGAATGGGTCTTATCACAGCTGTGTACATCCAGTGTATAATGTGTGGCTTTATACCCCACTTCTTCCCCACGGCCGTCTTACAGGCGTATAGAGCAACAATAGCTTTCTTGGAGCGGTCTTCAATATTCCGCCTCCAGTCGAGTTTTTTATCTAGTACAATTCCGAGATATTTGACCTCGGTTGAGAGATTAAACACCACTCCGTTTACGGATGGTAGTTTGAAAACGGGAATTTTGTATTTCCTTGTAAAGAGCACTGGCGGGATTGACGTTAAGTCCACATTCCACCGACCAGCGAGCTACGGTATTTAGAGCGTTTTGCAGTAAATCGCTTATGACCTGAAGATGTTTGCCCGTTGCTGTGATTGCCAAGTCGTCAGCATATGCCACGACCTTGCAGCCGGTGCTCTTGAGGTTTAAGAGTAAGTCGTTTGCAGTAAGGTTCCAGAGTAAAGGTGACAGAACACCTCCCTGGGGTGTGCCTCTAGCCACATATTTGGATTTAGAGCTGTCCCCTACTGTTGAGAATATCGATCTTTTCCTGAGAAGGAGCCCCACAAAGTCCACCAGTTCTAGCTTGGCTCTGGTACGAGTCCTGCTCAATGCCGGCCACCATACGACGATCTTGTAGAAGAGAATGGGTCTTATCACAGCTGTGTACATCCAGTGTATAATGTGTGGCTTTATACCCCACTTCTTCCCCACGGCCGTCTTACAGGCGTATAGAGCAACAATAGCTTTCTTGGAGCGGTCTTCAATATTCCGCCTCCAGTCGAGTTTTTTATCTAGTACAATTCCGAGATATTTGACCTCGGTTGAGAGATTGAACACCACTCCGTTTACGGATGGTAGTTTGAAAACGGGAATTTTGTATTTCCTTGTAAAGAGCACTGGCGGGATTGACGTTAAGTCTACATTCCACCGACCAGCGAGCTACGGTATTTAGAGCGTTTTGCAGTAAATCGCTTATGACCTGAAGATGTTTGCCCGTTGCTGTGATTGCCAAGTCGTCAGCATATGCCACGACCTTGCAGCCGGTGCTCTTGAGGTTTAAGAGTAAGTCGTTTGCAGTAAGGTTCCAGAGTAAAGGTGACAGAACACCTCCCTGGGGTGTGCCTCTAGCCACATATTTGGATTTAGAGCTGTCCCCTACTGTTGAGAATATCGATCTTTTCCTGAGAAGGAGCCCCACAAAGTCCACCAGTCCCTGCTGTATCCCCACCATACAAAGTGATTTGATAATAGCTTCGGGATAGACATTGTTGAAAGCTCCCTCGATGTCTAGAAAGATCCCCAGCGTGAACTCCTTTATGGCTGCTAGTGTTAAACTTTACTCAATTTCTTCAAATAAATACTGAAAAACGAAGTTTTTCGCATTGTTCAAAATTTTTCATATATGGAAGTTAGGTGTGATCCGATTTTACAAATTATTGACGGAAATGCTAATGGTAACAAGGACAATATGTTCACCATATTTTGTAATGATACCTTACATCGGTATTGAGTTACCTACAGACGTTTTTTTATAAGTGGGCGTGGTAACGTAAGAATCAAGTTTCTTAATTAACTATCTCTCTAAATATCAAATTTTAATTAATATGTTCCAATAGATAGAGAAAAAACAAAATTTTTGCATTTTTCAAAATTTCCGTTATATAGGAGGTGGCCGAGGTTATGGTCGGATTTCAAAATTTCTTAACGATAATAACAGCCATATGGAGGAAAATTTTTTCACCAAATTTTTTGACGATACCTTACACCATTATTGAGATACAGAGATTTGTTCCTAAGGGGGCGTGGCAACGCCCATTTTTCAAAATTACATAATAACAAAATTACTTTTACATGGCTTCAGAAAGAAAAGCCGGAAATATCTTGAAATTCTGGAGGGAACGTTTAGTTTTATTTCGCTAAGAAGAGATGGGCTAGAGATCAAGCCTGTCAGTAACTTGACCAAAAATACAATGCCTAGCATTTCTCTGCGACTAGCAAGTGTATGAAGATTAATGAGTTTTAAACGACTTATATGGCGCCAGGTTGTACTGAGAATCCCAACGAAAATTTCTTAAAGCAAAAAGTAAAAATTGTTTTTGGATTGACTCTATTCGGTCGGATTGAACTTGATAGCGCGGGTTTCAAACAACAGATCCATATTCCAGTATTGGCCTCACTAGCGTTGTGAATAGAGCCTTCGTTTTGTATGGGTCGTTGAATTCTTTTGACCACCGTTTTACAAATGCAAAAACACCCTTGGCTTTATGTAAAGATTAAAATAAAATTTCGGGTCCATTGTAATTCGAAGATCAACAAACTTAAACACTTGTTCGAGGTTATGGTTACATCTGTTATAAGAAGCTGCTTGAACTGCTCTGCGAGAAAAGCTCATTACTTTAAATTTTTTAAGGTTTAGTGGTATGTTCTTTACTTCACACCAGTTAGCCATGCTATTTTAATCGGCTTGTAGTAAGGACCTTTCCTTAACAGAATGATACGATCTAAAAAAATTTACATCACCAGCATACAATACAATTTATGAATAATTTATTACAAAAGGTATGTCATTTATAAAAAGTAAAAACAGAATCAGACCAAGGTAACCTCCTTGCGGGACCCCTGAAGATACATGAATAATGTTTGAGAAACTATTTTTAAAAAGAACTCGTTGTGTTCTGTCAATGAGGTAAGAAGATACCCAATGAAGGAGATAAGGTTGAAAACCAAGGAGATCGAGTTTATGGATCAGTAAAGAGTGACTTACTCTGTCGAAGGCTTTACTAAAATCAGTGTACATATATAACATCAGTGTGCATAAATTCTCTGAATCCATTTGAAACATGAGTTGTGAACTCAAGCAAGTTTGTAACGGTAGATTTACCCTTAGAGAACCCGTGTTGTGTGCTAGAAATCGTAGAGGATATGGAATACGTTAAATGGTCAACCACAATAGTTTCAAATAATTTAGGAATAGCTGAAAGCTAAGCTATACCGTGATAATTTTCTATAGAGGACCTACTCCCGGTCTTATAAAGGGGTATAATAAATGATTCTTTCCAAGCTGAAGGGAAAATCCCAAGCTTAAGAGAAAGATTAAATAAATTAGTTAAGGGCTCATAAATATGTTTAGCACAGTTTTTGAGGAAACACGTCGGGATCGAATCGGGCCCAGCCTTAAATGATTCTTTTAAGTTACTCAAATAATAAAATACTTCCTTGGAAGATATCTGCGACATAATAGCAGAGGCGAGGGAACAGAGTTTATATGGATAAGGTTTGCTCAGAGGCGAGTTAATGGATTAATTTGACCTGAAGAATTGTGCAAACATGTTGGAAATTGATTGGGAGTCACAAGAAACGGTATTTTGATATTTCATAGCAGACGGAAAACTAGTCACTCTGCGCCTAGAGTTAAGGAAGTCATAAAATGATTCAGGGTTTTTTATTAGATTCCTTTTAACTTTGCATTCATTTAATTCAAAATTAACGTGTCGGATAACTAAGTATTTAATATAGTTAGTGTGCAAACCAGTTTTTTTGTACAATTTAAAAGATCGCGACTTTTTATTTTTTAAATTTTTTAGTTCTTTAGTTAACCAAGGTTGTGATTGCTCCTTTTGAACGCAAACCCGTTTTGGTACAAACTTTTGAAATAAGCTAAATATAGTGTTATTAAAATGCTGGACGCAGCGTTCAACATCATCTTTATACGTCGGCCATGATAATTTTGATAATTCTCGATCTAATTTCTTGAAATTGGCTTTCGCGAAAATAAAACGAGCGTTTGAGCTACTTGATTTATCAACATTATTTCCAAAATCACCAATAACTTCGTAATTTACCTCAATCGCAGGGTGATAAGAGTCCTCTGGAATAACCAATGGTTCGCACATCTTCATAGATGACTTAGATACGTCATCAACAAAAACAAGATCCAGAATGGTGCCAAAATTTTTTGGAGTTAAATTGATCTGATTTAGACAGAGCTCAGCCATATCTTCTAAAAACACATTGTATCTATCCTTTGATGATATTGGAACGATAAAGTCGTCTATAATTCAAATTCAAATAATTTATTAAGTAGAAAATCGTCACATTATAAACTTAGATATCGCATAATTCACAGAATATGGTACATCAACCTTAATTCTACAACATTTTTTCTTTTTGCTATCACAGATTTACGTCATTTACTTTATTTTGTGAAAGGTATTTCAGAGGAAAATACTACTATTTAAAAACCTCTGCTATGAATCTTACAAGCTAATTTGTATTGCCCATTTAATGTCAGGCAAAAAGTATATTATTGGTTATTAATGTAGATTAGAGACTAATGTATTGTCAGACATAGCGCAACGAATTCTGAATCTGTCAGTCAATAACTGAATTTGTTCTGATATCAATTTAGTGTTTGAAAGATTATGAAGTCGTATGGTAGAATAATCCCAGGGAAGACCAAGCATCATTTTAAGAATCTTATTTTGACATATTTGTAGTTTTTTTAAATCCGATTTGGCAGCGGTGCCCCATGCAGGGCAAGCATATAAAATTATGGATTGGAAAACTGTTTTGTAAATGACTAATTTGTTTTCTTTGCTCATACTAGCCTTCCTGTTAATCAGTGGGTACAACATTTTAATAGCAATGTTAACTTTCTCTTGTATGTGTTTTATATGCTCACAATACGTAATTTTTTTATCAAAAACTACTCCGAGGTACTTGACCGAGCTGGCCCACTGCAATTCATGATTTTCTAGTTTTAGACTAGAGCTTGGTAAATAACAAGGACTTCTTTTTCTTGTGAAAAAGATGGCTTGTGTCTTACTAGCATTAAGTTTAACCTTCCATCTTGTCATATAGTTTGAAATGCTGCACAGTGCGCCCTGTAATTTTGTTACCATGTCATTGCCGAACTCATGCGAATAAAAAATTGCAGTATCGTCGGCATACATGGCGTATTGGCAATTCTCAAATCAAGGAAAATCGGAACAGTATAGTGTATATAACAAGGGGCCAAGCACTGATCCTTGCGGAACTCCAGCCGGAAGTTGGATCATGTCGGAGTATTCATTATTTAAACACACACAAAAGTAGCGATTGCTCAAGAAACTTTGGATTAATTTTACAAGGTGCAGTGGAAAGTGAAAATTAATTAATTTATGTATGAGACCATTGTGCCAGACTGAATCAAATGCTTTTTCAACAGAAGATTTAGACCAGTTGACTTTTTGTTCTCAAAACTTGATTTCACATGATTTGAGATGCGTTTAATCTGATGCGATGTGCTGTGGAACTGTCTGAATCCAAACTGTTCATTTAGTAATGTTTGATTAAGGTTTGTAAATAGAGATATTTTTTGTCGAATTACTTTTTTTTTTTTAGAAGACTAATTGGTCGATAACTACATGCAATATTGATTGGTTTACCAGGCTTGCGGATTGGTATGATTTTTGCTGTTTTCCAGATGGTAGGGAAATATTGCAATTTAAGACAAGAGTTTATTATAAACGTGAAATACAGTACTGCCTCTGTGGGCAGATATCTTATCATAATATTTTTAATGTCATCATGCCCTGCTGACTTTCTTAGTGGGGCTTCACGAATTAGATCTTCGACATATTTCGTATCTACGAACTCAGACTCAGGTGTGTCTAACGATAGCGAATTAAGTTGGGTTAATGTTGTAGTAACAAGATTTTCCTGCATAGGTGTGCCAAGTTGAGTAGACACTTTATGATTTTCATGAAATTCATAGGCGAAAAGGTTTGCCTTTTCGTCATTGTTAACGATGGTCTTATTATGATCACGCAGAGGTGGGATTTGTGTGTGTTTTTTACGCAGTATCTTACAAATGTTCCAGAAGGGTTTGCTTCTCTTTTCAAGCGAGCTAAGCTTCTTTTTCCAAGTTTCATTTCTGTATTTAAAAATTTCACTTCGAATTTTTGTGGAATATAGACCCGCTAATTCATGATTATAACATTGCCTGTATCTACACCATTGCCTACGGTGGTAGTTTCTTACTTTTATTAGGTTTAATATGAAAGTAGGTAGTTTTAAGAAATTTTTCTGGGCACCCCTTAGCGGAACAGAACTTTGAATTGCGGTCTTTATGTTATCGTAAAAGGTTTCTATATATTTATCGACATCCTCAGGGTTGTTAATTTGTTCGAGGTTTGTAGGTAAACTAAGCATAGCATATTTTATGGAGCGACGATAAACTTTCCAATTCGTTTTACTGTAGTCCATTTCAAGATTTTCAAACTGCGTGAAGCTTAAATTCAGAACAAATTTAACTGGTAGGTGATCAGAACTAAATTCATTAAGCGCTATTGGTTGAGTTAAATGCCTGGGAATGTTTGAAAGAACTAAATCTATATTAGAAGGTGTAAAACTGCTGGATGATGGTATATATGTAGGGTGGTTTGAATATGATACTACTATTGGAAAGAATGTGGTAAATTCATGTAGAATATTCCCCCATGCGTTTGCTCTTGAACATCCCCAATCCCTATGCTTACTATTAAAATCCCCACAATAGACAAAATATCCATTAACTCCGAGAAGCCTTCTCAAATCTTTTTTATACTTGTTTTTAAGTTCCAAGTTGTTTGTACCCCCGGGAAAGTAGGAGCTAAAAAGTTTGACTTTTTTATTGTCTGTTGAAGTAATTTCAATTCCGATAGTTTCCACTACTTCGGTATTTATATCAGGTACTACAGTAAAGATGATGCATTTCTTAACTAATATGGCAATGCCACCCCCTGGACTCATATCTCTGTCCTTACGTACACAAACATAATTAGGATGGTATAGCTTGTCTGAGTGTGTTAGCCACGTTTCAGAGAGCATATAAACTTCAATATCGTTTTTGACTAAATAATTGTTAAGTTCCATAAATTTGTTGCGGATGCTACGGCAATTCCAAAATATTACTCTTAATTTAGTAGTATGCATTACTTGGGAGTAGAGTACAAAAACTTAATTGCTAACTGTGCAATCGTATTAAATTGTTCATATTTAGATGTACATTCATTTAATTTTAGTATAAGCTCAAAAGTTAGCTCGGTCATCTCTTTCTCAGTAAAAAGGTTGTTGTTACATTCATTGTATGCTAGTATTGAACTATTAGCTGGGCGCCAATTCTGCGGTGTTGTTGGTGTTCCTGTTGTGCTTTTTGAACGCAACTCGGAGAGAGGAGGAAACTGAGTGAGGGAAAAGTCAGGCTTTGCTTGCATTTGGACTTTTCGCAAAGGCCGAGAGTAAGGTGCTGGAGAGTTATTATATTTCTCTTTGATTCGTAAGTACATGGCCCGATTGGGACACGTGGCGTCATTAGATTTATGACTGCTATTGCAGTTTGCGCATCGCACTCTGTCCGCACAGGTGCAGTCTGAAGTTTTGTGCTTTCCAGCACAGTTCGTGCAGTTTGGTTTCACAAAGCATCCACGTTCGCCATGCCCGTACATTTGGCAGTTTCGACACTGAATTATTTTACTTTTTAACTTACGTTGGTAGTCCCATCTTACAATAACACGAAAGAGTGATTTTACTTGACGTTTCAGATCATGCAATTTTACCGAACCGCGCTCAAAATATACTATATAAATAGTGTCTTTATAGTTTTCAAAGGATTTAATAACCATTTTGACCTCTTTGCACTAGAATCCAATGGAAATCAGCTCGTTTTTCACTTCGTCTGTGCTTTTATTTTCAAGGCCATGGAGAACAGCACCAAATGACTTTTCATTTTTGAGGTCATGTGTAAAGAATTGGCATGAGTTTGCTTTTAACACTTCTTTGCTTTTGATAAAAGATTCATATGATTCACAAATAATTTTAATGCCAATTGACATTTTCTTCAAGAAAAAATCGGGTATGCCTCCGCCCGTTAAAAGTTTCTTTACATAGTCACTATCTTGCACTAAAACCTTGATAGGCGGCAGCATAACTTTTTTCGGTGTATTATTTTGGGCACTTTCCATAGGCTCCGCACCAATGTCTTCATCTTCAAGAGCTTGTAAAGGCGTCCAATAATTTCGCCTTTTTCCATGTTTCACACTTGGATTACCAGTGTCCATAAGTTTTCTTAATTTAGATGAAGACATTTCGTCTTCTACTCGAGTAAACAACGCTCGTTTCACTTTTTTTTATTTTACTTCGCTTAGTCACAGAATGAACACACGTCTGCTTTATACAGTGATAACTGATAACACAGCTTCTTTGCAGAGCAGTCAGCCTCATCCAATGGTGCTACAGTTTTTGCAACAATAGGAGAAGATTGAGATGGCGGAAGCGATTAAGGCGGTGATGGACCCACTTCAGATGAAGATGCCTGTAAGTTCTCATGATCAGAATTGCTTTTATTAGAGGAAGAAGCGCAAGTGCAGATAGCTCTTGATGAAGTAGAAGAAGACGGGCCTTGAGGCGGAGGGACAGGAGACAAAAGATTAATTAGCTCAATTTGTTGGGGTTGAGGCACAATATTTTTTTGAAGTAATGTAAGAGGAGCCACAATACTTTCCTTGGGTGGACTGTGTGTCCGTTTGCGTTTGGTCTCTCTTACAGGTTGCGAAGTTGGTTTATCTAGACACTTAAATGATTTAAACACGTTTTCATAACGTTTAAATTTATCATTAAGTGCCAGAACGTCTTTGCCGATTTCGAAAAATCCATTTGTGGTTTCTCTAAAAAATTGGAAAAGTTCAATCTCAGTTGATCTGCATTTTAAACAAGACCAACGAATACCTCTTCCCGCATTTATTAAGTCTAAACCTCTACCAGTCAATCCGGCACATTTTATATGAGCAATCCCATCGCTTTTATTTTTGCAGTTGTCAAAAATGCAAGACATAATTTAAACAGTAAAATTCAATATGAGTAAAAACTAAAAATGTATTAATAAATCAAAGAAGAGAGCTATTTATGCAACGAACAGTTTTAGAGGCACAGTAATAGACACCTAAAAAACTAAACGCAAACAGCTGTTTAAAGAATGACAATCAAAAAAGAGAAAAGAAAATGCGCGCAAACTTAAACAAATACACAAAGTTTAAAGCAAAAAAAAGGAGCAAAAACAATGTAAATAAGAAACAATAACAATGCAAATCAACTAATGACTCGGCAATTGAAAACTAAATTAAAGTGTAATAAAATCAATGCAAAAAATGCTCAACAAATATAGCTTTAAATGCGCACAGATAGACAGACAGTCCTTCGTCTCCATATTTGAGGGTACAGGACTGAAAATAATGAGTAGGCAAACCGCGAAAACAAAGTTGGAAGATTCTTACCAAAACATGTTGGCAAAAATAAAAGATGAAATTTCTTCTGCTGAATATTTTTGTACAACTGCTGATATTTGGTTAAGGTTCAATTAGAGGTACCATACCATAACGCCATAACCATAATCGTAGTCATAACCATAACCATATTTAAGCAATCGATTAGTGGTGCCATAACCATAAACAGCTGATATTTGCAACAAACTGAAAGTAAATAAAAATTTAGTAGAGTATGTAAAACGCGGACGCAAAATATAAATTAAAACTCACCAAAACAAAATAAACTGCACACGAAGAATAAAAATATCACAATAAACGAGGCGAATCAGCAATCACCTGTTTATGGTTACGGCAAAAACCAAAATTCAGTTGGTCGCTATGCTTATGGTTATGGGTATGGCGTTATGGTATGGCACCACTAATCGATTACAGTGTAACCCATAAGGTTGGTTGGATCAGCTGTTTTCTATGGTTATGGTTATGGCACCTCTAATTGAACCTTCAGGGAATAAACGTAGTTTTTTTGGTTACACTTGCCATTGGCTGACCAAATCTTTTCAAAGACAATCAGTGGCATTGGCTTGTAGGAGGTTCAAGGGTGCTCATACGGCAGACAAAGTTGGGGAGATGATCGCGGAGCTTAACAATTTCTTTGACCTTGATAACAAAAACATTGTTATGACCATTACCGACAATGGGTCAAATTTTATTAAAGCTTTTAAAGACCATGGAGTTGACAATTTCCACCAGGAAGAATATAACAGAGAAGACGACAGCAATGACGAACTATCTTTCAACGAAAATGAGTTTTTATTGCCAAAACACCATCGATGCTCTAGCCATACGCTGAATTTGTTTGCAACGACCGATTTTTGAAAATTTTGGAAGCAGCTCTGGCTGTTTACGAAAAACACAAAATGGTTAAGTTAGTTATTCGTTTAAGACTTTGAAACACAAGAACCAAAAAAATATTTTTTCAGATTTTTGAAAAATGTAATAGCCTTTGTAAGAAGTGCAACTGGCCAAAGTCATCAGGAGTTATTGTCGCTCATTTAGGATCAAACTTGGTTGTGCCCGTTGTGACAAGGTGGAGCTCTTTGTATGATGCCGTTGCAAAAATAATATATCATAAGAGTACATGAACCAATTATTAAAGATCACGACACTTTGCGTTCGCCATATTGTAAACAAAAACAGCTGATTGCTGTGACGTAATCTGTACCAACCAAAGTTTGCTTACATTTTGATTTTCGTTTGCGTTTTGTGCGGAGTTTAACTATTTTTAATCGTGTGTGAATAATAGTTAATATGTATTAAAAATGAAGTGCGCAGTTGTTAGTTGCAACAATTCCCAAAAGAACAAAGGGATAGGATTTCACTCTTTTCCAAAAGATGAACATCTATTGAGGCAATGGTTGAAATTTTGCGGGAGAAGTGTAAATACGAAAGTGGCACGAATTTGCAGCGATCATTTTTTACCTGAGGACTTTGAAAGAAGCCTCCAAGTTGAAATGGGTAAGAAATTTATCGGTCTTTACGTATACATTCATTCATAAGAATGACATTGCAGGATTTTCGAAATTCAAGGCTGTAAAGTTGGGAGCTGTTCCGACGGTGAACGACGATCAGCCTTCGACTTCAAATGCATCCAGGCGTAGTCGGGCATTATTGAGGAGCAACAAAAATATGGTTGTTGACTTGCTGGCAAATGCAGAAAATATATCGCCAAATGAGTGTCATTCAATGGCAAATATTGAAGAGGAATACGAGGTTCCAGTGTCGTCAACTCAAGATACCATAAAGCAACTAAAACAAGAAATGTAAGTGAAATAAAGTTCGTTTGTACATCCAAATAAATACTTATAATTAATTTCTACAGTGAAGATCTAAAGTTGGAAAACATTTGCTTGCGTGAATCATCCGTTAACCAGCTAGGGCAAATAAACCTACTGGAACAAAATAAGTAAGTACAATTGCATTAATAATCCGCAATGCGAAATAAACTAACTCAAAGTTGTTTGCAGTGAGTTGCTTTATAAAGAAAACTTTGCTTTGCGGGAGGCAGACAAAAACCGATCCAAAGAAATGTGTGATCTCGAACAGCGTATGCGAAAAATAGCATTCGAGCAGAAAAATATGGAAACAAAATTGAGCGTTATTTTTACAACTGGTCAAATACAAAAACTTAAGACTGATTTAAAAAGAGGTCACTGGTCTGTAGAGGATATTGCGCAGTCTATTACTTTATATTCCTGCAGCGCAAAAGCCTACAGACTATTGAAAAACAAGGATTTCCCTCTTCCATCCATACGCACATTGCAACGGTGGGCGGCAAAAATCACAATTGCACCTTGCATAATTGAACCAGTTATGAAGATATTGTCTGCTGCGACCCAGCTTACCGAGAAACAAAAAATATGTGTGTTAAGCTTTGACGAGATGAAGGTGCGCAAAACTTACTGCTACGACAAATCGTCAGACACCACATATGCTCCTGTGGATTATGTTCAAGTGGCTATGATACGAGGTATGATCGTGCATTTTCTGAATATGGTAAAATATTTAAACTTTCCTTTATTTTTTAGGTTTAATGGCTAAGTGGAAACAACCGGTGTTTTTTGATTTTGATTGTCGAATGACTGCTCAGCTTTTGTTCCACATTATAGACACACTAAAATCATCTGGATACCATGTAGCCGCTGTTGTTAGTGACTTGGGCGGGGCGAATTGGGGGCTATTTAATGACTTGGGAGTAGACGCAAATAATCCATGGTAAGTACCAGTTCATAGTTTATTAATAGAAAAACTCATGTGACTTTATTGAAATTTACCCGTTTTTCTAGGTTCCTTTACGATGATGGTCCTGTTTTCGTTTTTGCGGATGCACCGCATCTTATTAAATTGATGCGCAACCACTTTTTGGACCATGGTTTTATTATCAACAATAAGCCGGTGCGAAAGGAAATTATTGCGAAATTTCTATTTTGCACTTCGTCGGAGTTATCTATAACTCATAAAATAAATAGCAGTTACCTTACTGTTGTTGGGGCCCAGCGACAGAAAGTAAAAATAGCAACACAACTTTTTTCGCACTCCATTGCCCAAGCCATAACGCGAGCTTCAACTTTAGGACATTTAAGTGGACACAATTGGGAGGAGTGTCATAGGCTGTTCAAAACGGTGATACAATTTTTAAAATCTTTATATCGAATTTCAATTTCTTTACTCTTATAATAATTTGAATGTATTGATTTAATTATGTATTTTTTTAGACAAACGATTGGTTTGATGTAATGAACGTCAGAGTACCATACGCAGACTCAAGGAAGCGTATGCATGCTTATGGTCATGCTCTCGACATCCAAAACGAGATCTTGAATGGTATGACTCAAATGGTGGAAGAAATGCGGGTTATTGGAAAAAGCACTTTGTTACCATTTCAAAAAGGTAACAATTCTGAAAACAATAAAATATAAATACTTTTATCACATGTACATATTAGGAATACTACAGTCCAATATGGCCCTGAAGTTGCTACATCAGGAGTTAGAAAGCCGCTTCGACATAAAGTATGTCCTGACGTACAGGCTTAATCAAGATATACTTGAAAATTTCTTTGGCCTCATTCGAAGCAAAGGAGGACAACACGACCATCCCGATCGCCAAGAATTCAAGTACAGGCTAAGGGCATACATACTTGGTTTCAACGAAGGTGTTTTGTCAAACAGCGCAAATGTATCGGTAGATGACACGCCCGATCTTGAAATTTTGCCTAATTCCCTAACAGGTATGAATCCTATCATAATCACATTTTATTTTAACCACAATTGATATGTTTACTTTTCCATTTTTCGCAGGAACGATATTCAATGGAATTTTGTTGCAACCAGAAAATGATAGCGAGCAAGCGGAAGACGAAGAATTGGAGACGTTAGAGCAGGATGGCTTGGATAATCTTGCAGGCTACATCTGTCATAAACTGCATGCGCAAATTCCCAACATCAGGGAGGAAGGGACAGGTGAAGAAAATTTTACTTGGGTAAATCACCTCACCGAAGGTGGTTTATCAAAACCTACACCACAAATGATGGCGACAATGAGAGCATTGCAGACCGTTTTTGATGAAATAAACGAAGATGGTTTGTTTATTGCTAGCAGTTATCTGCAAACCCATATCGCAAAAGCGGAACATATTTCATGCGATATAAAAATTAAAAAACTGTTCTTTCGCGCCCGAATGTTTTTTAGAATACGGACTTTAAATAAAAAGATATTGGACAATGCGTATAGTCGTAAGAGAAAATTCACGAAAATAACCACATAGTATTAATACATACTTAGTATTTATTGTACACTGCTTTTTTTCTTTTTACAATAAATAAAATGCATAGAATTACATGTATTTAACAACTTTTATTTATTTTAAACACTTAATATCGATATTTTACAACTTTTGTTACAGGCCTGCAAGACGTGAAATGCCTTGATTCTATTCACATTTTCAGATAGCCTGCATTCACTTCATTTTGCAGCGGAACAACTTTTTTTGTTTTTACAATAAATAAAATGCATCGAATTACATGTATTTAACAACTTTTATTTATTTTATACACTTAATATCGATATTTTACAACTTTTGTTACAGGCCTGCAAGACGTGAAATGCCTTGATTCTATGCACATTTTCAGATAGCCTGCATTCACTTCATTTTGCAGCGGAACAACTTTTTTTGTTTTTACAATAAATAAAATGCATCGAATTACGTGTATTTAACAACTTTTATTTATTTTATACACTTAATATCGATATTTTACAACTTTTGTTACAGGCCTGCAAGACGTGAAATGCCTTGATTCTATGCACATTTTCAGATAGCCTGCATTCACTTCATTTTGCAGCGGAACAACTTTTTTTGTTTTTACAATAAATAAAATGCATCGAATTACATGTATTTAACAACTTTTAGTTATATAATGCACTTAATATCGATATTTTACAACTTTTGTTGAACCAGTTATCGTACTATTTCGGAAATCACCACTTCTTTTTATTAAATTAATTAAATTTATTTGTTATTGTTTGGCCATATAACTATTTATTTTAAATATTTTTGAGCTTTAAGGCCGATTGGTTTATTTGAAAATTATTAGGAAAAAACAACGATAATCAAAGCGGTAGAAGTTATAGTACTATTTCGGAAATCACCAATTTCCTCATCAGACTTATTTCTTCTTGCTTCTACAAACAAGAGTAACGGATCTGCCGCTATTTAGCTTGTTTGTGTTTTATTTGCAAATTCTGTATTTAAGTTATTTACTTTATATAAGAATGCATTTAAGGCGTGCATCCTTGAGTGCATCCTTGAGCACGCCTTAAATGCATTCTAATATAAAGTAAATAACTTAAATACAGAATTTGCAAATAAAACAAAAACAACAACCACACAAACAAGGCAGATCAGTTGCTATTGTTTGTAGTTGCTTTGTTTAAAGAAGGTGAAATAAACACAACAGTCAACTCGGGTAGCGTAGCACAATATGTAGCGTATTGGCTCTGCAACTTCGAGCTCCCGGGTTCAAAGCCTGGCAGAAGTGGTTATGAAAAATAAATTTAACTTATTTAATAAAAAGAAGTCTGATGAGGAAATGTGGTGATTTCCGAAATATTACTATAACTTCTACCATTAAAAACTGTTGTTGTTTTTTCACAAAATTCTTCCATAAACTGGTCTTGAGCTCAATAAAATTGTAAATTATTAAATGTTGAAATATTTAAAATTTGTTATTAATCCTCGTTAATCGCAATTAATCAAAAATTTTAATCAAATTGAAATTTTGGTTAATTTGATTAATCCTAGGATTAAATTTGAAAACGAAACAGGTCTGAACGAAATTACTTTAATTAACATTGATAAATTTACTACACGACCAATGCACCTTCATACAATAGTAAACGGCAAAACATACTTACGCCCTAAATGTATTTAAGTTGTTAGGATATGTTCATAAGAAAATACAAATACATTTATTATATGCATATATGTATGTACGTACCTGCACTATCCAAAATATACTGAAATAAATATTATATGGAATTTGAAATAATTTTCTAGTTTTTTTATTTAAAAAAATTTCAATTATTTTTGCATTTAAAGTAAATATTTACCTATTACATTTTTATTAAAAAAATGGATAGTAAATTTAAACAAATTTCTTATTTAAAATTACATATTTAAATCTAATATTTTCGTATTTTTTCTTTACTTAAATATGGACGTATTTGGAATAAAATTTACATTAGACACTACTTTTGAATATGTTTTCATTTGACTTAAAAAAAGTTTTCATTTGATTTTACCATTTTTTTCTCAGTGTACATGTGTCACCACTAGTTTCTTATATTCTGGCATCTCCGTTTATTCATTTTAATATTTCTATGTACATTCATGAACGGTGTTCATCTCGTTTCATTTTAATCGTTACCAATTTATGTGTATTGAAAGATTAATTGGCAATAAAGAAAAACGAGTCAGTCGTTAAGTTGTATTCCTTAAAGCTGGTTGTCCTGAATTTGTCTGTGATGACACATGTTTCATGCATAAATCATACAACTTAGATTTAAAAATGCTAAAACACTTTCCAACAGCCAGAACTGTGAACAGACAATTCCAATCGACAATGTCGAATAAACGATATATTTCTGAAAAGTTACATATCGAGTAGTTTAACTGGATATTATTTCTTCCAGGAGGGATGGTAAAATACTAAAACTTCAAGAATAATACTCGACGGATAATGGCGAGAACTAGGCGAAATTGGCGAAAGACATTCACTTAGCTTATACTGAACATTTTGAGAAATGAAAAATATATTTGAAGTACGACTTAATCGATTAAAGATATTATTAATCTACAACAAATCAATGCGTAGGAAATAATCAATTAGATATAATTCTATAATGCCATTAACATTTGGTGGCGTTAGCCCATTAGCATTATTTAAATAAGAGCAAGCATTTAGAGATGGATATCCCCGATTAAAGATTGTGGAGGAAGCACATTATTTACATGCGAATTATATTTGTATCCATTGCTGTTAGGCGGTACATACTACCACCAACCATTTCAACATACGCAAATTTAGTCCAGTACACTAGCACACTATCAATATATAGAGCTAAAGTTGTGAGCTCATTCTGTATACCGCTTCAAAGATATTCTGATAATACATATATGTATATATGGTTATAGAATTGATGCTCGGCTGCGTATAATACTAATTTCGACAAGGTTTGAGTTGATTGAACTTCTTTCCGCTGAAAAAACCGAAAAAGACGCACGCGACATTCACGGGCTAAATCTCAGGATTCGACAGCTTATCAATTAATTATCGGATGTCCCTATTTGGACAAGCACCCAAATCACAACTGAACAAAATTAAAATCATCCGCAACTCTGCCGTCAGAGAGGAACTAGGTGACCTGCGATCTACACCAATTAAAAATATGAAGTTTGAATCAAACATTATCTCAATAATAAACCAAAAAGGTCTCATTGAATCAAAACGATACAATAGAATTGTTACCACTTACGACAACTCTTTTAGCAAAGATGTTACGAACTACTCAAAAAGAAAAAACCCATTCAAAGTCTTTGGTAACGTAATCACACAATGTTCCAAATTAAATCTACCACCCAAACAACATGCAATGGACGAACAACATGCAATTATCCTCCTTGGAATCTAAACCGAAACTCTGTCAAAAGCTTAAATTGAGATTAAACTAATCCAATAAAATACCAAGTAGCCTTCGACGAAATTCAAAAAAGACAAGTACAAAAAAACCTTTCACGAATTGAAGAATTGTTTGAGAGCCCTGTTCATACTTCACCAAGTATTTCTTTCCATATGTACATATGTACACAAGCGTGCACATATGTTTGTATGAAATTCAAATAAGCAGGTGCTTGAGTTGCATATTATCAAATTGTCCTGGTGCTACTGCCTTGACAATACATCACTAACTGGTGACTGGCAAATAGCCTTCACCCAGTTAATAAATCAAAAACAAGAAGGACCCAGCTTCACGGAAATCGGGCGAGTACTTTGAAGAAAGGCTCAGAAGACTTGATATGGCATGGGCTGAATTTGAGACCACCGACAACAAAATTCGGTGTTCCGAACATGCCCAATTCGACCACAAAAACTTCACAAAAGATTATTACACAAAAATATCTGAACTGACCTTCAAATACAAAGAAATATTTGAATCAGCTATAACAGGTCGCTGTGGTCGAGTTGGTAGCGGTGCGTGCTATAACTTGATATGCCGGTGAGTTCGAGGTTCGAATCTCAATCAGGGCACGCAAAATCTTTATAATAGAAAAAGTTTTTTCTAATAGCGGTCACCCCTCGGCAGGCAATGGCAAACCTACGAGGGTATTTCTGCCATGAAAAAGCTTCTCATTAAATACATCTGCCGTTTGGAGTCGGATATGACATGGACTGCTATACCAATCTCGAAACGCAAGTCATCGAAAATTTCAAGATGTCTTCATGTTTACCAAGACACTGAAACCGTGAAAAACAAGACGTTGTGACTGCTGAAAATAACGATCCCGAAATTCAGCGGCGACTACTTAAAATATACCTACTTTTCCGATCAGTTTCGCAACTTGTGGATAGACAGCAAATTCCGACAATTCAGAAAATGTGATAACTTAAGGCCAATGTCTCAGGAGAAGCTGGAATGCTTATAAATCATCTGGCAGACAAAAATGCTGTCTGGATATTTCCAACTGATTTCTATGTATTTAGGTGTTCTGAAAACTAAAACAGTACTCAAAAAATTCCAGAGCGTAAGGTTGTTTTACAAAACGCAAAAGTTTATTATAAAAAAGGGTTTTTTTTGGGCTAACTTGTAGGCATTAATAGTTATTAATACTATTATAATAGGTATAATTTTATTTTGATTACTGTTTTTAAATGTTTACCATAACTATCATTAATTTCTAAATAAGGAACATACTTTTGCCGGGAGTGTCTTCTTCCTGGTTTCGATATCGTGAGAAGCAGTTTACTTCCTACTTTGCCCAAGAGGACGAGTTGGTTTATTGTACCAATATTAAAGGTTTGATGGATACATTTAAGATCTCATACGACCTAGCAGAGTGGCGTATTTTCATAGATTCTTCAAAAAGAAGCCTTAAGGCAGTTCTGCTTCACAACGGTGGTTTATATACTTCCATTCCTATCGGTCACGCCGTACACCTCCAGGAAACCTACAAGTACTTGGAATTGATTCTTTGAAATTAAAATATAAAGACCACGGTTGGTAAGTGTGCGGTGATTTCAAATTCTTGGGCATGGCGCTCGAACAACAATCTGGGTTTACCAAATTCCCTTGCTTTTTGTGTCTATGGGATAGTAGAGACCGAACAAATCACTGTACCAAATAGTGTTGGCCTCCGAGGGAGCTTAAAGTTTGCGAAAAGAATGTCCTGCATGAAACTTTGGTGCCTCCTCATAAAGTTCTTCTAGATGGAAATTGCTTCAAATACTTAATATCAAAGTTTCCAGGCCTCTCGAAGGCAAAGTTGAAGGAAGGTGTTTTCGTTGGACCAGATATTAGACAGCGTATGGCTGATTCACTATTCATCACAACCATGACAGATCATGAAAGAGAAGAGTGGATTGCCTTTAAAGAGGTCATAAAGAAATGCAATAACAAAGATCCTAACTACAAACAAATCGTCAAAAGAATGTTAAAAGCATTTCAAGCTTTAGGTTGCTTGATGAGTTTGAAAGTACATTTTCTTCATTCCCACCTCGACTACTTTCCAGAAAATTTAGGAGACGTGAGTGAAGAGCAAGGTGAACAATTTCACCAAGATATTAAGGAGATGGAAAAAAATACCAGGGAAGATCAAGCGTTTCAATGATGGTAGACTACTGTTGGACGCTTCAAAGAGACCTTCCAGATGCTTCCCACAAACGAGAATGTACCAAAAGGAGTCTCACTGAAAAAAAAAATGTGTTTACTGCTTACTAATTAAGGTTTTTTCATAAATAAATTAGTTTTGTTGCGCAATTATAAATTTAAAAATTTTTTTTTAATCTTTTATATTTTATTTTAAGATGATAACTTGTTTAACATAGACACCTACATTGTCAGAAAACGTGACGTTCTATGACAAAATTAGACTTATTTTCGGGTTCAGCATACCCAAAAACATAAGATATACACAAAAAAACCAAAACTCTCAATTATTTTTTTTTTTTGCAGACTTCTGTTATCAAGCTGCGTTAAAATTTGCTACAAGAACGCTACAATAATAAAAGAGTTCTTGCAGCGTCACTATTTAAGCAACCATCCGGTGCGTATTCAGCTGAACAAATAAAGCAGCTGCATGATGTTACACAAGAATGCTTACATGTATTACAAAACATTGGGGTCAACACCACATTTTTGAAATTTCTCGAAACCCACTTTTAATCAATGAAAGCAATGGGTCACAAAGAAAAAGCCTCCTCAAAGCTGTGTGCTTCGGCTGCTTCATCTAAACAAAATCAGAATGCATGTACATTGTGCAAAAATGGTAGTCATACATTGTTTCGATGCGAAGGTTTTCGAAAAATGACTCCAAATGGGCGCTTAAATCACGCACAAAGGCACAAACTATGCGTGAACTGGTTAAAGGCAGGCCACTCATCCAAGTTCTGCAGCTCAAGGTCATGCTTTAAATTTAATAAAAAATATTATACCCTGCTTCGTCTTGCAAATGCAGCAAACCGAGTCACAAATGATTAAAATGCCTCCACAAGCAAGGTAACATCACCCGTTACAACTGAAGTACTTACAATCGTTAAACCAAAGGCTGCCTCACTCACCTCCATCTACCTTATACGTTCCACTCAGTACAGCGGTAGTAAGCATTAAAACTGATGACACATATATCGAATGTCGTGCTCTGCTAGATTCCGAATCACAAGTAAATTTCATAACTAAACATTTGGTAAAGCGACTTGGCATTTCGATGCAAACGTCAAACATTAATATCAACGGTATTCGAGCAACAAACACTAGAATACAACTTCAACTGACCGTCTCATTACAGTCTCGCATTAATAGCTTCTCAACACGTTTTAAAGCTTTCGACCTCCCTCGTACCATTTCACCACAGCCATCATAACTCATTAACACAAATGAATGGGCGCTCCCCAAAAACTTAGTGCTTGCTCATCCGAATTACAACCGCCCAGACAAATATACTTATTTTTAGGAGCAGAACACTACCACCAGCTACTGGGGATTGGACAAATCAAATTGTCATCACATATTCCAGTTCTACAAAACACCGTTTTTGGATGGATAGTTTCAGGAAAAATAAAGGAGAAGGCTTCGCAAAATGTAAAAACGTCGATCACAGAAATATCCACAACTGAGAGCGGAGTACATCAAATCCAAGGAAGAGTACGAGGCAACTGGACACATGACGAAAATATCAGCAAACTCAATTGTCGCACCAAACTACTTCATTCAACATCATTGCGTATTAAGGCCTGAAAGTTCAACTACCTCCCTTCGCGTATTATTTGACGCTTCAGCGAAAACATCAACAGGACATTCAGTAAACGATCTCATGTATGCAGGACTAACAGTGCAGCGAGCTCTTTTCAATACTGTTACGGTTTCCATTTCCCAGATTTGTCTTTTTTTATTATTATAACCCAACGGAAACCCACTTTCCCGCCCACCCGGCACAAGGGGCTCAATCGGCATAACGTACGGATGTTCCTTATATATACAAATCATTTGTACCGAGTCGTGACAGAAGAAAGTTTGTTAAGCGTCGAGATTCCAAGTTGCTCAGCTACAGAATAAGAATTCATCAGCCGAATACAAAGTTAGACAAATGCAAAGTAAGAAAATTCGACCGTTAGATGTTATTAAGATAGGATAGAACAGTTCTTTTAATTATAAAAAGTGAGTCCGATACATCAAAGGTGCTGGAATGATTGTTAAAGTCTCGGCATAAACCCCGAAACGGTTCATTCAACTCAAAGTTAGATATGCATAGTTTCGGGAGGGTACATTAAAATTAATTTGCTATAGAAGAAATGGACTTGAGATCCATCCCTTGACTAATTTTATTTTTTTTAAGATTGTATGGCGAATCCCATCGAAGATTTCTCAAAGCAAAAAGTAATAATTGTTTTTGTATTGACTCTAGTTGGTCTGAGTGGACCTGATAACGAGCATAGTTTCAAGAAAAGTGGTTTAAAGTTTCCCGTTGCACGGGAGGGTACATTAAAATTAATTTGCTCTAGAAGAAATGGACTTGAGATCCATCCCTTGACTAATTTTATTTTTTTTTAAGATTGTATGGCGAATCCCATCGAAGATTTCTCAAAGCAAAAAGTAAGAATTGTTTTTGTATTGACTCTAGTTGGTCTGAGTGGACCTGATAACGAGAATTCTAAACTATGGAACCATACTCAAGTATTGGTCTTACCAATGAAGTAAAAAATGTTTTAGTTATATACGGGTCACGGAATTCCATCTACCAACGCTGTGCAAAAGCCAGCACACCCCTTACTTTTTTAACTGTGGAACTAATATGAAAATTAAAATTGAGTTTACAATCCATACCAACACCCAGGCCAACAAAACTGTTTACATGTTCTAGGACGTAGTTATTTATTTTGTAGGAGGCCGGCTGAATAGTTCGTCGAGAAAAGCACATAAGTTTATATTTGTTAAGGTTAAGCGGGATATAATTAATGTTGCACCAATTGACTATGCTGCCCAAATGCTGCTGCAGCAAGCCGAGGCGTAAGACTTAAAAAATTTAACATCATCCGCGTACATAAATATTTTAGAATACTTTACTGCTGTAGAAATCGGACAAGTCAAATGATTGGTAACAACAGCTTCAAACAACTTCGGGATAGAAGAGAGCTTAGCTATACCACGATAGTTTTCAATAGAAGACCTGATTCCACTTTTATGAAGGGGGATTACGAAAGACTGTTTCCATATTGACACATTTTTTTAGGAAATATGTCGGGCTCATATCAGTACCGTCCTTGAATGATTCTTTTAAAGATATTCAGTAATGAAAAACATCATATGAAGATATGACTGGAATATTAATAGAGTTATTGGGGCTCAGCTTGTATGGATAGGAAATATAATTATAATTGAATTGAGATTTAAAGAACTGGGCAAATATATTGGCAATAATCTCATTATCACATGACACAGTATTTTGGTATTTCATTGCGGACGGAAATGCATTTACTTTGCGCTTAGTATTAACGAAACTATAGAAAGCTTTCGGGTCGTGGATATTGTTCATTTTCATTTTATTCAAGTATTTTTCACAACACTTTTTATTTAATTCTAGATAGTTATGTCGCAAGACCGAGTACTTAAGACAATCCACATGATGACCTGTACTTTTATATATTTTAAAAGAACGCAATTTTTTATTTTTTAAAGTTCTCAAGTCTTTAGTTAACCATAAAGGGGCTGATTCATCACAAATGCAAGAACCTTTAGGTACATGTTTAAGAAATAAGTTGTAAAAAGTGTGGTTGAAGTCCAAAACATTACGCTGAACATCGCCATTGTGATAAGGCCAAATTGTTTTAGATAGGTCACAATTTAATTTTTTAAAATTAGCTTTTCTAAAATAGAAGCTATCATTAGAATTAAAAGCTTTCCATCCAGAATCCCGCTCTCCGTCTATGATCTCGTATGACAATTTAATCGCAGGATGATATATATCCTCAGGTAAAACCAAAGGATCACATCGATTTAAGGAGACCCTAGACGTGTTGTCGACAAAAACCAAATCCAAGACCCTCCCCAACTCGTTTGATAGGGTTGGGACAGACAAAGTTCAGTCAGATTAAATTCACTTACCACAATCAATGAGTCGGGAGGCGTAAGCATTGAGTCCACAATCCCAAGTAAAGAAATGTGATCACTATATACCGACAAGTCAGACTGAGGAGGTATATAGCAGAGGGCTAAATAAATATAAGACTTACTTAATTGCACTCGTATGCACTTAAATTCAGTAGACTCAATGATAGGGATGTTAACCACTTCAGATGGTAATGAAGAATGGACATCAAAAAGAACACCTTCACCGACCCTGCACTCTCGATCATTTCTGTAAACATGAGATTCACTGCAAAGGATCTCCGAATCAGAAACGTGAGGCTTAAGCCAAGTTTCAGTGAAAGCTGTAATGTTAAAGTTACAGTGATAACTCTTCAAAAGTAAGTAAGTTCGTTTGGTATTCAAGCCTCTAACATTTTGGTAATAGATCTCAAGTTTGGTTTTCATCAGTTTTTTGACTCCGGATTCGGATGAGTAATTTTTGCTAAGTTTTGATTAGCTATGTTAGCTTTGAACTCGAATTCGCGAACAAAAGCCCCAGTCGGCCAAAAAGAGCTATTTAAAAGTATATTAAAGTTTTCGGAAGTTACATCGATTTTAAATGAAGACATGTTTCTTTTGTAATTCAAGTTAAATTTCCTGATAGTTATGTCATCAGTTTTAACCTTAGATAAAATGTGAAACTTAATATCCTCAACTGTGGTATCACTGGAAAATCTTGACATAAAAATAGATTTTCTCTGAGGAACCACAACCAGAATCCTAGCAAGCGCCGCAGAACCCCCAGCAGAATTTTTGCTTTCGCTGCTTTCCTTTTGAACTGATCTCTGTGCAGCAGCTTTTGATGTTGAAGGTTCAACAGCCTGGGGACAAGGTGAGGAGAAACTAATCAACGCCCCTGAAGGAGAAGAAATAATTGTCGTCGGAATAGGATTTGGTTCAGCTTTAGCAGACGGACTCGTTAACACGTTTCCGTTTACTATTACGGCTACTACGTATACTCGTATTTTTAAGCATTTAAAAGAATTAAATACGGTTTCGTAGCATTTGAATTTTTCCGTAAGAACATTTAGCTCCTTACCAATCTCAGAGAAGCCGTTCCTACTCTGCCTAAAAAATTTAAAAAGATCAACTTCAGGTGACCTACATTTCAGGCAAGACCAGCGGACACCCTTACCATCATCAATTAAATCTAACACTCTACCTGTCAATCCAGCACACTTCATGTGGGCAAGCCCATTGCAAAGCCAGCAAGACACAAAGCGTTCAGACCCACTCTTAACTTGGCAGTTAGGAAAATTACAAGACATGGTATATTACTTAGGAGAAAATTAATTAGAATTAAAATTACAATTTATAGGACTAGCAGAAAAAAGGATCTAACAATCGTAAGCAGTTTAGCAAAAAAGCAGTATAGAAGTCGGTAAGGCAGTTAGAACAGTTTCGGATACACTGTTTTATTGACATTTAACAAATCACGCAAACAGCTGTGAAAGCTAGATGGAGAAACAAAGATATTGAAAAGTTTACCGTCAAATTTTAATATCAGCAGAAGACCCTAAGTTTCAACTTATCATTTGGAGAACGGATACCACAAAACCTATAACATATAAAACAAGAGCTGCTCCGTACCTGGCCACCAAACGTTTCAAACAAATTGCTGTAGAAAACGCTACCCGCTACCCATTGGCCTCCCATTTTCTCCAAGAGAAATTTTATGTTGATGATTACCTAGGGGGAGCAAATAGACCAATGACTGCCGTACATATGCAGGAACAGCTCACCAAAATCATGAAATAAAGTGGATTTAATTTACGTAAATGGTGTGCAAATCATCCACAACTACTGCAAAATATTCCTCAAGCTGATCAGGATATATATTTAGACTTAGAAAGCACAAAAGTCGACTCCATTAAATCCTTAGGACTCACCTGGCTTCCGAAGGCAGACAAGCTGTCAGTAAAGGAAAACATCGAGGAAGTGAAAAAGGTCACCGTAACTTCTAATCTGGCAAGGCTCTTCGATCCACTAACAATCCTGTCACTGATTGTCACGGATAAAATGTTTACCCAAGAGCTATGGAAAGTATAGATTGGGATCAAGCACTACCCAAATAATTGCACACAAGATGGCTCACATTTTGATCGGAACTGGAAGAATTGAAGACGCTACAAATATAACGCCATATTTTTAACGAAGGACTTCCTGAAAATTAACAATTTTTACCAGCTGATATTCTGTCTCAAGGAATGTCTCCAAGGGCACTGAAAGAATCGATGTTATGGTTTTATGGACCCTTATTTTTACATTGCAAGAAATATATCTGGCCTCCAACGTTTAACGCTTTTATTTACAAAATCAATCAGAAAAACTCTATCCATCGACTACAGCGAATTGTTGGATACGTTTTGCGCTTCATCAATCACGCGGGACAAAAAAGGTCTTGCAAAAACCCTTTAGAGTCATAACGGCAAAAGAACTAAATCAAGCGCGGGTTATAATTATCTCACAAATGCAAGTATCAGAATTCAAAGATGTAATAAAACAATTAAAAGGCACAACGAAGTACAAGGACCAAGCAGCAGTATTTCAAACCTTACACCGTTTTTGGACAAAAACAGGCTTATTCGTGTCGGTGGTAGATTGGAACCTTCATCATTGGCGTATGACCAAAACACCAACTGCTCATTCCATACAATGACCCGATTTCAAAATTAATCTTTGAACCCTCTAAGGAATTGTTCGACAGCGGATTTGGCCAATAAATGGAAAGAGCATGGTACGAGCAACAGTTCATCGCTGTACGACCTGTACATAGGCTAAACCAGAGTTATTCAATCAATTCATGGGAAATTTACCTTCCATACGAGTAACACCATTCATTTGTAATTGCTGGTGTAGATTATTGTGGCCCAATAACGATGACACAACGATGAAACTGAAAAAACTCAACAGCAGTCAAATCAAATCGACCCACAAGTAGAAGTAGAGCATTTCACTTCATCAGACGACAGTCCAAGAGCTAAAAGCAGAAAACGGCAACTTCCACCTTAACTACACTACTGATTGCTCTACTCGCACTTCCGCTCATTTTTGCAAAATATATTGTGATAACAGAAATTGTTTCCAACAATAGACTACATTTTGAAAGGATCGGCAATACAAGAATGTCTCGATCAGAAGACAAGAGACGGCTATGTTTTCAAATGGCACGACAGTACTCCGATATTTATGTTTCTTTTGTAATTCAAGTTAAATTTCCTGATAGTTATGTCATCAGTTTTAACCTTAGATAAAATGTGAAACTTAATATCCTCAACTGTGGTATCACTGGAAAATCTTGACATAAAAATAGATTTTCTCTGAGGAACCACAACCAGCATCCTAGCAAGCGCCGCAGAACCCCCAGCAGAATTTTTGCTTTCGCTGCTTTCCTTTTGAACTGATCTCTGTGCAGCAGCTTTTGATGTTGAAGGTTCAACAGCCTGGGGACAAGGTGAGGAGAAACTAATCAACGCCACTGAAGGAGAAGAAATAATTGTCGTCGGAATAGGATTTGGTTCAGCTTTAGCAGACGGACTCGTTAACACGTTTCCGTTTACTATTACGGCTACTACGTATACTCGTATTTTTAAGCATTTAAAAGAATTAAATACGGTTTCGTAGCATTTGAATTTTTCCGTAAGAACATTTAGCTCCTTACCAATCTCAGAGAAGCCGTTCCTACTCTGCCTAAAAAATTTAAAAAGATCAACTTCAGTTGACCTACATTTCAGGCAAGACCAGCGGACACCCTTACCATCATCAATTAAATCTAACACTCTACCTGTCAATCCAGCACACTTCATGTGGGCAAGCCCATCGCAAAGCCAGCAAGACACAAAGCGTTCAGACCCACTCTTAACTTGGCAGTTAGGATAATTACAAGGCATGGTATATTACTTAGGAGAAAATTAATTAGAATTAAAATTACAATTTATAGGACTAGCAGAAAAAAGGATCTAACAATCGTAAGCAGTTTAGCAAAAAAGCAGTATAGAAGTCGGTAAGGCAGTTAGAACAGTTTCGGATACACTGTTTTATTGACATTCAACAAATCACGCAAACAGCTGTGAAAGCTAGATGGAAAAACAAAGAAGAGATCGCGCACAAACAGCAACAACCGCAAATGCAAATACAAACAATTGGCAACAACAACTGTAATACAAGCAAAATGATGACTCGGCACACAACACAACAAAGATTAAAATGAGATTGTTTAAAAATCAATGATAATTAAATAAATATTGCACCAAATCACTCTATACTTAGCTTGAACTGCACAAAATTGATTTAATCACAATTTAATAAAATGTATATTAATTATTTTGATATTTAACTTGTATTATAACAACATTTGTAAGCGATCAAATTGAACTTAACCGCACAGCTTGACGTTTGCGTATTAACATTGATATTGAAATGTTTACCGTCAAATTTTAATATCAGCAGAAGACCCTAAGTTTCAACTTATCATTTGGAGAACGGATACCACAAAACCTATAACATATTATCAACTTAATACTATTACATATAAAACAAGAGCTGCTCCGTACCTGGCCACCAAACGTTTCAAACAAATTGCTGTAGAAAACGCTACCCGCTACCCATTGGCCTCCCATTTTCTCCAAGAGAAATTTTATGTTGATGATTACCTAGGGGGAGCAGATAGACCAATGACTGCCGTACATATGCAGGAACAGCTCACCAAAATCATGAAATAAAGTGGATTTAATTTACGTAAATGGTGTGCAAATCATCCACAACTACTGCAAAATATTCCTCAAGCTGATCAGGATATATATTTAGACTTAGAAAGCACAAAAGTCGACTCCATTAAATCCTTAGGACTCACCTGGCTTCCGAAGGCAGACAAGCTCTCAGTAAAGGTAAACATCGAGGAAGTGAAAAAGGTCACCGTAACTTCTAATCTGGCAAGGCTCTTCGATCCACTAACAATCCTGTCACTGATTGTTGTCACGGATAAAATGTTTACCCAAGAGCTATGGAAAGTATAGATTGGGATCAAGCACTACCCAAATAATTGCACACAAGATGGCTCACATTTTGATCGGAACTGGAAGAATTGAAGACGCTACAAATATAACGCCATATTTTTAACGAAGGACTTCCTGAAAATTAACAATTTTTACCAGCTGATATTCTCTCTCAAGGAATGTCTCCAAGGGCACTGAAAGAATCGATGTTATGGTTTTATGGACCCTTATTTTTACATTGCAAGAAATCTATCTGGCCTCCAACGTTTAACGCTTTTATTTACAAAATCAATCAGAAAAACTCTATCCATCGACTACAGCGAATTGTTGGATACGTTTTGCGCTTCATCAATCACGCGGGACAAAAAAGGTCTTGCAAAAACCCTTTAGAGTCATAACGGCAAAAGAACTAAATCAAGCGCGGGTTATAATTATCTCACAAATGCAAGTATCAGAATTCAAAGATGTAATAAAACAATTAAAAGGCACAACGAAGTACAAGGACCAAGCAGCAGTATTTCAAACCTTACACCGTTTTTGGACAAAAACAGGCTTATTCGTGTCGGTGGTAGATTGGAACCTTCATCATTGGCGTATGACCAAAACACCAACTGCTCATTCCATACAATGACCCGATTTCAAAATTAATCTTTGAACCCTCTAAGGAATTGTTCGACAGCGGATTTGGCCAATAAATGGAAAGAGCATGGTACGAGCAACAGTTCATCGCTGTACGACCTGTACATAGGCTAAACCAGAGTTATTCAATCAATTCATGGGAAATTTACCTTCCATACGAGTAACACCATTCATTTGTAATTGCTGGTGTAGATTATTGTGGCCCAATAACGATGACACAACGATGAAACTGAAAAAACTCAACAGCAGTCAAATCAAATCGACCCACAAGTAGAAGTAGAGCATTTTACTTCATCAGACGACAGTCCAAGAGCTAAAAGCAGAAAACGGCAACTTCCACCTTAACTACGCTACTGATTGCTCTACTCGCACTTCCGCTCATTTTTGCAAAATATATTGTGATAACAGAAATTGTTTCCAACAATAGACTACATTTTGAAAGGATCGGCAATACAAGAATGTATCGATCAGAAGACAAGAGACGGCTATGTTTTCAAATGGCACGACAGTACTCCGATATTTATGCAGTCTCATGACTCAAAAATCAACCTGTATTAACGTTTTACGAGCTCAGCCTAACGGAACTAAAGGAAGAAAACATTTTGCTTTGAGAAACGAGAGACAAGCGTGGCGCTATAAATATTGCCGGCAACATTGCAAATTCACTTTTCGGTGTTTTGGATTCTAATTATGCAGACGATATGTCAAAGAATATAAAAACTCTCAAAGAAAACGAGGCTCATCTTCAGTTTCTCCTAAAGAATCAAACTTCAATTGTAGATGCTACTCTTAATGTATTTAAACAAAACGAACAAATAATCAAGGATAAATTTGACAACTTGGATGCTCAGATGACAGAAATTACATCAACTCACTGCACTATCTGGTTCGCAAAACAGAAAAAACAGCACAATGTTGTTGTCCCTATCGCAACTGCAATCAGAACTGTTGAGGGTGCGGAATCATCTTTCTATATAGCTACAGGGGCATTAGCAGATCATCATGTTATCTTTCAAATATCAGCTCCTTTGTGTGTTCCGGAGACTTGAGAATTACTCAAACCTCATCCCATTGAAACCCTAATCAATAATTCTTTCTTTTTAATTAAGCCATGCAGTTACATGATAGCAATAAACGCGCATAGAGATCAATATTTCGTCTTGACTATAAATAAATTAAGATCATGCAAAACAATAACAAGATTAATTTTTATGCCCCTACATGCAATCAAAATTCAATGCAGATACGAACAAATGCTTATGTGAAATTTCACTTCTTAATAATAGCACTCGCACTAACTGCAACATTGTGCCCTCCATAAACTATGCTCTGCTAACACAACTTGAGCACAATAACCAACAGATGTACACGATGCAGCATCCCACTCGGGTTAATGCTGTTTGCGGACAAACCCATTCTCAGCTCACTTTGAATGGTTCTGGGATTCTTAAAATAAGTTCAGATTGCACACTCAAGCTCAAATCGATCATCATTCATCATTCCACATCGCTGCAATCATCATACACCGGAACCACAAACATTAGTAGACAATGTCAGATGAAATATTATTTGAGAAACTTCATCAAGGCTTACGTTAATCACATCAAAAACATCTCCGATATTCAAGACAAGCTATACTACAGGTATTGGCCGAATTTCCCATGCAAATTAGATAAATAAAATATCATCATGCAGCGCTTGCTTACTCCGCCCTTGTTCTGGTGACGGGATTAATCATGCTTCTCATCTATAAAAAAATTCGATTCCGGAGGATGGACCTGAATCAGCAACCACGTCCAGCAGCACGTCAGCATATTCCGCATTCAGATTTTTTCGTAACTGTTACATAAGGCCCTAATTGAATGTGTTTCAAATAAGCATTAAAAATAAATTTATATTGAATAATCCTAATGTTAAGGTCGCAGACCAAAAAACATCGTAAGCCAGTATAAGGTTAAAATTTACTTAGTAATAATATTAAAAATAACAATAATCAAGATAAGTGATAGTACGTTTTTAAAAATTTTTAAAATTCCATATGTGCATATGTTCACATGCATGCACATATGTTTGTATGAAATTCAAATAAGCAGAAGATAGCGTTCAATTGCCTTACACTACCTTTAGTGCAATTCTTAAGGTCACCGCACCTACATAAGTATATACAAATGATTAATATAAAATAAAATTATTTTGTAAGCTCAGAACGTGAAGTGAAAATCAGCACTTTTGGTTTGTTTTTCGCTAATGAATTATTGTGTTGTTGAATTGCATTTATGGTACTGAATATTGCTAAAACCATTGTCAGCAATTTTATATTGGTTTCTGCAATTGAATCACTTTATGTCATATTGTAGAATTGCATTATTAGTACTCAATAATGTCAAAACTATAATCAGCAATTATGTTGTATTTAAGCCAATGCTTCCGATATTCAAGACAAGCTACACTACCAGGTATTGACCGAATTTCCAAAGCAAATTAGAAACATAAAATATCATAATGCTGCGGTTGCTTACTCCGCCCTTGTTGTAGTGACTAGATTAATCATGCTTCTCATCTATAAAAAAATTCGATTCCGGAGGATCCAACCACGTTCAGCAGCACGTCAGCATATTCCGCAGTCAGATTTTGCTCTAACTGTTACATAAGCCCCTAATTGAATTTGTTTCAAATAAGTATTAAAAATAGATTTATATTAAATTATCCTAATGTTAAGGTCGTAGACCAAAAACCATCGTAAGCCAGTAGAAGGTTAAAACTTACTAAGTAATAATATTAAAAATAACAATAATCAAGATAAGTGATAGTTCGTTTTTTAAAATTGTGCTAGGTCAATTTTTAGCCAAAAGAAATATGTTTAAAACAAAATAAGTATAAATACATATATTTTGGTAATTGACACTCTCTTCTGTTTCTTAGTTGAGCAGGGCTCAACGGGCGGGCGTATGTTCATACTTCACCAAGAATTTCTTTCCATATGAGCATATGTTCACATGCATGCACATATGTTTGTATGGAATTCAAATAAGCAGAAGATAGCGTTAAACTACCTTACACTACCTTTAGTGCAATTCTTAAGGTCACCGCACCTATGTATATACAAATGATTAATATAAAATAAAATTGTTTTGTAAGCTCAGAACGTAAAGTGCAAATCAGCACTTTTGGTTTGTTTTTCGCTAGTGAATTATTGTGTTGTTGAATTGCATTTATGTTACTGAATATTGCTAAAACCATTGTCAGCAATTTTTATTAGTATCTGCAATTGAATCACTTTATGTCATATTGTAGAATTGCATTAATAGTACTCAATAATGTTAAAAACTATAATCAGCAATTCTTTAATAAATGTGTGAGGATTTGTAAAACTAACCAATTGTGACGTTTATTCCTTATCGCTCTCCATTGTAACCAAGTTCCAAGTGCTTGTGTTATAATATATAAAATTGTGCTGGTGCTACTGCCTTGACACGATAACAAACAATTAATGTTACCATTTGCAACCAAGTTCCAAGTGCTTGAGTTGCATATTATCAAATTGTCCTGGTGCTACTGCCTTCACAATCCATCACTAACTGGTGACTGGCAAATAGCCTTCACTTAGATAATAAATCAACAACATTTTATTCTGGTGAACCACCAATGAATCTTACTTACTTACTTAATTGGCGCATTAACCGCCTAAGCGATTTGGCCGAGGTCAACAAAGCACGCCAGCTGTCCCTATCTCGTGCTAACTGGCGCCAATTGGAAATCCCAAGTATAGCCAAGTCTTTTTCCACTTGGCCTTTCCAACGCAGAGGAGGTCTTTCTTTTCCTCTGCTACCACCCGCGGGTACCGCGACAAAAACCTTCAGGGCTGGAGCTATTTCATCCATTCGAACGACGTGACCTAGCCAGCGGAGCCGCTGATTCTTAATCCGCTGCACTATATCTACGTCATTGTACAGCTCGTACAGCTCATCGTTCCATCGAACGCGGTATTCGCCGTCGCAAAGACGCAAAGGTCCATAAATCTTTCGAAGAATCTTTCTCTTGAACACTCCAAGAGCCCTCTCATCTGATGTTGTCATCGTCCATGCTTCTGCACCATACAATAGGACGGGCATGATGAGAGACTTATAGAGTATGGTTTTTGTCCGTCGAGAGAGGACTTTACTGTGCAATTACCTACTCAGTCCGAAGTAGCACTTGTTGGCAAGAGAGATTCTCTGTTGGATTTCAAGGCTGACGCTGTTATTAGTGTTAATGCTGGCTCCTTAGTAAACGAAGTTCTCAACTTTTTCAAAGTTATAACTGTCAAAGTTATAACAAGTCGTGTTTTAGGGAGGAGCTTGGAAATCAGAACTCGGCGCCACCTAGAATATGATCCACTCAAGCCATTGATGAGGCAGTACATATTTTAACAACTGTCCTACGTGATAGTTTGGATAAGGCCTGTCCGACACTTCTAAACCGCACGCCTGTTCCCTGGTGGAACAAGCAGCTGCAGAAGATGAGAGGTGAGTCGAAAAAATATCTTAACCGGGCCCTCAAAACTAATTTTATAACCATTTTGACCTCTTTGCACTTGAATCCACTTCGTCTGTGCTGTTATTTTCAAGGCCATGGAGAACAGCACCAAATGACTTTTCATTTTTGAGGTCATGTGTAAAGAATTGGCATGAGTTTGCTTTTAACACTTCTTTGCTTTTGATAAAAGATTCATATGATTCACAAATAATTTTAATGCCAATTGACATTTTCTTCAAGAAAAAATCGGGTATGCCTCCGCCCGTTAAAAGTTTCTTTACATAGTCACTATCTTGCACTAAAACCTTGATAGGCGGCAGCATAACTTTTTTCGGTGTATTATTTTGGGCACTTTCCATAGGCTCCGCACCAATGTCTTCATCTTCAAGAGCTTGTAAAGGCGTCCAATAATTTCGCCTTTTTCCATGTTTCACACTTGGATTACCAGTGTCCATAAGTTTTCTTAATTTAGATGAAGACATTTCGTCTTCTACTCGAGTAAACAACGCTCGTTTCACTTTTTTTTATTTTACTTCGCTTAGTCACAGAATGAACACACGTCTGCTTTATACAGTGATAACTGATAACACAGCTTCTTTGCAGAGCAGTCAGCCTCATCCAATGGTGCTACAGTTTTTGCAACAATAGGAGAAGATTGAGATGGCGGAAGCGATTAAGGCGGTGATGGACCCACTTCAGATGAAGATGCCTGTAAGTTCTCATGATCAGAATTGCTTTTATTAGAGGAAGAAGCGCAAGTGCAGATAGCTCTTGATGAAGTAGAAGAAGACGGGCCTTGAGGCGGAGGGACAGGAGACAAAAGATTAATTAGCTCAATTTGTTGGGGTTGAGGCACAATATTTTTTTGAAGTAATGTAAGAGGAGCCACAATACTTTCCTTGGGTGGACTGTGTGTCCGTTTGCGTTTGGTCTCTCTTACAGGTTGCGAAGTTGGTTTATCTAGACACTTAAATGATTTAAACACGTTTTCATAACGTTTAAATTTATCATTAAGTGCCAGAACGTCTTTGCCGATTTCGAAAAATCCATTTGTGGTTTCTCTAAAAAATTGGAAAAGTTCAATCTCAGTTGATCTGCATTTTAAACAAGACCAACGAATACCTCTTCCCGCATTTATTAAGTCTAAACCTCTACCAGTCAATCCGGCACATTTTATATGAGCAATCCCATCGCTTTTATTTTTGCAGTTGTCAAAAATGCAAGACATAATTTAAACAGTAAAATTCAATATGAGTAAAAACTAAAAATGTATTAATAAATCAAAGAAGAGAGCTATTTATGCAACGAACAGTTTTAGAGGCACAGTAATAGACACCTAAAAAACTAAACGCAAACAGCTGTTTAAAGAATGACAATCAAAAAAGAGAAAAGAAAATGCGCGCAAACTTAAACAAATACACAAAGTTTAAAGAAAAAAAAAAGGAGCAAAAACAATGTAAATAAGAAACAATAACAATGCAAATCAACTAATGACTCGGCAATTGAAAACTAAATTAAAGTGTAATAAAATCAATGCAAAAAATGCTCAACAAATATAGCTTTAAATGCGCACAGATAGACAGACAGTCCTTCGTCTCCATATTTGAGGGTACAGGACTGAAAATAATGAGTAGGCAAACCGCGAAAACAAAGTTGGAAGATTCTTACCAAAACATGTTGGCAAAAATAAAAGATGAAATTTTTTGAACAACTGCTGATATTTGGTTAAGGTTCAATTAGAGGTACCATACCATAACGCCATAACCATAATCGTAGTCATAACCATAACCATATTTAAGCAATCGATTAGTGGTGCCATAACCATAAACAGCTGATATTTGCAACAAACTGAAAGTAAATAAAAATTTAGTAGAGTATGTAAAACGCGGACGCAAAATATAAATTAAAACTCACCAAAACAAAATAAACTGCACACGAAGAATAAAAATATCACAATAAACGAGGCGAATCAGCAATCACCTGTTTATGGTTACGGCAAAAACCAAAATTCAGTTGGTCGCTATGCTTATGGTTATGGGTATGGCGTTATGGTATGGCACCACTAATCGATTACAGTGTAACCCATAAGGTTGGTTGGATCAACTGTTTTCTATGGTTATGGTTATGGCACCTCTTATTGAACCTTCAGGGAATAAACGTAGTTTTTTTGGTTACACTTGCCATTGGCTGACCAAATCTTTTCAAAGACAATCAGTGGCATTGGCTTGTAGGAGGTTCAAGGGTGCTCATACGGCAGACAAAGTTGGGGAGATGATCGCGGAGCTTAACAATTTCTTTGACCTTGATAACAAAAACATTGTTATGACCATTACCGACAATGGGTCAAATTTTATTAAAGCTTTTAAAGACCATGGAGTTGACAATTTCCACCAGGAAGAAGATGACAGAGAAGACGATAGCAATGACGAACTATCTTTCAACGAAAATGAGTTTTTATTGCCAAATCACCATCGATGCTCTAGCCATACGCTGAATTTGTTTGCAACGACCGATTTTTGAAAATTTTGGAAGCAGCTCTGGCTGTTTACGAAAAACACAAAATGGTTAAGTTAGTTATTCGTTTAAGACTTTGAAACACAAGAACCAAAAAAATATTTTTTCAGATTTTTGAAAAATGTAATAGCCTTTGTAAGAAGTGCAACTGGCCAAAGTCATCAGGAGTTATTGTCGCTCATTTAGGATCAAACTTGGTTGTGCCCGTTGTGACAAGGTGGAGCTCTTTGTATGATGCCGTTGCAAAAATAATATATCATAAGAGTACATGAACCAATTATTAAAGATCACGACACTTTGCGTTCGCCATATTGTAAACAAAAACAGCTGATTGCTGTGACGTAATCCGTACCAACCAAAGTTTGCTTACATTTTGATTTTCGTTTGCGTTTTGTGCGGAGTTAAACTATTTTTAATCGTGTGTGAATAATAGTTAATATTTATTAAAAATGAAGTGCGCAGTTGCTAGCTGCAACAATTCCCAAAAGAACAAAGGGATAGGATTTCACTCTTTTCCAAAAGATGAACATCTATTGAGGCAATGGTTGAAATTTTGCAGGAGAAGTGTAAATACGAAAGTGGCACGAATTTGCAGCGATCATTTTTTACCTGAGGACTTTGAAAGAAGCCTCCAAGTTGAAATGGGTAAGAAATTTATCGGTCTTTACGTATACATTTATTCATAAGAATGACATTGCAGGATTTTCGAAATTGAAGAGGAATACGAGGTTCCAGTGTCGTCAACTCAATATACCATAAAGCAACTAAAACAAGAAATGTAAGTGAAATAAAGTTCGTTTGTACATCCAAATAAATACTTATAATTAATTTCTTCAGTGAAGATCTAAAGTTGGAAAACATTTGCTTGCGTGAATCACCCGTTAACCAGCTAGGGCAAATAAACCTACTGGAACAAAATAAGTAAGTACAATTGCATTAATAATCCGCAATGCGAAATAAACTAACTCAAAGTTGTTTGCAGTGAGTTGCTTTATAAAGAAAACTTTGCTTTGCGGGAGGCAGACAAAAACCGATCCAAAGAAATGTGTGATCTCGAACAGCGTATGCGAAAAATAGCATTCGAGCAGAAAAATATGGAAACAAAATTGAGCGTTATTTTTACAACTGGTCAAATACAAAAACTTAAGACTGATTTAAAAAGAGGTCACTGGTCTGTAGAGGATATTGCGCAGTCTATTACTTTATATTCCTGCAGCGCAAAAGCCTACAGACTATTGAAAAACAAGGATTTCCCTCTTCCATCCATACGCACATTGCAACGGTGGGCGGCAAAAATCACAATTGCACCTTGCATAATTGAACCAGTTATGAAGATATTGTCTGCTGCGACCCAGCTTACCGAGAAACAAAAAATATGTGTGTTAAGCTTTGACGAGATGAAGGTGCGCAAAACTTACTGCTACGACAAATCGTCAGACACCACATATGCTCCTGTGGATTATGTTCAAGTGGCTATGATACGAGGTATGATCGTGCATTTTCTGAATATGGTAAAATATTTAAACTTTCCTTTATTTTTTAGGTTTAATGGCTAAGTGGAAACAACCGGTGTTTTTTGATTTTGATTGTCGAATGACTGCTCAGCTTTTGTTCCACATTATAGACACACTAAAATCATCTGGATACCATGTAGCCGCTGTTGTTAGTGACTTGGGCGGGGCGAATAGGGGGCTATTTAATGACTTGGGAGTAGACGCAAATAATCCATGGTAAGTACCAGTTCATAGTTTATTAATAGAAAAACTCATGTGACTTTATTGAAATTTACCCGTTTTTCCAGGTTCCTTTACGATGATGGTCCTGTTTTCGTTTTTGCGGATGCACCGCATCTTATTAAATTGATGCGCAACCACTTTTTGGACCATGGTTTTATTATCAACAATAAGCCGGTGCGAAAGGAAATTATTGCGAAATTGCTATTTTGCACTTCGTCGGAGTTATCTATAACTCATAAAATAAAAAACAGTTACCTTACTGTTGTTGGGGCCCAGCGACAGAAAGTAAAAATGGCAACAAAACTTTTTTCGCACTCCATTGCCCAAGCCATAACGCGAGCTTCAACTTTAGGACATTTAAGTGGACACAATTGGGAGGAGTGTCATAGGCTGTTCAAAACGGTAATACAATTTTAAAAATCTTTATATCGAATTTCAATTTCTTTACTCTTATAATAATTTCAATGTATTGATTTAATTATGTATTTTTTTAGACAAACGATTGGTTTGATGTAATGAACGTCAGAGTACCATACGCAGACTCAAGGAAGCGTATGCATGCTTATGGTCATGCTCTCGACATCCAAAACGAGATCTTGAAGGGTATGACTCAAATGGTGGAAGAAATGCGGGTTATTGGAAAAAGCACTTTGTTACCCTTTCAAAAAGGTAACAATTCTGAAAACAATAAAATATAAATACTTTTATCACATGTACATATTAGGAATACTACAGTCCAATATGGCCCTGAAGTTGCTACATCAGGAGTTAGAAAGCCGCTTCGACATAAAGTATGTCCTGACGTACAGGCTTAATCAAGATATACTTGAAAATTTCTTTGGCCTCATTCGAAGCAAAGGAGGACAACACGACCAAGTATTCAAGTATTCAAGTACAGGCTAAGGGCATACATACTTGGTTTCAACGAAGGTGTTTTGTCAAACAGCGCAAATGTATCGGTAGATGACACGCCCGATCTTGAAATTTTGCCTAATTCCCTAACAGGTATGAATCCTATCATAATCACATTTTATTTTAACCACAATTGATATGTTTACTTTTCCATTTTTCGCAGGAACGATATTCAATGGAATTTAGTTGCAACCAGAAAATGATAGCGAGCAAGCGGAAGACGAAGAATTGGAGACGTTAGAGCAGGATGGCTTGGATAATCTTGCAGGCTACATCTGTCATAAACTGCATGCGCAAATTCCCAACATCAGGGAGGAAGGGACAGGTGAAGAAAATTTTACTTGGGTAAATCACCTCACCGAAGGTGGTTTATCAAAACCTACACCACAAATGATGGCGACAATGAGAGCATTGCAGACCGTTTTTGATGAAATAAACGAAGATGGTTTGTTTATTGCTAGCAGTTATCTGCAAACCCATATCGCAAAAGCGGAACATATTTCATGCGATATAAAAATTAAAAAACTGTTCTTTCGCGCCCGAATGTTTTTTAGAATACGGACTTTAAATAAAAAGATATTGGACAATGCGTATAGTCGTAAGAGAAAATTCACGAAAATAACTACATAGTATTAATACATACTTAGTATTTATTGTACACTGCGTTTTTTCTTTTTACAATAAATAAAATGCATAGAATTACATGTATTTAACAACTTTTATTTATTTTATACACTTAATATCGATATTTTACAACTTTTGTTACAGGCCTGCAAGACGTGAAATGCCTTGATTCTATTCACATTTTCAGATATGTAGCCTGCATTCACTTCATTTTGCAGCGGAACAACTTTTTTTGTTTTTACAATAAATAAAATGCATCGCATTACATGTATTTAACAACTTTTATTTATTTTATACATTTAATATCGATATTTTACAACTTTTGTTACAGGCCTGCAAGACGTGAAATGCCTTGATTCTATGCACATTTTCAGATAGCCTGCATTCACTTCATTTTGCAGCCGAACAACTTTTTTTGTTTTTACAATAAATAAAATGCATCGAATTACATGTATTTAACAACTTTTATTTATTTTATACACTTAATATCGATATTTTACAACTTTTGTTACAGGCCTGCAAGACGTGAAATGGCCTTGATTCTATGCACATTTTCAGATAGCCTGCATTCACTTCATTTTGCAGCGGAACAACTTTTTTTGTTTTTACAATAAATAAAATGCATCGAATTACATGTATTTAACAACTTTTAGTTATATAATGCACTTAATATCGATATTTTACAACTTTTGTTGAACCTAGAATCAAACACAATTGAATATAAAAATGTAAACAAACCACGATTGGTACGGATTACGTCACAGCTATCAGCTGTTCCTCGTTTATTTTTTTCACCCTCGCGAATTGTCGTAACCTTTATATCTTTCAACCATGATAAGAGTAGGCTTAATATTTTGTGCGAACAATTAAGCTTGCCACCTTTTTCATTAAGTGACGTTCATTATTTGGAGTCATACAAGTTGCTGAAGACCCCGATTGCACAGGCGTTAGACTTTCTTCAGGGGGAACAAAATGTGAAATTTGGACTCCTTTTACCTGTACTCATGACATTAAGTAACAAATTGCAAAAACTGAGTAAAAAGGGGGTGAAAACCTAAGCTCAGTCGTTGCAAAAATTGATCTGGCCCTGTGGAGCCGATTTGAAATTTTTTTTAGTTTATCCCCTGAAGCAAATATTGCAATCACAGCTGCTGTATTGACTCCAGAAGTAAAAATGGAGTGGCTACCTGTTCTGGAAAGATCCACAACTGGCATAAACAAGGAAATAGTTTCCAGAAGGGTAATTCAAGAAATATGTAGATTCGCGGAATCATCATATCTCGCTATTCAAAATAATTTGAAAAGTAATGATTTGAAACACAGTTCGAGCTTTTTCGATTTTGATGATGATGGTAAAATTTAGTACATGTTTTGGAATATTTTTTTGTGTATATAATTACATAATTTTTTAGATGACGATAGAGCAAAGGAAACCAATAATATGGAAACAGACCAATTTGATGTAGAACGCGTGGTTTCCGATCTATTTTACGCGTACATCAGTGATGTTTCTGACGGACCAGATGTTTAGGAGAGATGTCCCTTGTTAAAGCAAGCACCAATATTTTTCAGTACACCTCTAATCTTTTCAGCACCGGTAGAAAGATTGTTCTCCTTTGCCGGAATAGTAAATACTCCACGGCGTGGATCTTTGAAAGGCAATTTCTTTGAAAAGTTGATCTTACTCAAAGCCAATGTAAAATTTAAAAATTAATTGTTATTATTATTGTTTTAATTTATTAAGTTTATTTTTCTGTTGGCCTAGTGAATGTTAATAATTTACAATTTTAATGAGCTCAAGGCCAGTTTATGGAAGATTTTTGTGAAAAAACAACAACAGTTTTTAATGGTAGAAGTTATCGTACTATTTCGGAAATCACCACTTCTTTTTATTAAATTAATTAAATTTATTTGTTATTGTTTGGCCATATAACTATTTATTTTAAATATTTTTGAGCTTTAAGGCCGATTGGTTTATTTGAAAATTATTAGGAAAAAACAACGATAATCAAAGCGGTAGAAGTTATAGTACTATTTCGGAAATCACCAATTTCCTCATCAGACTTATTTCTTCTTGCTTCTACAAACAAGAGTAACGGATCTGCCGCTATTTAGCTTGTTTGTGTTTTATTTGCAAATTCTGTATTTAAGTTATTTACTTTATATAAGAATGCATTTAAGGCGTGCATCCTTGAGTGCATCCTTGAGCACGCCTTAAATGCATTCTAATATAAAGTAAATAACTTAAATACAGAATTTGCAAATAAAACACAAACAACAACCACACAAACAAGGCAGATCAGTTGCTATTGTTTGTAGTTGCTTTGTTTAAGGAAGATGAAATAAACACAACAGTCAACTCGGCTAGCGTAGCACAATATGTTGCGTATTGGCTCTGCAACTTCAAACTCCCGGGTTCAAAGCCTGGCAGAAGTGGTTATGAAAAATAAATTTAACTTATTTAATAAAAAGAAGTCTGATGAGGAAATGTGGTGATTTCCGAAATATTACTATAACTTCTACCATTAAAAACTGTTGTTGTTTTTTCACAAAAATCTTCCATAAACTGGCCTTGAGCTCAATAAAATTGTAAATTATTAAATGTTGAAATATTTAAAATTTGTTATTAATCCTCGTTAATCGCAATTAATCAAAAATTTTAATCAAATTGAAATTTTGGTTAATTTGATTAATCCTAGGATTAAATTTGAAAACGAAACAGGTCTGAACGAAATTACTTTAATTAACATTGATAAATTTACTACACGACCAATGCACCTTCATACAATAGTAAACGGCAAAACATACTTACGCCCTAAATGTATTTAAGTTGTTAGGATATGTTCATAAGAAAATACAAATACATTTATTATATGCATATATGTATGTACGTACCTGCACTATCTAAAATATACTGAAATAAATATTATATGGAATTTGAAATAATTTTCTAGTTTTTTTATTTAAAAAAATTTCAATTATTTTTGCATTTAAAGTCAATATTTACCTATTACATTTTTATTAAATAAATGGATAGTAAATTTAAACAAATTTCTTATTTAAAATTACATATTTAAATCTAATATTTTCGTATTTTTACTTAAATATGGACGTATTTGGAATAAAATTTACATTAGACACTACTTTTGAATATGTTTTCATTTGACTTAAAAAAAGTTTTCATTTGATTTTACCATTTTTTTCTCAGTGTACATGTGTCACCACTAGTTTCTTATATTCTGGCATCTCCGTTTATTCATTTTAATATTTCTATGTACATTTATGAACGGTGTTCATTTCGTTTCATTTTAATCGTTACCAATTTATGTGTATTGAAAGATTAATTGGCAATAAAGGAAAACGAGTCAGTCGTTAAGTTGTATTCCTTAAAGCTGGTTGTCTTGAATTTGTCTGTGATGACACATGTTTCATGCATAAATCATACAACTTAGATTTAAAAATGCTAAAACACTTTCCAACATCCAGAACTTTGAACAGACAATTCCAATCGACAATGTCGAATAAACAATATATTTCTGAAAAGTTACATATCGAGTAGTTTAACTGGATATTATTTCTTCCAGGAGGGATGGTAAAAAACTAAAACTTCAAGATTAATACTCGACGGATAATGGCGAGAACTAGGCGAAATTGGCGAAAGACATTCACTTAGCTTATACTGAACATTTTGAGAAATGAAAAATATATTTGAAGTACGACTTAATCGATTAAAGATATTATTAATCTACAACAAATCAATGCGTAGGAAATAATCAATTAGATATAATTCTATAATGCCATTAACATTTGGTGGCGTTAGCCCATTAGCATTATTTAAATAAGAGCAAGCATTTAGAGATGGATATCCCCGATTAAAGATTGTGGAGGAAGCACATTATTTACATGCGAATTATATTTGTATCCATTGCTGTTAGGCGGTACATACTACCACCAACCATTTCAACATACGCAAATTTAGTCCAGTACACTAGCACACTATCAATATATAGAGCTAAAGTTGTGAGCTCATTCTGCATACCGCTTCAAAGATATTCTGATAATACATATATGTATATATGGTTATAGAATTGATGCTCGGCTGCGTATAATACTAATTTCGACTAGGTTTGAGTTGATTGAACTTCTTTCCGCTGAAAAAACCGAAAAAGACGCACGCGACATTCACGGGCTAAATCTCAGGATTCGACAGCTTATCAATTAATTATCGGATGTCCCTATTTGGACAAGCACCCAAATCACAACTGAACAAAATTAAAATCATCCGCAACTCTGCCGTCAGAGAGGAACTAGGTGACCTGCGATCTACACCAATTAAAAATATGAAGTTCGAATCAAACATTATCTCAATAATAAACCAAAAAGGTCTCATTGAATCAAAACGATACAATAGAATTGTTACCACTTACGACAACTCTTTTAGCAAAGATGTTACGAACTACTCAAAAAGCAAAAACCCATTCAAAGTCTTTGGTAACGTATCACACAATGTTCCAAATTAAATCTACCACCCAAAACAGCTGGACGAACAACATGCAATTATCCTCATTGGAATCTAAACCAAAACTCTGTCAAAAGCTTAAATTGAGATTAAACTAATCCAATAAAATACCAAGTAGCCTTCGACGAAATTCAAAAAAGACAAGTACAAAAAAACCTTTCATGAATTGAAGAATTATTTGAGAGCCCTGTTCATACTTCACCAAGTATTTCTTTCCATATGTACATATGTACACAAGCGTGCACATATGTTTGTATGAAATTCAAATAAGCAGGTGCTTGAGTTGCATATTATCAAATTGTCCTGGTGCTACTGCCTTGACAATACATCACTAACTGGTGACTGGCAAATAGCCTTCACCCAGTTAATAAATCAAAAACAAGAAGGACCCAGCTTCACGGAAATCGGGCGAGTACTTTGAAGAAAGGCTCAGAAGACTTGATATGGCATGGGCTGAATTTGAGACCACCGACAACAAAATTCGGTGTTCCGAACATGCCCAATTCGACCACAAAAACTTCACAAAAGATTATTACACAAAAATATCTGAACTGACCTTCAAATACAAAGAAATATTTGAATCAGCTATAACATGTCGCTGTGGTCGAGTTGGTAGCGGTGCGTGCTATAACTTGATATGCCGGTGAGTTCGAGGTTCGAATCTCAATCAGGGCACGCAAAATCTTTATAATAGAAAAAGTTGTTTCTAATAGCGGTCACCCCTCGGCAGGCAATGGCAAACCTACGAGGGTATTTCTGCCATGAAAAAGCTTCTCATTAAATACATCTGCCGTTTGGAGTCGGATATGACATGGACTGCTATACCAATCTCGAAACGCAAGTCATCGAAAATTTCAAGATGTCTTCATGTTTACCAAGACACTGAAACCGTGAAAAACAAGACGTTGTGACTGCTGAAAATAACGATCCCGAAATTCAGCGGCGACTACTTAAAATATACCTCCTTTTTCGATCAGTTTCGCAACTTGTGGATAGACAGAAAATTCCGACAATTCAGAAAATGTGATAACTTAAGGCCAATGTCTCAGGAGAAGCTGGAATGCTTATAAATCATCTGGCAGACAAAAATGCTGTCTGGATATTTCCAACTGATTTCTATGTATTTAGGTGTTCTGAAAACTAAAACAGTACTCAAAAAATTCCAGAGCGTAAGGTTATTTTACAAAACGCAAAAGTTTATTATAAAAAAGGGTTTTTTTTGGGCTAACTTGTAGGCATTAATAATTATTAATACTATTATAATAGGTATAATTTTATTTTGATTACTGTTTACCATAACTATCATTAATTTCTAAATAAGGAACATACTTTTGCCGGGAGTGTCTTCCTCCTGGTTAAGATATCGTGAGAAGCAGTTTACTTCCTACTTTGCCCAAGAGGACGAGTTGGTTTATTGTACCAATATTAAAGGTTTGATGGATACATTTAAGATCTCATACGACCTAGCAGAGTGGCGTATTTTCATAGATTCTTCAAAAAGAAGCCTTAAGGCAGTTCTGCTTCACAACGGTGGTTTATATACTTCCATTCCTATCGGTCACGCCGTACACCTCCAGGAAACCTACAAGTACTTGGAATCGATTCTTTGAAATTAAAATATAAAGACCACGGTTGGTAAGTGTGCGGTGATTTCAAATTCTTGGGCATGGCGCTCGAACAACAATCTGGGTTTACCAAATTCCCTTGCTTTTTGTGTCTATGGGATAGTAGAGACCGAACAAATCACTGTACCAAATAGTGTTGGCCTCCGAGGGAGCTTAAAGTTGGCGAAAAGAATGTCCTGCATGAAACTTTGGTGCCTCCTCATAAAGTTCTTCTAGATGGAAATTGCTTCAAATACTTAATATCAAAGTTTCCAGGCCTCTCGAAGGCAAAGTTGAAGGAAGGTGTTTTCGTCGGACCAGATATTAGACAGCGTATGGCTGATTCACTATTCATCACAACCATGACAGATCATGAAAGAGAAGGGTGGATCGCCTTTAAAGAGGTCATAAAGAAATGCAATAACAAAGATCCTAACTACAAACAAATCGTCAAAAGAATGTTAAAAGCATTTCAAGCTTTAGGTTGCTTGATGAGTTTGAAAGTACATTTTCTTCATTCCCACCTCGACTACTTTCCAGAAAATTTAGGAGACGTGAGTGAAGAGCAAGGTGAACAATTTCACCAAGATATTAAGGAGATGGAAAAAAATACCAGGGAAGATCAAGCGTTTCAATGATGGTAGACTACTGTTGGACGCTTCAAAGAGACCTTCCAGATGCTTCCCACAAACGAAAATGTACCAAAAGGAGTCTCACTGAGAAAAAAAAATGTGTTTACTGCTTACTAATTAAGGTTTTTTTCATAAATAAATTAGTTTTGTTGCGCAATTATAAATTAAAAATTTTTTTTTTAATCTTTTATATTTTATTTTAAGATGATAACTTGTTTAACATAGACACCTACATTGTCAGAAAACGTGACGTTCTATGACAAAATTAGACTTATTTTCGGGTTCAGCATACCCAAAAACATAAGATATACACAAAAAAACCAAAACTCTCAATTATTTTTTTTTTTTTTGCAGACTTCTGTTATACTATGTTCTGACTGCGCCGTTAACTCGAGTTTATGAGCAATTTTGGAGTTTAACGTCAAACACTTCTCATAAACTCGGAGTTTACCATACAAAAATTTTTTGTCTAACTCGCTTTAAACACCACTTTTTTTTGGTGTTTATGGACGTGCAACCCTTATTTGAACAAATATTAGGCCGCACTGTTGACAAATTTTGGCATTATTGTTTAAAAGTTTTGCTGCCCTGTTTACTGGTTTGACAGTTCATAATTTCAAATACGAGGGCGGTTTGATAGGTCATCGACTTTTGGAATTTCCCGCACAGAAACTTTAATTTCATCATTGCTGCTTTTAACCGCCATCTTATAATAAACTACTAAGTATGCTGATAAAGCAATATTTTTGCGTAAAAAAAACCATCACCTAAATCAAGCAAAGGCTTGATAAATACTATAAGGACCTTGCACAAACAATTTCAATAGTTTGAAATTGAATTACTAAGTTCCGTTGTTGTCGAGGCATCACAAGTGGCACCGAAAGTTCAGGTCGCCCAAAAGTGGTCGTTACACCAGAAATCGTCGTTAGAATCCATGGAATGATATTGGAAGACCGGAGAACGAAAGTGCGTGAGGTGGCTAAGGTTGTAGGTAACCAACTGAGCGGGAACCTCACAACTATCCATCCAGCATATTCTCCAGATTTAGCCCAATGCGACTATTTCCTATTTCTAAACTTGAAGATATGGCTGGGTGGTAAGTGGTTTGGGTCAAATGAAGAGAATATCACAAAAACACATGCTTATTTTAAAAGCCTTGAGAAAAGCTATAATAAAGGAATAAAAAATGGTGTATAGAGTTGAAAGGAGAATATGTTAAGGTATATAACGCTTTTTTGCCGAAAAAATATGTTTTATTCAAAAGTCAATGATTTATCAAACGGCCTTCGTTAATAATTTGTAAACAAAAGGAATCAAATTTCACAAACAAAAATTTCAAATAATGATGCAAAACCACCGTCACCACAAATCGCCGTCTACTATGGAGTTGCCTTCGCATTCAACATTGCTCAGTGTTCCATGCCATCGCAAGCATTATCCAATTATATGCACTTTTTTTTAAACATTTGTAAATAAAGGTACTAATGTATTTTCATAAGCAAAACAAAATTTGTATTTGAAAGTAAATAAACAAATGTCAATTAAACTCAAAGTTTCTTAAACACCTCAATGAGAACGCTTGACAGTTGTTCATAAACTCAAAACCACAAACTCGAGTTTACTGCGCCGTCAGAACATAGTATTATCAAGCTGCGTTAAAATTTGCTACAAGAACGCTACAATAATAAAAGAGTTCTTGCAGCGTCACTATTTAAGCAACCATCCGGTGCGTCTTCAGCTGTACAAATAAAGCAGCTGCATGATGTTACACAAGAATGCTTACATGTATTACAAGACATTTGGGTCAACACCACCGGTCACCAGGTCAAACATTTTTGAAATTTCTCGAAACCCACTTTTAATCAATGAAAGCAATGGGTCACAAAGAAAAAGCCTCCTCAAAGCTGTGTGCTTCGGCTGCCTCATCTAAACAAAATCAGAATGCATGTACATTGTGCAAAAATGGTAGTCATACATTGTTTCGATGCGAAGGTTTTCGAAAAATGACTCCAAATGGGCGCTTAAATCACGCACAAAGGCACAAACTATGCGTGAACTGGTTAAAGGCAGGCCACTCATCCAAGTTCTGCAGCTCAAGGTCATGCTTTAAATTTAATAAAAAATATTATACCCTGCTTCGTCTTGCAAATGCAGCAAACCGAGTCACAAATGATTAAAATGCCTCCACAAGCAAGGTAACATCACCCGTTACAACTGAAGTACTTACAATCGTTAAACCAAAGGCTGCCTCACTCACCTCCATCTACCTTATACGTTCCAATCAGTACAGCGGTAGTAAGCATTAAAACTGATGACACATATATCAAATGTCGTGCTCTGCTAGATTCCGAATCACAAGTAAATTTCATAACTAAACATTTGGTAAAGCGACTTGGCATTTTGATGCAAACGTCAAACATTAATATCAACGGTATTCGAGCAACAAACACTAGAATACAACTTCAACTGACCGTCTCATTACAGTCTCGCATTAATAGCTTCTCAACACGTTTTAAAGCTTTCGACCTCCCTCGTACCATTTCACCACAGCCATCATAACTCATTAACACAAATGAATGGGCGCTCCCCAAAAACTTAGTGCTTGCTCATCCGAATTACAACCGCCCAGACAAATATACTTATTTTTAGGAGCAGAACACTACCACCAGCTACTGGGGATTGGACAAATCAAATTGTCATCACATATTCCAGTTCTACAAAACACCGTTTTTGGATGGATAGTTTCAGGAAAAATAAAGGAGAAGGCTTCGCAAAATGTAAAAACGTCGATCACAGAAATATCCACAACTGAGAGCGGAGTACATCAAATCCAAGGAAGAGTACGAGGCAACTGGACACATGACGAAAATATCAGCAAATTCAATTGTCGCACCAAACTACTTCATTCAACATCATTGCGTATTAAGGCCTGAAATTTCAACAGATTTGTCTTTTTTTATTATTATAACCCAACGGAAACCCACTTTCCCGCCCACCCGGCACGAGGGGCTCAAGCGGCATAACGTACGGATGTTCCTTATATATACAAATCTTTTGTACCGAGTCGTGACAGAAGAAAGTTTGTTAAGCGTCGAGATTCCAAGCTGCTCAGCTACAGAATAAGAATTCATCAGCCGAATACAAAGTTAGACAAATGCAAAGTAAGAAAATTTGACCGTTAGATGCTATTAAGATAGGATAGAACAGTTCTTTTAATTATAAAAAGTGAGTCCGATACATCAAAGGTGCTGGAATGATTGTTAAAGTCTCGGCATAAACCCCGAAACGGTTCATTCAACTCAAAGTTAGATATGCATAGTTTCGGGAGGGTCCATTAAAATTAATTTGCTATAGAAGAAATGGACTTGAGATCCATCCCTTGACTAATTTTATTTTTTTTAAGATTGTATGGCGAATCCCATCGAAGATTTCTCAAAGAAAAAAGTAATAATTGTTTTTGTATTGACTCTAGTTGGTCTGAGTGGACCTGATAACGAGCATAGTTTCAAGAAAAGTGGTTTAAAGTTTCCCGTTGCACGGGAGGGTACATTCAAATTAATTTGCTCTAGAAGAAATGGACTTGAGATCCATCCCTTGACTAATTTTATTTTTTTTAAGATTGTATGGCGAATCCCATCGAAGATTTCTCAAAGCAAAAAGTAAGAATTGTTTTTGTATTGACTCTAGTTGGTCTGAGTGGACCTAATAACGAGAATTCTAAACTATGGAACCATACTCCAGTATTGGTCTTACCAATGAAGTAAAAGTTGTTTTAGTTATATACGGGTCACGGAATTCCATCTACCAACGCTGTGCAAAAGCCAGCACACCCCTTACTTTATTAACTGTGGAACTAATATGAAAATTAAAATTGAGTTTACAATCCATACCAACACCCAGGCCAACAAAACTGTTTACATGTTCTAGGACGTAGTTATTTATTTTGTAGGAGGCCGGCTGAATAGTTCGTCGAGAAAAGCACATAAGTTTACATTTGTTAAGGTTAAGCGGGATATAATTAATGTTGCACCAATTGACTATGATGTCCAAATGCTGCTGCAGCAAGCCGAGGCGTAAGACTTAAAAAATTTAACATCATCCGCGTACATAAATATTTTAGAATACTTTACTGCTGTAGAAATCGGACAAGTCAAATGATTAGTAACAACAGCTTCAAACAACTTCGGGATAGAAGAGAGCTTAGCTATACCACGATAGTTTTCAATAGAAGACCTGATTCCACTTTTATGAAGGGGGATTACGAAAGACTGTTTCCATATTGACACATTTTTTTAGGAAATATGTCGGGCTCATATCAGTGCCGTCCTTGAATGATTCTTTTAAAGATATTCAGTAATGAAAAACATCATATGAAGATATGACTGGAATATTAATAGAGTTATTGGGGCTCAGCTTGTATGGATAGGAAATATAATTATAATTGAATTGAGATTTAAAGAACTGGGCAAATATATTGGCAATAATCTCATTATCACATGACACAGTATTTTGGTATTTCATTGCGGACGAAAATGCATTTACTTTGCGCTTAGTATTAACGAAACCATAGAAAGCTTTCGGGTCGTGGATATTGTTCATTTTCATTTTATTCAAGTATTTTTCACAACACTTTTTATTTAATTCTAGATAGTTATGTCGCAAGACCGAGTACTTAAGACAATCCACATGATGACCTGTACTTTTATATATTTTAAAAGAACGCGATTTTTTATTTTTTAAAGTTCTCAAGTCTTTAGTGAACCATAAAGGGGCTGATTCATCACAAATGCAAGAACCTTTAGGTACATGTTTAAGAAATAAGTTGTAAAAAGTGTTGTTGAAGTCCAAAACATTACGCTCAACATCGCCATTGTGGTAAGGCCAAATTGTTTTAGATAGGTCACAATTTAATTTTTTAAAATTAGCTTTTCTAAAATCGAAGCTATCATTAGAATTAAAAGCTTTCCATCCAGAATCCCGCTCTCCGTCTATGATCTCGTCTGACAATTTAATCGCAGGATGATATATATCCTCAGGTAAAACCAAAGGATCACATCGATTTAAGGAGACCCTAGACGTGTTGTCGACAAAAACCAAATCAAAGACCCTCCCCAACTCGTTTGGTAGGGTTGGGACAGACAAAGTTCAGTCAGATTAAATTCACTTACCACAATCAATGAGTCGGGAGGCGTAAGCATTGAGTCCACAATCCCAAGTAAAGAAATGTGATCACTATATACCGACAAGTCAGACTGAGGAGGTATATAGCAGAGGGCTAAATAAATATAAGACTTACTTAATTGCACTCGTATGCACTTAAATTCAGTAGACTCAATGATAGGGATGTTAACCACTTCAGATGGTAATGAAGAATGGACATCAAAAAGAACACCTTCACCGACCCTGCACTCTCGATCATTTCTGTAAACATGAGATTCACTGCAAAGGATCTCCGAATCAGAAACGTGAGGCTTAAGCCAAGTTTCAGTGAAAGCTGTAATGTTAAAGTTACAGTGATAACTCTTCAAAAGTAAGTAAGTTCGTTTGGTATTCAAGCCTCTAACATTTTGGTAATAGATCTCAAGTTTGGTTTTCATCAGTTTTTTGACTCCGGATTCGGATGAGTAATTTTTGCTAAGTTTTGATTAGCTATGTTAGCTTTGAACTCGAATTCGCGAACAAAAGCCCCAGTCGGCCAAAAAGAGCTATTTAAAAGTATATTACAGTTTTCGGAAGTTACATCGATTTTAAACGAAGACATGTTTCTTTTGTAATTCAAGTTAAATTTCCTGATAGTTATGTCATCAGTTTTAACCTTAGATAAAATGTGAAACTTAATATCCTCATCTGTGGTATCACTGGAAAATCTTGACATAAAAATAGATTTTCTCTGAGGAACCACAACCAGCCTCCTAGCAAGCGCCGCAGAACCCCCAGCAGAATTTTTGCTTTCGCTGCTTTCCTTTTGAACTGATCTCTGTGCAGCAGCTTTTGATGTTGAAGGTTCAACAACCTGGGGACAAGGTGAGGAGAAACTAATCAACGCCCCTGAAGGAGAAGAAATAATTGTCGTCGGAATAGGATTTGGTTCAGCTTTAGCAGACGGACTCGTTAACACGTTTCCGTTTACTATTACGGCTACTACGTATACTCGTATTTTTAAGCATTTAAAAGAATTAAATACGGTTTCGTAGCATTTGAATTTTTCCGTAAGAACATTTAGCTCCTTACCAATCTCAGAGAAGCCGTTCCTACTCTGCCTAAAAAATTTAAAAAGATCAACTTCAGTTGACCTACATTTCAGGCAAGACCAGCGGACACCCTTACCATCATCAATCAAATCTAACACTCTACCTGTCAATCCAGCACACTTCATGTGGGCAAGCCCATCGCAAAGCCAGCAAGACACAAAGCGTTCAGACCAACTCTTAACTTTTCAGTTAGGATAATTACAAGACATTAATTAGAATTAAAATTACAATTTATAGGACTAACAGAAAAAAGGATCTAACAATCGTAAGCAGTTTAGCAAAAAAGCAGTATAGAAGTCGGTAAGGCAGTTAGAACAGTTTCGGATACACTGTTTTATTGACATTTAACAAATCACGCAAACAGCTGTGAAAGCTAGATGGAGAAACAAAGAAGAGATCGCGCACAAACAGCAACAACCGCAAATGCAAATACAAACAATTGGCAACAACAACTGTAATACAAGCAAAATGATGACTCGGCACACAACACAACAAAGATTAAAATGAGATTGTTTAAAAATCAATGATAATTAAATAAATATTGCACCAAATCACTCTATACTTAGCTTGAACTGCACAAAATTGATTTAATCACAATTTAATAAAATGTATATTAATTATTTTGATATTTAACTTGTATTATAACAACATTTGTAAGCGATCAAATTGAACTTAACCGCACAGCTTGACGTTTGCGTATTAACATTGATATTGAAAAGTTTACCGTCAAATTTTAATATCAGCAGAAGACCCTAAGTTTCAACTTATCATTTGGAGAACGGATACCACAAAACCTATAACATATTATCAACTTAATACTATTACATATAAAACAAGAGCTGCTCCGTACCTGGCCACCAAACGTTTCAAACAAATTGCTGTAGAAAACGCTACCCGCTACCCATTGGCCTCCCATTTTCTCCAAGAGAAATTTTATGTTGATGATTACTTAGGGGGAGCAGATAGACCAATGACTGCCGTACATATGCAGGAACAGCTCACCAAAATCATGAAATAAAGTGGATTTAATTTACGTAAATGGTGTGCAAATCATCCACAACTACTGCAAAATATTCCTCAAGCTGATCAGGATATATATTTAGACTTAGAAAGCCAAAAGTTGACTCCATTAAATCCTTAGGACTCACCTGGCTTCCGAAGGCAGACAAGCTGTCAGTAAAGGTAAACATCGAGGAAGTGAAAAAGGTCACCGTAACTTCTAATCTGGCAAGGCTCTTCGATCCACTAACAATCCTGTCACTGATTGTTGTCACGGAAAAAATGTTTACCCAAGAGCTATGGAAAGTATAGATTGGGATCAAGCACTACCCAAATAATTGCACACAAGATGGCTCACATTTTGATCGGAACTGGAAGAATTGAAGACGCTACAAATATAACGCCATATTTTTAACGAAGGACTTCCTGAAAATTTACAATTTTTACCAGCTGATATTCTGTCTCAAGGAATGTCTCCAAGGGCACTGAAAGAATCGATGTTATGGTTTTATGGACCCTTATTTTTACATTGCAAGAAATCTATCTGGCCTCCAACGTTTAACGCTTTTATTTACAAAATCAATCAGAAAAACTCTATCCATCGACTACAGCGAATTGTTGGATACGTTTTGCGCTTCATCAATCACGCGGGACAAAAAAGGTCTTGCAAAAACTCTTGAGAGTCATAACGGCAAAAGAACTAAATCAAGCGCGGGTTATAATTATCTCACAAATGCAAGTATCAGAATTCAAAGATGTAATAAAACAATTAAAAGGCACAACGAAGTACAAGGACCAAGCAGCAGTATTTCAAACCTTACACCGTTTTTGGACAAAAACAGGCTTATTCGTGTCGGTGGTAGATTGGAACCTTCATCATTGGCGTATGACCAAAACACCAACTGCTTATTCCATACAATGACCCGATTTCAAAATTAATCTTTGAACCCTCTAAGGAATTGTTCGACAGCGGATTTGGCCAATAAATGGAAAGAGCATGGTACGAGCAACAGTTCATCGCTGTACGACCTGTACTTAGGCTAAACCAGAGTTATTCAATCAATTCATGGGAAATTTACCTTCCATACGAGTAACACTATTCATTTGTAATTGCTGGTGTAGATTATTGTGGCCCAATAACGATGACACAACGATGAAACTGAAAAAACTCAACAGCAGTCAAATCAAATCGACCCACAAGTAGAAGTAGAGCATTTCACTTCATCAGACGACAGTCCAAGAGCTAAAAGCAGAAAACGGCAACTTCCACCTTAACTACACTACTGATTGCTCTACTCGCACTTCCGCTCATTTTTGCAAAATATATTGTGATAACAGAAATTGTTTCCAACAATAGACTACATTTTGAAAGGATCGGCAATACAAGAATGTCTCGATCAGAAGACAAGAGACGGCTATGTTTTCAAATGGCACGACAGTACTCCGATATTTATGCAGTCTCATGACTCAAAAATCAACCTGTATTAACGTTTTACGAGCTCAGCCTAACGGAACTAAAAGAAGAAAACATTTTGCTTTGAGAAATGAGAGACAAGCGTGGCGCTATAAATATTGCCGGCAACATTGCAAATTCACTTTTCGGTGTTTTGGATTCTAATTATGCAGACGATATGTCAAAGAATATAAAAACTCTCAAAGAAAACGAGGCTCATCTTCATTTTCTCCTAAAGAATTAAACTTCAATTGTAGATGCTACTCTTAATGTATTTAAACAAAACGAACAAATAATCAAGGATAAATTTGACAACTTGGATGCTCAGATGACAGAAATTACATCAACTCACTGCACTATCTGGTTCGCAAAACAGAAAAAACAGCACAATGTTGTTGTCCCTATCGCAACTGCAATCAGAACTGTTGAGGGTGCGGAATCATCTTTCTATATAGCTACAGGGGCATTAGCAGATCATCATGTTATCTTTCAAATATCAGCTCCTTTGTGTGTTCCGGAGACTTGAGAATTACTCAAACCTCATCCCATTGAAACCCTAATCAATAATTCTTTCTTTTTAATTAAGCCATGCAGTTACATGATAGCAATAAACGCGCATAGAGATCAATATTTCGTCTTGACTATAAATAAATTAAGATCATGCAAAACAATAACAAGATTAATTTTTATGCCCCTACATGCAATCAAAATTCAATGCAGATACGAACAAATGCTTATGTGAAATTTCACTTCTTAATAATAGCACTCGCACTAACTGCAACATTGTGCCCTCCATAAACTATGCTCTGCTAACACAACTTGAGCACAATAACCAACAGATGTACACGATGCAGCATCCCACTCGCGTTAATGCTGTTTGCGGACAAACCCATTCTCAGCTCACTTTGAATGGTTCTGGGATTCTTAAAATAAGTTCAGATTGCACACTCAAGCTCAAATCGATCATCATTCATCATTCCACATCGCTGCAATCATCATACACCGGAACCACAAACATTAGTAGACAATGTCAGATGAAATATTATTTGAGAAACTTCATCAAGGCTTACGTTAATCACATCAAAAACATCTCCGATATTCAAGACAAGCTATACTACAGGTATTGGCCGAATTTCCCATGCAAATTAGATAAATAAAATATCATCATGCAGCGCTTGCTTACTCCGCCCTTGTTCTGGTGACGGGATTAATCATGCTTCTCATCTATAAAAAAATTCGATTCCGGAGGATGGACCTGAATCAGCAACCACGTCCAGCAGCACGTCAGCATATTCCGCATTCAGATTTTTTCGTAACTGTTACATAAGGCCTTAATTGAATGTGTTTCAAATAAGCATTAAAAATAAATTTATATTGAATAATCCTAATGTTAAGGTCGCAGACCAAAAAACATGGTAAGCCAGTATAAGGTTAAAATTTACTTAGTAATAATATTAAAAATAACAATAATCAAGATAAGTGATAGTACGTTTTTAAAAATTTTTAAAATTCCATATGTGCATATGTTCACATGCATGCACATAAGTATGTTTGTATGAAATTCAAATAAGCAGAAGATAGCGTTCAATTGCCTTACACTACCTTTAGTGCAATTCTTAACGTCACCGCACCTACATAAGTATATACAAATGATTAATATAAAATAAAATTATTTTGTAAGCTCAGAACGTAAAGTGAAAATCAGCACTTTTGGTTTGTTTTTCGCCAATGAATTATTGTGTTGTTGAATTGCATTTATGTTACTGAATATTGCTAAAACCATTGTCAGCAATTTTATATTGGTTTCTGCAATTGAATCACTTTATGTCATATTGTAGAATTGCATTATTAGTACTCAATAATGTCAAAACTATAATCAGCAATTATTTTGTATATAAGCCAATGCTTCCGATATTCAAGACAAGCTACACTACCAGGTATTGACCGAATTTCCAAAGCAAATTAGAAACATAAAATATCATAATGCTGCGGTTGCTTACTCCGCCCTTGTTGTAGTGACTAGATTAATCATGCTTCTCATCTATAAAAAAATTCGATTCCGGAGGATCCAACCACGTTCAGCAGCACGTCAGCATATTCCGCAGTCAGATTTTGCTCTAACTGTTACATAAGCCCCTAATTGAATTTGTTTCAAATAAGCATTAAAAATAGATTTATATTAAATTATCCTAATGTTAAGGTCGTAGACCAAAAACCATCGTAAGCCAGTAGAAGGTTAAAACTTACTAAGTAATAATATTAAAAATAACAATAATCAAGATAAGTGATAGTTCGTTTTTTAAAATTGTGCTAGGTCAGTTTTTAGCCAAAAGAAATATGTTTAAAACAAAATAAGTATAAATACATATATTTTGGTAATTGGCACTCTCTTCTGTTTCTTAGTTGAGCAGGACTCAACGGGCGGGCGTATGTTCATACTTCACCAAGAATTTCTTTCCATATGAGCATATGTTCACATGCATGCACATATGTTTGTATGGAATTCAAATAAGCAGAAGATAGCGTTAAACTACCTTACACTATCTTTAGTGCAATTCTTAAGGTCACCGCACCTATGTATATACAAATGATTAATATAAAAAAAAATTGTTTTGTAAGCTCAGAACGTAAAGTGCAAATCAGCACTTTTGGTTTGTTTTCGCTAGTGAATTATTGTGTTGTTGAATTGCATTTATGTTACTGAATATTGCTAAAACCATTGTCAGCAATTTTATATTAGTATCTGCAATTATAATATAATAATATAATAATAATAATTAATAGTACTCAAAAATGTTAAAAACTATAATCAGCAATTCTTTAATAAATGTGTGAGGATTTGTAAAACTAACCAATTGTGACGTTTATTCCTTATCGCTCTCCATTGTAACCAAGTTCCAAGTGCTTGTGTTATAATATATAAAATTGTGCTGGTGCTACTACCTTGACACGATAACAAACAATTAATGTTACCATTTGCAACCAAGTTCCAAGTGCTTGAGTTGCATATTATCAAATTGTCCTGGTGCTACTGCCTTGACAATCCATCACTAACTGGTGACTGGCAAATAGCTTTCACTCAGATAATAAATCAACAACATTTTATTCTGGTGAACCACCAATGAATCTTACTTACTTACTTAATTGGCGCATTAACCGCCTAAGCGATTTTGGCCGAGGTCAACAAAGCACGCCAGCTGTCCCTATCTCGTGCTAACTGGCGCCAATTGGAAATCCCAAGTATAGCCAAGTCTTTTTCCACTTGGCCTTTCCAACGCAGAGGAGGTCTTCCTTTTCCTCTGCTACCACCCGCGGGTACCGCGACAAAAACCTTCAGGGCTGGAGCTATTTCATCCATTCGAACGACGTGACCTAGCCAGCGGAGCCGCTGATTCTTAATCCGCTGCACTATATCTACGTTATTGTACAGCTCGTACAGCTCATCGTTCCATCGAACGCGGTATTCGCCGTCGCAAAGACGCAAAGGTCCATAAATCTTTCGAAGAATCTTTCTCTCGAACACTCCATGAGCCCTCTTATCTGATGTTGTCATCGTCCATGCTTCTGCGCCATACAATAGGACGGGCATGATGAGAGACTTATAGAGTATGGTTTTTGCCCGTCGAGAGAGGACTTTACTGTGCAATTACCTACTCAGTCCGAAGTAGCACTTGTTGGCAAGAGAGATTTTCCGTTGGATTTCAAGGCTGACGCTGTTATTAGTGTTAATGCTGGCTCCTAAGTAAACGAAGTTCTCAACTTTTTCAAAGTTATAACTGTCAAAGTTATAACTAGTCGTGTTTTAGGGAGGAGCTTGGAAATCAGAACTCGGCGCCACCTAGAATATGATCCACTCAAGCCATTGATGAGGCAGAACATATTTTAACAACTGTCCTACGTGATAGTTTGGATAAGGCCTGTCCGACACTTCTAAACCGCACGCCTGTTCCCTGGTGGAAGAAGCAGCTGCAGAAGATAAGAGGTGAGTCGAAAAAATATCTTAACCGGGCCCTCAAAACTAATCTTGAGATGGACTGGGAACAATATCGCTGCACGCAAAGAGAGTATAAGAGGCTTATTCGCTCTGCGAAAAGGGACTCTTTTAAGAAATACTGCAGCGGGATTGAAACCTTGGGTGAAACAGCTAGACTGGTAAAAGTTCTGAAAAATTACCAATCCGTAAAGCTGGGTTCGCTCAAGAGGCCTGATGGCTCCTTCACAGAAACCAGGACTGAGATTTACTCTCTTCTTCTAGATACTCATTTTCCTGGAAATCAGGTGATGGTTACGTCTTCTTCTCCCTCGACAGGGGAGGGAGGGAATTCGAGAACCACAGCGACAAGTTATGACTGGTTTGTTGCCAGAACTGTGGCGAGGGAGAATGCCATGAGATATGCTATTGAATATTTTGGCAGTTTCAAATCGCCCGGTCCTAATGGCATCTCACCTATTGTACTTAAAGAAGGTGTCGAGTTCGGGTTGGCGACCTTTAAAAATATTTTCATAGCGTCGCTCGCACTTGCTTATATACCACAATCTTGGAGGCTGGTAAATGTCGCCTTTATACCAAAGGTTGACAAGGACGACTACGCTAGCCCCAGAAGCTACAGACCTATTAGCATGACATCATTCATGCTAAAATGTCTGGAAGGATTAGTAGAGCTACGCATTCGTATGGAGGCGCTGTCATCACATCCTCTGCCTTTGCATCAACATGCCTATCAGGCGGGAAAATTCTATGAGATGGCTTTGCAAAATCTGGTGGCCAGAGTTGGCGAGGTGGTCGATAAGAAACAGTTCGCCCTGGGCATCTTTGTAGACATTGAGGGTGCTTTTGACAACGCCAACTTCAATGGCATGTGCACTGCTGCTCTACGGCATGGGGTAGATCCTTCGATGGTAAATTGGATTCGTTCAATGCTGGCGCAGCGGATTATCAAGATTCAGGCAGAAGGGGATCAATACCTAAAGTGCGGAGTAAATAAGGGTTGTCCTCTGGGCGGTGTTCTTTCCCCTTTACTCTGGTGCTTGGTAATTGACTCTCTTCTTGTCACTCTTGATGACTCGACTATCTACGCTCAGGCCTATGCAGACGATGTGGGGCCTGTCTAGGCACAGGCCCATCTCTGTCGGCTGTTTGCAGGAAAGAGCAGACAATACTGAATAAGGTTGACACCTGGTATGACGATAATGGACTATCCGCAAACCCAACCAAAACTAGTGTTGTTCTCTTCAATAGGCGGAGAAGGTTGGATGGCCTCATTCCTCTCACACCTAAGGGAGTCACAATTCAGACTTCTCCCGAAGTGAAGTATCTAGGAGTAATTCTGGATGCAAAACTGTCGTGGAAATCTCACGTAGAGCACAAGACCTCTAAAGAATTGGCAGCCTTCTGGCAGTGTAAACGGGTCTTCGGCAAAACGTGGGGTCTATCACCAAAGGGTACCCTCTGGATATATACCTCTATGATCAGACCCATAATCAGCTATGCTTCAGTGGTATGGTGGAGCAGACTCTCAATTAATAGCGTGGGGGACCTGCTTGCTAAACTTGAGAGAACAATCGCTGTGTGCTGTACAGGGGAATTCTCTACAACACCTGGTGCCGCTCTTGACGCATTGCTCACTTACCGTCACTTTGTATATTCATACGTGGGTAGGCCTTAAAGACCACCTGCAGACTTAAAAGAAACGGAGATTGGCAAAAAACGGAGTGGGGCGAGGCGGAAATTGCTGGCGGCAGAGATATAGACACTTGCGCCTTTTCAATGCCACAGGATAGTCAGCCACCGTTTCCTTTGCTGATGAGACTCTATAACGTTGAGTTTCCTGAGGCTGAATGCTGGTTTAATGTCAACACTGAGCCCGGTCTTATTAGTTGTCGGATCTTTTCTGATGGCTCCAAAACTGACTCTGGGTCAGGATCTGGAGTTTTTATAGAAGATAATGAGGATAAGCTTCACTTTTCTCTTGGGGAATATGCCTCGGTCTTCCAGACCGAGATATTTGCAATTCTCAAGGCCATGGACTACGTGGTGGAAAATAGGTGGAGGGGGAGGAGTATACGTGTCTGTAGTGAAAGCCAAGCTGCACTTAAGGCATTGGCCAGCCCTCTAACTACTTCCAAACTAGTTTGGCAATGCAAGTCTCGACTAAACTAGTACCTGGAAATGAGACATCTGACCATTTTGCCAGAATTGGCTCGGATCAGTTGTTCCTTGGCCCGCAGCCAGCTATAGCACTCCCACCTAAATATGTGAGATAGGAGATAGTCGCGCTATAGAAGTGTTGAAAATAAATCCGAAATTATACTAGAAATAGGAAGTGTTAAGTAGGCCTTCACCACGCAACATACCCCAGAAGTGAAAGATAGTCCCCTTTGGCTATCCTAGTGTCAGTCATACTGGTACTCCACGCGAAAATATTAGTTTTCGCCTAACAAGGTGCTCCTTCCTTTCTTTTTTCTTCTTTTTTTGGAAAATTCGCTCGAAAATTTTTTACTTATTGAGGAAGCATCGAACATGCCCCCATGAGATTGAAACGCCCTGCATGGCTCACGCTAGCAGAAAAAATACGTGAGTTCAACGTTATGATGGATGATGGCAAAAGAAGGTCAGTCAACCAACAGATGCGTGACATTATTTCGGAGCTGTCGTCTCTATTCGACAAGGTAACAGTAAATGCCCCAGTAGAAATGATAAATATAGCCTCGCAAACAACCCCGAGAGCCACCATGGGCAAGAAAACAAATGGAGAAAGTAGCAAAAAAACGAAGCAGCGGCACCTATAAGGGCAAGAAACAAAAAAGTTGGCCCCCTTAAACCATCAGAAGCCCAAAAGGAACCTCAATGGAAAACTGTGTTGCCTAAATCAAAGAATAATAGAAAGGCGGTGCGCCCAGATGCGCTTATTATAAAGAGTTATAGCGGGGGAACATACGCAGATATACTCAAAGCAGTGAAAAGCGACCCACAACTTAAAGATGTTGGAAGTATGATAACGAAAGTGCGGAAAACGGCTGGCGGAGATCTCATACTCCAATTGGCGAAACCCACAGATGCACATACTGAAGAGTTAAAACTTGCGGTTTCAGCAGCGCTAGGCGATAAAGCCTCGGTTCAGACGCTAACAGCGGAAACCTCTATAGAATTAGAGACCTTGATGAACTTACAAGCAAACAAGAGCTTTGTACTGCGCTAGAGAAAGAGTTTGATAGAATACAGTTTGCCAAAACATGCGTGAAGTCCTTAAGGAGCGCCTATTGCGGGACTAAAACAGCAACTCTCCTCCTTCCTATTACAGTTGCAAACAAACTGATATCCGCGAGTAAAGTGCGTGTTGGGTGGGTAATCTCCCGTATGCGAATGAAAATCCAGCCAATAAAATGTTTTAAATGTCTAGAGTTTGGCCACCTTGCTAGAAATTGCAAGAGTGCGTTTGATCTAAAGAATGCATGCTTCAACTGCGGAGAGACAAATCACAAAGCAGTAGAATGCAAAAAGGAAGTGAAATGCGCAATATGCTCACGAAGAAACTCACCCCAAGTGAAGCACAGAACTGGTGGCAGAGAATGTCCCTACTATTTGGAGGCGTTAAAAAAAGCCCGAACACAATGAAACTGCTGCAATTAAATTTAAATCATTGCAAAGCTGCGCAAGAGCTTCTGGGGCAGACGGTAATAGAAAAAGATATTGACATAGCCATATTAAGCGAACCGTATAAGGTTGGAAATGCCCCACTGTGGGTTAGCGACGCAAACCAAAAATCAGCTGTATGGAGCTGCGTCAAAAGGCCAGTTGTGATTGAGCAACTAAAGGAGGAAACAGGTTTTGTCTGCGTGCGAGTGTCTGATCTTGTTTTATACAGCTGCTATATACCACCTAGTTTTAATCTTGCTGAATTTGAAAACGTCCTAGACAATCTGGTTGACGACGCGATAGCCAGATCATCAGTCGTTATTGCCGGCGACTTCAATGCATGGGCCCGAGAATGGGGCAGCCGTTGGACAAATGCTAAAGGAAGGGCACTGCTCACGGCTCTATCATCATTAGAATTAGCTCTGTTAAACACAGGCGATAAACTTACCTTCCAAAGAGATGGAAGGGGGTCTAGAAGAGCGTCATGGCAAGTGTGCGAAGATTATACACACAGCGACCATCAGGCAATAATATTCTCGATAAAAGATAAAGTAGGGGAAGAAAACAACAAAAGGGCGAAATTAGTTGGCTGGAAGATGCATACGCTCGATGAAGAAGCACTTAAGGTAATGATAACAGACATAATGCTACCACAAGGAGCGATAAACACGGCAAATCATTTAATGCATAGTATTAAAGAAGCTTGCGAGGCCTCTATGAGAAAAAAGTCTGTTTCGTCCAGACGAGCACCAGTGTACTGGTGGAGCGAGGACATTGCGGATCTGCGCCGGCAATGCAATAGAGCAAGGCGAAACTACCAGAGAGCCAGAAGAAATAGTCTAAATTTTATAGAGCAGCAAAATGCGTACAAAGAAAAAAGAACGGCACTGAAAAGAGCAATAAAAACCAGCAAGATAAATTGCTTCAGAAGACTATGTGACAGCGCAGATAAAGACCCGTGGGGCTTAGCATACAAAATGGTGACCCAAAAGCTACAAAAATCGATTCAACCGCAGATAACATGCCCAAAAAGCTAGAAAATATAGTGAGTGTTCTATTCCCAGCCCAACTGCCGTTTGAACGGGAAAAATGTGCCCCTAAAATAAATGAAACACCGGCAAACACACCAGGAGAGGTTCAATTGGCCGTCAAAGGCTTGAAAGACAAAAAGGCACCTGGCCCTGACCTTGTTCCAAATCGCATTTTAAAACTAGTTGCTAATACCAACATAGAAGCCCTTGTCAGAACATATAACGAATGTCTAAAAGATGGTACGTTCCTCCAATATGGAAGCGCCAGCGATTGGTTCTCCTACCGAAAACTGGAAAACCTCCAGGGGACCCTTCAGCTTATCGGCCAATTTGCATGCTGGACACAGCCGGTACATTGCTGGAGCGAATTATAACCAACAGGCTGATAAATGAAATTGAGAAAGGTGGAAACCTCGAAGAAGCGCAGTTTGGATTTAGAAAAGGGAGATCAACTGTAGATGCAGCTATGCTGGTGAAGAAAATAACAGAAGAAGCAATCAGTGGAACAAGGTGGAAAGGTGGATAAAGAGAATATTGTCTGGTAATCACGCTGGATGTTAAAAATTCGTTTAATTCCGTAAGCTGGGAAAAAATTGCCGAAGCTCTCTGTGGTTTTCAAGTACCGATATATCTGCGGAAAATATTAAGTAACTACCTAGAAGATAGCGTACTTATTTATGAAACAGCCGAAGGCACCAAAAAATGCAACATTTCCGGAGGAGTACCACAAGGATCTGTTCTGGATCCACTACTCTGGAATATAATGTATGATGGCATTCTGCGTTTGAAAATACCAGGGGGTTTGAAAATTATTGGTTTTGCGGATGATACACATAGCTCTAATAATCGTGGCCAAGCACGTAAAAGATGTCGAGCAAAGGGCAAGCCTAACAATTAAGCGAGTTCAAACTTGGTTGAAGGATGCTGGCCTCCAGCTAGCCCAACAAAAAACCGAGGCAGTTTTAATAAGTGGCAGAAAAGCTCGTGAAGTCATTAAAATAAAAGTTGGGGACATGAAATCGTCTCGAAACCTGTCCTCAAATATTTAGGCATAACGTTCGACGCTAGGTTGACATTCAAGCCTCATCTAGAATATGCAGTTGAGAAAGCAGAAAAAGTTGCAGCGGCGCTCTCACGGCTTATTGTGAATAAAGTAGGTCCTAGGCAACAAAGCAGATGGCTATATGCAAGCGTGATACGGTCTGTACTTCTGTACGGTGCACCAATTTGGTCGGCTGCGCTCGAAAAGACTTCGTACGCACGAGAGATAAGATCATTATATCGCCTCTGCGCGATCAGGGTGTGTAGCGCGTTCAGAACAACGTCCGAAGAAGCAGCGCTGGTAGTGGCCGGGCTTTGTCCCATAGATATCCTGGCAAAAGAGGTTGTGGCACCCTCAACAAATAAAGTAAGACGTGAAGCGGTGAGGCAGAGTTGCTTGGAGAGTTGGCAGAGGCGATGGAGTGCAGCAAATAAGGGACGCTGGACCTTTAGGTTGATTCCCAGTTTAGAGAAATATGACAAATATTTTATAAAAGTGAATAAATTCGAAAATCCGATAATTGTAAAAGTTGGAGATGGTCGTGCATTAAAAGCTACTAGTGTTGGAGATATAAAAACTAAATTTGTAACGAAGTTTAAAGAAACTGAAATTGAATTAAAAGATGTATTGTTTGTTAAAGAAATGGATAGGAATTTAATGAGTTTTGGGAAAATTGCAAATAAAGCAAAAATTATTTCGATGGGGAATATATCAAAAATTTGTACTAGAGAAAATGATCTGATTGCTATTGCTAATAAGGAAAATAATTTGTATAAAATAAATACTGTTATAGAAAAAAAAGAAAATTATGTATCAGAAAATGCAAATAATGCTACGACTTTGAAAGAACGAAATCATAGAATTTTGGGGCATGTAAATTTCAAATATTTAGATATTTTGAGTCAAAGAAACTTACTCGAAGGTTTACCAAGAAATTTAGGGAGCGAATATTTGAAGTGCGGTACGTGTGTACAGAATAAAATGACGAAAACGAGTTTTGAAAATGTTGTATCTTTGATAACTCCTAGCCGATGTTTTGCTTTACGTTAATAGATACACGTTTAGTTATTTATTCGGATAATATATATGTTCTTATATTAAATACAAAAGAGATCAAACGCTTAACTTATTTATTAATTATTAACTACTCGTATCGTACTGCGATCTGCTCACTCAGCGGTTTTGACAACCAACGACTATATGCCAATCTTGTGGGTGTTGCCACAGTATTCGTTAGATAGCAACGCTGCCACCTTTGATGGTTTGTGATAATGCTCAACATCCCCCTCTGTTACAGAAAACGTTCGGGTCGTCTACGTGTTCGGTTAGATCTGCGTAGCAGTGGACGCTGTTCATCTGTCGTCTGTCGCGATGCGATACGTTGTGGCTGGAACGAAGTGACATGGTGCATAGGCTCGATATCTTCAAGATGTTCTGGTCCTTGCGCCAAGTTATCTTCGCTAAATCGTTTACGAAGTTGATTTATATGGGAACGAATCAAATCTTTACGTCGTGGTGATTTGATAAGGATGTTGTAAACGACTTACTACGATAAGTCTTCACATATACTTTATCACCTTTGTTGAACTTACGTGGTAACGCGCCGTGTTTTTTTATTGAACGCGTTTTCCATCGTTGTGTTTTTGTTTTGAGTACATGGCTCATGACTTTTGAGAAGATCAAGAGGTGTCGACAGCTTTCTTCCAATGAAACACTTTGCGGGTGATTTTGTATCCGGTGCGTTTTCATTTGGTGTAGCACGGTATTGTGATAAAAATAAAGATAAGTTGTATTTATCATCTGTATTGGACTGATCGTATGCTTTGCTTAAAGCTGTCTTGATGGTGTCCACAAAACGTTCCGCTTGTCCATTTGATTGCGGATGATAGGCAGGACTGTAGGTTTGCCTTATACCTCTCTCCTCACAAAATTGTTTAAAAATAGCGCTGGTAAACTGCGTAGCATTATCTGAGACCAATGTTTTCGGCTGTCCATAGCGGCTTATGAATTCGTGTAGGTAGTTTAGAATTTCTTTTGATGAAATTGTTGTTGATTGAACAACTTCCGGCCATTTTGAATAAGCGTCGACCATGACCAAGTAGTATTTTCCCCTTACTGGCCCCGCAATATCGACATGCACTCGCTCTAATGGTGCTTCTGGTATTGACCATGAACTTAGAGTTGCTTTAGCTGGCGGTTTTGATACGCTTGCGCAGTTTGAACAATTCTTTACGAAAATTTCGATGTGGGCATCAATTTTTGGCCAGTACACGTATGAGCGTGCTAGAGACTTCATACGTTTGCTTCCCTGGTGTCCTTTATGAAGTTGCTTAAGAACACGTCGTTGAAATTTTAACGGGATTACAAGTCTGTCTCCGTACATGAGACAATCTTGAATGCTGCTTATTGAATCTTTGCGATTGTAGAAGGCCTGACGTCGGTAGAGAGGTTTTTAACTGATGTCGGCCAACCATGTTGTACGTATTCGTTGACTTCCTGTAATGTTGTGTCAGACATGGTTGCTGTTCGAACCATGTTGAAGGTTACTGGAAGGTTTTTGATGTTTTCTTGCAATATCGTCGAGACTTCGTTTTACACTGATACTTGTGCTACAACAATCTCTCCATCGTGTTGCTAGTGTTTGTCAATGAGACGTGAGAGTACATCAACATTTCCAAACTCGGTTGTTTTGACATACTGAATGTTGAAATCGTAACTCATCAAAACTAATGCCCATCGTTGTAAACGATTTGCTGTGTGAGTTGGAATACCTTTCGTTGATCCGAAAATTGCAAGTAAAGGCTTATGGTCTGTTAGAAGCGTGAACTTGCGACCATAGATCATCCTATGAAACGTGGTGCAAGCGTAGACTAATGCTAAAGCTTCTTTTTCGATCTGGCTGTACTTTTGCTCTGTGGATGTTAGAGTACGCGAAATGTGATGAACCACTTTGTCTGCTCCGTTTGGCATTTTATGAAAAATTTGTGCTCCGATTCCTACTGTCGATGCATCGGCTGCTACGATTATTGGTAATGACGGATCGTAATGTGTAAGTAGCAAATCGGACTCAAGAATTGTTTTGAAGTCGGTGAACGCTTTTTCACAGTTGTTGTTCCAGATCCATTTAGCGTCACGTTTGAGTAACTCATCTAAAGGATGGCGTAGTTTACTCATAATTGAACGAATTTGCCGTAATAATTTATCGCTCCTAAGAAGGATCGTAACTCCGAAACATTTGTTGGTCGTGGCATGTTCCGAATAGCGTAGATTTTTGTTGGATCTGGATGAATACCATTACTGTCAATGATGTGACCAAGATATTTGATAGTTGTCCGAAAAATTTCGCATTTAGGCCAATTTATTCGGAGATTGTGCTCTTGGAAGCGTTTCATAACTTGCATAACTAAATCGTAGTTTTGTTGTGTCGTAGACGTTGCAATTATGACGTCGTCTAAATAAGCTATATGTACCTCCATCTAATCCAGAAAGAACAGTTTCGATAGCTTTTTGAAACGCACCTGGTGCTGAATTTACACCTGGTGGAAGGCGGTTGAACTGAAACAATCCTTTATGTGTGTTGATAGTGAGCATCTTCTTCGACACGTCGTCCACCTCGAACTGTAGATAAGCGTCAGACAAATCAATTTTGCTGAAAACTTTACATTGCGACATCTTTTCAAAAATTTTATCTGCGTGTGGTAATGGATATAAATAACCCAGTGGAGTAGTCTGCACAGATTCGAATTTGTTTATTCGGTTTACGAACCACTACTATTGGTGCTGCCCACTTTGAGTGTGTAATTGGCGTCATGATATCGGCTTCTTGTAGACGGTTTAACTCTTGTTCTACTGCTGAAAGTGCTGCATAAGGGACTGGTCGTTTAGGCCTAAAAACTGGAGTAGAGTTTGGCTTAACTTCCTAGTTGACCTTAAACGTTGTGCAATGTCCTGTGGATTTGTGTAATACCGTTGGAAACTGCTTGTTAATAGCTGTGAAAAATTCATCTTTGTTAATATTAAAAATTTCCTTCTTATCTGATGCTGCTGCGATTTTGTTGTAGATTGAACGTATGGGTTTGTCCCAATACCCAAATTCATTTATTAAGTCGATTCCAACTAAAACTGGAGTAGAGTTTGGCTTAACTTCCAAGTTGACCTTAAACGTTGTACAATGTCCTGTGGATTTGTGTAATACCGTTGGAAACTGCTTGTTAATAGCTGTGAAAAATTCATCTTTGTTAATATTAAAAATTTCCTTCTTATCTGATGCTGCTGCGATTTTGTTGCAGATTGAACGTATGGGTTTGTCCCAATACCCAAATTCATTTATTAAGTCGATTTCAAAAACGTTTAGATTTGGAAGAGTAGATACGAAAATGGTGCTTTTATGTGAAGCGTCTTTATGTTGTATTGTTGAAATAAATTCAACCATATTAGGAATACGTTGCTTCAGTGTACAAGATGCGATCCGGCTGGATTGATGCAATTTAGGGCTGCCAAGTTTTTCCCAATTTGCCTTCGATATAATCGTGATATCGGCTGCAGTGTCGAATTGTAATTTTAGCTTATTTGACATTATCTCAACCGTGATATACTTCCGTTGTGGCGTGTGAACGTGTACACAATTTACACTCGCTGTAGCTGCGATTACTTTAGCGCGAAAATTTTGTTTAAATGTATTTGAACGACGAAAACTGCTTGATGCGCGCTGCTTTGATACGCGTTGCATATTTTTATTTGATGATTTAGAGTTGCAACATGTGCAGTACCCTTCTCTGTGACCAATTTTGCCACACTCTTTGCACTTGTTATTTGCGTATGTGCAATCTTTGACGAAATGTAATTCCCCGCATTGCCAGCATGGGCGTCTAGGCTTGACCTGTTGCTGATTTGGGTAACGCGAATGTGTTGACAACTTCCTCCCGTTTTCGTCTTGCTGCTTTTTATGTGACGAAACTGCGTGGATGATAGTAAAATTATTGCTTTCGACTAACTGAGCGTCCTTTTTTAGCTCTTGACAGCGCTGGGCTTCTTTTACAAGCTGCTCGAGAGTTAAAGCGGGATTAGTATCAATTACTGGAAGTAACTTACTACGGATATCTGCTTTTGCTGGTGAGCGTAATCCGATAACGAATATCAGGCTCTTTAATTCGGCACTGCTTATTTGGCCATGTATGAAATTTTTACATAACTTGTTGACACGGCTGGAATACGTCACGAAATCTTCGTTATCGTCCATGGTGTTCTGCAAACATTTGTAGCGCATGCTGAAGAGTGATTCATGCCTGTCGAATAGTGATGTAAATTGCTTTACTGTCTCGCTGAATTTGAAATCTTTCGGCTTTTTCGGTAATATAAAATCTGCATAACGTTCGTGCACTGGAAGACTCAGTTTTCGCAGGAGAATACTTGTTTTCTGAGAGTCTGACAAAGATTGAGCATCTGTTACAAAATGTTCCTCATAGCGGTTCTACCAACTCGTAAAAATTTGGTTTGAATCTTGATCATAACGAAACTCTTGAATGCCTTTTGATATTACATCCATCAAAGTTTCTTGTTGTCCACTTGGAACGTGCTGTTGTGATGCACCTGCAAAGTGGGCTTGCGCTTGTATGACTTATGTTAATTTTTCGATGCTATCCTGTTGTCGTGCAGGTACCTCTTGTTGCTGTAGAAACCACAGTTTCTAACGCCGTCATATTGATACGTGTAAGCGTTTACGAGTATATAATTTTTTTTCGACGTGAGGATCTTTCCAGAAGAAAAAATAACTGTTGATGTCAGCGCATTCAGCGCAAACGGTTTTATGAAAAAAAAATGTAACACTGTATGTGTCTGTGTTACTGCAATTTAGTAATATGACAAATATTTTAGAGAAATATGACAAATATTTTATAAAAGTGAATAAATTCGAAAATCCGATAATTGTAAAAGTTGGAGGTCGTGCATTAAAAGCTACTAGTGTTGGAGATATAAAAACTAAATTTGTAACGAAGTTTAAAGAAACTGAAATTGAATTAAAAGATGTATTGTTTGTTAAAGAAATGGATAGGAATTTAATGAGTTTTGGGAAAATTGCAAATAAAGCAAAAATTATTTCGATGGGGAATATATCAAAAATTTGTACTAGAGAAGATGATCTGATTGCTATTGCTAATAAGGAAAACTAATTTGTATAAAATAAATACTGTTATAGAAAAAAAAGAAAATTATGTATCAGAAAATGCAAATAATGCTACGACTTTGAAAGAACGATATCATAGAATGTTGGGGCATGTAAATTTCAAATATTTAGATATTTTGAGTCAAAGAAACTTACTCGAAGGTTTAGGGAGCGAATATTTGAAGTGCGGTACGTGTGTACAAAATAAAATGACGAAAACGAGTTTTGAAAATGTTGTATCTTTGATAACTCGTAGCCGATGTTTTGCTTTACGTTAATAGATACACGTTTAGTTATTTATTCGGATAATATATATGTTCTTATATTAAATACAAAAGAGATCAAACGCTTAACTTATTTATTAATTATTAACTACTCGTATCGTACTGCGATCTGCTCACTCAGCGGTTTTGACAACCAACGACTATATGCCAATCTTGTGGGTGTTGCCACAGTATTCGTTAGATAGCAACGCTGCCACCTTTGATGGTTTGTGATAATGCTCAACATCCCCCTCTGTTACAGAAAACGTTCGGGTCGTCTACGTGTTCGGTTAGATCTGCGTAGCAGTGGACGCTGTTCATCTGTCGTCTGTCGCGATGCGATACGTTGTGGCTGGAACGAAGTGACATGGTGCATAGGCTCGATATCTTCAAGATGTTCTGGTCCTTGCGCCAAGTTATCTTCGCTAAATCGTTTACGAAGTTGATTTATATGGGAACGAATCAAATCTTTACGTCGTGGTGATTTGATAAGGATGTTGTAAACGACTTACTACGATAAGTCTTCACATATACTTTATCACCTTTGTTGAACTTACGTGGTAACGCGCCGTGTTTTTTTATTGAACGCGTTTTCCATCGTTGTGTTTTTGTTTTGAGTACATGGCTCATGACTTTTGAGATGATCAAGAGGTGTCGACAGCTTTCTTCCAATGAAACACTTTGCGGGTGATTTTGTATCCGGTGCGTTTTCATTTGGTGTAGCACGGTATTGTGATAAAAATAAAGATAAGTTGTATTTATCATCTGTATTGGACTGATCGTATGCTTTGCTTAAAGCTGTCTTGATGGTGTCCACAAAACGTTCCGCTTGTCCATTTGATTGCGGATGATAGGAAGGACTGTAGGTTTGCCTTATACCTCTCTCCTCACAAAATTGTTTAAAAATAGCGCTGGTTAACTGCGTAGCATTATCTGAGACCAATGTTTTCGGCTGTCCATAGCGGCTTATGAATTCGTGTAGGTGGTTTAGAATTTCTTTTGATGAAATTGTTGTTGATTGAACAACTTCCGGCCATTTTGAATAAGCGTCGACCATGACCAAGTAGTATTTTCCCCTTACTGGCCCCGCAATATCGACATGCACTCGCTCTAATGGTGCTTCTGGTATTGACCATGAACTTAGAGTTGCTTTAGCTGGCGATTTTGATACGCTTGCGCAGTTTGAACAATTTTTTACGAAAATTTCGATGTGTGCATCAATTTTTGGCCAGTACACGTATGAGCGTGCTAGAGACTTCATACGTTTGCTTCCCTGGTGTCCTTTATTGAGTTGCTTAAGAACACGTCGTTGAAATTTTAACGGGATTACAAGTCTGTCTCCGTACATGAGACAATCTTGAATGCTGCTTATTGAATCTTTGCGATTGTAGAAGGCCTGTACGTCGGTAAAGAGGTTTTTAACTGATGTCGGCCAACCATGTTGTACGTATTCGTTGACTTCCTGTAATGTTGTGTCAGACATGGTTGCTGTTCGAACCATGTTGAAGGTTACTGGAAGTTTTTTGATGTTTTCTTGCAATATCGTCGAGACTTCGTTTTACACTGATACCTGTTGCTACAACAATCTCTCCATCGTGTTGCTTGTGTTTGTCAATGAGACGTGAGAGTACATCAACATTTCCAAACTCGGTTGTTTTGACATACTGAATGTTGAAATCGTAACTCATCAAAACTAATGCCCATCGTTGTAAACGATTTGCTGTGTGAGTTGGAATACCTTTCGTTGATCCGAAAATTGCAAGTAAAGGCTTATGGTCTGTTAGAAGCGTGAACTTGCGACCATAGATCATCCTATGAAACGTGGTGCAAGCGTAGACTAATGCTAAAGCTTCTTTTTCGATCTGGCTGTACTTTTGCTCTGTGGATGTTAGAGTACGCGAAATGTGATGAACCACTTTGTCTGCTCCGTTTGGCATTTTATGAAAAATTTGTGCTCCGATTCCTACTGTCGATGCATCGGCTGCTACGATTATTGGTAATGACGGATCGTAATGTGTAAGTAGCAAATCGGACTCAAGAATTGTTTTGAAGTCGGTGAACGCTTTTTCACAGTTGTTGTTCCAGATCCATTTAGCGTCACGTTTGAGTAACTCATCTAAAGGATGGCGTAGTTTACTCATAATTGAACGAATTTGCCGTAATAATTTATCGCTCCTAAGAAGGATCGTAACTCCGAAACATTTGTTGGTCGTGGCATGTTCCGAATAGCGTAGATTTTTGTTGGATCTGGATGAATACCATTACTGTCAATGATGTGACCAAGATATTTGATAGTTGTCCGAAAAATTTCGCATTTAGGCCAATTTATTCGGAGATTGTGCTCTTGGAAGCGTTTCATAACTTGCATAACTAAATCGTAGTTTTGTTGTGTCGTAGACGTTGCAATTATGACGTCGTCTAAATAAGCTATATGTACCTCCATCTAATCCAGAAAGAACAGTTTCGATAGCTTTTTGAAACGCACCTGGTGCTGAATTTACACCTGGTGGAAGGCGGTTGAACTGAAACAATCCTTTATGTGTGTTGATAGTGAGCATCTTCTTCGACACGTCGTCCACCTCGAACTGTAGATAAGCGTCAGACAAATCAATTTTGCTGAAAACTTTACATTGCGACATCTTTTCAAAAATTTTATCTGCGTGTGGTAATGGATATAAATAACCCAGTGGAGTAGTCTGCACAGATTCGAATTTGTTTATTCGGTTTACGAACCACTACTATTGGTGCTGCCCACTTTGAGTGTGTAATTGGCGTCATGATATCGGCTTCTTGTAGACGGTTTAACTCTTGTTCTACTGCTGAAAGTGCTGCATAAGGGACTGGTCGTTTAGGCCTAAAAACTGGAGTAGAGTTTGGCTTAACTTCCTAGTTGACCTTAAACGTTGTGCAATGTCCTGTGGATTTGTGTAATACCGTTGGAAACTGCTTGTTAATAGCTGGGAAAAATTCATCTTTGTTAATATTAAAAATTTCCTTCTTATCTGATGCTGCTGCGATTTTGTTGTAGATTGAACGTATGGGTTTGTCCCAATACCCAAATTCATTTATTAAGTCGATTCCAACTAAAACTGGAGTAGAGTTTGGCTTAACTTCCAAGTTGACCTTAAACGTTGTACAATGTCCTGTGGATTTGTGTAATACCGTTGGAAACTGCTTGTTAATAGCTGTGAAAAATTCATCTTTGTTAATATTAAAAATTTCCTTCTTATCTGATGCTGCTGCGATTTTGTTGCAGATTGAACGTATGGGTTTGTCCCAATACCCAAATTCATTTATTAAGTCGATTTCAAAAACGTTTAGATTTGGAAGAGTAGATACGAAAATGGTGCTTTTATGTGAAGCGTCTTTATGTTGTATTGTTGAAATAAATTCAACCATATTAGGAATACGTTGCTTCAGTGTACAAGATGCGATCCGGCTGGATTGATGCAATTTAGGGCTGCCAAGTTTTTCCCAATTTGCCTTCGATATAATCGTGATATCGGCTGCAGTGTCGAATTGTAATTTTAGCTTATTTGACATTATCTCAACCGTGATATACTTCCGTTGTGGCGTGTGAACGTGTACACAATTTACACTCGCTGTAGCTGCGATTACTTTAGCGCGAAAATTTTGTTTAAATGTATTTGAACGACGAAAACTGCTTGATGCGCGCTGCTTTGATACGCGTTGCATATTTTTATTTGATGATTTAGAGTTGCAACATGTGCAGTACCCTTCTCTGTGACCAATTTTGCCACACTCTTTGCACTTGTTATTTGCGTATGTGCAATCTTTGACGAAATGTAATTCCCCGCATTGCCAGCATGGGCGTCTAGGCTTGACCTGTTGCTGATTTGGGTAACGCGAATGTGTTGACAACTTCCTCCCGTTTTCGTCTTGCTGCTTTTTATGTGACGAAACTGCGTGGATGATAGTAAAATTATTGCTTTCGACTAACTGAGCGTCCTTTTTTAGCTCTTGACAGCGCTGGGCTTCTTTTACAAGCTGCTCGAGAGTTAAAGCGGGATTAGTATCAATTACTGGAAGTAACTTACTACGGATATCTGCTTTTGCTGGTGAGCGTAATCCGATAACGAATATCAGGCTCTTTAATTCGGCACTGCTTATTTGGCCATGTATGAAATTTTTACATAACTTGTTGACACGGCTGGAATACGTCACGAAATCTTCGTTATCGTCCATGGTGTTCTGCAAACATTTGTAGCGCATGCTGAAGAGTGATTCATGCCTGTCGAATAGTGATGTAAATTGCTTTACTGTCTCGCTGAATTTGAAATCTTTCGGCTTTTTCGGTAATATAAAATCTGCATAACGTTCGTGCACTGGAAGACTCAGTTTTCGCAGGAGAATACTTGTTTTCTGAGAGTCTGACAAAGATTGAGCATCTGTTACAAAATGTTCCTCATAGCGGTTCTACCAACTCGTAAAAATTTGGTTTGAATCTTGATCATAACGAAACTCTTGAATGCCTTTTGATATTACATCCATCAAAGTTTCTTGTTGTCCACTTGGAACGTGCTGTTGTGATGCACCTGCAAAGTGGGCTTGCGCTTGTATGACTTATGTTAATTTTTCGATGCTATCCTGTTGTCGTGCAGGTGAGGCAACCACAGTTTCTAACGCCGTCATATTGATACGTGTAAGCGTTTACGAGTATATAATTTTTTTTCGACGTGAGGATCTTTCCAGAAGAAAAAATAACTGTTGATGTCAGCGCATTTATGCATACATACGTGTTTTGCGAAAAACGGTTTTATGAAAAAAAAATGTAACACTGTATGTGTCTGTGTTACTGCAATTTATGCACACGTATTTTGCGAAAAACGGTTTATGAAAAAATGTAACACTGTATGTGTCTTTGTTACTGCAATTTATGCACTGGAATTCGCCGATGACAATGTAACTTTGTACCTACATGTAGCTATTCTTGTCCGTGAATTTTGCTGGAGCGCTAGGGCTTTCCTTGGAATTTACCGCTTTCTTTGTATGACAATGCGTTTATAGAATTTTACTCGCGTGTGACTCTTAAATTTACCTCGTCGCCACTGTTGTATCTTTGATAACTCGTAGCCGATGTTGTGCTTTACGTTAATAGATACACGTTTAGTTATTTATTCGGATAATATACATATACATATGTTCTTATATTAAATACAAAAGAGATCAAACGCTTAACTTATTTATTAATTATTAACTCCTCTCGTATCGTACTGCGATCTGCTCACTCAGACGTTTTGACAACCAACGACTATATGCCAATCTTGTGGGTGTTGCCACAGTATTCGTTAGATAGCAACGCTGCCACCTTTGATGGTTTCTGATAATTCCCAACAGAAAATAACAGACCCAGAGCTAAGGACATAGGAGAAATTATTCATGCAGATGTTAACGGGCCACATCAGGCAATAGGCTATCAGGGTGAAAAATATTTTCTGATATTAATTGATGATTACAGTAAAGCCGGAAAAGTCTTCACAATTAAAGGAAAATACGAAGTTTATAACTGTATTATTACGTATGTGAATCAATTAGAAAACTTAACTGGAGAAAAAGTGAAAAAATTAAGAAGCGATAATGGCAGAGAGTTTTTGAACAAGCATATATATAATTTCGCTAAAGAGAAAGGAATTTATATCGAACCATGTCCTCCGTATGTTCACGAATTGAACGGAACTGCGGAGCGGTACAACAGGTCGGTGATGAAAACAGCAAGATGCTTACTAGCAGATGCTAAATTAAATATAAGATTTTGGCCTGAAGTAGTCAAAACTGCTGTTTACTTAAAAAATAGGACGTTAGCAAATACGATTGAGAAAAAGACACCGTATGAAATAATGATGGGAGAAAAGCCCGACATTAAGCATTTAAAACTATATGGCAGTCGAGTTTTTGTGAGAGTTCCGGAGGTCAGGAGAAAAAGTAAATGGGATAGAAAAGCCGATTTAGGTGTTTTAGTCGGTTATGAAACCGTAGGATATAGAGTGTTAATAAATAATAAAATAACGATAGCTACTCATGTAGAGATAGAAGAAGATAATGTTAATTTGATTGGATTTAACGATAACGATGAAATTAATGAAAATGGCATGGAGGATAAAGAGTTTGATCAAGAACATGAAAAAGAAAAAAAAGAATCAGAAAATTATGAGTTAGGAGGAAATGAGTGTAGAGACGAAAATATAACGATACCAAGAAGATCAGAAAGGAAAATAAGTCCAGTAAATAGATATGGTAGTCCAATAACGAACTGCATCTACGTAAATTATGTAAGCGTCGATACTCCGGAGACATACAAAGAAGCGATAGATTGTGATGAAAGTGAGAAATGGCGAGATGCGATGAATAGGGAAATAGAATGTTTGGATAAAAATTATACGTGGAAATTAGTTGAAAAGCCGAAAGGTAAGAAAATTTTAGATTTAAAATGGGTTTATACAAGGAAGAATGAAGACAAATTTAAAGCGCGAATTGTAGTAAAAGGTTTTCAACAAAGAGAATTTTTAGAAGATATATATTCGCCGGTAGCTAGAACTGAGACTTTAAAAATTTTTCTAAATTACTGTGTGCAAAATGAATGTACGATAAATCAAATGGATGTCGAGTCCGCGTTTCTGAATGGAAAAATTAAGTCTGAAGTGTATGTAAAACAACCACAAGGTTACGACGATAATACTGGAAGAGTATGCAAACTCGAAAAGGCCTTGTATGGACTACGCGAAAGCCCACGAGCGTGGTATGAATGTTTAGATGAGTATTTGAGAGTATTAGGATTTAAACGAAGTAAAATTGATTACTGCTTGTACTATATGGACAATGACGAGAAAATTTATTTGATAATTTTCGTAGATGATTTACTCATTTGTGGCAGAAGTAGAACATTATTAGAAGCTATAAGGGCGAAGTTATAAATTTTGATATAGTAGACTGTTGTGTTGATGCCGATTGGGCAGGAGACATTATTAATAGAAAATCTACGACAGGATATGTTATTAGAATGTATGGCAATACTATGGTATGGTATGGTATGTGTGGCTGTCACCGTTGCTTCAGCGACCCACTTAGGCCATGATTGGAGGCCCGTTGTGATACCACTAGCTAAGTGTTCATTCCCCTTTGGTGAACCATTTTGAGCTCTTGACGAATCTCGCCAAGCATCTTGGGTCTATAGAACCTAATTCTCCGAGGTCTCCAAAAAGTGGCACCCCTAGAAATCGTAGCCTGCTTCTTGCTAGCGCTGGACAATTGCATAGAAGATGGAGAACAGTTTCCTCCTCTTCATAATTTTTGCAGCTTCTACAGCATCTGTGAAAGGGCACACCGAGACGCCCCGCGTGGTTGCCTATGAGGCAGTGCCCCGTAAGCGCTCCAATGACCTGAGATATATCATCCCGTTTTAAGGTGTACAGACCACGCGACCGTTTACGATCCCATCTAGGCCAAGTCTGCCTAGATATCCTACAAGTCGTGGTCTGTGCCCACCTCTCATTTGCACGAGCATAAGCATACTCTTTTGAGAGCAGCCTGCAAGTACCAAAGGGCATACCAATGCGTTCTTTACCAGGAAGAATCTGCTTGGTTGTCCCTTCCCTCGCAAGTTCATCCGCTATACAGTTACCCTCGATGTCCCTGTGGCCTGGAACCCAGATGAGGTTAAGTCTGTTCTGCTTAGCCATCTCCTGAAGAGATCGGCGGCAGTCCAGTACAATCTTTGAAGTTATCGCAGCTGAGCTCACTGCTCTAATTGCCGCTTGGCTATCGCTAAATATAAAAACGTTGTTGGCTTTTAAGACGGTTTGCAACCTGTCCGCAGCCTCCTTAATGGCTGAAACCTCAGCTTGAAAAACACTACAGTGATCCGGCAGCCTAAAAGAACAGCTCAGATATAAGACTCGCGAGAAGACCCCTCCTCCCACTCTGCCATTCAGCTTCGAACCATCCGTGAACACCGTAATACTTCCAGGTGGGGTATAGAAATTTTTAGACCACTCCTCTCTACCTGGAATCAACATCGCGAAGTTTCTGTCTGGGACTATGGTATCGACGCAGCGATCAGTGCAGTCCGGAAGGAAGCTATACTTACTCAGTATGCTAGAGTGCCCACATAGGGTAGACTCCCATTGATATGTCTCTCTTAGTCGAAGCGCGGCAAGAGCCGCCATCTGTTGATCCACTAAGTCGAGGGGTAGAAGGTCCAGAAAAACATTCAAGGCGTCGTTTGGTGTTGTTCGTAAAGCTCCGCTAATGCAGATAATACTGGCTCTTTGTACTGTACTAAGTAGATTGAGGTTAGCATTTTTGCTCAAGGCAGGCCACCATACGATGACTCCATAAAGAAGAATTGGTCTTACTACCGCTGTATAGATCCAGCGGCATACGCTTGGATTTAGACCCCATTTCTTTCCAATGGCCCTTTTGCAGGAGTATAGGGCCACAAAAGTCTTTTGAGTGCGCTGGATAACATTATTTCTCCAGCTTAGTTTCATATCTAAAGTGACGCCAAGAAACTTGGCTTCCTTCTTTAGATTTAAACGAATACCATTCAGTACCGGAGTAATTAACTCCGGTGTCTTATATTTTCTAGTGAAGAGTACCAACTCCACCTTTTCCGAGTTGACGCTAAGACCACATTGCGTGGACCAGTTCCCTACAGCGCGGAGTGTTCCTTGCATCAAATCACACAAGGTCTGCGGGAACTTGCCCATGTATGCTATGGCGATGTCATCTGCATATGCGACAACCCTGGCGGCACCCCATTCCGTCTCCCGCAAGAGTGAATTTACAGTTAGATTCCAGAGTAGGGGTGAAAGTACACCACCCTGTGGCGTTCCGCGAGACACATGCCTCGAAACACGGTTTGCGCCGACTTCTGCTGTAATCTTTCTACCTAAGAGCATTTGCTCTATAAATTCAACCAGGGAGCCTTCTACACCAAGTCCTCTTAAGGCCTGAGTTATGGCCCCCGGATTAATGTTGTTAAAAGCTCCCTCAATGTCAAGAAAAGCTACGAGGCAAAATTCCTTGTAACTAAAAGATCTCTCAATGTAGCTGACTAGGGAATGTAGCGCAGTGTCTGTGGACCTTCCCTTTTGATAAGCATGCTGGTTATTTGACAAAAGTCTTTTATCGATCGTGAAAGAGAGGTGGTTATTAATCAGCCTCTCTAGAGTTTTGAGAACAAAGGATGACAGGCTTATTGGTCTGAGATCCTTCGGGCTCGTATGTGATGCTTTTCCGGCCTTGGGAATGAATACCACTGAAACAGATCTCCATGCCGTTGGTACGTAGTTTAGTTTAAAGCAGGCCCTAAACATGCTTAGTAGCCAATTCGCAGAAGTTTCGATTGTTGCATCCAGCTGCGCAGGTATGATGCCATCCGGCCCTGCTGTTTTATAAGGTTTAAAGCTTTTTATCGCTGAAATAATACTTTCTCTTGAGATAGGGAGATTAACGATTGCGCCCGAAGGGGGGCACTCTACTTCCCTTGATTGTGAGCTTCCAGGAAAGTGTGTGTCGAGAAGCAGCTCGACCGTATCTTTTCCTGTTGCCGTTCAGGAGCCATCCTGTCTCTGTAAAGATCCAATTGGGGTTGTTGTGCCCGACAGAATTCTTCTTAGTCTGGCAGTTTCGTTGACGCCTTCAATGCCAGTACAGAATTTCCTCCATGAGGACCTCTTCGCTTCACGTAGGGCTTTTTTATAGACCCGCAGGAGCTGCTTATAAGTCTGCCATTCTAACTCCTGACTCAGCCTTTTCGCCCTGTTAAACTGCCTTCGGCAATCTTTGCGCAGCGAGTCTAAGTCGCGGGACCAGCAGTGTGGCCTACGCTTTCCCCAAGTTTTGGGGTCAGGGCAGGCTCTGCCCAGGGCCTGCGAGCAGCTCACAGTAAAAAAGTCTACCATGTCCTCCAGTTTACCGATGGTGTTGGGCTCTACCGGTAATGGATGTGGTAGGTTGCTTTCGAGAATTTCCCTATAGAGAAGCCAGTCAGTGTTTCTCAGGTTCTTACGAACCTTCGGAGCACTGGTGAACAGATCTAGAGTTATCTCAATATATCTGTGGTCTGAAACGGAGTGTTCATCAAGAACTTTCCAATTGGTTACCATATCATATAGCTTTTCACTACATAAAGTGAGGTCTATGACCTCCTGTCGATTTTTGACGATAAAAGTGGGCTCTGCCCCTATTGCATATAACTAAGTTAGTGGTTAAGAGGTAATTGAAAAGAGACTCACCTCGATTGTTAACGTCGGTGCTACCCCACTGTACATGGTGGGCGTTAGCGTCGCACCCGATGAGAACTAAACCCTCTGCGTGGTCGTTCACTAGATCGCGGAGTAGATCCTGAGGGGGATTCTCAGCCTCATACGCCATATAAGTGGAGGCCAATAGCAAAGACTTGCCTCCGATCTCCAGCAGTGTTGTCGTCATGTCTCCATTACTATAACAAGGTAAAAGAAAAATGTTTAGATCTTTCTTCGCCATTACGCAGGTTCTTATTTTACCTTTACCACGCTCAACAAGCAGCCTATAGCCCACCGCACCTAGACCACAGACCCCCGAGTTATTAACCCAGGGTTCTTGGATAAGTGCGATGTCTATGTCGTCGCCAAGTAGGTGACTCAGGAGAGCAGCGGATGCTGCCCTAGACCGGTGGAGGTTGATCTGCAGAACCCTCATCATTTGAGGTTCCCATCAACTCCTCCACCGCAACGACAGTGACGTCAGCGCTGTCTTCCCCTTCGCTAAGGAGCAGCTCCTCCTCAGCATACATTCTTTGCATCGCCGATGCCAAGTTTGATTGCGAGGAGGCTCCGCTCTCCGCGTCGGAAAAGTCGGGTGTTTTTTTTAGGGGTATAGAACTTCGAATTGAAATAAAGCACAAGAAAATCGTTCTAAGGTCCATCAATTGGCTTTATTTGAAGGATAATTTTATGCCATTAATGTTTAAATATGATTTCGGGCATGTGGCCGCCGCGGCTGGCTCGAATAAAGCCAATTCTACAGGTCCAATTTTCAACCACTTTTTCGAGCATATGGGGCCGTATGTCGGCAATAACGCCACGAATGTTGGCTTCCAATTCCCCTAACGTTTCTGGTTTGTTGGTGTAGACGAGCGACTTCACATATCCCCAAAGAAAATAATCCAATGGTGTCAAATCACACGATCTTGGTGGCCAATTGACAGGTCCATTCCGCGAAATTATGCGCTCAGCGAATGTTTCCTTCAATAAATCGATTGTGACGTGCGCTGTGTGGCATGTAGCGCCGTCTTGTTGGAACCACAACTCATCCACATTCATGCCATCCAATTCGGGAACAAAATAGTCGGTTATCATGGCTCTATACCGGTCTCCATTAACGGTAACTGCCTCTCCAGCATTATTGCGGAAGAAGTATGGCCCAATGACTCCACCAGCCCATAGAGCACACCAAACAGTCAGTTTTTGTGGATGTAATGGCGTTTCAAGGGTCTCATGTGGATTCTCTTCACTCCAAATGCGGCAATTTTGCTTGTTGACGTAGCCATTCAACCAAAAATGAGCCTCATCACTGAACAAAATTTTGCGATGAAAATCAGCATCGAGATCAATCTCATTTTCGGCCCATACACCAAAATCACGACGCATTGCATGGTCTCGCGGCTTTAATTCTGGCACAAGCTGGATCTTGTAAGGTCGCAAGCCAAGATCTTTGCGCAAAATCTTCCATAAAGTTGATGGACAAAGCTCCAATTGCTGTGCACGGTGGCGAATCGATTCATTCGGGTCCTCTTCAACACTTTGCTCTACAGCGGCAATTGTTTCTTCGGTGCGCACTGTTCGACGTCTCTGCGGATGCGTATTATCACATAGAGTAAACGTATTGCGAAAACGATCCATGGTTAACCGAATTAATTGCTCTGATGGACGATTATGTCGACCATAAAATGGACGGAGCTCACGGTAAACTTCGCGAACTGAACCATTATTTTCGAAATAAATTTGCACGATTTGCAAGCGTTGTTCTTTTGTCAACCTGTTCATGATGAAATGGCAAACCAAACTGAACATAAATGACATTAGAGTTGCCAGATTTGACCACAAAATGCCAGTTTTATCTCTATTCAAAAAACAAACCTGTAAACAAAACACCCTATAAATGAAAATTATTTAAATGGAGAAATCAATGTAATTAAAATAGATTCAGAAAACAATCCAGCTGATATGTTTACAATGTCTTTAGGACGAGTAAAATTTGAGAAATTTAGAGAAATTGTAAAGCTATGCTAAAATGTATTCAAAGGAAAAGCTAAATTTAAGGAGGCGTGTTAAGAAAAGAGTAAATTTAGCTGATCATATATACATACAATACATACATATTTATGTGTAAGAGAGAAATTGAGAACCATTGTGCTTAACTGCAGTAAGCTCTTATGAAGTATATATACATATACATAAACTGGAAGATGTAAGTAGTTTTAATTAGTAGTACAAATTTGCCTGCTGTCAAAATCGGAATGATATAAACTGCGCTTATATCATAAATGAATAAAGTAAATTACTTATTTGAGAATATGAATTTAACTGAATAAAGTTGTAATTATTTGTATAAAAACAACCTCGAATCCCAACAAACGCAATAGGCCGCTCCACCTCCGCGAGGTAATACCTAACGGTAGTTCCACGAAGCGAGGGAAACAGAGCAGGGGTGGGTTTTTAGTGCGGTGAGCCGAAAGGCAAGTCCAACACTTCGGCTTTTAATGCTTTGTGCCACCTCTAGAAAAAAAAAGCTTTCCCACCTTCGGCCATAGATGCCACCATCAGAAACTTGGTGAATACTTCGCTCAGCAATGACTGGGAGGCGTCGAGAGGTTGCAGATGTGCAAAACTCATGATACCTTCAATCTCAGAAGGACTATCAAAACACTTGCTCTTGCTTAACAGGCGGGACTGCAGGCAACTTGTTGGACTGCTGACCGGCCACTTTTCGTGGCATAGACACCTGACAATGATAGGCGTACATGACAACCCGATATGCCCATCCTGTTCTGAAGAGGAAGAGACGGCGGAACACTTTCTGTGCTTCTGCCCCGCCTTTGCAAGAACTAGGTATGAGGCACTTGAAAGACGAACACCTGAGCTCTTGGACACCGCAAAATCTACTAAGATTTATTCGTAAATCCTGCAGATTTAAAACAGATTAAAAGGAACATGAAAACAGTACAATGGACGGCATGTAGTCTGAGTGCTGTTATCTGCACGCGTTGTTTCATGCCTGATTCCAACAAAAAAAAAAAAACAAAAAAAAAGGCCTCCAATGGGGAATTTCAAGCCAACTGAACGCATTTTCCAAAGGCTTTATGTAGACCTAATAGGTCCGTTTCGAAGATCGAAAAATGGTCACAAGGCATTTTAATAGTGCCCGACCATATGTCTAAATATACATTTTTGTGCCCGTTAAAGAAATTTACCACCTCACCAATAACTAACTTCTTAAAACAACAAGTATTTGATACATTTCGTGTTGCGGAATTTATCGTCAGTGACAACGGTAGCCAATTTCGATCACGCGAATTGGAAAACTTCCTCAATAATTATGGTATCATAAACAGCATAAACTGTGCGTTAAGGAATTCTGTCCATCAGACAACCACCCAAACTCCATATTTCGTTGTGTTTGGTCAACACATGATAACATACGGAAAATACTACCAGGTGCTGCGAAACATTTTGATGATCAACGAAGGTAGGGTGGAAACACATCAGGATAGGCACGATAATTTGACTCGGGTAAGAAACTCGGTTCTCGATAATATTCAGAAAGCTTATGAATCTAATTCAAAAAGATACAATTTGCGAGCACGAGCGGTCACCTTCATTATCGGACAAGAAGTCTTAAGAAGGAATTTCACTTTAAGCAGTGCGTCGAAAATATTCAGCAGCAAGTTAGCCAAAACCTTTTTAAAAGCAAGAGTTCGTGACAAAGTGGGTAAATCTTGTTATTTGTTGGAACACTTGTCAGGAAAATTGTTAGGAACATTTCATGCGAAAGACCTGCAAGCAATAAAGTAATAAACAATAACTAATGCCACTATTCATATTTCAAATGCGTTGCCTAACACATTCGAAACCTGTGCTGTGATGGCAATATGTGAAGGAAAAAAAAATCATAATAAAATATTGTCGCAGTAGTAAACACCCTTGCAGGATATAATGCTCAGCATTAAACTCACCACTAGTAAATCTTTAAACTATACATACTTTTTTTGTTTCCCAACACTGTTGACACTGGTGAGAAAAATGAGTTAGACTTCTCATCTTCTGTCATAAACTTTGCCTCTGCCATTTCCTGTGAAGATCGCCAGCTAACCACAAATATAAAATTTTACTTACCGAAAAAAAAATATAAAAGAAAAACAATTTTAGCTTTTATTATACGCGAAATCAATCAAAAAGAGAGCAAAAATTAAATTAGTTTATATCTAATATAAAGTTTGAAGTGCGTCAGTGGTGTTATTTCCTGAAATTTTTTTTTTGAAAGTTATAAGCGACACCTACACTTTTAGACACCTACACTACGTAAAAAAAAGTACGTTTCCTGAAACTACAACCACTGGTAAGACGTAATATTTACATACAACCCTTTTAGAAAGCTCATAATTAGTAACCTTAGCGAATTCTCCGCTAGATTTGGGGCAACACCAATAGAAATCGTGGTAGGTTCCATCGGGAACATAGTATCCACGTGCTATCCTCAAAGGCAAGACCAGGATGCCACATGGAGCACCCTACCTAAGCATGCGCATGCACATACGCACATACAGACTCATATAGCTACATAATTGTGTGCATATAAACTGTTGGAGTAGCATCAGGTAGCTGCCCACGGGTGAGCCTAGCGATATAGCTTCCTACTATGTAGCAAATTCCAAATACGTGAAACATGAAAAGGAAAACCATAACCAAATCACACATAAAGAAAACAAAAGACAAAAGAATAATATGCGTGCAAATTTTTGTTGTAAAATTTGGCATAAAATAATTTTACTTTGATTTTGTATCCATCAACGAATACCTGTAAAAACTTTTTTTTTATTATTTAAAAATATCGAAGCAGTTTACTCCAAAACCTTAATTTTTAGTTCTCATAATTAATTAATAATATAATATATCTTGCAACAAAATGTTTTAGAGACTTGCACAAAAAAAAAAAAGATGTGAGTGTTTGAACTCAAGGTAGATGTGTAAACTGTTAAATTTGCAGTATTTAGAAATATTAACCCCTATATAATACTTTACAATCTCGTTAATAATGGTTGTATCTTTAAAGGTATCATGGGCATTCAAGGGTTAAGTCAATCATACATATTTATCTTGTTTAATTTTTAAAATTTAATTTATTTTATTATTTATGTTGCAATAGTTAAAATAGGCTTATGATAGCTAAAATAAGAAACGTACACCTTTGATTCAATACTGGTAAGTAGTCTGGAAAAAACGGCCAGCAGGCATAGCTTTAAGGTCGTTTTTAAACCACAATCTATCACACACAGCGCATGCGTATCCAAAGTCGTTGTCGATCATTTTTAATTTAAATTGTTTATGGGCATTAACATGGTTAAGATAATGCTCATATTGCAATTCAATATTTTGGTAATTTGGTTGTTGTTGCTGTTGTAAATGTTGTTGTTGCTGTTGTTGTTGCTGCTGTAAATGTCCACGTAGCCTATTTATTTCTTTTTGGCGTTGACGTTCTCGGTAGGCACGTTGATATCCAGCGTTTCTGGATCTTCTTAATGATTGCGATGTTCTCTACAATAATAATTAATATTAGTATTTGACCTGTAATTTATTTAGAAACATGAATATTACCTCCATTTCGGTTATATACCTCCAGTTTAAACGTTTAATTTATTGTTTTAAAGAACACCAATCAGCTGAGTTGTAGAAACACAAAGCGATCAGCTGTTCAAAAGTAGTACCAACGCAAAGCGAATAAGGGAATTTCAATCAAAATTTAGAGAACACGCTGTGCTCTAATTCACTCAGCAAAGAACGTAGATAATGTACGTTCTTTGCACACAGTTTGTAAAAATTTGCACCTAATTGCATGCAACTCAAAGGTACAGGGTGCTCCCGATTAAATATAATTAATTTTGCTTTTTGTGTCAATACCAAAGAACGTAGATAATACCCAAGACAGACATGGGAGCTTATCTGCATTAACAGTCTTTATTGGCATTAACTCGTGCATTATTCTCTTCACTGCATTTCTATCTGGCAAAGCTGTCAAGTGGACTGGTGTATGTTCGGACAAATCAAACAGGTTTTTTGTTCCATCAAACCAAGAATGATAGAATACAAGATTGCGCAATCCCGTTGCGGATGAAATATCTTGAGTAATAATAAACAAAGAATAGGGGGAGAATAGTGGGAAGAGAATAATGAGCAATTTGCAATTTTTCCAGGAGAAATGAATTTTTTTGGTGCTTAAGTATAAAACTATGAATAATAGAAAGAATGCATCAAACAAAAATTTATTGAGTGGTACCGCTTCTGTTTCCGCGAAATTAAAATTAAAATCTCCACCCAAGATAAGTGAATGCCACTGAAAATTGTTTCCTAATTCCCCTGCAGCAGCAAACCGATTAAACTGTGTCAATCTAAATTTAGAGAACACCCTTTGCTTAAGCCGCATAGTTTATAAAAATTATGCGCCTAATTGCACACGCAGACGGCACAAGCATTTTCACACAGAGTCGTTCTTGACCAATCAAAAACGTCTTACTTTTTTTATATGGAGTTTTTATGGTAGTATTAGCGTAAGAGATTTGCCCTACCGCGGCTATAGATGTTTACACATCAAAAAAAACATTGTTATTAAAATAAGTGAAACCTTGTTTAAGCAATATGAAGAAAACCTAAAGTAAACTAATAATTATATTAGTATATAAGAAAATTGTAAGTAATATGCTTGCGTAGATATGTACTTAATGAAACCCGAGGACAATTACATGGTCAAACATTATAATCGCATAATTTCTACAATGGATATCATCACCATGTTTGCGCAAACATCGATGGATCACCCATATCATCCATCATATAATGTAAGTGAATAAAATTATTATGCATAATATAATGAGAACCAAGAAATAATACTTGTTGTCTCCAGCCATGTAGTTGTTATTGATAGCCCAGAATGGTATTTTTTTGTTTGTTTATATTCTTCTACGTTGATTTTGCTTTTCGGTATACCTATCATTATTTAATTTTATTACTTCTTCTTACCCTTTTCGCATAAGCATAAATGAAGTTACATATATATAAGTATATATACGCATTGAACATACATATAAACATATAAACATAGAGAGATAGTAAATATGAGCAAATGAAATCGCTCTCTATTAATGAAGCTTTAGTGTTGAAATATTCTTTCATTTATAATTGTAAAGATCAATAAAACATAAAGAACTAAGTTTGAGTCTTGTGAGTTAGTTATGTAGTCGGTGAGGGTTTTCTTTGGTTGGGTATGAGAGTGGTCGAAATTTAACTCTCAATACAATGGTAGGGCAGGGAGAGAGAGGATATATGTAAGCGAGATGTCAGCCAAGACCTCCCACTCACTGGTATCGTGTTGTCTGTTCTGTTTTCGCAAGCATTCTAAGGCACAGTAGTTTATAGAAATGATCGTGAGAGATCAACAATCATTTTATTAGCAGTTCGTTCTTTTGTCCGTAGGTTGTCCGGTAATTTTATTTCTGTGCTGTGTATAAAGAAAATTAGCAACCGTTCGTCCGTCAATACAGAAGTATGAATCCTGAGTGCAAATAATTATGTTTATTACCTTGGAATAAAGGTCCGGCTTCGTCCAGTAAGTGCATGATTTTTTTTGTGTGTACATATATGCTAACAAGGGTGGAGCGCAAGGAGCAAAGACCCCGACTTCCCGACTGACTGAGCCTGGATAACGCAAGCATGCACGCCCGCTCTGAGCACCCTATTGTCGGTCCAACACCGTAATAGTAGGTACATTACAAAGTTCCTCAGAAGGCAATTTTTGGTCTTTCTATCTCCCTCACCACGCCGTAGTAAAACCCGAAAAGAAAACGACAAAAGTGCGAGTCGTCTTCAATGCATCCAACATTCACGCTCAGGTTATACTCTCAATGATGTTCTCTGCATCGGACCAACTCTTTAACCCGACTAGATGCTATTGATTCTCAAATGGCGCACGTATAAGTTTGTTTGCAGCGGCGACGTCGAAAAGATGTATCGCCAAATACTTCTTCACGAAGGCGGCCAAGACTATCAAATAGTTGCATTCCGTTCATACCCAAATGCTCCTATACGCGATTAGAAACTTAAAATCGTGCCCTTCGGTGTATGTTGTGCGCCATATCTCGCAATACGCACCCTGCACCACCTCGCAGTAGACGCAAAAACGGTATACCACAAATCAGTACCTATGTTACTAAAGGATACTTATGTGGATGATATTCTGTCTGGCAGCCACGATCTCCTCACAACCAAAGAATCCCTCTCACAAGTCGTCGAAGCTCTCATTTCAGCAGTCTTTCCCATGAGGGTGATCACAGCCAACAGTCCTAATATTCTTGAATATGTTAATGTGGATGACTTGCTTGATACCCAATTTCTCGAATTTGAAAAAGCAAGCACCACCAAAACACTCTGAATTCAGTGGAAAACTATCTCAGATACTTTCTCATATTCCCTTGATTTCATCCCCCGTCATCAGCTAGTACAGAGCGAAAAATTCTCTCGTCTGTTGCGAAACTTTTTGACCCCGAAGGATGGCTCACGCCGATAATGATTCAAGCCAAAGTCCACCTACAAAAGTTATGGCTTGACGGAACTGATTGGAATGACCAAGTTAAAGCTCTCCGTTTGACAACATGGATGCAATTTGCAAACAATATCAAAGCAATCTCGAGCATCCAAATACCTCCATGGGTCAAATACCTCCCCGATCAACTGGTAGAATTACATGGCATCTGCGACGCCTATGAAAAGGCGTATTGCGCCACCGTCTATGTCCCCACCACCCATCTCCCTAGCTAAACTACTCGCAGACGTCCAATCCCATCTCGATCTCTCTAACCGGAAGTTGATGAACCGCGAAAATCATTGATCTGGTCGGAAATGCTGAACTTGGCACCAGAGGGTGCAAACCTCTTGCCCTGACAGCTTCGTCTCTTTGGTGGAATGGCCCGGAATGGCTTATAGGCCCACCCGAATCTTGGCAAAAATCGTCACATCGGGATGTCGACCCCCGAAAGATCGCCAAGTCGAAGCATTCCATGTAACCGAATAAACGCCCGACCTTTTCTATAGATCTCCACCCTACTTACGCGCGCTAAAGTTGATGGCATATATATTTAGATTTATAACTAATCTAAAAATAGGCTAAACGACATGAATGTAATTTCACATAGTTCCCTAATTCACGATGATCTTCGCACTAACAAACATCGTCCCATATCCGCGGCTCAAAACGGAAAACTTTCCCCGTGTCAATGGTAGGCTGGCCCATTGCTCGTTGAGCTACAGTGAGCTACATCCAGTCATCCCCGAAAAATCTCAATTCGCCGCCCATTATATTCGCTTTATACATGAACTTTTTCTTTTGCACGCGGAAACTCCTCTCATGCAGCAAGTGGTACAGCAAGAATTCTTCATACCCAGACTCAAGCCTCTCATTAAAAAATGCATTTATCAATGCAAACCGTGCACTGTCCAGAAGCGGCAAATGCGTTCGCAAATCAAAACAGCTCCGCCCCTGAGAGCTGCACATACGCTCCGCCCTTTACAACCACTGGTGTCGATTTTGCTGGACCATTTCATATAAAGGCCTCATTGCCCCTTGTAAAGGGCTATGTGGCTCTCTTTGCATATTTTTCCACAAAGGAAGTTCACCTTGAGCTGTGCTCTGATCTTACGACCGACGCTTTTCTCGCCTCATTTGCTCGCTTTGTTGGACGTCGTGGTTATCCCGCAACCATGATGAACGATATAATGCTCAGCATTAAACTCACCACTAGTAAATCTTTAAACTATACATACTTTTTTTGTTTCCCAACACTGTTGACACTGGTGAGAAAAATGAGTTAGACTTCTCATCTTCTGTCATAAACTTTGCCTCTGCCATTTCCTGTGAAGATCGCCAGCTAACCACAAATATAAAATTTTACTTACCGAAAAAAAAATATAAAAGAAAAACAATTTTAGCTTTTATTATACGCGAAATCAATCAAAAAGAGAGCAAAAATTAAATTAGTTTATATCTAATATAAAGTTTGAAGTGCGTCAGTGGTGTTATTTCCTGAAATTTTTTTTTTGAAAGTTATAAGCGACACCTACACTTTTAGACACCTACACTACGTAAAAAAAAGTACGTTTCCTGAAACTACAACCACTGGTAAGACGTAATATTTACATACAACCCTTTTAGAAAGCTCATAATTAGTAACCTTAGCGAATTCTCCGCTAGATTTGGGGCAACACCAATAGAAATCGTGGTAGGTTCCATCGGGAACATAGTATCCACGTGCTATCCTCAAAGGCAAGACCAGGATGCCACATGGAGCACCCTACCTAAGCATGCGCATGCACATACGCACATACAGACTCATATAGCTACATAATTGTGTGCATATAAACTGTTGGAGTAGCATCAGGTAGCTGCCCACGGGTGAGCCTAGCGATATAGCTTCCTACTATGTAGCAAATTCCAAATACGTGAAACATGAAAAGGAAAACCATAACCAAATCACACATAAAGAAAACAAAAGACAAAAGAATAATATGCGTGCAAATTTTTGTTGTAAAATTTGGCATAAAATAATTTTACTTTGATTTTGTATCCATCAACGAATACCTGTAAAAACTTTTTTTTTATTATTTAAAAATATCGAAGCAGTTTACTCCAAAACCTTAATTTTTAGTTCTCATAATTAATTAATAATATAATATATCTTGCAACAAAATGTTTTAGAGACTTGCACAAAAAAAAAAAGATGTGAGTGTTTGAACTCAAGGTAGATGTGTAAACTGTTAAATTTGCAGTATTTAGAAATATTAACCCCTATATAATACTTTACAATCTCGTTAATAATGGTTGTATCTTTAAAGGTATCATGGGCATTCAAGGGTTAAGTCAATCATACATATTTATCTTGTTTAATTTTTAAAATTTAATTTATTTTATTATTTATGTTGCAATAGTTAAAATAGGCTTATGATAGCTAAAATAAGAAACGTACACCTTTGATTCAATACTGGTAAGTAGTCTGGAAAAAACGGCCAGCAGGCATAGCTTTAAGGTCGTTTTTAAACCACAATCTATCACACACAGCGCATGCGTATCCAAAGTCGTTGTCGATCATTTTTAATTTAAATTGTTTATGGGCATTAACATGGTTAAGATAATGCTCATATTGCAATTCAATATTTTGGTAATTTGGTTGTTGTTGCTGTTGTAAATGTTGTTGTTGCTGTTGTTGTTGCTGCTGTAAATGTCCACGTAGCCTATTTATTTCTTTTTGGCGTTGACGTTCTCGGTAGGCACGTTGATATCCAGCGTTTCTGGATCTTCTTAATGATTGCGATGTTCTCTACAATAATAATTAATATTAGTATTTGACCTGTAATTTATTTAGAAACATGAATATTACCTCCATTTCGGTTATATACCTCCAGTTTAAACGTTTAATTTATTGTTTTAAAGAACACCAATCAGCTGAGTTGTAGAAACACAAAGCGATCAGCTGTTCAAAAGTAGTACCAACGCAAAGCGAATAAGGGAATTTCAATCAAAATTTAGAGAACACGCTGTGCTCTAATTCACTCAGCAAAGAACGTAGATAATGTACGTTCTTTGCACACAGTTTGTAAAAATTTGCACCTAATTGCATGCAACTCAAAGGTACAGGGTGCTCCCGATTAAATATAATTAATTTTGCTTTTTGTGTCAATACCAAAGAACGTAGATAATACCCAAGACAGACATGGGAGCTTATCTGCATTAACAGTCTTTATTGGCATTAACTCGTGCATTATTCTCTTCACTGCATTTCTATCTGGCAAAGCTGTCAAGTGGACTGGTGTATGTTCGGACAAATCAAACAGGTTTTTTGTTCCATCAAACCAAGAATGATAGAATACAAGATTGCGCAATCCCGTTGCGGATGAAATATCTTGAGTAATAATAAACAAAGAATAGGGGGAGAATAGTGGGAAGAGAATAATGAGCAATTTGCAATTTTTCCAGGAGAAATGAATTTTTTTGGTGCTTAAGTATAAAACTATGAATAATAGAAAGAATGCATCAAACAAAAATTTATTGAGTGGTACCGCTTCTGTTTCCGCGAAATTAAAATTAAAATCTCCACCCAAGATAAGTGAATGCCACTGAAAAATGTTTCCTAACTCCCCTGCAGCAGCAAACCGATTAAACTGTGTCAATCTAAATTTAGAGAACACCCTTTGCTTAAGCCGCATAGTTTATAAAAATTATGCGCCTAATTGCACACGCAGACGGCACACGCATTTTCACACAGAGTCGTTCTTGACCAATCAAAAACGTCTTACTTTTTTTATATGGAGTTTTTATGGTAGTATTAGCGTAAGAGATTTGCCCTACCGCGGCTATAGATGTTTACACATCAAAAAAAACATTGTTATTAAAATAAGTGAAACCTTGTTTAAGCAATATGAAGAAAACCTAAAGTAAACTAATAATTATATTAGTATATAAGAAAATTGTAAGTAATATGCTTGCGTAGATATGTACTTAATGAAACCCGAGGACAATTACATGGTCAAACATTATAATCGCATAATTTCTACAATGGATATCATCACCATGTTTGCGCAAACATCGATGGATCACCCATATCATCCATCATATAATGTAAGTGAATAAAATTATTATGCATAATATAATGAGAACCAAGAAATAATACTTGTTGTCTCCAGCCATGTAGTTGTTATTGATAGCCCAGAATGGTATTTTTTTGTTTGTTTATATTCTTCTACGTTGATTTTGCTTTTCGGTATACCTATCATTATTTAATTTTATTACTTCTTCTTACCCTTTTCGCATAAGCATAAATGAAGTTACATATATATAAGTATATATACGCATTGAACATACATATAAACATATAAACATAGAGAGATAGTAAATATGAGCAAATGAAATCGCTCTCTATTAATGAAGCTTTAGTGTTGAAATATTCTTTCATTTATAATTGTAAAGATCAATAAAACATAAAGAACTAAGTTTGAGTCTTGTGAGTTAGTTATGTAGTCGGTGAGGGTTTTCTTTGGTTGGGTATGAGAGTGGTCGAAATTTAACTCTCAATACAATGGTAGGGCAGGGAGAGAGAGGATATATGTAAGCGAGATGTCAGCCAAGACCTCCCACTCACTGGTATCGTGTTGTCTGTTCTGTTTTCGCAAGCATTCTAAGGCACAGTAGTTTATAGAAATGATCGTGAGAGATCAACAATCATTTTATTAGCAGTTCGTTCTTTTGTCCGTAGGTTGTCCGGTAATTTTATTTCTGTGCTGTGTATAAAGAAAATTAGCAACCGTTCGTCCGTCAATACAGAAGTATGAATCCTGAGTGCAAATAATTATGTTTATTACCTTGGAATAAAGGTCCGGCTTCGTCCAGTAAGTGCATGATTTTTTTTTGTGTGTACATATATGCTAACAAGGGTGGAGCGCAAGGAGCAAAGACCCCGACTTCCCGACTGACTGAGCCTGGATAACGCAAGCATGCACGCCCGCTCTGAGCCCCCTATTGTCGGTCCAACACCGTAATAGTAGGTACATTACAAAGTTTCTCAGAAGGCAATTTTTGGTCTTTCTATCTCCCTCACCACGCCGTAGTAAAACCCGAAAAGAAAACGACAAAAGTGCGAGTCGTCTTCAATGCATCCAACATTCACGCTCAGGTTATACTCTCAATGATGTTCTCTGCATCGGACCAACTCTTTAACCCGACCAGATGCTATTGATTCTCAAATGGCGCACGTATAAGTTTGTTTGCAGCGGCGACGTCGAAAAGATGTATCGCCAAATACTTCTTCACGAAGGCGGCCAAGACTATCAAATAGTTGCATTCCGTTCATACCCAAATGCTCCTATACGCGATTAGAAACTTAAAATCGTGCCCTTCGGTGTATGTTGTGCGCCATATCTCGCAATACGCACCCTGCACCACCTCGCAGTAGACGCAAAAACGGTATACCACAAATCAGTACCTATGTTACTAAAGGATACTTATGTGGATGATATTCTGTCTGGCAGCCACGATCTCCTCACAACCAAAGAATCCCTCTCACAAGTCGTCGAAGCTCTCATTTCAGCAGTCTTTCCCATGAGGGTGATCACAGCCAACAGTCCTAATATTCTTGAATATGTTAATGTGGATGACTTGCTTGATACCCAATTTCTCGAATTTGAAAAAGCAAGCACCACCAAAACACTCTGAATTCAGTGGAAAACTATCTCAGATACTTTCTTATATTCCCTTGATTTCATCCCCCGTCATCAGCTAGTACAGAGCGAAAAATTCTCTCGTCTGTTGCGAAACTTTTTGACCCCGAAGGATGGCTCACGCCGATAATGATTCAAGCCAAAGTCCACCTACAAAAGTTATGGCTTGACGGAACTGATTGGAATGACCAAGTTAAAGCTCTCCGTTTGACAACATGGATGCAATTTGCAAACAATATCAAAGCAATCTCGAGCATCCAAATACCTCCATGGGTCAAATACCTCCCCGATCAACTGGTAGAATTACATGGCATCTGCGACGCCTATGAAAAGGCGTATTGCGCCACCGTCTATGTCCCCACCACCCATCTCCCTAGCTAAACTACTCGCAGACGTCCAATCCCATCTCGATCTCTCTAACCGGAAGTTGATGAACCGCGAAAATCATTGATCTGGTCGGAAATGCTGAACTTGGCACCAGAGGGTGCAAACCTCTTGCCCTGACAGCTTCGTCTCTTTGGTGGAATGGCCCGGAATGGCTTATAGGCCCACCCGAATCTTGGCAAAAATCGTCACATCGGGATGTCGACCCCCGAAAGATCGCCAAGTCGAAGCATTCCATGTAACCGAATAAACGCCCGACCTTTTCTATAGATCTCCACCCTACTTACGCGCGCTAAAGTTGATGGCATATATATTTAGATTTATAACTAATCTAAAAATAGGCTAAACGACATGAATGTAATTTCACATAGTTCCCTAATTCACGATGATCTTCGCACTAACAAACATCGTCCCATATCCGCGGCTCAAAACGGAAAACTTTCCCCGTGTCAATGGTAGGCTGGCCCATTGCTCGTTGAGCTACAGTGAGCTACATCCAGTCATCCCCGAAAAATCTCAATTCGCCGCCCATTATATTCGCTTTATACATGAACTTCTTCTTTTGCACGCGGAAACTCGTCTCATGCAGCAAGTGGTACAGCAAGAATTCTTCATACCCAGACTCAAGCCTCTCATTAAAAAATGCATTTATCAATGCAAACCGTGCACTGTCCAGAAGCGGCAAATGCGTTCGCAAATCAAAACAGCTCCGCCCCTGAGAGCTGCACATACGCTCCGCCCTTTACAACCACTGGTGTCGATTTTGCTGGACCATTTCATATAAAGGCCTCATTGCCCCTTGTAAAGGGCTATGTGGCTCTCTTTGCATATTTTTCCACAAAGGAAGTTCACCTTGAGCTGTGCTCTGATCTTACGACCGACGCTTTTCTCGCCTCATTTGCTCGCTTTGTTGGACGTCGTGGTTATCCCGCAACCATGATGAACGATAATGGTAAAACTTTCGTTGGAGCCAAAAGAGCCACGGAAAAGGAATTCCTAGCATTCCTAGCTCTGAAATACTCACCTCAAGCCATTAACTGGAAATTCATTCCGCTCGGCGCACCCCATATGGGTGGTTTTTGGGAATCAGCAGTCAAGAGTTTCAAACTGCACTTTAACCATACTGCAGGATCAAAACAATTTACGTTCAAAGAGTTTACAACTCTTCTTGTAGAAGCGGTCTTAAACTCGAGACCAATGTCCGCTCTCTCCCAAAATCTATCGGATTTCACCGCCCTCACTCCCAGGCGCTTTCTCAGGGGAGCTCCATTACTATCAATTCCCGAGGCAAACCACGAACATCTCTCTCGTTAACCGATGGGAAAAGGTCAAAGTTTTTCACCACCAGTTCAGCAAGCGCTGGAAAGAAGATTAACTAAAGGACCTCCAGAAGCGGTATGCGCATGCACATACGCACATACAGACTCATATAGCTACATAATTGTGTGCATATAAACTATTGGAGTAGCATCAGGTAGCTGCCCACGGGTGAGCCTAGCGATATAGCTTCCTACTATGTAGCAAATTCCAAATACGTGAAACATGAAAAGGAAAACCATAACCAAATCACACATAAAGCAAACAAAAGACAAAAGAATAATATGCGTGCAAATTTTTGTTGTAAAATTTGGCATAAAATAATTTTACTTTGATTTTGTATCCATCAACGAATACCTGTAAAAACTTTTTTTTTATTATTTAAAAATATCGAAGCAGTTTACTCCAAAACCTTAATTTTTAGTTTTCATAATTAATTAATAATATAATATATCTTGCAACAAAATGTTTTAGAGACTTGCACAAAAAAAAAAAAGATGTGAGTGTTTGAACTCAAGGTAGATGTGTAAACTGTTAAATTTGCAGTATTTAGAAATATTAACCCCTATATAATACTTTACAATCTCGTTAATAATGGTTGTATCTTTAAAGGTATCATGGGCATTCAAGGGTTAAGTCAATCATACATATTTATCTTGTTTAATTTTTAAAATTTAATTTATTTTATTATTTATGTTGCAATAGTTAAAATAGGCTTATGATAGCTAAAATAAGAAACGTACACCTTTGATTCAATACTGGTAAGTAGTCTGGAAAAAACGGCCAGCAGGCATAGCTTTAAGGTCGTTTTTAAACCACAATCTATCACACACAGCGCATGCGTATCCAAAGTCGTTGTCGATCATTTTTAATTTAAATTGTTTATGGGCATTAACATGGTTAAGATAATGCTCATATTGCAATTCAATGTTTTGGTAATTTGGTTGTTGTTGCTGTTGTAAATGTTGTTGTTGCTGTTGTTGTTGCTGCTGTAAATGTCCACGTAGCCTATTAATTTCTTTTTGGCGTTGACGTTCTCGGTAGGCACGTAGATATCCAGCGTTTCTGGATCTTCTTAATGATTGCGATGTTCTCTACAATAATAATTAATATTAGTATTTGACCTGTAATTTATTTAGAAACATGAATATTACCTCCATTTCGGTTATATACCTCCAGTTTAAACGTTTAATTTATTGTTTTAAAGAACACCAATCAGCTGAGTTGTAGAAACACAAAGCGATCAGCTGTTCAAAAGTAGTACCAACGCAAAGCGAATAAGGGAATTTCAATCAAAATTTAGAGAACACGCTGTGCTCTAATTCACTCAGCAAAGAACGTAGATAATGTACGTTCTTTGCACACAGTTTGTAAAAATTTGCACCTAATTGCATGCAACTCAAAGGTACAGGGTGCTCCCGATTAAATATAATTAATTTTGCTTTTTGTGTCAATACCAAAGAACGTAGATAATACCCAAGACAGACATGGGAGCTTATCTGCATTAACAGTCTTTATTGGCATTAACTCGTGCATTATTTTCTTCACTGCATTTCTATCTGGCAAAGCTGTCAAGTGGACTGGTGTATGTTCGGACAAATCAAACAGGTTTTTTGTTCCATCAAACCAAGAATGATAGAATACAAGATTGCGCAATCCCGTTGCGGATGAAATATCTTGAGTAATAATAAACAAAGAATAGGGGGAGAATAGTGGGAAGAGAATAATGAGCAATTTGCAATTTTTCCAGGAGAAATGAATTTTTTTGGTGCTTAAGTATAAAACTATGAATAATAGAAAGAATGCATCAAACAAAAATTTATTGAGTGGTACCGCTTCTGTTTCCGCGAAATTAAAATTAAAATCTCCACCCAAGATAAGTGAATGCCACTGAAAATTGTTTCCTAATTCCCGTGCAGCAGCAAACCGATTAAACTGTTTCAATCTAAATTTAGAGAACACCCTATGCTTTAAGCCGCATAGTTTATAAAAATTATGCGCCTATTTGCATGCAACACCAAGATAATTGATTTTGCTTTCTGGGTCAATATAATACTAACACATACGTCAGACGGCACACGCATTTTCACACAGAGTCGTTCTTGACCAATCAAAAACGTCTTACTTTTTTTATATGGAGTTTTTATGGTAGTATTAGCGTAAGAGATTTGCCCTACCGCGGCTATAGATGTTTACACATCAAAAAAAACATTGTTATTAAAATAAGTGAAACCTTGTTTAAGCAATATGAAGAAAACCTAAAGTAAACTAATAACTATATTAGTATATAAGAAAATTGTAAGTAATATGCTTGCGTAGATACATATGTATGTACTTAATGAAACCCGAGGACAATTACATGGTCATACATTATTATCGCATAATTTCTACAATGGATATCATCACCATGTTTGCGCAAACATCGATGGATCACCCTCATATAATGTAAGTGAATAAAATTATTATGCATAATATAATGAGAACCAAGAAATAATACTTGTTGTCTCCAGCCATGTAGTTGTTATTGGTAGCCCGGAATGGTATTTTTTTGTTTGTTTATATTCTTCTACGTTGATTTTGCTTTTCGGTATACCTATCATTATTTAATTTTATTACTTCTTCTTACCCTTTTCGCATAAGCATAAATGAAGTTACATATATATAAGTATATATACGCATTGAACATACATATAAACATATAAACATAGAGAGATAGTAAATATGAGCAAATGAAATCGCTCTCTATTAACCCATTTCCAACCGCGCTGCAAAAATTTAAGGTACATTTTTAGATTAATTATGGCCCCCTGATTCCAAATCTGTCATCAAAAAATTTCTACCTCTTCCCGTTTTCCCGATATGTCAAAAATTAAAGTGTTCGATTAATCGAACACTGGCGGTGAACACATACCATAAAATCCCATACAAATGCGAAATGTCAATTTTTCCCGCCAAATGATAGCGCTTTGACATTTCTTTTGTGTGTTTTAGAAGAAAAGACTTGTTTTGTGCCTGCTTATCATATTCTTACATTTTAATAGTTTTTCGAAAAATAAATGGTGAGAATCTATTAGAATATAGTTTCGTTTGATGTGCAATTCCGAGTGTTTGTATTGTTCCTCGATTCCAGAATTGCAAAATGGCACGTTCAAAGAAAACAACAATGAGGGAGATTGAAGACATTTTAGAGAATTGGAGCGATGACGAAAATCCGGTTCAGTGTGTCAACGTACTCCCACCCAATGTACATGAATTATCCGATGAAGAATTAATCGACGAGAATACCATCGCAATTAATGAAGATCAAACTGCTTTGACTGAGATTGCCGGCTATTTGGAAATTGAGAGAGAGCGAAACATTCATATGGATATTGCTTATGAAGAGGTTGTGGAAACTCAACCGGAGGCTTTGCCATCAACTTCCAAATCGGATGCTGAATCGACTGGTCCACCTCAAAAGAAACCGAGAGTCAGCTACAAGCCAGTGAGTTCATTTGGAACTCCAAAATGGTCCAGGAACAAAGGAAAGGAGGAGTTTCATTACGATATATCGCCTCAGGCAGCTCCGTTGACCGATATGCAGAAAGATGTGTGTGAGTTACTAAAGGATCTGTCACCAATACAATTATTCTCAAAGTTTTATGAGGGGGAGGTGTTGGATTATATCATAACTGAGACTAACCGATTTGCGGCCCAGAACAACGCTGGTTTTCATTTGGACGTGGTTATATTGAAAAGATTTTTGGGGATTTTACTGATATCGGGCTACCACACTTTGCCTTCAATTGAGGATTATTGGTCTTCGCAGCTGTCAATGGGAATTGCAATAGTAAAACAGGCAATGTCGAGAGCTACGTTCATGCATGTGAAGAGATACATCCATTTTGCGAATAATAATGAATTAGATGTTAATGATAAGATGGCCAAGGTACTATGTATAAATTATTACACTATCGTTATTCAAGTTTCCTTATTTATATTTTAATGATTTCAGCTTCGTCGATTCTTTGACATCATAAACAGAAAGTTCAAACAGTTTGGCATTTGGTCAGAGTTTGTGTCTATAGACGAGCAGATGGTGCCTTATTTCGGCCGTCACAGTTGCAAAATGTTTATTCTGGGAAAGCCGATTCGTTTTGGATATAAACTTTGGTGCCTCTGTTCGTCAACGGGCTATTTGTTTAGTTTTATACCATACTGTGGACAATCCGATGAATACAACAGAGAGCTTGGTCTTGGAGCTGATGTCGTTCTCCGTTTACTCAGCAACGTCGAAGCACCTATGCGTCACGTGGTATTTTTCGACAACTTCTTCACTTCCTATCATCTTCTGTGCCTGTTATCAGCAAAGGGGTTCTGCGCCACTGGAACTGTTCGCTGCAATCGTGTAGCTGGGGGTGCTATAAATATGAAGACCGGTAAAGATCTGCCTCGCGGCGCACGTGATTATATGTACGATTCTAAGAACCAGATAACCCTTTGTCGCTGGCAAGATAATAAGGAGGTCACCATTGCTACAAACCATGATCAGATTCTGCCACTCTACCCTGTTCGGCGTTGGCAAAGGCAACTAAAGCTTCTAAGAAGAGCCTGGGAGAAAATGGGAAATTTGTTAACGTGGATCAACCTGCTGTGCTTCACAATTATAACAAAGGAATGGGTGGCGTTGATCTCCACGACAATGCCATTCAAAATTATCGAGTAAACATCCGTGTAAGAAATGGTACTGGCCACTTTGGATAAACACCCTAAATTCTTCCACTGTGAATGCATGGAAATTGCATTGTTTGGTCGCGAAATATAAGAATGAGAAGCCAATGAGCCAAAAACAATTCAAGTCGTCAGTCACTGAGTCTCTTTTGTTGACCGATGAAAAAGAAGCATTGGAGGTGGATGAAGATCTGGAGTTCCAAAGACCACGCAACTTACCAAATGTGGTTGGTGAACACCTCATCGTCCGTCAACCTCAAGGGAAATGTCGTCGATGTCAATTGAAAGATTGTGGAAAACCAACAGTTTGGATGTGTGAAAAATGTGCCAAGCATATGCACTCGAAGTGTTTCAAAGATTTCCATGAAATACTATCTAAATAATCAAAAATAGCCAATATTCAATAAACATTTGTTTTTACTGAAATAATCTTGTCTATTCATTTATATTACGATATGTTGTTATATTACGATATGTTGTATGTGATGACCGCCACTGTTCGATTAATCGAACATCTATTTTGAGTAATACCTGTGCCATCCATGTTTTGTCAGGTGTTGATTTTTTTATTGTAAAATAATATTTGGTTCTTTGCCTATAAGACCTCTTGTTTATTTTTTTAGTTTTATTTATTTACATATTTTTAATATAATTTACAAAAAAGGTCTACCGGCAAGGCATTTTTCAACCCCTCCCCCAATCAAATTAAGGGGGAGTTGGGGGTTGGTAAATATAATTTTCAAATAGCCAAAATATCAAAGTAATATATGATACTCACTATCGTCCTGATATCATTTACCTTCACAGCTAAAACAATTATTCAAAATAGACAACTTTGCTGTTCGATTAATCGAACACCAGTTGGAAATGGGTTAATGAAGCTTTAGTGTTGAAATATTCTTTCATTTATAATTGTAAAGATCAATAAAACATAAAGAACTAAGTTTGAGTCTTGTGAGTTAGTTATGTAGTCGGTGAGGGTTTTCTTTGGTTGGGTATGAGAGTGGTCGAAATTTAACTCTCAATACAATGGTAGGGCAGGGAGAGAGAGGATATATGTAAGCGAGATGTCAGCCAAGACCTCCCACTCACTGGTATCGTGTTGTCTGTTCTGTTTTCGCAAGCATTCTAAGGCACAGTAGTTTATAGAAATGATCGTGAGAGATCAACAATCATTTTATTAGCAGTTCGTTCTTTTGTCCGCAGGTTGTCCGGTAATTTTATTTCTGTGCTGTGTATAAAGAAAATTAGCAACCGTCCGTCCGTCAATATAGAAGTATGAATCCTGAGTGCAAATTATTATGTTTATTACCTTGGAATAAAGGTTAATCATTGGCTTCGTCCAGTAAGTGCATGATTTTTTTTTGTGTGTACATATATGCTAACAAGGGTGGAGAGCAAGGAGCAAAGACCCCGACTTCCCGACTGACTGAGCCTGGATAACGCAAGCATGCACGCCCGCTCTGAGCCCCTATTGTCGGTCCAACACCGTAATAGTAGGTACATTACAAAGTTCCTCAGAAGGCAATTTTTGGTCTTTCTATCTCCCTCACCACGCCGTAGTAAAACCCGAAAAGAAAACGACAAAAGTGCGAGTCGTCTTCAATGCATCCAACATTCACGCTCAGGTTATACTCTCAATGATGTTCTCTGCATCGGACCAACTCTTTAACCCGACCAGATGCTATTGATTCTCAAATGGCGCACGTATAAGTTTGTTTGCAGCGGCGACGTCGAAAAGATGTATCGCCAAATACTTCTTCACGAAGGCGGCCAAGACTATCAAATAGTTGCATTCCGTTCATACCCAAATGCTCCTATACGCGATTAGAAACTTAAAATCGTGCCCTTCGGTGTATGTTGTGCGCCATATCTCGCAATACGCACCCTGCACCACCTCGCAGTAGACGCAAAAACGGTATACCACAAATCAGTACCTATGTTACTAAAGGATACTTATGTGGATGATATTCTGTCTGGCAGCCACGATCTCCTCACAACCAAAGAATCCCTCTCACAAGTCGTCGAAGCTCTCATTTCAGCAGTCTTTCCCATGAGGAAGATCACAGCCAACAGTCCTAATATTCTTGAATATGTTAATGTGGATGACTTGCTTGATACCCAATTTCTCGAATTTGAAAAAGCAAGCACCACCAAAACACTCTGAATTCAGTGGAAAACTATCTCAGATACTTTCTCATATTCCCTTGATTTCATCCCCCCGTCATCAGCTAGTACAGAGCGAAAAATTCTCTCGTCTGTTGCGAAACTTTTTGACCCCGAAGGATGGCTCACGCCGATAATGATTCAAGCCAAAGTCCACCTACAAAAGTTATGGCTTGACGGAACTGATTGGAATGACCAAGTTAAAGCTCTCCGTTTGACAACATGGATGCAATTTGCAAATAATCTCAAAGCAATCTCGAGCATCCAAATACCTCCATGGGTCAAATACCTCCCCGATCAACTGGTAGAATTACATGGCATCTGCGACGCCTATGAAAAGGCGTATTGCGCCACCGTCTATGTCCCCACCTTCTGGTCTCTAAAGGCAAAGTAGCGCCCCTAAAAACTATTAGCCTACCACGGCTTGAACTGTGCAGCGCCCACCTCCCTAGCTAAACTACTCGCAGACGTCCAATCCCATCTCGATCTCTCTAACCGGAAGTTGATGAACCGCGAAAATCATTGATCTGGTCGGAAATGCTGAACTTGGCACCAGAGGGTGCAAACCTCTTGCCCTGACAGCTTCGTCTCTTTGGTGGAATGGCCCGGAATGGCTTATAGGCCCACCCGAATCTTGGCAAAAATCGTCACATCGGGATGTCGACCCCCGAAAGATCGCCAAGTCGAAGCATTCCATGTAACCGAATAAACGCCCGACCTTTTCTATAGATCTCCACCCTACTTACGCGCGCTAAAGTTGATGGCATATATATTTAGATTTATAACTAATCTAAAAATAGGCTAAACGACATGAATGTAATTTCACATAGTTCCCTAATTCACGATGATCTTCGCACTAACAAACATCGTCCCATATCCGCGGCTCAAAACGGAAAACTTTCCCCGTGTCAATGGTAGGCTGGCCCATTGCTCGTTGAGCTACAGTGAGCTACATCCAGTCATTATACCCGAAAAATCTCAATTCGCCGCCCATTATATTCGCTTTATACATGAACTTCTTCTTTTGCACGCGGAAACTCGTCTCATGCAGCAAGTGGTACAGCAAGAATTCTTCATACCCAGACTCAAGTCTCTCATTAAAAAATGCATTTATCAATGCAAACCGTGCACTGTCCAGAAGCGGCAAATGCGTTCGCAAATCAAAACAGCTCCGCCCCTGAGAGCTGCACATACGCTCCGCCCTTTACAACCACTGGTGTCGATTTTGCTGGACCATTTCATATAAAGGCCTCATTGCCCTTTGTAAAGGGCTATGTGGCTCTCTTTGTATATTTTTCCACAAAGGCAGTTCACCTTGAGCTGTGCTCTGATCTTACGACCGACGCTTTTCTCGCCTCATTTGCTCGCTTTGTTGGACGTCGTGGTTATCCCGCAACCATGATGAACGGTAATGGTAAAACTTTCGTTGGAGCCAAAAGAGCCACGGAAAAGGAATTCCTAGCCTTTCTCAACGATGTATCACAAGAAGTTGCTCTGAAATACTCACCTCAAGCCATTAACTGGAAATTCATTCCGCTCGGCGCACCCCATATGGGTGGTTTGTGGGAATCAGCAGTCAAGAGTTTCAAACTGCACTTTAACCATACTGCAGGATCAAAACAATTTACGTTCAAAGAGTTTACAACTCTTCTTGTAGAAGCGGTCTTAAACTCGAGACCAATGTCCGCTCTCTCCAAAAATCTATCGGATTTCACCGCCCTCACTCCCAGGCGCTTTCTCAGGGGAGCTCCATTACTATCAATTCCCGAGGCAAACCACGAACATCTCTCTGTCGTTAACCGATGGGAAAAGGTCAAAGTTTTTCACCACCAGTTCAGCAAGCGCTGGAAAGAAGATTAACTAAAGGACCTCCAGAAGCGGTATGCGCATGCACATACGCACATACAGACTCATATAGCTACATAATTGTGTGCATATAAACAATTGGAGTAGCATCAGGTAGCTGCCCACGGGTGAGCCTAGCGATATAGCTTCCTACTATGTAGCAAATTCCAAATACGTGAAACATGAAAAGGAAAACCATAACCAAATCACACATAAAGAAAACAAAAGACAAAAGAATAATATGCGTGCAAATTTTTGTTGTAAAATTTGGCATAAAATAATTTTACTTTGATTTTGTATCCATCAACGAATACCTGTAAAAACTTTTTTTTTATTATTTAAAAATATCGAAGCAGTTTACTCCAAAACCTTAATTTTTAGTTCTCATAATTAATTAATAATATAATATATCTTGCAACAAAATGTTTTAGAGACTTGCACAAAAAAAAAAAAGATGTGAGTGTTTGAACTCAAGGTAGATGTGTAAACTGTTAAATTTGCAGTATTTAGAAATATTAACCCCTATATAATACTTTACAATCTCGTTAATAATGGTTGTATCTTTAAAGGTATCATGGGCATTCAAGGGTTAAGTCAATCATACATATTTATCTTGTTTAATTTTTAAAATTTAATTTATTTTATTATTTATGTTGCAATAGTTAAAATAGGCTTATGATAGCTAAAATAAGAAACGTACACCTTTGATTCAATACTGGTAAGTAGTCTGGAAAAAACGGCCAGCAGGCATAGCTTTAAGGTCGTTTTTAAACCACAATCTATCACACACAGCGCATGCGTATCCAAAGTCGTTGTCGATCATTTTTAATTTAAATTGTTTATGGGCATTAACATGGTTAAGATAATGCTCATATTGCAATTCAATGTTTTGGTAATTTGGTTGTTGTTGCTGTTGTAAATGTTGTTGTTGCTGTTGTTGTTGCTGCTGTAAATGTCCACGTAGTCTATTAATTTCTTTTTGGCGTTGACGTTCTCGGTAGGCACGTTGATATCCAGCGTTTCTGGATCTTCTTAATGATTGCGATGTTCTCTACAATAATAATTAATATTAGTATTTGACCTGTAATTTATTTAGAAACATGAATATTACCTCCATTTCGGTTATATACCTCCAGTTTAAACGTTTAATTTATTGTTTTAAAGAACACCAATCAGCTGAGTTGTAGAAACACAAAGCGATCAGCTGTTCAAAAGTAGTACCAACGCAAAGCGAATAAGGGAATTTCAATCAAAATTTAGAGAACACGCTGTGCTCTAATTCACTCAGCAAAGAACGTAGATAATGTACGTTCTTTGCACACAGTTTGTAAAAATTTGCACCTAATTGCATGCAACTCAAAGGTACAGGGTGCTCCCGATTAAATATAATTAATTTTGCTTTTTGTGTCAATACCAAAGAACGTAGATAATACCCAAGACAGACATGGGAGCTTATCTGCATTAACAGTCTTTATTGGCATTAACTCGTGCATTATTCTCTTCACTGCATTTCTATCTGGCAAAGCTGTCAAGTGGACTGGTGTATGTTCGGACAAATCAAACAGGTTTTTTGTTCCATCAAACCAAGAATGATAGAATACAAGATTGCGCAATCCCGTTGCGGATGAAATATCTTGAGTAATAATAAACAAAGAATAGGGGGAGAATAGTGGGAAGAGAATAATGAGCAATTTGCAATTTTTCCAGGAGAAATGAATTTTTTTGGTGCTTAAGTATAAAACTATGAATAATAGAAAGAATGCATCAAACAAAAATTTATTGAGTGGTACCGCTTCTGTTTCCGCGAAATTAAAATTAAAATCTCCACCCAAGATAAGTGAATGCCACTGAAAATTGTTTCCTAATTCCCGTGCAGCAGCAAACCGATTAAACTGTGTCAATCTAAATTTAGAGAACACGCTTTGCTTAAGCCGCATAGTTTATCAAAATTATGCGCCTAATTGCATGCAACACAAAGATAATTGATTTTGCTTTCTGGGTCAATATAATACTAACACATACGTCAGACGGCACACGCATTTTCACACAGAGTCGTTCTTGACCAATCAAAAACGTCTTACTTTTTTTTATATGGAGTTTTTATGGTAGTATTAGCGTAAGAGATTTGCCCTACCGCGGCTATAGATGTTTACACATCAAAAAAAACATTGTTATTAAAATAAGTGAAACCTTGTTTAAGCAATATGAAGAAAACCTAAAGTAAACTAATAATTATATTAGTATATAAGAAAATTGTAAGTAATATGCTTGCGTAGATATGTACTTAATGAAACCCGAGGACAATTACATGGTCATACATTATAATCGCATAATTTCTACAATGGATATCATCACCATGTTTGCGCAAACATCGATGGATCACCCTCATATAATGTAAGTGAATAAAATTATTATGCATAATATAATGAGAACCAAGAAATAATACTTGTTGTCTCCAGCCATGTAGTTGTTATTGATAGCCCAGAATGGTATTTTTTTGTTTGTTTATATTCTTCTACGTTGATTTTGCTTTTCGGTATACCTATCATTATTTAATTTTATTACTTCTTCTTACCCTTTTCGCATAAGCATAAATGAAGTTACATATATATAAGTATATATACGCATTGAACATACATATAAACATATAAACATAGAGAGATAGTAAATATGAGCAAATGAAATCGCTCTCTATTAATGAAGCTTTAGTGTTGAAATATTCTTTCATTTATAATTGTAAAGATCAATAAAACATAAAGAACTAAGTTTGAGTCTTGTGAGTTAGTTATGTAGTCGGTGAGGGTTTTCTTTGGTTGGGTATGAGAGTGGTCGAAATTTAACTCTCAATACAATGGTAGGGCAGGGAGAGAGAGGATATATGTAAGCGAGATGTCAGCCAAGACCTCCCACTCACTGGTATCGTGTTGTCTGTTCTGTTTTCGCAAGCATTCTAAGGCACAGTAGTTTATAGAAATGATCGTGAGAGATCAACAATCATTTTATTAGCAGTTCGTTCTTTTGTCCGCAGGTTGTCCGGTAATTTTATTTCTGTGCTGTGTATAAAGAAAATTAGCAACCGTCCGTCCGTCAATATAGAAGTATGAATCCTGAGTGCAAATTATTATGTTTATTACCTTGGAATAAAGGTTAATCATTGGCTTCGTCCAGTAAGTGCATGATTTTTTTTTGTGTGTACATAGATGCTAACAAGGGTGGAGCGCAAGGAGCAAAGACCCCGACTTCCCGACTGACTGAGCCTGGATAACGCAAGCATGCACGCCCGCTCTGAGCCCCCTATTGCCGGTCCAACACCGTAATAGTAGGTACATTACAAAGTTCCTCAGAAGGCAATTTTTGGTCTTTCTATCTCCCTCACCACGCCGTAGTAAAACCCGAAAAGAAAACGACAAAAGTGCGAGTCGTCTTCAATGCATCCAACATTCACGCTCAGGTTATACTCTCAATGATGTTCTCTGCATCGGACCAACTCTTTAACCCGACCAGATGCTATTGATTCTCAAATGGCGCACGTATAAGTTTGTTTGCAGCGGCGACGTCGAAAAGATGTATCGCCAAATACTTCTTCACGAAGGCGGCCAAGACTATCAAATAGTTGCATTCCGTTCATACCCAAATGCTCCTATACGCGATTAGAAACTTAAAATCGTGCCCTTCGGTGTATGTTGTGCGCCATATCTCGCAATACGCACCCTGCACCACCTCGCAGTAGACGCAAAAACGGTATACCACAAATCAGTACCTATGTTACTAAAGGATACTTATGTGGATGATATTCTGTCTGGCAGCCACGATCTCCTCACAACCAAAGAATCCCTCTCACAAGTCGTCGAAGCTCTCATTTCAGCAGTCTTTCCCATGAGGGTGATCACAGCCAACAGTCCTAATATTCTTGAATATGTTAATGTGGATGACTTGCTTGATACCCAATTTGAAAAAGCAAGCACCACCAAAACACTCTGAATTCAGTGGAAAACTATCTCAGATACTTTCTCATATTCCCTTGATTTCATCCCCCGTCATCAGCTAGTACAGAGCGAAAAATTCTCTCGTCTGTTGCGAAACTTTTTGACCCCGAAGGATGGCTCACGCCGATAATGATTCAAGCCAAAGTCCACCTACAAAAGTTATGGCTTGACGGAACTGATTGGAATGACCAAGTTAAAGCTCTCCGTTTGACAACATGGATGCAATTTGCAAACAATCTCAAAGCAATCTCGAGCATCCAAATACCTCCATGGGTCAAATACCTCCCCGATCAACTGGTAGAATTACATGGCATCTGCGACGCCTATGAAAAGGCGTATTGCGCCACCGTCTATGTCCCCACCACCCATCTCCCTAGCTAAACTACTCGCAGACGTCCAATCCCATCTCGATCTCTCTAACCGGAAGTTGATGAACCGCGAAAATCATTGATCTGGTCGGAAATGCTGAACTTGGCACCAGAGGGTGCAAACCTCTTGCCCTGACAGCTTCGTCTCTTTGGTGGAATGACCCGGAATGGCTTATAGGCCCACCCGAATCTTGGCAAAAATCGTCACATCGGGATGTCGACCCCCGAAAGATCGCCAAGTCGAAGCATTCCATGTAACCGAATAAACGCCCGACCTTTTCTATAGATCTCCACCCTACTTACGCGCGCTAAAGTTGATGGCATATATATTTAGATTTATAACTAATCTAAAAATAGGCTAAACGACATGAATGTAATTTCACTTAGTTCCCTAATTCACGATGATCTTCGCACTAACAAACATCGTCTCATATCCGCGGCTCAAAACGGAAAACTTTCCCCGTGTCAATGGTAGGCTGGCCCATTGCTCGTTGAGCTACAGTGAGCTACATCCAGTCATCCCCGAAAAATCTCAATTCGCCGCCCATTATATTCGCTTTATACATGAACTTCTTCTTTTGCACGCGGAAACTCGTCTCATGCAGCAAGTGGTACAGCAAGAATTCTTTATACCCAGACTCAAGCCTCTCATTAAAAAATGCATTTATCAATGCAAACCGTGCACTGTCCAGAAGCGGCAAATGCGTTCGCAAATCAAAACAGCTCCGCCCCTGAGAGCTGCACATACGCTCCGCCCTTTACAACCACTGGTGTCGATTTCGCTGGACCATTTCATATAAAGGCCTCATTGCCCTTTGTAAAGGGCTATGTGGCTCTCTTTGTATATTTTTCCACAAAGGCAGTTCACCTTGAGCTGTGCTCTGATCTTACGACCGACGCTTTTCTCGCCTCATTTGCTCGCTTTGTTGGACGTCGTGGTTATCCCGCAACCATGATGAACGGTAATGGTAAAACTTTCGTTGGAGCCAAAAGAGCCACGGAAAAGGAATTCCTAGCCTTTCTCAACGATGTATCACAAGAAGTTGCTCTGAAATACTCACCTCAAGCCATTAACTGGAAATTCATTCCGCTCGGCGCACCCCATATGGGTGGTTTGTGGGAATCAGCAGTCAAGAGTTTCAAACTGCACTTTAACCATACTGCAGGATCAAAACAATTTACGTTCAAAGAGTTTACAACTCTTCTTATAGAAGCGGTCTTAAACTCGAGACCAATGTCCGCTCTCTCCCAAAATCTATCGGATTTCACCGCCCTCACTCCCAGGCGCTTTCTCAGGGGAGCTCCATTACTATCAATTCCCGAGGCAAACCATGAACATCTCTCTGTCGTTAACCGATGGGAAAAGGTCAAAGTTTTTCACCACCAGTTCAGCAAGCGCTGGAAAGAAGATTAACTAAAGGACCTCCAGAAGCGGTATGCGCATGCACATACGCACATACAGACTCATATAGCTACATAATTGTGTGCATATAAACAATTGGAGTAGCATCAGGTAGCTGCCCACGGGTGAGCCTAGCGATATAGCTTCCTACTATGTAGCAAATTCCAAATACGTGAAACATGAAAAGGAAAACCATAACCAAATCACACATAAAGAAAACAAAAGACAAAAGAATAATATGCGTGCAAATTTTTGTTGTAAAATTTGGCATAAAATAATTTTACTTTGATTTTGTATCCATCAACGAATACCTGTAAAAACTTTTTTTTTATTATTTAAAAATATCGAAGCAGTTTACTCCAAAACCTTAATTTTTAGTTCTCATAATTAATTAATAATATAATATATCTTGCAACAAAATGTTTTAGAGACTTGCACAAAAAAAAAAAAGATGTGAGTGTTTGAACTCAAGGTAGATGTGTAAACTGTTAAATTTGCAGTATTTAGAAATATTAACCCCTATATAATACTTTACAATCTCGTTAATAATGGTTGTATCTTTAAAGGTATCATGGGCATTCAAGGGTTAAGTCAATCATACATATTTATCTTGTTTAATTTTTAAAATTTAATTTATTTTATTATTTATGTTGCAATAGTTAAAATAGGCTTATGATAGCTAAAATAAGAAACGTACACCTTTGATTCAATACTGGTAAGTAGTCTGGAAAAAACGGCCAGCAGGCATAGCTTTAAGGTCGTTTTTAAACCACAATCTATCACACACAGCGCATGCGTATCCAAAGTCGTTGTCGATCATTTTTAATTTAAATTGTTTATGGGCATTAACATGGTTAAGATAATGCTCATATTGCAATTCAATGTTTTGGTAATTTGGTTGTTGTTGCTGTTGTAAATGTTGTTGTTGCTGTTGTTGTTGCTGCTGTAAATGTCCACGTAGCCTATTAATTTCTTTTTGGCGTTGACGTTCTCGGTAGGCACGTTGATATCCAGCGTTTCTGGATCTTCTTAATGATTGCGATGTTCTCTACAATAATAATTAATATTAGTATTTGACCTGTAATTTATTTAGAAACATGAATATTACCTCCATTTCGGTTATATACCTCCAGTTTAAACGTTTAATTTATTGTTTTAAAGAACACCAATCAGCTGAGTTGTAGAAACACAAAGCGATCAGCTGTTCAAAAGTAGTACCAACGCAAAGCGAATAAGGGAATTTCAATCAAAATTTAGAGAACACGCTGTGCTCTAATTCACTCAGCAAAGAACGTAGATAATGTACGTTCTTTGCACACAGTTTGTAAAAATTTGCACCTAATTGCATGCAACTCAAAGGTACAGGGTGCTCCCGATTAAATATAATTAATTTTGCTTTTTGTGTCAATACCAAAGAACGTAGATAATACCCAAGACAGACATGGGAGCTTATCTGCATTAACAGTCTTTATTGGCATTAACTCTTGCATTATTCTCTTCACTGCATTTCTATCTGGCAAAGCTGTCAAGTGGACTGGTGTATGTTCGGACAAATCAAACAGGTTTTTTGTTCCATCAAACCAAGAATGATAGAATACAAGATTGCGCAATCCCGTTGCGGATGAAATATCTTGAGTAATAATAAACAAAGAATAGGGGGAGAATAGTGGGAAGAGAATAATGAGCAATTTGCAATTTTTCCAGGAGAAATGAATTTTTTTGGTGCTTAAGTATAAAACTATGAATAATAGAAAGAATGCATCAAACAAAAATTTATTGAGTGGTACCGCTTCTGTTTCCGCGAAATTAAAATTAAAATCTCCACCCAAGATAAGTGAATGCCACTGAAAATTGTTTCCTAATTCCCGTGCAGCAGCAAACCGATTAAACTGTGTCAATCTAAATTTAGAGAACACCCTTTGCTTAAGCCGCATAGTTTATAAAAATTATGCGCCTAATTGCACACGCAGACGGCACACACATTTTCACACAGAGTCGTTCTTGACCAATCAAAAACGTCTTACTTTTTTTATATGGAGTTTTTATGGTAGTATTAGCGTAAGAGATTTGCCCTACCGCGGCTATAGATGTTTACACATCAAAAAAAAACATTGTTATTAAAATAAGTGAAACCTTGTTTAAGCAATATGAAGAAAACCTAAAGTAAACTAATAATTATATTAGTATATAAGAAAATTGTAAGTAATATGCTTGCGTAGATACATATGTACTTAATGAAACCCGAGGACAATTACATGGTCATACATTATAATCGCATAATTTCTACAATGGATATCATCACCATGTTTGCGCAAACATCGATGGATCACCCTCATATAATGTAAGTGAATAAAATTATTATGCATAATATAATGAGAACCAAGAAATAATACTTGTTGTCTCCAGCCATGTAGTTGTTATTGGTAGCCCAGAATGGTATTTTTTTGTTTGTTTATATTCTTCTACGTTGATTTTGCTTTTCGGTATACCTATCATTATTTAATTTTATTACTTCTTCTTACCCTTTTCGCATAAGCATAAATGAAGTTACATATATATAAGTATATATACGCATTGAACATACATATAAACATATAAACATAGAGAGATAGTAAATATGAGCAAATGAAATCGCTCTCTATTAATGAAGCTTTAGTGTTGAAATATTCTTTCATTTATAATTGTAAAGATCAATAAAACATAAAGAACTAAGTTTGAGTCTTGTGAGTTAGTTATGTAGTCGGTGAGGGTTTTCTTTGGTTGGGTATGAGAGTGGTCGAAATTTAACTCTCAATACAATGGTAGGGCAGGGAGAGAGAGGATATATGTAAGCGAGATGTCAGCCAAGACCTCCCACTCACTGGTATCGTGTTGTCTGTTCTGTTTTTCGCAAGCATTCTAAGGCACAGTAGTTTATAGAAATGATCGTGAGAGATCAACAATCATTTTATTAGCAGTTCGTTCTTTTGTCCGCAGGTTGTCCGGTAATTTTATTTCTGTGCTGTGTATAAAGAAAATTAGCAACCGTCCGTCCGTCAATAGAGAAGTATGAATCCTGAGTGCAAATTATTATGTTTATTACCTTGGAATAAAGGTTAATCATTGGCTTCGTCCAGTAAGTGCATGATTTTTTTTTGTGTGTACATATATGCTAACAAGGGTGGAGCGCAAGGAGCAAAGACCCCGACTTCCCGACTGACTGAGCCTGGATAACGCAAGCATGCACGCCCGCTCTGAGCCCCCTATTGTCGGTCCAACACCGTAATAGTAGGTACATTACAAAGTTCCTCAGAAGGCAATTTTTGGTCTTTCTATCTCCCTCACCACGCCGTAGTAAAACCCGAAAAGAAAACGACAAAAGTGCGAGTCGTCTTCAATGCATCCAACATTCACGCTCAGGTTATACTCTCAATGATGTTCTCTGCATCGGACCAACTCTTTAACCCGACCAGATGCTATTGATTCTCAAATGGCGCACGTATAAGTTTGTTTGCAGCGGCGACGTCGAAAAGATGTATCGCCAAATACTTCTTCACGAAGGCGGCCAAGACTATCAAATAGTTGCATTCCGTTCATACCCAAATGCTCCTATACGCGATTAGAAACTTAAAATCGTGCCCTTCGGTGTATGTTGTGCGCCATATCTCGCAATACGCACCCTGCACCACCTCGCAGTAGACGCAAAAACGGTATACCACAAATCAGTACCTATGTTACTAAAGGATACTTATGTGGATGATATTCTGTCTGGCAGCCACGATCTCCTCACAACCAAAGAATCCCTCTCACAAGTCGTCGAAGCTCTCATTTCAGCAGTCTTTCCCATGAGGAAGATCACAGCCAACAGTCCTAATATTCTTGAATATGTTAATGTGGATGACTTGCTTGATACCCAATTTCTCGAATTTGAAAAAGCAAGCACCACCAAAACACTCTGAATTCAGTGGAAAACTATCTCAGATACTTTCTCATATTCCCTTGATTTCATCCCCCCGTCATCAGCTAGTACAGAGCGAAAAATTCTCTCGTCTGTTGCGAAACTTTTTGACCCCGAAGGATGGCTCACGCCGATAATGATTCAAGCCAAAGTCCACCTACAAAAGTTATGGCTTGACGGAACTGATTGGAATGACCAAGTTAAAGCTCTCCGTTTGACAACATGGATGCAATTTGCAAACAATCTCAAAGCAATCTCGAGTATCCAAATACCTCCATGGGTCAAATACCTCCCCGATCAACTGGTCGAATTACATGGCATCTGCGACGCCTATGAAAAGGCGTATTGCGCCACCTTCTGGTCTCTAAAGGCAAAGTAGCGCCCCTTAAAACTACTAGCCTACCACGGCTTGAACTGTGCAGCGCCCATCTCCCTAGCTAAACTACTCACAGACGTCCAATCCCATCTCGATCTCTCTAACCGGAAGTTGATGAACCGCGAAAATCATTGATCTGGTCGGAAATGCTGAACTTGGCACCAGAGGGTGCAAACCTCTTGCCCTGACAGCTTCGTCTCTTTGGTGGAATGGCCTGGAATGGCTTATAGGCCCACCCGAATCTTGGCAAAAATTGTCACATCGGGATGTCGACCCCCGAAAGATCGCCAAGTCGAAGCATTCCATGTAGCCGAATAAACGCCCGACCTTTTCTATAGATCTCCACCCTACTTACGCGCGCTAAAGTTGATGGCATATATATTTAGATTTATAACTAATCTAAAAATAGGCTAAATGACATGAATGTATTTTCACATAGTTCCCTAATTCACGATGATCTTCGCACTAACAAACATCGTCTCATATCCGCGGCTCAAAACGGAAAACTTTCCCCGTGTCAATGGTAGGCTGGCCCATTGCTCGTTGAGCTACAGTGAGCTACATCCAGTCATTATCCCTGAAAAATCTCAATTCGCCGCCCATTATATTCGCTTTATACATGAACTTCTTCTTTTGCACGCGGAAACTCGTCTCATTCAGCAAGTGGTACAGCAAGAATTCTTCATACCCAGACTCAAGCCTCTCATTAAAAAATGCATTTATCAATGCAAACCGTGCACTGTCCAGAAGCAGCAAATGCGTTCGCAAATCAAAACAGCTCCGCCCCTGAGAGCTGCACATACGCTCCGCCCTTTACAACCACTGGTGTCGATTTTGCTGGACCATTTCATATAAAGGCCTCATTGCCCTTTGTAAAGGGTTATGTGGCTCTCTTTGTATATTTTTCCACAAAGGCAGTTCACCTTGAGCTGTGCTCTGATCTTACGACCGACGCTTTTCTCGCCTCATTTGCTCGCTTTGTTGGACGTCGTGGTTATCCCGCAACCATGATGAACGGTAATGGTAAAACTTTCGTTGGAGCCAAAAGAGCCACGGAAAGGAATTCCTAGCCTTTCTCAACGATGTATCACAAGAAATTGCTCTGAAATACTCACCTCAAGCCATTAACTGGAAGTTCATTCCGCTCGGCGCACCCCATATGGGTGGTTTGTGGGAATCAGCAGTCAAGAGTTTCAAACTGCACTTTAACCATACTGCAGGATCAAAACAATTTACGTTCAAAGAGTTTACAACTATTCTTATAGAAGCGGTCTTAAACTCGAGACCAATATCCGCTCTCTCCCAAAATCTATCGGATTTCACCGCCCTCACTCCCAGGCGCTTTCTCAGGGGAGCTCCATTACTATCAATTCCCGAGGCAAACCACGAACATCTCTCTCTCGTTAACCGATGGGAAAAGGTCAAAGTTTTTCACCACCAGTTCAGCAAGCGCTGGAAAGAAGATTATCTAAAGGACCTCCAGAAGCGGTATAGATGGAGATACCCTCAAATTGCGCCGAAGATCGGTGAGTGCATGTTTATTCACAATGATACTCTCCCCCCTACGGAATGGCGTCTTGGACGCATTGAAAACGCATACTACGGATCAGATGGTCACATACGGGTGGTGGACGTTCACACTTAAACGGGCACACTCACCAGGCCAATGGTTAAATTGTGTTTTTTGCCCTTTGCCACTAATTCTGTTCCCCTCACAGACGGACATGAATCGCTCCCCTCAACCAGACCCTCGTTTATCACTCTGGTCAAAAGTGGTCGTGACGAAAAAGGCTGAAACTCAAACGCATGAACGAGCCGGTTGTGCACTCGTCATCACGCACTGCGAAAGTGTGCCTTCTTCAGGATCATGCCCGCAGCATCGATATCTTCTAGGCAGATCTCATTATTACTGTACCAATTGACTCGCCCTATCTCATCCGACTAGCTTATGCTCTTCGACTGGGATGTGTAAAATAAGCGCGCTGCCAAATCTTTCAATGCTACATCGTGAGCCGTCGTCTACCGTCAGCCGACAGCTAAGGCGGGCAGCATAGATAACCGAACGCAAGCACGTATCACATATATTTTTAAGTTATTACATTACTGAACTCAGAATTTACCTTAATGTACATATTTTACTTTAAGCAAGTTCGTATTACATACATATATTTATAACTTATTACATTACTGAACTCTGAATTTACATTAATGTATATATTTTACTTAGAAATCAAATTGTATTAATGAATACCCTTATAATAGGTTAAAAGCAGTTGGCAAATCAGTCTCACTCTCTGCTCCGTGTCATTTTTTTATACATATACCTTCTATATATATATATTTATATATATATATATATATATCTTTTTGCCGATGAGCGCAGAAGTTTTTCTCTGCATCTCTGTACCTTTGCTAAACATTGTATTTTCTATTATAATTCCTATAATAATTAATAAAAGTGTAAAGCTACATATGAACGCGGAAAAGCGGATGTGAAAGTTGACACTGAAGATGGCACGACGGAAAATCGTTCCAACAAATATTAACGAAAGTGAAGTGCTTCATTTCGAGCAGCCGTAATTCCATAAAACAACAAGTTGCCACAACCGTTCAGCCGGCTCGAACAGCAAGTAAAGTTTAACCCCCAGAACCGCAAGTAAAATTTACATGGTTCTCAAACACTGCGGTATAAAAGCAAACCAGAGTGTCTGGTCACACATTACAACCAAAATAATAATACAAATTTTATAAAAAATTTCAATATATGTATGTATGTACCAAGGTAAAAATTGGTCTTTCCCGCGCAAAATATATATATTGTAGCTCGTGTTTGTGAGGAAGTTGAAAAAGGATATTTAAGCGCCTGCCGAACAATGAGGGAATCTTCTCTTTTTGTGGTCTTGCTGCATCTAGATCTCTTTTTATTTGCAAATATTTTATTCTCACGGTAATATCTGAGAGCGTTTTGAATTTTTTTTCGGGACTTTCTAATGCAACGGGAAATTTCACTAATATTTTCCCGTCCTGGAACATGTTCTGGAGCTCTTGCAACGTCCCATTTTAAATATTTCACATTGATGTCTTTTAAAAATGATACAACTAATCTCGGCCACCCACGGAGGCAGCAACTTCGCGACACAGGAAGGCTGCGATTAGGATCTTGAAAAAGTCCAAACTAGTGGAGGATCTCTGTAATCGGGCGCTGCCCGGTTATTGTGCGGAGATTCTGGCAGAAATCGAATGGGCAAATGCTATCATGCCCAACTTGATATGGCAAAGAACGGCAAACAAGCGCGAAAGATCGATGGAGGTTGCGCAGAATAAACCGAAAAGGGTTAAAACCCATGGTCCATCCTTTGCGGAAGATCATCCTAGCTGTGGTGGATGAAAATCACGGCGATGAACCGGTTTTGCGAGCCCATTGGAAATGGGTGGAATCGGAGTTATCGGGCATTGCGGTAAGCGTGCTTCGCGCGAACCCTGGACCGCCACCATCATGTAAGGATGCGGGTTGGTTCCAGGGCAGTGTAAAGGTGGTTCATGCGATGACACCAGATCTGCCGAGATGTACAAGAAGATGTAAAAGACAGCGTTATTTTCAAGCAAGAAATAGAGAAAGGAGTATTTTTAGCAAACTACAGGAATTTGTTTTGTAAAACTAATCAACGTTATCAGTCATTCCGTAAATACTAAAGAGGTAAAATCTTTTACAGATAAATTAACATACTTCAATATTCTGAATATACATAACCAACAAAATACGTACTGAAATGAACGATTTGGCAAATTAATGAAAGAAATAAAACTTAAAAACCTATCTAAAAACCAGTTTTTGCTTTCATAGTCAAATGTTTAAATTCATTATTGAAAAAAGGAAAACCTTTTATGCGAGAAAGCATTCAATAAATTAAAGCAGAAGTAAATTAACCCACCAATTTTGCAATATCCGGACTTTGACAAACCATTTATACTCACAACAGACGCATCTGATTTTGCTTTAGGAGCTATTTTATCACAAGGATAAATAGGTCACGATTTATCAAAATCATACGCTAGTAAATCATTACAAAAGCATGATATAAACAAACCACTTATAGAGAAAGAATTACTAGCAATCCATTGGGAAATTAACTATTTTGGAACATATCTCTATGGTAAAAAATGTATCGTAGTAACTGACCACAGACCACTACTATCACTATTTTCACATAGAAATCCATCGTCAAAAATTACAGGAAATAGATAAACTTCTAATGACGTGAAGAAAATGAAGAAATTGAAATTTAATATTGAACAAGTAGAAAAGCTAAATTCGGGCGAAACCGATTTTTATATACCCTCGCGATGTGTTTTTGTATGGTCGGTGCCCATAATATTACAAAATTCCTGTTTCTTTGTTTCAAATCGCTGCTAGTATAAAACTTTACTCAATTTGTTCCAAAAAAAGTGGAAGTTGGGCGTGCTTTTGGTCCGATTTTAAAAATTATTGACGGTGATATGTTCACCAAATTTTGTGACGATACCTTACATCGTTATTGAATACCTACAGACGTTTTTTTATAAGTAGGTGTGGAACGCCCATTTTTCAAAATTTCATAAAAATCAAGTTTCTTAATAAACTATCTTAATAACTCTTAATAACAAATTTAATGAATATGTTCCAATAAAAAAAAATAAAGAAAAAACGAAATTTTTGCACTTTTCAAAAATTTCCGTTATATGGGAGCGGTATTGAGTGGTATTGAGGAAAATTTGTTCACCAAATTTTGGGGCGATACCTTACATCGTTATTGAGATACATGAATTTCTTCCTAAGACGGCGTGGCAACGCCCATTTTTCAAAATTTCATAAATACCTAATTTCTTAGTTCAAAATCGGTTCAAATACCGAATTTCACTCAATTTGCTGTAACAGATATCGAAAAAACGGTTTTTATGCATTTTTGATACCAACCTACTCTGTCCAAAGAGCAATCTATGTATGTACCAAATTTCATTGAGATATATCAATTTTTACTCAAGTTATTGTAACCACGGACAGACGGACGGACGGACAGACAGTCAGGGCTAAATCGATTCCTCTTTTCATTCTGATCATTTTGGTATATCTATGTCTATATCTATCTCGATTATTTTTTGCTGTTACAAACAACCGTTATGCCAACAAAGTTATAATACCCTTGTGTACAAGTATGCTCGGGAATAAAAATATAGTGGTACTACAATTGAAATAATTGATAATGAAATGCACGTAACTTGTAGCGATGACCCTTTGAATTTACTAAATTCAATGTTGGAGAAACTACATGGATTACTAGGAAGTTCACATATGTATAAAGGAGCTAGCCCTTTGTGACAAAGATTTTATATTTAAAAATATTGATATAAATACATTCAAGGAGAAATAGAATGAATTAGAAAGGAATAAACGCGCGCCAATAAAAATACTAATATATAGAGCTCCAAGAGAAGTAGAAAGTATGATACTTAAATATAAATAGATAGACGAATTTCACTGCTCTAACATTGCAGGTCATTTAGGAATCGGAAAGACAATTTTAAAACTCAAACAAAGATATATTTGGAAAAATATGAGACAGATGGTAAAAGAATTTATAAAAACTGCAAAAAATGCACACAAGGCAAGGTAGTAAGACATACAAAAGAACCACTTGCAGTGACAGATACACCAATGACTACTTTTGACACAATAACAATTGACACTGTAGGCCCATTGCGCATATCTAATGGCTACAGATACATATTGACAATGCAATGCGACTTATTAAAATTTGTAATAGCACACCCAGTTGAAAGTAAAGACGCACAGACAATAGCAACCACTATATTATATTTTTAAAATGTTTCACTTCTACTGGAAATACTAAAAAAAAAAACGAAGTCACGCATTTAAAGTTTTAATTTGAATAAAAAGGAAATAAAGAATAGAACAAAAGTTACCGTTGCAATAAGGCTGCCATAAGACATTAAGATTTTAAGCTTAACGCCTTCTATGTTAGTTGCGCTCTAACAAAGACCTTAATTATGGTGTATGTACTTTTGAAACGTATGTTCATACTGACGGCCACTCTTATTTACGCGTTTATTAAGTTAAACATAAATAAGAAATGTTAACTAAGTCTCTATACGCACGTTAATAAACCAAATAATGTGTATTGCATAAAATATAAGTGACAAGTGTTATTTTGACTGGACATTTGCTGGTGGTAGTGAAGAAACTTTAATAGCAAATTTCTTAAATGCTTGCTTGACCGGGACACCACACCTACCCGCTCACACTGGCGCACGCGTCGCGCCTGAGCCTTCAAAACTTTCCTGCCACTGATGTTGTGTGGCTAGCGACCGTCTCCCCTCCCAACCGTGATCGCTGGTGGCTAAGTTAGCTAGCGATCCCAGGCTCGCAACCGCGTGCTACTTACCCCCTTGTTCTAAGTACCCCTCACATGTCACACCCGGAATCAAACGACACCTCTTAATTCAATTAACAGTCCATTATCTTATTTATTAATATCGCTTAAGGGTATACATCTTACTTATATCTACGCTGACATACATCCTACCTAAGTAGCTAAATTAGTCTCACAATATTTTCGTACAAATAAAATAATAATGAAAAAAATCATCGCCCAATATCACTTGGTTTCGCCTACAGCCATGTTTCTGCTCGATTCGGAGGATATAACAACAAACTGGTTCGGAGACCGTAAGGATTTAAGGCGGTGAACTCGCCCCCGTAGCCCGCTACCTACCAACTACAAGACGTCTTGCGCGGCCTGCGCGTGCTAAGTCAACTTTCGCCCTACACCTTCCCCTTGCCTGTTTCCTTTGCGGCTAAGCCGTCTCACCAACAAACCCGACCCGAGAGCGTGAGAGTAAGCTATTTACAAAGTTTAAATTAAAAAAAAAAGGGATTATATTATGACAGCTAGTGCCCTACCCCTCCTTCGTAAAATAATAATTATGTCACAATCTTTTACTTAACAATATATAAATGATCAACTGAATAAACAATTCAGAGTCGCTTTGCTTAAATCGCAGCCTGAGCGGTTTAACCGCGCGTGGACGGTACCAAAGCCACCCTGCTTAACTAACGAAACACCCGCTTACGCCGACAGCAACCGCGCTGTTTATGGGCTGAAAGTTCGCGGGTGCACCCGCCACCCTGGAACACCTCTCGATTCGACTGGCTCACCTGATACTCCGGACTCCTTGACTGGTTAAAATTCACCTGAGTGCGCCTCAAATCAAATTCGGACTTCGGATTTTAGTTACAGGCGGTGCTAGATATCGTGCGTGCCTCGCCGCGCACTTGCCTTCGCATGCAGCGATCTGAAAACTGAAGCGCCTTCCCGAGTCCTCCAACGTGCAGTGGGCTCTTGCCACCCGCTTAAAAACTTCGCGGAGGAATCACTATGGGGGCTCTAATGACCACGCCTTGCTGCCGGGGAAATTCCTTTTCTTGGGCGTGCTTATGCCGTGAAGCGCGATTTCGCTCGCCAGGACCACGTGCTTGCCGCCGCACTCCTCCGTTAAAACTTGACTTTTTGATTCTTTTTGGCGCACCACTTCTGGTCAAAGCCGCAGGTCGAAGAGAAAAAAAATTATCTCCCCATTTCGCACCTTCGCCATTTGCCCGTACCACGTCAAATCCATATCAGCTGATTAGGGTTCGCCCGAAAAGCATGCGCAGGGTTGCAACCGGGGATACGAAATTATTGTAAACTTATATAAGGTGACTGCAACAGGGCGAGTGATTTAGTCAAGCTTTCTGTGCTAAAGCGCTCGAAAAGCTAGTCTTCTTCCATGTGAATTGCCTAGATTAAGCACGGAGATCCTTCGCGTGATACACTCCGACAAATTTCCCTCTTAAGTCGCCTATGTCGTATAAACAGTTGCCCTTTACCGCAAGAACTGTTGACTTTACATATTGGCCGCCAGCTTTGCACTGTATCTGTCCGCCGCTCTACTCAACTTAAAATTCCTTCTATATACGGTCTGTCCCTCACGATACTCCACTGGGCGAGACCTCATGTTGTACGCTCGCTGACCCTTCTTGTAAGCCTCTTCCAGCCCTCGCACGAGCTAATTCCGGATTAATGCCACTTGGTCTGATGCAGACAATACTTCCGCGCTAGGTTCCTCTAAGGAATCTATCCTTCGGAGAGTCTCGTACGCATTTCCATGTTGTATCATGGATTGCCCGAAAACATCTTTATATGGCTCCATGTCGATAGCCTCATGAACCGCGCTGCGAAGCGCAAAGGCGGCATGTGAGACGTGCCCATCCCAATTTCGCTGGTCCTCTCCAGTGATATATGTTCGAATAATGGCAAGCATCGATCGATTAACCCGTTCCGAACCGTTAGCTTGAGGAGCGTAGTGAGCAGTCCTTATGTGCCGCACTCCATAGTTTCGCAAGAATTTTGCGAAACACTCGGACGTGAACTGTCTACCCTTATCGGAGTGAATGAACTCCGGAACGCCAAAGATGTGGAAAATACTGGACTCCAGATACTTTACAACCCCTGAGCTACGGCGTCTCGCATCGGTTTGAGAAAGACGAACTTCGATAAGTGGTCTAACACCACAAAAACATACGAGTTTCCCGATCGTTAGCGCGGATATGGTCCGCAAAAATCCACATATAATCATTGAAATACTCTCTCGGTCTGGAAACGACCCCTCATGGGTGGACGCGAAGCTACATTCGGAGACTTTGAACATTTGCAGAGTTCACACTCGCCAATGAATCTTTTCGTTTCTTCAACCATACCTGGCCAATAATACCAGGCCTTCAACCTGTACAGGGTCTTCCAAATGCCTCCGTAGCCCGCTGCTCTCCCACAATGCATTTGTCTGAGTAGTGATTGTCTAAGACCGTCTGGAATCCAAATCTTCCACAACGACTCTTCTGGCTCATCCCATCTTCGGGGGAAAACTCTTTTATATATCACTCCATCCGTCACTTTCAAGTCCTGTAATTTGTCCAGGTTGTTACTAATATGATCCCTCAGGGACTCATATGCCGTGCTTGAGAATTTCGCCGAGTTGAAATCCAGGCCAGACCCTGTCTCCGGATCCGCCATCTCCTCCATGTACATGCGGCTTAAGGCATCTGGGACCACATTCTGACTTCCTTTTCGATGTTCTATCTTAAAGTCGAACGCCTGAAGCTTGAGGCTCCACCGTGCTAAGCGGCCCGAAAGGTCCTTCTGTCCCATCAGCCATTTGAGGCTCATGTGGTCGGTGATAATCGTGAAGGGTAGTCCCTCTACATAGGCGCGAAATTTCTGTACACTGACCACCGCAGCCAAACACTCCAACTCCGTAACGGTATAATTTCGCTGCGCAGAGCTTAGCTTCTGCGACATGAAGGCGATAGGCCTCTCCTTCTGGGATAGAACACTTCCGATGCCCTGCGAAGGCGCGTCACACTGGATAAAGAAGTGCTTGCTGAAATCCGGGTTAACGAGGATATTCGCGGACGTCAAAGCACCTTTTAATCCCTCGAAGGCCCGAACGGCTTCCTCGGTCATCAAAAACGTCTTCCTCTTCCGCAAACAATCAGTCAACGGCGCCGCCACCGCGGCAAAGTTGGGTATAAAGCGTCTGTACCAGCCGCACATACCCAAGAATCGTCGTAGCTGTTTGATAGTCGTTGGCACAGGAAAGTCGAGCATCGATTGGATTTTTGCCGGTCCATTTTCAATTGACCTTGCCCTACAATTAATCCGAGGTAACTCAACTCCTTTTGGCAGAACTTTGACTTCTCTAGGTTAATCGTCAGGCCCGCCTCTGCCAGACACTCGGCCACTTTCGCCAAGTGTTTTAGGTGTGAATCGAAATCGGGCGAACATATGAGAAGGTCGTCTATGTACACGAAAACATGCTCCCGCAGCCGGGAAGGGATGACTTTGTCCATCAATCTACAACGCCTCTGGCTTGCATTGCACAGTCCGAACGGCATCACCTTAAAATGGTACAACGGCCTACCCGGTACCGTGAATGCTGTTTTCTCGCGAGAAGAACTACCCAATGGGATCTGCCAAAAAGCGTCTTTGAGATAGATTCCGGAAATAAAGTAGGTCTCGCGTAGGTGTGATAATATCCCTTCAACATGTTGCGTCGGATATGCATCCTTCTTAGTGCGCTCATTTAGCTTTCGCATATCCACACATAACCGCTTCTTCCCCGGTTTTTCGACGAGTACGATCGGCGAACTCCAAGAGCTATTGCTCTCCTCGATGACGTCCAGCTTAAGCATTCGGTCGATCTTGTCAAAAGCGTACTTCTGCTTGACGGGGGACATCGGGTAGTGCCTCTGTTTCACCGGAACTGTGTCGTCTTGGACTTCGATAACGTGTTCCATGACCTGCGTCCTTCCCAACCCCAGTTCTGCAAATGACAGGAACAGCTTTTTTACTCCCTCAAGCCTGCTTGACTCCGCGGGTGTTAGCTCCAGTTGGCCAAAATCTTTCACCTCGAGCTCGGACACGATGACCGGTGCGAGACCGAAAGCCTCCCAAAAATCAGTTCCCAAATATAGCTCCTGTTGAAGGCTGGGAACGATATATAATGTCATGTCTACCGCTTTTCCCCGCCAACTGATCGTAACGTCGACCTTTCCGACTATCGCCTGGGTCTTTCCATCCGCAGTCTTTAAGGATTTGCTCATAAACCTCACCTTGTCTTTCAGTTTGTGCTCCCAGTCTTCCGACACCGCTCCAAAGCAGCTTATCGAAGCTCCGCTGTCTAGCAAACCCTGCACCTGAACCCCATCTATCTCTACCTTGATATATGGCCGTTTATCAGTGGCATCTCGTATCACCATTTCCTCAATAGCTCTCATCTCCTTCTTCCTGTTGCGTGATAGTCCCCGTATCCTTCAAATCCGTTTCCAAGCCCTGCTACGCTCCGCTTCCCGCACGTCCATAGGTGAACCGCTGTCATTTCCAAATATTCTTCGTCTCGCAGAATCGTATCTCCGCTGTCTCTCCTGAAGTGTAAGTAATGGTATCCGACTTCTCTTCGACCCCGAGTTGTCGGTGTTGTTAAAAATCTTCGGCGGTATTATGCATCCGGGGTTTGGCGCCGTTGACAAGACCCCCCGGTCTTCTTGCCAATCTCCCGGTTTTCCTGTTTCCGTTTCTCGCACCAGGTGCACTGCGTACATGGCTGATTGCATTTATATCAAACCATGTGATGCAATTTTCCGTCGCAAGTGGTAGCTGCGGTTTGCCCCTGCCCTTCGATAGGTTTCTTGGGCCCAATGTCGGCGCTCCAAATCTTTCGTGAGATTGGATCCGTCATCGACCTGTGCAATGCTTCCAGTGAACCGAGTTCATCGTCTGCCGGCTCCGCCCCCAACTCCTCTACCATCTTCTTGGGCGGTGTCTTTGACTCAAACTCTGCGAGGTGTTTTTCGGCTCGTCGGCACTCTGCCCTCAAGTCCTCTAATGTTTCTATTCGGCAGCCGAAAACTAGATTTTTAATTCTAGGTCTGAGATTTCTTCTGATAAGATTAACTAAACTACGCTCTGGCATTCTTGTCCTCATCGTCATATCCATCCCCCTAACAACCGCGTAGAATCCTTCGAACTTCTCGTTGTAGTCCTGTTTTCTCTCGTTCATAGCTTGGCGGATCTCTTCATCGCAGTCCGCTTTCCGGAAGTGTAAATGAAAATTGGTGTATAAATCCTGGAGCGAAATGTTGTGCTTTCCACGAAGCGTCTCTACCCTAAACAAGAACCGCTCGACAGGAATTGCCCTTGGCCCTCCATCGAATTTTAAGTTCCAATCTCGAACAGTTTTGGTTGCCCCCCTTTCATGGTAAAGGTTCGATTCCGGTTTACGCCCAGATGAGGTCAATGAGAGCCGCCGACGCGCTCCTACTTCTGTTTCTTTCCCCATGGGACTCCCCCCGATCCATTGACCGATTGGTGCCCGCACTCACCTCCGATCGCTCACCGCCACCACCTTCACCTGCACGTCCACGAATACCACCGTCTTCCAACCGTGCCAGCCTGTCCGCAAGTCCATGCATGTCCTTTCGTAGTGTTTGAATGACTCCTTTAACAGCGTCTGTGGTTGAACGGCTAACGTCCATCTGATATTGGAAGAACATGAGTTAAAATTTTTGCAGCAGCTCATCTCCCATCGTTCCTAAGGACCTCGCCTTAGGACTATTGCTATCGAAATGCCCCCTTACTTGTCCCTGCCATAACGGCACCCTGTTCATCTAAGGCACTTTCCGGTCTATTCGTTATCCCGAATAGCTTCCCCCGTTGACAAAATTTCATTTACCGCGTGCTCGGCTGCGGCCGCGCTCCTGAGACCCCCTCTAGCCTTTGATGGATTTGGCATTTCGTATGCCAACGTACAAACAATTTACTATATCTGCTAATAAGGCAATGATTTTCAAGAATTGACAGGAAAAAAAATAACAAAAAACAAACGTCTACAGTTTGTTCGATTTATCTAAATGTATGTGCCTATGATAAAATACGTAAGAATAACAATATAACGAATTCGTTTCGTTAAAGTTAATGGAAAATCGTATGTAGTAAATATTAAGTGTGACTTTGATTTCCGGATGTGACGAGTATAGTCTTAAAGTAGTCTGTCACTGTCTCGTATACGAATGTAAACCTCAGCTCGTTGAAGGGGGTGAACGACACTTCAGTCCGACGGATTGCTATCATCAAACAGGATATCGACATACCCCCCAAATAAAAAACGCCGTGGACACATTCAGCTGGACCTGTCGGTGTCCAACTGAGATATCTTAGCGACGCCCGCCCAATTCAGTTCGCTCCTGACACAATTGTCCAGCCCTCAATCGGCCAAACAAGCTACCCGTAGCCTGCACCGCAATTCTTCCAACCCCAAGCTGTGAATCAAAACATTTGTACAGCACAGGCTCTGTCCATTCAAGATGGCAATGCACAATCGTGAGTTAATGAAATCTACTAATACGAAAATAAATAAACTATGTGGTGTCCTCCATCTATGTCCGAAATTGTTTATAAAGGAGCAACGTATTTTCTCGGGCCCCACGTTGGGCGCCATTTGTTACGTACGGCTTCCGGGGACACCGGCCTTCCGTGCATGCGCGCGCTGTCTCTGCCACTCTTTGCCAATATCCTCTTTCCTCCTCCTGCTTGGTCCGCCACTGGGTACGCTTGATTTTAGCACGAGCTAGCTCGTCGGACTGGGGTGCAATGGGGTACAGTGGTGCTTCTGGGTATGCGCTTACAGTTGCACGGCTGTACTCAATCTCTACTCTAACGTCCACGTTCGTGCACCCTGGGCAACGTGAGCAACCCATGTGCGAGATACGGTAACCAACCCGTGTGGAGCCATGGGTCACGGCTAATAGAGAGGGAGCTTTAGTGGAGCCACTCCGACATATTCGGTTTAAGGGTCCACTGAAGTCCGCAGCGTCTGTTCACCAGGAGGTGCGGCTGCAAGCGGGTGTCTGTCTTGGAGCAAGCGGCTCGCTATATAAACAAACTTAAAATTTTTCACCCCCAGCAATGGGTTGTGCGCAGGGCTTGGAACCCGCCACGTAAAAAACAACTTCCAATGAAAAGGAAAAAAATGGCTCGGATGATAACCCCCTTTTTTGATGACGACCATGGCAAACGTATTAAGGACAACGATTTGAGGGCATGCACCTGGAATGTCCGGACCCTTAATTGGGAAGTTGCCTCTGCCCGGCTGGTTGATGTCCTCAGCAGAGCGAAGGCTTACATCACCGCCATCCAAGAGATGCGATGGACGGGACAAGGGAAAAAATCGATAGGCCCTTGCGACATCTACTACAGCTGCCATGTAAAGGAGCGCAAATTTGGTGTCGGATTTGTGGTGGGAGAGAGACTGCGCCGTAAAGTACTGTCGTTCACTCCGGTGGACGAACGTCTCGCCACAATCCGCATCAAGGGGATATTCTTCAACATCTCCCTGATTTGCGCCCACGCCCCGACGGGAGAGAAGGACGATGGGACCAAAGATCGCTTCTACGAACTCCTTGGTCGCACGTATGAGCGGTGCCCCCACCACGATATAAAAATCGTGCTTTTCGATTTCAATGCCAAGGTGGGCAAGGAGGGCATCTTTGGTTCTACAGTCGGAAAATTCAGTCTCCACAACGACACGTCCGATAACGGAATGAGACTGATCGACTTCGCCGGGGCCCGAAACATGGTAGTCTGTAGTCCCAGGTTCCAGCATAAAAAGATTCACCAAGCTACGTGGCTGTCTCCAGATGGTAAGACACGAAACCAAATCGACCACATTGTGATAGACGGAAGGCATGCTTCCAGTGTCCTAAATGTGCGCACGATCCGAGGAGCCAACATCGACTCGGATCATTTTCTTGTGGCAGCTAAGATCCGCACGCGCCTCTGTGCAGCAAAAAGCGCCTGCAAACGGACACAAGGAAAGCTCGACGTCGGAAAGCTGCAATCGCAACAGACAGCCACCCACTTCGCCACTCGACTTGCACTTCTGCTCTCTGAGAGCAATAATCAACAGCACGATATTTCCGAGCAGTGGAACCATATTTCTCGATGTCTACATACCGCCGCTGAAGAATCCATCGGATTTCAGCAAGCCCGAAAGAACAACTGGTATGACGAGGAATGCTGCGCCGCTACGGAACGTAAAGACGCTGCCTACAGGGCCACACTGCGATCGGGCGCAACGCGAGCTGTGCGGGAGCGTTATCGTGAGTTGAAGAAGGAAGCAAGACGCATTTTTCGTGAGAAAAAGAGAGAGGCCGAAATGCGTGAGTGCGAGGAGCTTGAGATGCTGCCCGACAGGAAAAGCGCCCGTAAATTTTTTCAGAAAGTCAAGCGGCTAACAGAAGGTTTCAAGACCGGGGCGAATTCCTGTAAGAGTGACAACGGCGACCTGGTGACTGATGTCCACAGCATACTTAAATTATGGAGGGAGCACTTCTTCACACTGCTAAATGGAAGCAGCTGCAACAACGATGGAGAAGATGTTGAACCCGAATCCCCAATCAATGATGATGGACGTGATGTACCATCATCCGACCATGACGAAATTCGGAAAGCGATATCACGGCTGAAGAACAACAAAGCCCGCGGGGCTGACGGGTTACCAGCTGAGTTATTTAAGTACGGCGGAGAGGAGCTGGTTAAGTGCATGCACGAGCTCATCTCTAGAATATGGTCGGAAGAACGCATGCCTACTGATTGGAACTTAAGTGTGCTCTGCCCAATCCACAAAAAGGGTGATCCTGCAGTCTGTGCCAATTATCGCGGGATTAGCCTTCTTAACATCGCGTATAAGGTTCTGTCAAGTGTATTGTGCGAAAGACTTAAGCCCAACGTCAACGAACTGATTGGACCTTATCAGTGTGGCTTTAGACCTGGTAAATCCACCACCGACCAGATTTTCACAATACGCCAGATCTTGGAAAAGACCCGAGAAAGAAGAATCGACACAGACCATCTTTTTGTTGACTTCAAAGCCGCCTTCGACAGCACGACAAGAAGTTTCCTATATGCCGCAATGTCTGAATTTGGTATCCCGGCAAAACTTATACGGCTATGTAAAATGACGTTGAGCAACACCACCAGCTCCGTCAGAATCGGGAAGGACATCTCCGAGCCGTTTGATACCAAACGAGGTTTCAGACAGGGTGACTCTTTGTCGTGCGATTTCTTTAACCTGATGCTGGAGAAGATAATTCGAGCCGCAGAACTTAATCGGTCAGGCACCATCTTTTATAAGAGTGTGCAACTGCTGGCGTACGCCGATGACATTGACATCATTGGCCTTAACAACCGCGCAGTTAGTTCTGCCTTCTCCAAACTGGATAGAGAAGCGAAGCGAATGGGTCTGGAGGTGAACGAGGGCAAGACGAAGTATCTCCTGTTATCAAATAGACAGTCGGCACATTCACGACTGGGATCACAAATCACTGTTGACAGTTATAACTTTGAAATAGTTGAGAACTTCGTTTACTTAGGAACCAGCATTAACACCAATAACAGCGTCAGCCTTGAAATCCAACGGAGAATCTCTCTTGCCAACAAGTGTTGTTGGAGTGTTCGAGAGAAAGATTCTTCGAAAGATTTATGGACCTTTGCGTCTTTGCGACGGCGAATACCGCGTTCGATGGAACGATGAGCTGTACGAGCTGTACAATGACGTAGATATAGTGCAGCGGATTAAGAATCAGCGGCTCCGCTGGCTAGGTCACGTCGTTCGAATGGATGAAATAGCTCCAGCCCTGAAGGTTTTTGACGCGGTACCCGCGGGTGGTAGCAGAGGAAAAGGAAGACCTCCTCTGCGTTGGAAAGACCAAGTGGAAAAAGACTTGGCTATACTTGGGACTTCCAATTGGCGCCAGTTAGCACGAGATAGGGACAGCTGGCGTGCTTTGTTGACCTCGGCCAAAATCGCTTAGGCGGTTAATGCGCCAATTAAGTAAGTAAGTAAGCTCGTCGGACTGTGGGTCGTTGTGACCACCAATACATGCGACCGCACCATACAAAAATTCGTACCCATGCTTGCTTGACGGGGACACCACACCTACCCCCTCACACTGGCGCACGCGTCGCGCCTGAGCCTTCAAAACTTTCCTGCCACTGATGTTGTGTGGCTAGCGACCGTCTCCCCTCCCAACCATGATCGCTGGTGGCTAGGTTAGCTAGCGATCCCAGGCTCGCAACCGCGTGCTACTTACCCCCTTGTTCTAAGTACCCCTCACATGTCACACCCGGAATCAAACGCCACCTCTTAATTCAATTAACAGTCCATTCTCTTATTTATTAATATCGCTTAAGGGTATACATCTTACTTATATCTACGCTGACATACATCCTACCTAAGTAGCTAAATTAGTCTCACAATATTTTCGTACAAATAAAATAATAATGAAAAAAATCATCGCCCAATCTCACTTGGTTTCGCCTACAGCAATGTTTCTGCTCGATTCGGAGGATATTACAACAAACTGGTTTGGAGACCGTAGGGATTTAAGGCGGTGAACTCGCCCCCCTAGCCCGCTACCTACCAACTACAAGACGTCTTGCGCGGCCTGCGCGTGCTAAGTCAACTTTCGCCCTACGCCTTCCCCTTGCCTGTTTCCTTTGCGGCTAAGCCGTCTCACCGACAAACCCGACCCGAGAGCGTGAGAGTAAGCGATTTACAAAGTTTAAATTCAAAAAAAGGGATTATATTATGACAGCTAGTGCCCTACCCCTCCTTCGTAAAATAATGATTATGTCACAATCTTTTACTTAACAATGTATAAATGATCAATTGAATAAATCGCAGCCTGAGCGGTTTAACCGCGCGTGGACGGTACCAAAGCCACCCTGCTTAACTAACGAAACACCCGCTTACGCCGACAGCAACCGCGCTGTTTATGGGCTGAAAGTTCGCGGGTGCACCCGCCACCCTGGAACACCTCTCGATTCGACTGGCTCACCTGATACTCCGGACTCGTTGACTGGTTATAATTCACCTGAGTGCGCCTCAAATCAAATTCGGACTTCGGATTTTTGTTACAGGCGGTGCTAGATATCGTGCGTGCCTCGCCGCGCACTTGCCGCCGCCTGCAGCGATCTGAAAACTGTAGCGCCTTCCCGAGTCCTCCAACGTGCAGTGGGCTCTTGCCACCCGCTTAAAAACTTCGCGGAGGAATCACTATGGGGGCTCTAATGACCACGCCTTGCTGCCGGGGAAATTCCTTTTCTTGGGCGTGCTTATGCCGTGAAGCGCGATTTTGATCGCCAGGACCACGTGCTTGCCGCCGCACTCCTCCGTTAAAATTTGACTTTTTGATTCTTTTTGGCGCACCACTTCTGGTCAAAGCCGCAGGTCGAAGAGAAAAAAAATTATCTCCCCATTTCGCACCTTCGCCATTTGCCCGTACCACGTCAAATCCATATCAGCTGATTAGGGTTCGTCCGAAAAGCATGCGCAGGGTTGCAACCGGGGATACGAAATTATTGTTAACTTATATAGGGTGACTGCAACAAGTTTTAGCCAATGGAACATTAAGAGAGTAATTGGATTAAGAATTCGATATACGGAAGGCATTCACACGTCTGAGGCTACGAGGAGGAACATTAAAAATTATTTTACTTAGAAGTTCAGGGCAGCCAACATACCCACTTTTAACATCAGATACAAAAAACATGACAAAAGTGACCTGCTATTCAAGGATTTCAGATCTATGAGCACACATCGTGAACTGTAGGGTGGAATTCGCGTGATCGAACAGAAGCAGTTTAGAGCGTTTTTAGTGTATACGGGTCAGAGAAGCAGGGACAATTACGACGAATAAAAGCTAGCATTAAATACGATTTTGAAATTATGTAATTGAAATGAGTAGAAAATGTTGATAGACCACCAGGCCTTTAATTTTATCCGCAGCTTCAAATTCAAAGCAAGCAATATTATAAGAATTTCGCGCAATTACAAATTTTTTCGAAAAAGTTATCTTGACATTTAAATACAGGCAGTTTCTCTCACACCAAGTCTTAAGTTTGTCTAGGTCAGACTAAAGAGCCATCTCATCTTCCGTATATTTTATCGTTGCTTGAATTTTTAGGTCGTCAACATATAACAGGAACTTCGCTGAAGAAAAACAATAGATAATATCATTGATTAAGAGAACAAGTAGCAAAGTCTCCAATATACTACCCAGAGGTACGCCCAAGCTCGCAGTAAATGATCGAGAGACTGAATTATCAAGGACAACAGAACAAGTTCTGTTGCATAAATAAGATTTTAATAAGAAATTTTAATGGAAATCCAAACAAGCTAATTTAGATTTTGGATTATTTTTCATATATGGCAAAATAACATGGATTATTTGTAGACATAAAGATCCTATACGATATATTTTTTGGATTAACAGGTGTTTAAGCTCCTTTGTATATCATGTCGGCTTAAAAGATTTAGATGGTACCATGAGCTAAATTTTGCATTGTAAAATTAAATAATTTGTATTACTACGCAATGCAAATAACCGAGTTTTAAAAAAATATTTTTCTAATTCAAGTAGCTTATACGTTCATATTTGAATTTGGCAGGGAGAGAGCAATGAGAAGCGTTCTGACAACGATAACACTACTACCCTATGCTCTCTTTGATATATTTATTAGGGAGTGTTACCATGGTTGCCAACAAAAATCACCTAAAACGTACACATTAAATCAAAACATTTTATGGGATCAATTTCAGTGCTTATATTCTGTATATAAATCTCGTTTCTCTTTTCTTTTTTATTAAAGATTTAATTTTAATGTTATACAGTGCAATATTTTTTCAAATTTGATGTAACTAAAAGTTTCCATGCAATAATTTTTTAAATGGAATTTTTATTCAAATGTAAATGCAATATTTCTGAAAAATTTATTTTATTTTTTCATTAAATTACCAAAATCTAATACAACATGCTTAATGCTTGTTAAAAGAACTTATTGACGTTAGAATGCTAACCTTTTCATAACTCTGCTACAAGGCAACTCTAAAATAACGGTACGATTCAGCGCATTATTTTATATTGCTTGCATCGGCAATATGTGCGATAAATTACAAGAAATTCTAAATTTGTTTCAATTGGAAACTATTTTCGAAAAATTAACTGGTGAGTAATTAATACTTTTAATGTAAAACCATTGTAATGGAAAGTTTTCAGTCGCTGGGATAGAAAACCGTATTAAACAATTCAATGTTAGTAAGAATATACTTGTGTGCACATATGTACAAATACGTACAATAGTGCATAGCTGGCGAAGCGACCTTGTAAATAATGTTGAATTTGCAAAATATATACATATGTACATATATATGTGGTTTTGTTTATACAATATTGTTGTGCTCCAAAACGCAGTAATGCAAGGCAATGTACGCCAATCAGTTTTATGTGACAAATGAAGGCTCGGTGCTTTGCATTACTGTGATTCGGGATGCAACTAAAAGTATGTCAACTTATTTTAGGCAACTCGTACTAGTGCGCTTATTGACGAAAATGAATGCTTATTTCGTAATAAGGTATATAATACACGTTTTGACAACTTGAGTAAAAAAAAATTAAAAATATTTTCTCACTTAGCCCCTGGACAATATTTTAAAGGGATCTTTTTCTGGAAAAAGGGTCTTAGAATTCTACAGGACTAACGGAAAGCTGAACGACAATCAAAGGAATAAGCTGATAAACGCCATTGCTGAATTTGCATTGGAAAATAATGTTGTTTTGAAGCCTTATAACTTTCAAAAAGTCTTAAGTGCCATAACAAAGCTATTTCCCGAAGAAGAAAATGTGTTTGTAATATTTTAAGTTTTGTTTTGAGTAAAATTGCAGTCTATAAAAGTATTTATTTTGCTGTTTAGACTATTATTACATTCTTAAAACTTCATTTTTTCATATTTACATATAACATATTAATTAAAATTTGATATGAAGAGAGATAGTTAATTAAGAAACTTGAAACGCCCACTTATAAATCACGTCTGTAGGTATCTCAATAACGATGTAAGGTACAGTCACAAAATTTAGTGAACATACGAGTATTGTCCTTGATACCATTAGCATTACTGTCAATCATTTTTGAAATCGTACCATAACCACGCCTAACTTCCATATAACGGAAATTGTGAAAAATGCAAAAACTTCGTTTTTCTGTATTTATTGGAAGAAATTGAGTAAAGTTTAATACTAACTGCGATTTGAAACAAAGAAATGGGGTTTTTATTATATTATGTGCACCGTCCATACAAAAATACATCGCGAGGGTATATAAAAATCGGGTTCGCCCGAATTTAGCTTTTCTTACATGTTTATTTAAACGGTTACAACATTTATATATATCCGAAGATTCAAGAATTTATTGATAAATGTTATGTTAATTAACTATCAGTTAAGCCATTTATTATAATTGAGGGCACGTACTTAACTCCAAACTCGTTTTTTGTTTATATGGAAGAAATTATTTATAAATTTGATTCTTGTATCGATGCATTCAAAGTATTTCAAGTTCTTAGTCTTAAATATACAATCATTGCCGAAGGAGCTTGGACATTTATACAAAAATACTTTTTTGAAATTGAAACAAATTCAGATTTAAAAACATCTGCATTAGCATCACTTCTGAATTACTTTAAAAACTAAATACTAAATACTAAGATGATCTGCTTCATATGTAACGATTCATTTGAAATCATTTTTATTTACATAAACCATTTGAAACTGTATCACCTTAAAACAAAGCGATACAAAACAATGTACATTTAATAACTGTAACCATCTCTTTTCCTCATACATAAATTTTAAAAGGCACCTGCTTAAACATTTTAACGATAAATCTTCTCTCTGTGAATATGAAAATGTGTCACTTAATTTAGCACGAAATTCTATGACAGTTGACAAAGCTATAAACAAAAGTAGTCTTGTTAAAGCAACGTAAATATCTGATACATCTAAAAATGCCAATAAAAATTCGCAAAATTTCAAAAGCAGTTTTTCAAAGTTATCAGAGAATTTTTTCTAAATTGATTGTGGAGAACTTTGAGCTTCTGCCATTCGTTAGTCAAAGACAGATTTTCAGCGTTTGGCTCGGGTGGTGAAAGAAGGGGAGCATCACGCAGAAAATGTCCAGGAGTTAGTGCTTGAAGATTCTGTGGACATTGGGCAGAGTGGTCTGGAGTTGAGGACCGCCTTTATTCGGACAAGCAAAGTAGTCAGCTCTTTAAAACTGTACTTGTGGTTACCTGCTACCTTAACAAAATGGGACTTAAAACTTGTGATGGTTGCTTCCCATAGTCCTCCCATATGAGGGGCATACGGCGGAATAAATTGCCATGAGACGCCATGTGTTGCGTATTTGGGAGCTATATCGGCTGAAGTTTCCTTCAGAAAGGCTAATAATTCTTGGTGTAACATACGTTGAGCGCCGACTAAGTTTTTCCCATTGTCAGACATGATCTTGTGCGGGAGTCCACGGCGTCCAACGAATCTCGCAAACGCTGCTCGAAATGCTTCGGAAGTCAGAGCAGAGCAAACTTCTAGATGGATAGCCTTTGTGAAGAAGCAGGTAAATACGCAGACATAGGCTTTGGAATGTGCGGCCAGCGAAGTCCATTCCAGTGGAATGGAAGGGTAGCGTATAAGTTGCTCGCTCAGGGGGGAGAGCGGTCATGATTTGGGATCTCATTTGCTGCTTGTATATCGTACAAGTTTTGCAGTGAAAGATGCATTTTTTAACATTAGGTTTGAGGCGAGATATATAATACTCCTGTTGCACCATTCGCTCCATCAATTGATTTCCAGCATGCAACATGGTGGTGTGGAGAAATTCTAAAAGTAAGGTACAAACGTGAGAGTTGGGTGGAATAATTACTGGGTGCCGCTGATGGCTGCGTATTGAAGTCTACCATTTACGCGCATTAGGCCTTTGTTATCGAGCACGGGCTTCAACGTTAGCAACGAGTTTTTCTTACTTATTTGTTTAGAGGCCTCAAGTTGCGCGATCGTTTCACCATAGTGGATCCGTTGGGTGTGTGTTATGAGGCACGTCTTGACTTCGTTGATTTCTTCTTGTGTCAAAAACGCGGCGTTTTGAGACGACAACTTCGTGATCTGCGGATGAAGCGATACATATATGCGATCACTCTTAAGGCACGTGGGAGTGAGGAAAATCTTGCAAGCAGGTCGGTGAGTTCAACGGTGTGGAATGTTTGCGTGTGCCTCTGCTCCAAAGGAGATGTATGTTGCGCCCGGGAGTTGTTGGGCCAGATATTGGCCGGCTTCGTGAGCCACTCGGGGCCATTCCACCATAGAGAATTTTCGAGGAGATCCTGCGGTCGGCATCCTCGCGTACCTAAGATGGCTGGATTGTCACGGCTACATACGCGCCTCCAATTGGCATTATCTTCATTTTCTATTATTTGAGATATTTTGTTCGCCACATATGTCTTCCTGGTATGTGGTGGCTTTTCCAGCCATGCCAACACGATGAATGAGTCTGTTCATAGCCGTTACTCATGAGATGGCAAACTTAGCTCAGACTGAATCTGTTTTACTAGTCTGCAGAGTATTACTCCTCCGCTGAGTTCCAACCGTGGGAGAGTCACGGTTTGGAGGGGTGCCACCTTGCGCTTTGCTACAAGTAATTGGGATGTGAAGCGAGTGTCGCTATGTTGTACTCGAAGGTAAACACAGGCGCAGAAAGCCTTTTCCGATGCATCTGAAAATACATGCATTTGGATGTGTTTTCCGGGGGAAAACTGTATCCATCGAGGTACTTTAACGTCTTTAACCCTTATGTCAACGGCAACATACCTAGGTATGTTTTGCGTTTTCAAAACGCTGTAGCTCTGAACTCGGATCGACTGAAATTTCGTGATATCCTAGCGAAAACTTTTTTACACAATAGTCCCAATTTTGGTTAGGATTGTATCATCCGTTTGGTAGATAAAGCCCATTTACAAAGTTGCACCTTTACGTCAACAGCATACATACTTGGTATATCATACCATATGTATAGTAAAAGGCATTCAAATATGATAATATAATTGAAAAGTATAGTTTATTTTGAGTGAAAAAAATACTTATGGTATAAAAATTATTATAAATTATAAAATACTTATGAAAAAAATATTAAAAAAACTACGAAAAAATTTAAAATTATTGAAATTCAATTACATCTATCGCATTGCGGCAAGTCTTTGGAATGCTCTGGGCACACTGGTTTGTTGCATAATGTGCATGCTTTACGAGTAGGGCGTCGTTTGGAGCAGATGTAGCAATTCCCCTTTACTTTTAGACGTCCCGTACTATCACGCTCCTCCGCTTCATGTGCTCCAGCATCCACAACTCGGATGGGCCTACCTATCATGGCTTCAATGGCGTTGCGCGTTGAAAAAACTCTGGATATTCTGCTGTTATTCGCCCTTCTCTCTATATCTGGCTTGCATAGTTGCTCACTTAGCTGATGGAGAAACATCCTACCGCGGGTTGTATATGACTTCAGGTGGGTGTTGTTGTCAACGTATATTATGTATGCAGCAAACGCAACAACGTCCACAATATTATAAAAGAAAGCCTAAGGCCATCTATTTGTGCGCCGCTTGGCACTATATTCGGACAAGCACATGTCCATGTTATCAACTCCACCTTTGGTTTTGTTGTAGTCCAATATAAGCAATGGCTTCTTCTTAGGACCGGCCGTTTCTGTTGTATAATGAGAAGTGGACAATATTACAACTGCCTTGTTTTTCTTGGGCACGTACGAGCACATCGTAACGTGATTATAGAACCCAAACATTGACGATTCAGCCTCACGTCGTTTGGGGTTGGTAAATGCTGCTGGCACGAATGTACGCCTTTGTTGCAAGTACCCAATATAGATAAATTATTGTCTATCATCAAAGATTTTGCCAAGTTGTAGCTAGTGAAAAAGTTGTCGCATACAATATTTCTTCCACTTCCACCAAAAAGGTTGATACATACATCTTTGACTCTTCTTTGACCAACGTTTCTTTCACATTCACCAGACGGTGCCATTCCTGTATAGATTTGTCCCTGCATTGAAAAATTAAATTCAATTTAGTTATTTATACTTTCAACAATTTTCAACAATATTGATAGTACCTGCAATGGATATGACGAAATGGAGTAGCACACCCACCACACTTTTATCCCATATTTGGCAGGTTTTGATGGTATGTATTGCGTGAAGCCAGTTCCACCACGATAAGCATCAATTGTTCATCTACGGTGACGATGGCTCCTGCCACGTAATATCTACGAAGACAGCTGTTTAGCATCAAAAAAACGTCCGATATTGCTGCTGCTTTGTCAGTTTGTTTGCGTTGCTGGCGTGTGTTTCCATTATCAAAACGAATGAAGCGGCTAATTTCCCAAAATCGTCGTACACTCATTGCAGCACGATATAATGGATGTGATTTAGTATTCCACAAATCTTTCGTATGCACGTAACCAGAATGTGTAACGCCACTTAGCAAAAGTACGCCCAAATTAGCATCAAATTCACTTTCTGTTATGGGAATCCATGATCTCGGTTCTCTTGTTGGATGTTTTGCATTGTCATCATCAAAGAATTGCCTTGCCTTTCGATTTGATTCACGAATAATTATGTGGCATATTTCGACTGACATTATCAATTTGGACGTTTCTGAAATGGTCAATCCTTGCGTTGCCCGTACTCGTCCAGATTGTGCACTTCTTAGAATGTTGTGCGTACGCAATCTTTCAGGTTATGGTTGTATCGAAGACCAAACATTACCATCTCTGGCAGTAAAATATTCCCCAGTTTCAATCGGTGCATCTTCAAGTTCTTCATCAGAATCACTGTCGTCCTCTGGGTCATATTCTGGTAATGTGGGCTCTTCAAAGTCTGAGTCATCACCACCAATATCACCTACACATTCATCAAAAGCCTCGTCACCAACTATTGAATCGTGGTCACTTATTTCTTCTTGGCTCTCTTCAAGCGTTTGACAAATATATGCTTGCTGTTCTTCATACGAAAGTGCGCTTAGTTGTCGTGGAGTAAGCCATTCACCATCTGCCATTTCACTTTTATTTTATTTTTTATTTCCACAAAATAAACAGAAACGTCCTTTCACTTCGAATCACAAATGTAAACTTTTGCCCTTTACCAGGCACAGGGTACACATTCAACTAACCGCTTGCGTTTCACGTTTTTTCATTAATACACTCACACATTTGAGCTGTTGGTACACTAAATGTGTGAGTATATTAGTGAAAAAAATCTGAACCGCAAGCGATTAGTTGAATGTGTACCTGCCGGGTTATAACGGCATGCCATTTGCCATACAAAACGTATGTACATACCCGGGTGTGTTGCTGTTGACGTGCGTAAAGAAGTTCTGCTGTTGACATAAGGGTTAATTGCGGGCAGCGTTTTAGTTGAGATTGAGTCGTGGAATTTTAAAAATTCAGTGTACAAGTGGTCAGAGGGGGGTATAGACTCCAGTATTTTCGGGTGATTAGCTGTAATTTTCTTGAGGGGAAAACCAGCTGATTTCAGAGTTGCGATCACCTGAGATATCGTATCGATAGTGGACTATATTTCATGACCGCCCGAGAGTATAACATCTACATACGTTTGTTGTAGTAGGATATTACTGGCGAGGGGATATTTGTCTTTGCAATCTTCTGCTAACTGCTGGAGAGTGCGGATTGCCAAATAAGGCAATAAACACCAAACGTGACTGTCTTTAATTTAAAATCTTGCATTAATCATTATGGAGTGTTGGCCCTGTGTGCAACACGTCGTTTAATGAGTTCCCTGAGTGGGAAATTTTTGAGGCGTTGAATACGACTCGCACCTTTGTTGTTTTGCTGTGGGGTTTACTGACAGCGTGATGAGGCAAGTAGAATGAGTGATACTTGCCATCTTTTATTATTTCCCTTGGAGAAGCCGGTGACATATGGTTCATAGTCAAGTACTCTTGCAAGACTTCAGTGTATTTGGATCGTAGTTCCGTTTTTCGTTCAAGCGATCCCTCTTTGCTGAGGTATTGTTGTTGTGAAGCAGTTCGAGAGTGGCCGAGAGCTATTGATTCCGGGAAATCGGATTTGAATCTTACCACGTATCTTCCGTCATCTTGGCGTATTATTGTTGTCCGGTAGAATTTCTCGCCAAATTCATCTGCCTCCGAGCGCGTGCGGGTTGTAGCGATTTCCTCCTGTTCCCAAAACCTTGTCAGCAGGGCGTTAAGAGATTTGTGCCGAGTTTCGTCTACTTGCGTTGTGAAGGCTGTTATCGTTTCTGTTTATTGGGAAGCACCAAAGATGATCGCCGGTACCCACGATGTTTTTTTTGTAACAAAGAAGAAACAATAAGCAAAATGAATTCGAATCAAGAAGATTTAATTACGATATGCACATAAAGCAAGTTATGTGCATATAGGTATGTGTCAACGAAATGACAACGCGAAACCGACCATCAGTTTTAAGAACCCGATATTTCTTTGCCTCTCACCGGTGTATTTCCAATCACAGTGTAGCTTTGCAGCGAACAGCTGTGCATAGGAAACCACCAGCGATTCCCAACCATTGAAGGCTTTTGGCTTCACCATTGCCGCCAGCCTTGCAATACTAAGGAATTGCAAGAGCTCGAAAAAAGGGCTATATAAATATAAAAAGAACATCTTATATGAATGCGATTGGGCTATTATAACATACTTAAGTCTAAGGCATGCGTGCAAAAATAATAAATTGTTGAGCTTTGTTTGAAATTTCATTATGATTCATTAAGTAAAAATTAAACTAAATATAATTCAGAAATTTGATTTAATATATTCCATTGTACCCAGTAGGGGGTAATAATCTTTTTAAATTATAATTATAAAAATACCCAGAAAGTCGTCGTGGTGCCTTAAAGGGCACATGGGCCCGAAAGGACCCAACCAAAAATTGAGTTCTGGGCAGTAGGATACCCTGGATATGATACTATTTAACTCCTCAAAATTTTGTGATATACCTCCCCACTGAAGATCAAGGCAATGGCGGAGGAGGTGTGGAACCCTGCATCCGCGAGTGTCAAATTCACAAACCGACCCTCGCAATGACCCTTGCTGGAAAAGCGAATCGAACGTGAGCGTCATTCGAGGAACTAACGTTCAACTCACACATCTCCAGGCTCGCAACCGGCAAGGCCCGTCAACGAAGCCGTTTGACTAACGTCTCACAAACGCTCTTAGAAGATGCGCCAATTGGTGTTGTTGTAGCAGAGGCGCTAGGCTATGAGGGCACCGATGCAACGATTGGAATCGATTCGATGATTTTATTGCTAGAGAATAAACAATGAAGATATTGATGGGAACGTTAGTTTGGAAGGACTACTAACTTTACAATGGGACGCGTTATCAATCCCTTTTGTGTTCGAATGTCGGCAACGCGAATTCTCCGATCAGTACCCTGGTAAACCTTAGTGACCCTACCCAAGCGCCATTCGTTAGAAGGAAGATTTTCGTGGCGAACTACTACAAGGTCATCGACGGAGATATCCTTTTTAGGAGATTTCCATTTGTACCGCTTATGTAACTCCTTTAAATATTCTTCTTTCCATCGAAGTGAGTGCTGTTGGCTAAGAGGCTTAAGTTTTTGCCACCGATTGATTAAAGACATTGGGTTAGCTTTAATGGGGGCTCTGGAGGAGAAAGTATTGGGCCGCCTATGAGAAAATGGCCAGGCGTTAGAGCGGCACAATCTGCAGCGTCGGTACAGTTAGGTGAGATTGGCCTAGAATTAAGATAAACTTCAATGCGGCAGAGAAGAGTCTGAAATTCCTCGAAGGTAAATTTTTGAGAAGCAGATATACGACGAAAATGAAATTTATACTTTTCACTCCGGCTTCGCACAAACCACCCATGTGGGGAGCGCCTGCTAGAATAAAGTACCAGGAGACCTCTTGATAGCTGTAAAGGTGGCACAAGGCTTACTTCAACGTTGTGAGGAACTTCTGGAAATCCTTTTTGAGGCTGGCGGAAGCGCCGACAAAATTCGTTCCACTATCCGTAAAAATTTGATCGGACAGCTTTTCCTAGATATAAATCGCGAGAATGCACCAATAAATGTCTCAGTTGATAGATCGCTTGTAGCTTCCAGGTAGATTGCTTTCGTAGAAAAGCAAACGAATAGGCAAACATAACCCTTGGTGATTTTACAGGATCTGCCTGTGAATGCTTTAATGTCGAATGGACCCGCAAAGTCAACGCCTGTATTTTCGAATGGCCTGGAAATTACTGTTCTTTCTTCCGGAAGAGCCGCCATTATTTGGGATTGGCCCTGCTTTTTATGAACAACGCAAGCTTTGCAACTGTGAATAACAGTTTTTATAAGATTCTTTGCTCGTGGAATCCAGTACTGCTGACGAAGTAAACGCAACATCAATTGATTTCCCCCGTGAAGAGAAATTCTATGAATAAAGTTGACCAACAATTTAGAGAATGAACAGCTTTAAGGCAGGAGAATAGGGTGTTTTTCGTAATACGACAAAATGAGCGAATTTGATAATCGACCGTTCACTCGAAGCACACCCTGGCTATCTAAGAACGGATTCAGAGTTAGAATATCGCTCTTTTGCGGAACTGGAAGTCTCGAAGTCAAATTCCTATATTCTGTAGAAAAGTGTTTCATTTGAGATAAGATTATAACGCGAATACGTATTCTGGAGATTTCGTCACCCGAAATGGCTTTCGTCTGATATGAATGGTATCTTCGAGTGTTAGGATTTGTCATATTGAAGAATCGGAACACATACGATAAAACACGTAGAGTGCAGGGAAATAAGGAAAATTTCCCCAAGATGTCCTCCTGGTTTCACAATGTTGAAGTATGTGCCTTTATACTCCTTGCCTCGATCGTGACTTCATCTTTTTCGTCAACCGTTTTGCCGAAATCAAGTCCTGTGGGTATACACCTCTGCTGCCAAGGTCTGCTGGATTATCCTTAGAGTCGACGTGTTTCCAATGTCTGCAGTCAACCGATTCCTGCATTTTTGCGACTCGAATAGCGACAAAAGTCGTCCAGGTACCGGGTCGCTTTCTTAGCCATGCGAGAACTATGGTTGAGTCTGTCCAACAATGAATATTTTTAACTTCGAAGGGAAGCTCACTTGAAAGGGATTTCAGCATATCGACGACAAGAACTGCTCCACATAACTCTAATCGAGGAAGAGAGATAGCTTTGACCGGCGAAACCTTGATCTTTGCTAACAGCAGGTGTGAAGATACAACGCCTTGGTTTTCTACCCGCAGGTATATCACCCGCGCATATGCCTTTTCCGCCGCGTCGCAAAAGGCATGAATCTGAAAGGAGGACCCAAGCGAGTAATTCATCCAACGTGGTATTCTAATATTCTCAATGTGTTTGTAATATTCTATTAAGGCTTTCCATTTGAAGAGAGTTTGTGAAGCAAAAGGTTGATCCCAAAGAGTACCATCTAACCAGATTTGCTGCATAACAATTTTGGCAACCACTACTATGGGAGCTAACCAACCGGCTGGGTCAAAAAGTTTCGCTATAATAGATAATACTTCTCGCTTAGTGTAACTATCCCTTAGAGAAAGACTCTGAACATTAAAGAAAAAGTTGTCTAACTTAGCATTCCATCTAATACCGAGTGCTTTTGTCGTACTAGTTTCGTCTAGTTCTAAGAAATCCATGTCTAAGAAGTGTTCTTGTGGAAGGCGTATTAAGGCGTCCTTTGAGTTTGAAGACCATTTCCGCAACGAAATCCCTGCGTATCCTAACACTTCGATAAGCTCATTTCGCGCTTGTAAGGCTGTTATGAAAACCCGTTATGAAAACCCACTAAGACGTCATCTACATACATCGATTTTCGTATGATCTGAGCAGCTAGTGGATGTGAATCTTGATTATAAAGTATAGTCCTAATTTCCAAATATGGCGTGCAATTTATTCCGAAGGTAACGGTTTTTAACTGAAAGTCTTGCACGCTACCATCTGGATCACTCCTGAAAAGGATTCTCTGATATGGTCTATGAGAAGGATTTACTAAAATCTGACGATACATTTTCTGTATGTCACTGTTAAGTACGAACTTATACATGCGCCACCTTATAAGCAACAGAGTAAAGTCAGCTTGAAGAGCTGGGCCTACATGCAAAATGTCGTTTAGACAAACTCCATTTGAAGATTTGTTCGATGCGTTGAAAACTACCCTTCATTTTGTTGACGTACTTTCATGTTTCATTACTGCATGGTGAGGAAGGTAGAAGTTTCTTCGAGAATATTCAAAGTTTGGAGCATCTACTTTCTCCATGTGCTCAAGAATCAAGTATTCCTTAATAATATTATCATACTCTTCTTTTAGTGAAATATTTTTGATTAATCTAGCTTCGTTACGAACATATTGCCGACATGGCATAGGTCGCGAGAACCCTAGCTTAACGTCATCTGGTTAAAAGTTTGTAAATGGTAGAGAGACGATGTATCTTCCCTCAGAATTTCTGGTCGTTGTTTTCATATAAAGATCTTCACAAACCGTATCCTCGTCCCATGGAAGTTCCCATTTTGGGAGCTCTTCTATCTCCCAGAACTTACGTAGTTGAGTATCCAAAGATACGTCCTCTCCTATTGAGACCTTAGTAGTAAAGCAAGAGACCCGTGCGTTGGAGGACGCCCAAGTGACAAATCACCCAAACACGGTCTCTTGGGACAGAAGATTGCAACTAACAGTACGCTTTACCCCATCCAACATAGCTTTGGGGTACAAATCTCCCCGATCCCCGGCGAGGGCGGTCGCCTTGGCGTGGTGCACGGGCTTAGGCGTTCCCACCAGGTGTCCTGCATGGAGCGGAGTGACGATGTGTAATTGTTTTTCTATCTCTATGCCGGCTCCAAGTGGAGACGCTGACCAAGTATCGCCACCTCCTAATCCAGGGTGTGAAGCGACACCGTGCCCATTGGAAGGTTTGCAGGCAGGAGGGGAAAAACCGGCTGTATTTGTACGGCGCGTCCTCGACACCGACGACCGGGCCGCATCGAGGGGTAACTGGGCCTTACCGCACTACGAGGCGCTATTTAGAGCAGGGAAAACCCCAGAAGAGGCTCGGGCCATTTGGGACAACTCCTGTGACAGACCTAGAGCATGTGTAATGCTTAAGCACAACATTAAACAATTCTGCATTACAGAGTTCCTAACGCAAGATCTGGTGGCGGTGCAAGCGACGGTGATGGTGGGTGATTGCAAGACGGACGTCGTCTTCGCTGCCGCATATTTCCCGGGGGACGACACCTACGTGCATCCCCTTGCAGTACAGCAGCTGGTGGGGCATTGCAACCGCAGGAGGCTCCCCCTAATCATTAGCTGCGATGCGAACGCCTACAATGTGGAGTGGGGCAGCACGGATACGAACCCTCGCGGTGAGTGCCTATTAGAGTATATATTTTGCGAGAGCCTAGGTATCCACAACGTTGGAAGTACTCCAACGTTTGTGACTATGGTAAGACAGGAGGTACTGGACGTTACCCTGAGCAACGAGATGTCTAATCCTCTGATATCGGGTTGGAGAGTCTCGTCAGAGCCCTCACTCTCGGATCACAGGATTATCTGCTTCGATATGGGGGTGACGTTCAGTGTAGCTTCAGGAAATTCTGCGAGAGCATCAGCTCAACTCCTGCAGCTGCCAGGCTACACAAAGCCTTAGCGAAGAATATTCCGGGGACCACAATGGCGTTAAAAAGGCCCGACGGGTCCTACACAGAAGACGAGAGGGAGAGGGCCCTCGCTCTACTTTCGGCTCACTTCTCTGGTGCCGAGAGCTCGCTGGTGGCTGGACGCTGGGAATCGAGTCCGACCTCGGCCGATTGGAAGGTAGCTAGAAGCTTATTCACCTACAGATCAATCGGTTGGGCTCTGGACTCGTTTGAACAGTTTAAGGCCCCAGGGGTGGATGGCATCAGTCCGGTTCTGCTTAAGAGGGGCGGGGAAGTCATTCTTCCGTATCTCGTAAGCAATATGAGGGACAGTCTGGCGCTGGCCCACATTCCCGAGATATGGCAAAGGGCTCGGGTTATTTTCATCCCGAAGGTGGGTAGAAGAGATCTATCATCAGAAAAATCATTCAGGCCGATCAGTCTCACCTCCTTCGTCTTGAAGACAATGGAAAAGGTGATCGACCTGGAGATATGATCCAACGCTCTCAGGGCTTCACCGTTGCATCCGGATCAACTTGCCTATTGGGTCGGCCGCTCGACGGAAACGGCTCTGTATACGTTGACCTCGGATATTCGGGACGCGTTCGAGAGCGGAGAAACAGTGCTCTGTGCCTTCCTAGACATTGAGGGTGCTTTCGACAACACCTCGCATGCAGTAGTGGACAGAGCGCTGGCGCAGAGAAACGTGCAGCCTACTATTCGTAAATGAATAAAGAGGCTGCTAGAGAGCAGGTTAGCCCAAGTTGACACTGGCGATGGCACAGTTCAACTGCAGACAAGCAAAGGATGCCCGCAAGGAGGGGTACTATGCCCGCTGTTGTGGAGCTTAGTGGTAGACGAGCTCCTGCACATTGTCACTAAAAACGGCATTCGCTGCCAGGGATATGCGGATGACCTGGTAATAATTGCAAGGGGCAAGTTCGTAAACACCCTCTTTGACATAGTGCAGAGAGGGCTAAACATGGCAAAGAAATGGTGCATGGAGGTAGGACTAAATATTAATCCTGCCAAAACTGCTATCGTCCCCTTTACCAGGAAGAGAAAACTACTCGGTAGTAGAATCATAGCCCTGGGGGGGTCGCGGTCGAAGTCACCACAGAAGTGAAATACCTGGGTCTCATCGTAGATTCTAAGCTTCTGTGGAAGGCCCATGTCGATGCGGCCACCTCCAGGGCTAGGAGAGCACTGATGGTGTGCAGACGATTTGCAGGTAAATCCTGGGGGTGCAGCCCCAAAATCCTGCGGTGGATGTACACCATGATTGTGAGGCCAATGGTCACCTATGGGGCGGTGGCTTGGGTATCCAGAATCGCCCTGTCAACAGTGAGACAAACTCTTACTAAGCTGCAACGGCTGGCGTGTGTGCATTACGGGAGCGATGCGCACGTGCCCAACGGCAGCACTTGAGGTGATTCTGGAGCTAGAACCACTGCATATCACCATTGACCATGTGGCTAAGCGAACCCTAATGAACTTCTCTAAGGAGGGTTTCGGCAGGGGAAAGATGATGTCGTCCAAAGTTAGGGATAGACTAGAACCTCAGCTTCCTCTGGTTAGCTTCCCCAGGGATGAGATTCACAAAGAGATAAAATTTGATAGAAAGTTCGAAGTGGCGATTCACAGCAAGGCTACCTGGAGTGACTCTATTCTGGATAACCACCTCCGAAGGTACTCTGCATTGGTATACTGATGGCTCTAGGACCCCTGAGGGTGTTGGGGCGGGCGTCCAGGGCCCCAGATCCGACATCTCGGTTCCATTGGGGGACTACAAGCAGTGGTCGTGGCCATCAGTGTGTGCGCTGAGATAAACATGAGAAGAAAATACCGCAACGAGACGATTCTCATTTCGAGCGACAGCCAGGCCGCGCTCAGGGCTCTCTCCTCCTATGAAATAAACTCATCGTTGGTCATGGAGTGCATTGGGAGACTGAACGCCCTGGCGGTGAAGAACCGGATTCAACTCTTCTGGGTACCGGGTCACAAAGGGGTGTCTGGCAACGAAACTGCTGACCTGCTAGCCAGGACGGCGGCGGCCTCCGCCCCTATTGGACCTGAGCCTATCCTGGCAGTGGGTCCAAGCACGATTAAAGAGATGCTAAGGAAGGAGACTGTCAGACTGAGGAGCCAACATTGGAGCAAGCTAGCAGGCCTCAAACAGGCCAAGTCTCTCCTTGTAGGATACAACCTGAAAAGACACAGGATGTTGATAAATCTGCTCATGGAGAAACTAAGAATCATAAAAGGCTTCTTGACAGGCCACTGCAAACTAAGGGGCCACCTGCACAGACTAGGAATCTGGTCAGGTTACCTTTGTCGTTTTTGCGACGCAGGAAAAGAAACACCACAGCATCTACTCCTAGAGTGTGATGCGGTGGCTCGCAGAACGGGGGTTGCCCTAGGACGGCCATGGCCGCAGGAGCAATTCATACACTCTATGTCCCCGGCAACCATTCTGGGTTTCCTGGAGATGCTGAGGCTGACGGAGGTGCTATGATCAGAGCCGTGGAGGGCACAATAGACCCATCGGTCGCAGTGCATTCCTCCCTCAATCAATCTATCTATCTCTCCCGATCAATACATCGATAGGACCGCTTTGTAAAAATTTCGAATCGGCAAAAGGTACTTTTGGCAATTGATCTAAAATGGATTCATCTATTGAAGCCGAAGGTATGTTACCTGTAATTTGTGGCAAAACAAACGCAGTAACTTCTATGAAAAGATTTGGGTCACGCGGTGAGCCCAAAACAAACGAACTAATTTTTGAGGAATTGTTACAAACCTTTTGATTCAATCCCGAAATGACAGCATTTGATCTCGAAAATGGAAGCTTTAGAAGCTTTCTTAGACGCTCAGAAATAAACGATGCTTCTGACGCAGAATCAATTAAAGCGCGCGCGATATGAGTTGAGCCCTAGTTGCAGATGTAAACCATGGCGGTTCCAAGAAGAGCTGAGGTCAAACCTGACGATTTTTGATTTTTATCATTTTTGTATTGGAATGGAATGCTTGTGAAGCAGTTCCAGTAGTAGTATCTTTCGAAGGTTGAGCGTTAGAAGATACTTTGTGAAGTAAAGTGTGATGTCTACTGCTGCACTTGGTGAACGAGATTTGACGTTTACAGACTTTTATAGAATGTCCTTTCGCAAGACAATTCAGACAACAGTTGTGCTGTTTGATTGCATTAAACCTATCATTAATTGAAAGCGACAAAAATGTTGTACACAAACGTAATGAATGTTGTTGTCTCGGACACATTATACAGTGCAATGAAGCAATATTGGTTGTTAGAGACACCTTCCTTTGACCCGAAGAAGTGTTAGGATGTGGCGATGGCCTCTGGTGTTGGTATTTCGAAGTCGACAGGTTTGCACCTCTGACATCTACTATGGACTTCAATGTCCTGAATCGTTGAGTGAGGAATTAGTCCATCTGATGCACTTTCAGTCCAAATGACTGGCAGTGAAAAAAGCACATTTAACTGTCTGTTCACCAACACCCGTTTATTTTCATAAGTTTCTTTTAGGTTAGACCAGGCCTTATCGAAACCTGGATTTGTCAATTTCTTCAAAAGGTGGTACAATTTTTCAACGTTACTCAGCCGCGTGTTATTAATGTAAATCGCGGTGAAAAGATCGCGAAAGGATGACCATCATACATAATCGCCATAAAATATTTCCGTATCACGTGGTGGAAGATTTAAATTATTTGAAAAACTGGCGGCTTGGGTGGGAATGGTCGCGAAGGCATTGTCAGCGACTGGGCTGGATCTTCGCAAGTATTCGCTAATGCGTGAGAAGCATGAAATACATATAATCCTTAAATGTTGCAGATTGTTTTGCTTTTATGGCCTCAATCTCATCTTCGTTTGTAATCGATTGCAAGCATTTTTCGTATGCTTTTTTAGTTTTAGACCAAATTTCCGCCAATTCAGTCTTTAAAATTTCTAAAGATGTCTGCGAATGATCGCTCAAAGTGGCTTCATCGAAACCCGTATTAAATTCGACCACCTGATCTGAGCACCGCGTTTACCAATTTAATTTTGCCATTTTCCGAAATTACCAACGGTCGGTTTATGTAAAAAGTTTAAAACAAAAAACAAAAAAAAAATGCACGAAAATATTTAAAAGCACAAAAGGAATGATAAGCGCCGCCAACAAATGAATAAAGAAAAACAAAAACGAGAAATGCCAAACGAACTAATTTCACTGCTGGAAAAACTCAATGTTCCTATTGGGTAAATGTAAAAATTTCCTACTGGGTCACTCGCTAATGCCTATGTGCATATGTATGTATGTATGTATGTACGTACATATATACACCAGTCACTATAAGCAGTGCTTAGTTTAACGATCCTTAGCCGAAGGTGTGAAAAGGCATAAAGACAAAAATCTAAAATATTTTATATTTTATTTATGTATATACATATCTGTAAGTTTGTATGTATGTATATACGTTAAACCCTTTGCAATTTAATGCACAGTGATCGATAGGAACAACGATTTTTTGTCTAATAGGCAGACATAAAACGATAATAGGGAACGAACTTGAAAGTACGTAAGTATGTACGTATGTATGTTGGTTATGTACATATATTTTTCCAAATGCACAACGAAGAATGTACGTATGCACAAGTGAACATACAATACGATGAAATGCCGCGAATTTTAGCTATTTACTTCGTACGTACACGTATGTACATATGTACTTTCGTTCTATATTTAAGAAAATCGAAAATAACGAAGCCAAAAACGTATTACCAAACGAATTTATGTAGGTCAATTTCCGAAAAAAATATATGTAATAATGACTGTCTTATCGTTCGAGAGATTGGTAAATACAATTGCCAATTAATATATTTATATACATATATAAATAATAAATTATTATATGCTATCCAAAAATTTATTGAACATATAGATATGATCGAAAATTGAAATGTTATTTAAAAAAAAATTGATTTGTTTTAAACAATATAAATAGTTTGAATAAAAAAAATAAACGATTGAAAATTGAAATTGGCTAAGTATCTATTTTAGCAAATCGGATCACTTCGCAGACGATCATATATGAATGTACATATGTACGTGCTTTAGTGTATTAACACGTATGTATGCATGTATATATAACTTTCGTACATAAGCGCAACGAAAGAAGCGAGAGAAAAAGGCGAATATACTAAAAATTCGTGTTGAAACCAACACTCTCTTAGGAATTCACTTTTGATCATTTACCATCTATATATATATTTTTTTTTTGTACTATCTAGTTATTTGGTTTTCTCTCACTTGTCTCAATTTGCACTTGAAAAATTATTAATTACGCGTTTATACCAATAAGCCCTTCAATGTGGAATACGACACCGGTATTGATGGATGCTGATTTCCATTGTGCAGTAAAACTGCCTTTAAGCTGTGTTTTGAACTATCTATAAATAGTCGCCAAGCTGACGAGTCCAGTGGAAGGTTTAGATATTTTAGAACCTCTTCAATACTGCAACAGTATACCAAAAAGGAGGAAACATACGCAAATATTTCAAATCTCTTAAATAAAATTGAATAGCTACTATAAATATAAATGGGAAGTATGCGCAGACTTCAAAATGATTGCAATATTGACTGGAATGCAAACAGGATACACAAAATATATGTGCTTTCTTTGTAAATGGGAATCATGTGCTACCAGCAGCCATTATCATATTAAATATTTCGAAGAACGTAAAGAAAATATTATTGGTGACTTAAATGTAATCCATGAATCCCTTGTCCCAAAAGATAAGGTCATACTTCCACCGCTGCATATTAAGTTGGGCGTGGTGAAAAATTGTATTAAAAGCTTAAATACACAAGGAAATGCTTTTAAACGTATTCAAACAATTTTCCCCAGATTATCTGCAGAAAAATTAAAAGAAGGTAAAATACGGTTTTAAGAAATAATTTATTACATTTAATGTAAATTACCTTTTCTAGGAATGCTCGTTGGACCCGATATAAGAAATTATTACAAGATGAAGAATTTTATCATCTGTCGGATATGCAAAAGACAGCATTTGAATTTATGCAGCTGGTTATATCAGAATTCCTTGGAAACTCAAAAGCACAAAACTATGCAGAAAATATTGAAAGCATGCTAATCGGTTTTAACAATATTGGCGTTAAGATGTCACTAAAGCTGCATTTTCTGCACTCTCATCTCAATTTTTTTAAAGAAAACCTTGGAGTGGTTTCAGATGAACACGGTGAAAGGTTTCATAAGGATATAAAGGTATTGGAAGAAAGATTCAAAGGGAAATCCCAAAGTGTAATGCTTGCTGAATACGTATGGGGCTTGTACAGAAACCTTGACACATCGGAACATTCACGTCAAGCTAAATACAGGAAAGCATATTAAGTTTAATCTTTAATCCATTGTCATACTACTGCTGAAGCAAAAAAATAAATATGTACATACTTTAATAAACCACTATTAAAACAAAATTATAATTTTTTTATAGAAGTTGGCGTGTAATTTTGCCAACTAATCGTAAAGAGCTTTATTTACAACAATGGTGTCTTTGGTGACCCCCACTGAAATTTTCTGCCACACATTTTCGTAGATTATTTTAATCCTTTTTTAAACGATATTTTTTGATTTTCTCGAAAAAGGGGTCAAATTGACCCATAAAGAGACCAGTTAGAGGGTTAAGATCTTCCACAAAAATAGTCCTCATACAATTCCACAATACAACTCTGACCATAAGAATTCTCTCAGACATTAACTTACAACATTTTTTTCATATAGTATGATGACCAAAAAATGAAAACTTTGACCCACTGTAAAAAAAAAACTCAGACGTGCTGGACCATAAGTTTGTTCTACAAAAATGATCTACTCAACATACCCTTTCAGAATTATGGGGTCGCTATTCTGTTCCATTCAAAAAGTCTTCATTTGTTGGATAGTGTAATTTTAGGATTTTTTTTTTTTTAAATAACAATTCGAAAGATAACCAAATTTCACAAATTTTTTTTTTTGAATTTATTTCTCTTTTATTTTCAATTTTTAAAGCTCAACAATTACACTTTTTCGCACGCACCTGTATCAATTATGATCACGGAGAACCACGTCGCCTTCTTCAATGTTTCTTGTTGAACGAAACCATTTGGTGCGACGTTGCAGGCTTTCCAAATATTCGTCTCTCCAACGGTGCCAAAAATGCTGCCTCATGGCCGAAATCGCTTGCCAGCGCTGTCGAACATTTCCACAGAACCCTTGTACCTCAGGTTCTGGGATTGACTTGAGAGGTTCTCCCACAAGGTCGCCAAAAGCTGAAGGACTTTCACATAGCGCCAACAAAATTCGTACCATTGTCAGATGCCATGACTTTACAAAACCCTCTGCGATTCACGAACCTATTGAAGACGTTTAGACACGCAGACGTAGAAAGGTCACCAACTAGTTCGAGATGCATTGCACCCGTGCACATACAAACGAACAAACAGATATAACCTTTGGTAGCCTTAGCCCCTCTTCCTTGGGTGAACTTATACATGTATGGCCCAGCGAAATCGACAGCAGTGCGGGTGAAGCAACGGGCGTAGGGTGTGCGAACCGAAGGTAGATCGCCCATGGCTTGCGTGGAAAGATGGCGGCTTAAACAAGTGGATTTCACGCACTTGTGATATACGTTGCAAATCAAGCTGCGGGCGCCGACGACCCAATAACGGCGTTGCAAGACAGTTTGCATAATGCGAGGCCCAGCGTGAAAAGTGTTGTGTATCTCGCAGACGATTAATTTGGCAAGCGGGCAGTTCCATGGTAGAATGATGAAATGTTGTACATCAGGCGTAACTGGAGCGTTCTTTAATCTTCCTCCGACACACAGAACATTGCTCTCATCGAGAAGTGACTGCAAACGCAAAAGACTACTGCGAAGCGGAATTGGTCTTTTAGCACTGCAAGGAGAAATTTCATTAATAAAATATAACCGTTGCGTATACCTGATAAGTCTAAGTTCAGCTACAAATAACTTATAAAACGCCGCACTAGGGATTACAGTTATTTGCTAATGAATTAGCTTAACTTTCTACACTTTTATTAAGTAGGTTTTTCTTTAAAATTGCAAATTCACTCGATCGCACACATGTGTATGTGCAAACACGCGAATGTCAAATGTAGTACACGAACAAATACATACATATGTATTATTTATGATGGGAGCGAGCGACAATCCAGCTCGAAGGACCAGAAAATGTTGCGCATTTTTTGTTATTAGGACTGCGGCCCAAGTTCTCAAATGAAATTCCAAGCGGGGTGTCTTTAAGATCACTTTATGGTTGGTACGAATTATGCGGAACGATGCGGTTGCTAACAAGCGGCGATTACAAATCATGGAAAATAACTAACTGGCCGAATAGCTTAAGAAACAGGTGAATAGCAAACAATAAAATAAGGACTGTCAAACAGTTAACCCTTATGCGCTGACCATCGACATTTAACCCTTTCGTGGATCATGACATGAAACTTAAGAAAATGCTTAACTGAACTCAACAGGTTTTTTGTAAATATCTTTAAAACTACATAACCGATTTAAGAGTTTGATATCTCGTTTTGAAAAACATGACAACAGCTTTCAAAAAAAGTAAAATGAAATAAAAAAAGCAAAAAAAATAAAAATATGTATATGTCATTGGTGATGCAATATGAAAATTGGATTTTGCCACGCCCCTCCGCCCGCAAAATCAGACTTCACAGCGTCACCCGCCGGAGTATTCCCTGAAAATTTCATCAAAAGCTGCGGGCGCCGACGACCCAATAACGGCGTTGCAAGACAGTTTGCATAATGCGAGGCCCAGCGTGAAAAGTGTTGTGTATCTCGCAGACGATTAATTTGGCAAGCGGGCAGTTCCATGGTAGAATGATGAAATGTTGTACATCAGGCGTAACTGGAGCGTTCTTTAATCTTCCTCCGACACACAGAACATTGCTCTCATCGAGAAGTGACTGCAAACGCAAAAGACTACTGCGAAGCGGAATTGGTCTTTTAGCACTGCAAGGAGAAATTTCATTAATAAAATATAACCGTTGCGTATACCTGATAAGTCTAAGTTCAGCTACAAACAATTCGTTGCAACTCGGAGGACCAAAGCGTTTAACCGTGTTGCGAAGACTGGCTGTAGCGTTGAAGAAGAAGCGTAAAGCATAGGCAATGATGCGGTGAAACTTCGAATACGACAAATACTTCGTCATGACCGACCAGTATTCACTCGAGCTGGCCACATGAGCACGAACGGAGCTTCGGATGCCCATCTCTGTTGCGTACTGTTTCGATGAGCGTTGCTTCCAAAACTGCTCAGGGTTTCTCATGAATTCGGGCCCAGACCACCACAGTTGCTGGCGTAGTAATTCAGCGGGAGTAATACCTCTCCAACATTCAGGTGGTAGGACTTCCTGACCGTCAGCGACGCGGTTGGCGATAAAGGTCATCTATCTGCTGGGCTGCGCTTGTAGCCACGCCAACGTGATGGTAGAATCGGTCCAAGCAAATAATGGGAAGTGGAGATCAGGCCAGCTGTGCAGCGCGCTCCGCACCAATTTGGCAGCGAGATGCGCGGCACACAGTTCGAGACGCGGTAATGTTGTTGACTTACGGGGTGCTACCTTCGTCTTTCATGAAATCAACGTAATCGTAACGTTACCGTCGCCTTCCGATGTTCGCGCATACAGGGCAGCGGCATAAGCGCGCTCAGATGCGTCGGCGAAAACGTGCAGCTGCGTAACTGACCCTGCTGCTTCCGTGCCAAGCCAGCGATTCACTTTCAAAAGTGCGAGTTTCTGCAATTCATTGCGATGCTCCACCCATTTCGTTGCGATGGACACAGAAATAAGATCATCTCAACCTACCTTGGAACGCCAAATAACCTGAAACCACATTTTGGATTTGATAGTTACAGGAGCGAGAACACCCAGGGGGTCGAAGAGCGTACTTGCGTCTGATAAAAACGCTCTCTTTGTCAAAATAATAAGTGGTTCTTTCAGATTAACGACAAATGTGAAATGATCTCCTTCTGTATTCCAAATAAGACCTAGAGCGTGAACCTCCTTATCGTCGATGATATAATGCGCTATGTGTTTAGACGCACTAGAAATACTTGCGCTTAGCTCCGCGCAGTTCGTCGCCCACTTTGGAACTTCAAATCCACCTTCTTTCAATATTTCAGAGACCGTTTGCTGTAGCAATTGCAGTTCACCGGCACTAGATGCACCCGTAAGCAGATCATCCATATAAAAGTCCTTGATGATAGTGTCGACGGCTTTATCAAATCTACTTGTTGATAACCTTGCGGTCTGTTGCAGTGATTTTACGGCGAGATCAGATGCAGCTGCCACTCCATATGTCACGCGGATCATACAAAAATTTTGAATAGGTAACGATGGATTGCTACGCCAGACGATGCGTTGCAGATCGGCGTGCTTTGAGGTTACGCAGACCTGGCGATACATTTTTGCAACATCGGCGGTTACTGCATAGCAGTGCGTTCTGAAACGCATCAAAATGCGGTACAAGTCTTGCTGCAGTTGAGGTCCGACGAATAGAGCATCATTTAGCGACTCTCAGTTTAGTCGTGATACTCGTCTCCTTCATAACGGGATGGTGAGGCATGTAATAAGTTTGATTTGCGGATTCTGATGCGGGCTGCATATGATTCATGACGAGGAGCTCATTCATGAACTCATTGCAACGCAAGCGCAGGTCGCCGTCGCGGGCAAGTCTTCTTTCGAGGCGTAGCAGGTTTTGAACGGCAAGGTTACGGGAGTCTCCCAGCGGTACATCGGGCTTTAACGGCAACTCAACGATGAACCGTCCGTCAGCTACTCTTCGGTGGGTCTTCTCGAAATGGTCTTCGCAGAAACGTTCTTCATACGTAAGATGCGTCCTTTGAGCCGCTTCCACCAACTCCCACAACTTAGTTAAAGCTCGATCTAGCTCAACATCATAGTACAACGACTGTAAGCATGGCGCGACAGGCTTCGTAATATTGACGCTTCCAAATAGCGCCCAACCAAACACCGTATGCTGTGTCATAGGGGTACCAGGCGGGCCCTTGCGGAACTCCGCACAGATCAGTTGCTCCATGACGTTCATACCAACCAATATGTGGATACGCACCGGCTCCATAAACTTCGGAGTCGCTCGTAATTTTTGCCAATATTAGTGCATTGAGAGTGAAGCGTTGATCAGAACAATATGAAGATAGAGAAAGCGAAATCTCACCTCTAGCGCGGCGTCCTTGTGCCGACCCAATTCTAGTAATGTATACCTCAGATGAGGTTCGTGGCAGACCCAAACGTTGCAAACACACCTCGGTTATAAAAGATGTTTGCGATCCAGAGTCGCGGGTTGCGATCGACCGGAACAATTGTATATTCTAACTAACGCAGTTTAGAGCAACACGACGCGTTCTACTGGAAGCAATGGCTTGTAGTTGGAGTTCAAACATGTGGATGTGTGTAGCGGCAGCGTTCGTAGAGAGGTTGAAAACGCATGGAGCGTTTGCGGTTACACACGGCGCGACGCTAGCGGCGGCGTTCGATGAGGAAGCGGAGATGGATGAGGCGTGCTTCAGCGTTTGCAGAGATGCAATGTTTGTATTTTCATGCGGCGTGGCGGCGCAAGAGCGAGTGATTTCGTTGCTTACACACGCGGCAAGTGGAGGCACTGTTACACGGATCTTTATAGTGTCGCGGGCTCAAGCAATTTAAACACATGCGCGCAAGCTTCACAAACTTTGATTTTGCGGATGAGTCCAAATCGCGAAATTTCTCACAACCATAAATCTTATGGGGCCCCTTACAGTAAGCACACCCGTTATTCTTTTGGGATACCGCATGGAACACATTTGTCGATTTGCATGTAGATGCGGTTTTGGGCTTGGTGGGTACTAGTGTTGCTGATGACGAAAGCATTGCTAGCGATCGACATCTTGTCTCCAAAAATGTAGTTAATTGTTCGAAGGAGGTTCATCACTAATAAGCGATAGCTCCCACTGTTTACGCGTCTCGAATGCCAATTTATTTACAGTCAAATGCACTAGCCAGTCGTCCCAGAATTCGACTGGACGACCTAACGCTTGAGCTCGCGGATATGCTGTTGAAACACATCTATTACACTTTACGTTAGCGGTATCATCACTAGCCCTTTGGATATCGAACACACGCTTAAGTGCACAGCAAATACTTTTTTCTCAATTTCCCTGTAGCGGATTGCGGGTTTCAACCTATTTCGGTTGGATGGTCAAAATTCACTTATAAAACGCCGCACTAGGGATTGCAGTTATTTGCTAATGAATTAGCTTAACTTTCTACACTTTTATTAAGTAGGTTTTTCTTTAAAATTGCAAATTCACTCGATCGCACACATGTGTATGTGCAAACACGCGAATGTCAAATGTAGTACACGAACAAATACATACATATGTATTATTTATGATGGGAGCGAGCGACAATCCAGCTCGAAGGACCAGAAAATGTTGCGCATTTTTTGTTATTAGGACTGCGGCCCAAGTTCTCAAATGAAATTCCAAGCGGGGTGTCTTTAAGATCACTTTATGGTTGGTACGAATTATGCGGAACGATGCGGTTGCTAACAAGCGGCGATTACAAATCATGGAAAATAACTAACTGGCCGAATAGCTTAAGAAACAGGTGAATGGCAAACAGTAAAATAAGGACTGTCAAACAGTTAACCCTTATGCGCTGACCATCGACATTTAACCCTTTCGTGGATCATGACATGAAACTTAAGAAAATGCTTAACTGAACTCAACAGGTTTTTTGTAAATATCTTTGAAACTACATAACCGATTTAAGAGTTTGATATCTCGTTTTGAAAAACATGACAACAGCTTTCAAAAAAAGTAAAATGAAATAAAAAAAGCAAAAAAAATAAAAATATGTATATGTCATTGGTGATGCAATATGAAAATTGGATTTTGCCACGCCCCTCCGCCCGCAAAATCAGACTTCACAGCGTCACCCGCCGGAGTATTCCCTGAAAATTTCATCAAAATCGGCCCAGCCGTTTTGGAGTCCATGCGCTACATACATACACACATCCTGTTTTAAATAGATAGATAGATTATACGGAAACCTTAAACCCAAGCATCACTTCATGCTACACTATCCAAGAGTAATAAAAAACTTGGGTCCACTCCGATATATTTACTCCATGAGATTTGAAGCTAAAGTAAGGCATATTTTCATAACGTCACGTCGCGTATTAACTGTTCTAAAAATATTGCACTAACATCAAGTTATAAATTCTCTTTCTTTTTGCACAAATATTCCGATGGATTGCCACCCTTATTTGTCATGGATAAACGATATATTGTTTTAATATTGGACCTTCTTCTTCTTTCATTGGCTCGATAACCTCCTTCCGATTTTGGCCGAGCTTAGCATAGCACGCCAGTTATTTCCCTCTTTCGCTAGCTGGCGCCACACACTGGGGATTTTTCGACAAATTTTGCTCAAAAATCCCAGAGAAGTCAATTGTTGACCGATTTAATTATTTTTATTTTAAAATACTCGTTGATAATTTTGGAAGAGATTGTCTAGGCCCGAATTTTAATATATAATGTTTAATATATTAAAACACACCCTTGAAAAATAAAGAAAAATTCATATATACGTATTTAGCCTGCGAAGCCGCTGGATCTTAATTCCCTGCAAAATACCTATGTCGTTATAAAGCTGATACAGCTCATAGTTCCATCTTTTACGGTATTCGCCATCGCAAAGACGTAAAGGCCCATAAATCTTTCGGAGAATCTTTCTCTCGAACATTCCTAGAGCCTTGTCATCAGATATCTTCATCGTCCATGCTTCTACGCCATACATTAGGACGGGCATAAGGAGAGAGAGGACTTTACTGCTCAATTGCCTAGTCAGTTCGAAGTAGCACTTATTGGCAAGAGTGATCCTCCTTTCGATTTCGAGGCTGACCTTATTATTGATGTTAATGCTGGCTCCTCAGTAAACGAAGTATTCTACTTTTTCAAAGTTATACCTGTCAACACTGATATTTGATCCCAGTCGTGAATGTCGACTGCTTATTTGAAGACAGGAGATACTTTGTCTTCCTCTCGTTCACCTCCAGACCCATACGCTTTGCTTCTCTATCCAGCTTGGAGAAGACAGAACTAACTGCGCGGTTGTTAAGGCCGCTGACGTTAGTGGCAACGGCGTACGCCAGCAGCTGCACACTCTTATACAAGATAGTGCCTGACCGATTTAGTTCTGCGGCTTGAATTATATTTTCCAGGATAATGTTAAAAAAGCCGCACGACAAAGAGTCACCTTGTCTGAAACCTCGGAGAGGTCCTTCCAAATCTTGACGCAGCTGGTGGTGTTGCTCAACGTCATTTTACATAGCCGTATAAGTTTTGCGGGGATACCAAATTCAGACATTGCCGCATAAAGGCAACTTCTTTTTGTGCTATCGAAAGCGGCTTTGAAGTCGACAAAAAGGTGGTGCGTGTCGATTCTTCTTTCTTGGGTCTTTTCCAAGATCTGGCGTACTGTGAATATCTGGTCGATAGTAGATTTACCAGGTCTAAAACCACACTGATAAGGTTCAATCAGTTTATTGGCGGTGGGCTTTAGTCTGTCACACAATACGCTCGACAGAAACTTATATGCGATGCCAAGAAGGCGATGTTATGTGCGATAGTTTGCGTGAATTGCAGTATCACCCTTCTTGTGGATTGTGGATTCTTGTGGATAGGCGTGCATTCGTCCGACCATACTCTGCAGATAAGCTGGTGCATGCGCTTTACCAACTCTCCTCCACCGTAATTGAATAACTCAGCTGGCAGCCCATCAGCTCCGGGCGCTTTGTTGTTCTTTAACCGTGCTATTGCTATACGTATTTCGTCGCAGTCGGGTAACGGAACAAAAATTCAAAAAAAAAAAAGCAAGAGATATGTTTCCATTGCTCTGAAATATCGCTGTGTTGATTAGTGCTCTCAGAGAGCAGGAGTGCGAGTCGAGAAGCGAAGTGCGTTGCTGTCTGTTGTGATTGGAGTTTTCCGACGCCGAGCTTTCCTTGTGTCCATTTCCGCACGTTTTTTGACGCACAGAGGCGCGTGTATATCTTGGCTGCGACATGATAGTGGTCCGAGTCGATGTTCGTTCCTCGGATCGTGCGCACATCTAGGACACTAGAAACTTTCCTTCCGTCTATCTCAACATGGTCGATTTGGTTTCGTGTCTTACCATCTGGAGACAGCCACGTAGCCTGAAGTATGCTCCAATGCTGGAACCTGGTACTAAATACATTGTACATAATATTGTACCATGATAATAAAATACTTATATTAGCAAAGCTAGTACAAATAAAAAAATACTCTAAACACTTTTCCTCATATGAAGTCGGATCATCGACAAACGAAATCAGACCTGTTAAATAATGATTATTAGTCTTAATCATTGATAATCAAATTTAATTTTTTGTTATTTTTGTAATAACTGATTAATTATGATAATCAGACATTTATAGAATAATTAATCGATTAGGATTAAATATTGTGTTCGATTAATGGGGATTAATGAGGATTTATTTCGTTTTCAAATTTAACCCTAGGATTAATAAAATTAGTCAACATTTTTATTTGATTAAAATTTCTGATTAATTGCGATTAACGAGGATTAATAACAAAATTTAAATATTTCAATATTAATTAAAATTAAAAAATTAAAAAATTTTTTTTTTTATAAATTCATCCAAAAATTGATAAAACATTTTGGCAAATTGGTTTTATTGTTTATGTTCTTATTTACAAGAGCGAAAAAAACTCTTGTTGTTGGTTAATGCATATATTGATAAATGATAAAACATATTGGCAACTTGTTTTTATTGTTTTTGTTCTTATTTACAAGAGCGAAAAAAAACAATTATTGTTGGTTAATCCATTCATTGATTATTGCTTACACATGGTATTAAGTTTGTGCAAATAAGTGAGTTTTGTAAATTGTAGATCATAGTGTTAACTGTAATTGTCGTCATAGTGTTAACTGTAATAAAGTTAAAGTAGAAATGAAACTTTAAAGTGTAACATACATACATATATCTAAAAGTGAAAATTATAATTTATATTTATATATTGACGTCTAATATTTGGAAAAATTGATAAATCTCAATAATTTTTGTGCCCGCATTGCAGTGTTGTTTTTGTATTATTTATGGAACTTGTGTTTTTTAGTTAATATGGCTGGAGAACAAGATTTATTTGAGGAAAGCAAAATTGACTTCTCAGCTGATGACGATATAGCCGATCATTCACCGTCCCAAAAGCCTCAAAAAGGAAGGGAGTTTACTTTGTGAGGTTGCAATTAAGGAGCGGCATTTGGATTCCAACTGGTCTTCAAAAATAATTTTTAAGGCTGATTTCTATACAGATTTTGTGAAAGTATGTTTATGTCAGCGTTGCCAAAAAACAACAAACACTTGGAGTTAGTCATTGTGTTTGTTGTTGAAGTATTTGTGTTCAATTTTGTGTTCGTCGATCCTGCTATTATGTGTACCGTGTAGTAAAGTTATTGTTTTGTCGTTAGTTCTCCCATAGTGATATGTATGTTCATTCACATGCTTTTTTGAAATTATATAAAAAATAAATAAATATATTAAAAGCTTTCATCAGATGATAAGGGGACAACTATTGCAAAATGCGTTGAGTGCGGACGTAATATTAGAGGCTACGCAGGGGTTTCTTTCAACTTTGTCACGCATTTAAAATTAAAACATGCTGACGCTTACAAAAAATATAAAAATATAAAATTAGGTAATTTTGGTTCACTGCAAGCATGCGTCAATGGAAAAATTTTAATAATAATAATAATCCCAACGGTTTTTCCCTCCATACCCGCCCGACCGACCCTAGAAGCGCATCCGCATGACACACGGAAATTTTTATTTTTTTTTTTCATATATGTTGCGCCGAGTCATATAAGGGAGAGGTTTGTTAAGTGTCGATATCTAAAACTGTTCAGCTACAGAACAAATGCTCATCAGCTGATCGAATAGTAATATATGTATATGTATGTATGTATTAATTATTGAGAACATTGAGTATAGTTTTCTTTATGTAAAAAAGTGAGTCTGAAATATCAAAAGAACCGGAGTGAGTGTTAAAATCCTGACACAAACTACGGAGTGGCTCATTTAACTCAAAATTACTTTTACATGGATTCAGAAAGAGAGGCCGGAAATGTCTTGAAATTCTGGAGGGAACGTTAAGTTTTATTTCGCTAAGAAGAGATGGGCTAGAGATCAAGCCTGTCAGTAACTTGACCAAAAATATAATGCCTAGCATTTCTCTGCGACTAGCAAGTGTAGGAAGATTAATGAGTTTTAAACGACTTTTATATGGCGGCAGGTTGTACTGAGAATCCCAACGAAAATTCCTTAAAGCAAAATGCAGAAATTGTTTTTGAATTGACTCTACTCTGTCGGAATGCACTTGATAGCGCGGGTTCCAAACAACAGATCCATATTCCAGTATGGGCCTCACTAACGTTGTGAACAGAGCCTTCGTGATGTAAGGGTCATTGAATTCTTTTGACCACCGTTTTACAAATGTAAAAACACCCTTGACTTTGTTAACTGTAACATTTATGTGAAGATTAAAATTAAAATTCGGGTCCATTGTAATTCCAAGATCAACACAGTTAAACACTGGTTCGAGGTTATGGTTACATATTTCATAAGAAGCTGGTTGAACTGCTCTGCGAGAAAAGCACATTACTTTACATTTTTTAAGGTTTAGTGGCATGTAATTTATTTCACACCAGTTAGTCATGCTATTTAAATCCGCTTGTAGTAAGGACCTTTCCTCAACAGAATGATACGATCTAAAAAGCTTTACATCATCAGCATACAATAAAATTTTTGAATAATTTATTACAGAAGGTAAGTCATTTATAAAAAGTAAAAACAGAATCGGACCAAGGTGACTTCCTTGCGGGACCCCTGAAGAAACATAAATAATATTTGGGGAACAATTTTTAAAAAGAACTCGTGGTGTTCTGTCAATGAGGTAAGAAGACATCCAACGAAGGAGATTAGGTTGAAAACCAAGGAGATCGAGTTTATGGATCAGTAAAGAGTGACTTACTTCGTCGAATGCTTTACTAAAATCAGTGTATATAACATCAGTGTGCATAAATTCTCTGAATCCATTTGAAACATGAGTTGTGAACTCAAGCAAGTTTGTAACGGTAGATTTACCCTTAGAGCACCCGTGTTGTGTGCTAGAAATTGTAGAGGATATGGAATATGTTAAATGGTCAACAACAATAGCTTCGGATAATTTAGGAATAGCAGAAAGCTTAGCTATACCGCGGTAATTTTCTATAGAGGACCTACTCCCGGTCTTATAAAGGGGTATAATGAATGATTCTTTCCAAGCTGAAGGGAAAATCCCAAGCTTAAGAGAAAGATTAAGTAAATTAGTTAAGGGCACATCAATATGTTTAGCACAGTTTATGAGGAAACACGTCGGGATCGAATCGGGGCCAGCCTTAAATGATTCTTTTAAGATACTCAAATAATAAAATATTTCCTCGGAAGATATCTGCGGAATAATAGCAGAGGTGAGGGAACAGAGTTTTTAAGGATAAGGTTTGCTCAGAGGCGAGTTAATGGAGTAATTTGACCTGAAGAGTTGGGCAAACATGTTGGAAATTGATTGGGAGTCACAATAAACGGTATTTTGATATTTCATAGCAGACGGAAAACTAGTCACTCTGCGCCTAGAGTTAAGGAAGTCATAAAATGATTCAGGGTTTTTTATTAGATTCCTTTTAACTTTGCACAAATAAGATCTGTAGCATTTTTTATTTAATTCAAAATGTCGTGTCGGATAACTGAGTATTTAATATAGTTAGTGTGCAAACCATTTTTTTTGTACAATTTAAACGATCGCGACTTCTTATTTTTAAAATTTTTTAGTTCTTTAGTAAACCAAGGTTATGATTGCTCCTTTTGTACGCAAACCCGTTTTGGTACAAACTTTTGAAATAAGCTAAATATAGTGTTATTAAAATTCTGGACGCAGCGTTCAACATCATCTTCGGCCATGATAATTTTGATAATTCTCGATCTAATTTCTTGAAATTGGCTTTCGCGAAAATAAAACGAGCGTTTGAGCTACTTGATTTATCAACATTATTTCCAAAATCACCAATAACTTCGTAATTTACCTCAATCGCAGGGTGATAAGAGTCCTCTGGAATAACCAAGGGTTCGCACATCTTCATAGATGACTTAGATACGTCATCAACAAAAACAAGATCCAGAATGGTGCCAAAATTGTTTGGAGTTAAATTGATCTGATTTAGACAGAGCTCAGCCATATCTTCTAAAAACACATTGTATCTATCCTTTGATGATATTGGAACGATAAAGTCGTCTATAAGAGTCCATGATATGTCTGGCATATTGAAGTCACCAAGTACAATCATCGAGTCATCTACAGTAATCATTGAACTTAGAGATCTAAGTAACGCAATATGTTGAGAATAAACCGATAAGTCAGAGTTAGGAGGGATGTAGCAAGCAGCTAAAATAAAAGAAAGCATTTCCTACCATAACTCGTATTGCTTTAAATTCGATTGACTCGATGAGGGGGATATTAACATCTTCGGATGGTATTGAAGAATGAACTGCTTTACGTCCTTACGGTCATTTCTATAAATTTGATATTGATTAGGAAGGATCTCTGAATTAAAAATATGTGGTTCAAGCCAGGTTTCAGTAAAGCAAATTACGTTATAGTTACAGTCTAAGCCTTTTAAATATACATTGTTCAATTTAGTATTTAAACCTCTAACGTTTTGGTAGAAAATACTTAAAGTAGAATTTAAAATTAGTTTTTGGGCTCAGTGTCACGATTAGGAATTGAAGCTAAGTTATTTATTTTATTTTTATTTTTATGTGGCTTGTATTCAAATTCGCGAACAAATGCCCCGGTTGGCCAAAAAGAATTGTTAAGCAAAGTATCAAAAACTTCAGGAGCCACATCAATTTTAAAAGATGATACGTTATGTTCGAGCGGGGAGGAATTAGGGGCCGGGAATTCCTCATGAATTCCACGGCAACGGGGTTCGAAAAAATAGGAGGCCGATCTTCTGAAAAATGTATGATAGTTAAATTAACAAGCTGATTGCCGTTTTGCTCTCGCAAGTAAAAAACACAAGAGTATGTTAAATTTATAATGCAAAAGGGGGGCTTGTCATCGACAAGCAATTTATTTTAGAAGATAAAATCAACACTGCTGAAAATAAAGTTGGGTTAAATAAGTATGTTAATGCAAAAACCTTACGTGTAGCGTTGGGGGCGTCTCTTCACAAAGTGAAAGAGTGCAGGAGTTTCGCAGAAGGCGAAACCCATCAATAGGGACGGGTAACAGGACTCGAGAAAAAGGAGAGAAAGTAACGAGTCCCTGTTCCCGTACTATCACAGCGACATCTGCAAGTGGAATTATAGTAATTCACAATGGCAGATCCCCTTGAGAATGCTGATGTAAACAGCTGGCGTAAACATGCCGCCCGCCTTGCAGTATCGCTGCAATAAGTTACTACAAAATTTGTTTAGATTATATACATAAATAATGTGTGCTATTTCATTGAATAACCTGTATAACAATTCATTTTAAAATTCAACATCCAAGGTTACAAAAAGAAATAAATTAACAAGCAATTGTAAGCTACGAGCTATTCTATTCTAATAGATGGTGCCGCCAGATATCATCCACCCGAACATCGTGTTCTGCGCGGCTGGTCGAGTGGGAGTCGCTGCCATCAGTCCTGGACGCAGGATCATCGCGTAGACCTCAGCTCCCAGGATCAGCGATACCGCGCTCGAGCGGTGGAAATTCGGGTCCGCCAGCCGGAAATTGTCGAATTCGCTGACTACGCGTGCGTCGAGTGTGCGCTGGGGGGTAATGCGGGACAGATGGGTCTCCACATTCGCGGTCACCTGGAGCCGCTCATTCCACCCTTTTAGCGTGAACTGGCATGAATTCTCACGACCGTGCACCAACTGCAGCCTTCGCGCCAGCTGCTGCGAAATCGATGACCGCGGCTGCCCTGGGTCTACGATCGCTCTCACCAATTGCGGTCTTTCTCTAGTCATGATCCGGACCGCTACCGTTGGCGTGAGGACAGATAGCCCTGAAGCGGTACGGGCTGTGCACGTAATACGCTCTCGGGCGTCTCTCACACCGCGGCGCGTTCGGATCTGTTGCGGTTTCAGTTGCGACTTCCTGGGTGGTGCGTGCGGTGCCTGGCGCTTCGCGGCAACGGGAGGGGGCAACTGGACTGCCGACCGCATAACCGACAGTCGAGGTCTGGCTACCGGTGGCACGTTGGATGCTGGTGATGCCGCTTCTTCCTCCATCTCATCATCTTCGGCGTTGATCTCCAACACCTCTTCGTCGCTCGACTCGCTCAGAGGAGCAGGCAGAGTCCTGTCTTCCTTCCCTCTTGCCTTCTCGTGGAGGTGAAGGAGACTGTGGTGCCTCTCGCTGCATTGGTCGCAGTTTCGGGTCGACGGACACGTTTTGCCATATGGTGCGGCGACATGCAATTGGCGCAGTGCCGATGCACGAGGACAGCACGCAGTCTCTCGACTGGCTCCATCCTACGCATCACCCGGCAGTATAACAACGGGTGGTTCTTTGCGCACACGGGGCATTTCCTCAGGCCAGATTTGCTAGTGGTCTACATTTTCAAAATTTAGGTACTTTTGGTCTGGAAAGAGAATTAGAGTTAGAAATTTTGTTTACAATCGTGGTAAAAGAACCAATTTCACAATTGGCCGAGTTATGTTTCCCCGCGCCGTTCGTAGTTCTACGACACGGACGCGGCTATCAGGACCTGAAAAAACTCTAAGTACTCTGCCAAGTCGCCATTCATTTGGAGGCAGATTGTCCTCTTTAATAACCACCAGGTCATCTGTCTCGATGTTACGTTGGGGGAGCCTCCATTTGGTTCGTTTCTGCAACTCCTTCAGGTACTCCGCCTTCCACCTTTGGCAGAACGTCTGCTGGATGGCTTTAATCTTTTGCCATCGATTGACGATGGACATCGGATTCTCCGTGACTTCGGGCTCTGGAATCGCGAGTATCGGGGTTCCAATTAGGAAATGTCCTGGTGTTAGGGGTTACATTGCCTCAGAGTTCTCAGAAATGGGGCTGATTGGTCGAGAATTCAAACACGACTCGATCCTTGCCAACAGTGTGGAAAGCTCCTCTATGGTGAAACGCATTGAATGAGCGACTTTCCTGAAATGTATCTTGAAGTTTTTTACACCTGCTTCCCAGAGCCCTCCCATATGAGGTGCTCCTGGAGGTATAAAGTGCCACGAGATACCTTGATGAGCGTATGTCTGCGTTGTCCGACTGGCCACCGTAGAGACGAACGCTTTGAAATCCTGCCTCAGTGCTTTGTTCGCCCCTACAAAATTGGTGCCGTTGTCCGAGTATACATTTAGAGGGCAACCGCGTCGGGATACGAATCGCGAAAAGGCTGCTAGGAACGTCGGGGTTGACAAATCGCTGGTTGCCTCCAAATGCATTGCCTTAGTCGCGAAACAGACAAATACGCAGACATATCCTTTCGTGATACGGCATGCTCGGCCCGTAAAACTCCTTATTTCGAATGGGCCCGTGAAGTCGATTCCAGTGTTCGTGAAGGGCCTGGACACTTCTGTTCGTTCCACTGGCAAGGCTGCCATTAACTGCTCCCGCGCTTTCTTCCTGTAAATAATACATACTTTGCAATTGTGTACAGTATTTTTGATTAAATTTTTCATACGTACTATCCAGTATTCAGACCGCAAAAGTCTCAACATTAGCTGATTTTCACCGTGTAGGGAAATCAGATGTGAGAATTTTACGAGCAGTCTTGAAAACTGGCAATCATAAGGAAGAATTATAGGGTACCGTTCGTTATATGGTAAACTCGACAACGCGAGTCGGCCCCCCACTCTCATAACTCCGTTTCTGTCGAGAAACGGATGAAGAGTGGCTATTGGACTTTTCGCATTAAGCGGCGCGGAAGCGCCGCCAGCCCTGTACTCCTCTGGATAGTGTCGCCTCTGTGCTACAAGAATAAGGCGACGCTTTACCTCCTTGATTTCCTCGGATGTTATTTCGTCTCTCTGGTCGCTTATCACCAACTTATGGACAGGGTGAACTCTACGATAAAATCGAAAAATTCGCGCTATCACTCTCAAGGCTCGAGAGAAGTCCGAAAAACGCTCCAGGATATCTCCTTCTCCTGAGACACCTGTCGCGTGAACTCGTACTTTCCTCTGCTCTACATCTGTTTCTAACGTGTCATTGCAACTACTCGCTTGGGGCCAAGCTGATGGCTCTTTCTGTAACCACTTTGGTCCGTGCCACCATAACGCGTTGGCTTCTAAATCCTGTGGTGTGACGCCTCGACTTCCGAGATCTGCTGGATTATCGGCAGAATCCACGTAATTCCATCCAGTCACTCCAACAAGCTCGTCTATTTTTGAGACTCGGTTTGCCACAAAGGTTGTCCATGAACACGCTGGTTTCTTGAGCCATGAGAGAACAATCGTAGAGTCAGTCCATTTATGGATAGTTGGCTGCAAAATTTCAAGCTGTGGAAGGAAGGCATTAATTAATTCCGCTAACAACAATGCTCCGCACAGCTCCAATCGGGGGAGAGACACCGTTTTTACTGGGGCTACCTTTGTTTTACCTACCAGCAAATAAATATGGGGTGTTTTTTTTTGGAAGTGCGTTCGCGGACTCTAATATATAAAGTCGCCGCATATGCCTTCTCGGAGGCATCACAAAATCCGTGGAATTCTACTTCATTCCATGGTGAAAACCGGATCCAACGAGGAATTTTTATTTTCTGAATATTATCGTAGTTATCCAGAAATGATTCCCATCGCAGTAGCAAATTTCGGGGTAGACTGTCGTCCCAGTCTATTTTGGATAGCCAGATATCCTGCATCAGTATTTTGGCTACAACAACAATTGGTCCGAGCCATCCTGCTGGATCGAACAACTTTGCTACACACGATAATACCTCTCGCTTGGTGTAATCCTGCTTCACGGGTATCGGCTGCACTGTGAAATGGAACATATCATGTATTGCATTCCACCGGATTCCCAACATCTTCGTCTCGCTCATGTCGTCAATTTCCAAGAAGTTTTCCTTGTAGATGTGGTCTTTTGGTAAACCTGCTAAAATTGTTTTCGAATTCGACGTCCATTTCCGTAGAGGAAAACTTGCACTTTTGAGAGCTTCGAGTAGCTCATCACGCATTTTTATTGCTGTTGTGCAATCATGAGCTCCAGCCAACACATCATCCACGTACATGTGTTGCTTTAAAACTCTTGATGCTAGCGGATATTTCGTTTTAACATCTTCAGCGAGTTGATGTAGTGTTCGTATCGCCAGATAAGGAGCGCAATTTACTCCGAACGGTACGGTTTTTAGTTCAAAGTCTTGCAATTCAGCGTCCTGGGACTCTCTGAAAAGAATTCTTTGAAATGCAGTTTGATCTGGCTGAAGCAAGATTTGTCTATACATTTTTTCAATGTCTGCATTAAAGACGTATTTAAATAAACGCCACTTCAATAGAAGACAAACTAAATCTGCCTGCAAGATTGGACCGGGGTAGAGGACGTCGTTTAAACTGACTCCATTTGAAGACGGGCACGACGCGTTGAACACTACTCGAACCTTGGTCGTAGTGCTCTCTGGTTTGACGACGGCGTGATGTGGCAGGTAAAACGTTCGATTCCCTGTGTTTCCAACCGGGACCATATGGTTGAGATCGATGTACTCCTTTAAGACTCGATCATATTCCTTCTTCAAGTCAGGCCTGCGCAGATAACTGGCCTCGCTTCGAAGAAATTGCCGTACCGCTCCAGTCCGAGAATAGCCGAGGTTGATGCTTTCTGGGAACTCCCGTCGAAAGGGTAGCGATACTACATATCGTCCGCATTCATCCCTTACCGTCGTTCTCTTATAGAGCTCCTCGCAAAATGCATCTTCGGGGGTGATCTTCCTTTTGGGTGAAACTTCTTCCAACTCCCAAAAACGTGTCAGTTGGGGGTTCGTCATCTGTGTGCAGTACGACACACATGACGAAAAACAGCTTGTTGTGACTGTCCGAGGAACTGGCCCTGTAAGGATCCACCCGAACACCGTCTCCTGCGCCAGAAGTGATCCCAGCACGTTTCGCTCTACGTTGTCCATGATAACAGCCGGGTATACATCCGCACCCAAGATGACATCCACCTGCTGACTCCTATAGAAATTTACATCGGCCAACCTAAGAGGGGGGAGTGATCCAAGATGCACCCGGTCCAATGAAAACTTGGGGAGGTCTCCTGTCAATTGGGGTAAAACGAGGCCTCTTGCCTCCATTTTAAACTTGGGGTTTACAGGAGAACCTATGACCAGATGCGCTACTTTTCGCACATTTGCCCTTATCCCTGTTACCTGAGTATCAGTAACTTTCGTTGGCAGCCCGATGCGCTTCCGGAGCCGGTCAGTGATGAATGTACCCTCCGATCCCGAATCAAGTAAAGCCCTGACTTGGTAGGTGACTCCTAGATGGTAGATGTTGACCATGGCAGTTCCTAGCAATATATTGCAATTGCTTGCAGCATGTAGGGATTGCACATTGCTCGTGCTTGGTCGGGGTTGTGTCGTTCTGGTTTGTGCTGATCGTGGTTGTGGGGGGCGGGGAACCTTACTTCGGGGTGACGGTTGTGGAGCTGACGTGCTGGGCAACTGTAACGCAGAAGGTCGATGTAGAAGGGAGTGATGTCTTTGGTGACAACTCCAACAAGAGAAAGGGCTCTTGCAATCTTTTGCCATATGGGAATGTGCAAGGCAATTCATGCACAAGTTATGTTTTCTGGCAACAGTGACGCGATCGTCAACTTTTATTGCCAAAAATTTGGGGCAACCCTTCAATACATGGGTTTGCTCGGGGCATAACCTACAGGTAGGTTGAGAAAACTGCCCATGGTGTGCCGACACTCGCCTCTCATAGCTTGCGGCGGGTGTTCGACTGACGGTCGGCTTTACCGCTCTAGCACCCCGAATGTCGGAAACAGTTTCCAACGTTTGGAACCGGCTTGTGAGAAAGCTGTCTAATTCCTCCCACCTCGGAATTTCCGCCTTCCTCACAATCCCTTGTTCCCATAGCGCTAGGGTGGTGTCTGGCAACCGACTCGACACCAAAAACACGAAAATTGCATCCCAGTTCTCAATGTCAATACCGTACATTTCTAACACTGAAATGCAATTGTTAACCGATCGTTGTAGATTCTTAATATCGGTTCCGCGTTCTACCGTGACCGATGGTAAATTAAATAGGATTTTCAGCTGACTATTGACCATTATCCGCTTATTCTCATATTGTTCCGATAGATTTTGCCACGCTGTGGCGAAGCCGTCATTAGTCAGAGGGGATCCTTTGCTTCACCCCGGGTCTTCTGATTCAAATGATACAGCTTTTCGACCGGGGTTAAGCGCGAATTGTTCACGTAAATCGCTGTGAATAAATCTCGAAACGATGGCCACGACATGTAGTCACCGTAAAATATCTCCGTATCACATGGAGGTAAACGGATATTTGAATGAGCAGGCAGTTCAACTTCATGAAGCCCGTGATTGACCGTTGAACTGCTTTGTTGAGCAAAAGTGAGACCATGAGCAGTCTCACCTATAAGCGCACCGCAAGTCAAGTATGCGGTGTAGCAGTCCTGGTATCGGCACTTGGCCAACCGAAGAGCGGACTGATCGCTTTCGTTGTCGGACAAGGTCTTTGAGTACTTATCAAATTCGTCTTTAACCTTGACCCACAACGTCTTAAGCTCTTCTCTCTGTATTTCCAGAGAGAAGATCGAATGGCAGTTACGGGGCATCGTGTTATAGCCCGACTCAAACTCAAGCAGTGCATCGCATGCGCGCGAAAAATCGTTGAGTGTGGCCATGTCACGAAAAAGCTTACGAAATTTTTCTTGAAAATCTTTCGAAAAAAGCAAACGATTTAAATATAATGTCGTAGAGACTAATTCACGAAAAAAAGTTTCAAGTTTTCAAACTCCAACGTTTGAAAAATGTTTCGAAAAACAAGACGTTGTAAAGATTTTTTCAGTGTATCGCACCACTGAATGAAATCCCGATTGAATCACGAGAAAAAATAAGTCTGAGACTAAAGCAAATTTATTTTCTTCAGTGTAACGCACTACTGGGTAAAATCAGGAAAGAAAACCCGAAATAAAACATCCAAAAATTACAAAAAAAGTCTAATTTATTTCCCTCAGTGTTAGGCACCACTGGGGAACATCACGGCAAATGCTCGAAATTTAAAGACAAAACTCCAAAACAAATCGAATTTATTTGCCTCAGTGTTGAGAGCCACAGGGGAATACAACGGAAAAAGCCGACACTAAAAATCCCAAATCCAAAAAAAAAAAAAGTCGAAGTTATTTCCCTCAGAGTTAGGCACCACTGGGGAAAATCACGAAATATGTAATTCGCTTCACGTGGTCAAAATCGAAATATAGAATCCACGAGAAAAAAAAGTAATATTAAAAACGAGAATTCAGAAAATTAATTGGCTTGTTTTCTACCCGTGTAGCGCACAACCGGAAGACCAATTAATTTTCGATAAAGCAAAGAAAACGTACAAGTGGAAGGCAAAGCGTCTTGCCACACTGAATCAATATTTAAACTCCGTCAAATGGAAAAGAAAAAAAAATTAAAAAAAAAAAACCCAAACGAAGAAAAAAAAATTTAATTGAAATAAATATACCACTAATTTTTGACAGAGTGAAAGTCGTACCGTAATAAAACTACACCCAAAAAGTTCCAAAACTTAAATAAATTTTCACTACTTTTAAAATTTTTTATTTTATTTTTTCTCAAAGTTTATTTAATTCTAGAAAATCTCTGAAAAGCTCTTTGCGCTCTTCTTCTTCTTTCTTTATTTTATCTTATTTAGTTGATTTCAATATTTAGTCGGGGGAAATCCCTGAGACTAATCACAAACAACTTTCTCACGTTCGCCGTGAATGTCAACGGCTTACCTTGTATTACTGCTTACTGTTGTGGTTGTGGAAACGATGGGCCACTGGTGGAGCCTTGCTGCACCGTTGGGCCCTTGGTATGGGCCTTGCAGCACGTTGGGCCGTTGGTGTGGGCCTTGCTGCACGTTCGTTGGGCCGTTGGTAGGGGCCTTGCAGCACGTTGGGCCGTTGCTGTGGGCCTTGATGCACGTTGGGCCGCTGGTGGGGGCCTTGCTGCAAATTCGTTGGGCCGTTGGTAGGGGCCTTGCAGCACGTTGGGCCGTTGGTGTGGGCCTTGCTGCACGTTTAGCCGCTGGTGGGGGCCTTGCTGCAAATTCGTTGGGCCGTTGGTAGGGGCCTTGCAGCACGTTGGGCCGTTGGTGTGGGCCTTGCTGCACGTTAGGCCGCTGGTGGGGGCCTTGCTGCAAATTCGTTGGGCCGTTGGTAGGGGCCTTGCAGCAACTCGATGCGCACTGCCGCCTGACTTCGTGGCACCTAGTGCCGGCGGTCAACACTTGCACACAACTAAAAATGGTTGCACCTTATTTCGTGGCACTAATCGTGTACCGGTGCAACCACTCTTCTTCACTTTCACTTTATTTTTATTTTTTATTTAATTATTTTAGTATGTTATTTTGCACTTTTATTTTTAATTTAATTAATTTGTAATTTTTATTTTTAATTTATAATTTCCGTTTGTTTTTTGTGTTCAAATTTTATTAAATTAAATTAATTTTATTTTATCTTTGAATTTATTTTCACTTTGGTTTTTAATTTAATTAGTTTGTGGTTTATTTTTAATTTATATTAAGTTTTTATTTTACAATGGCGCTACCGCCAGTTGTGCTGAGGTGCGGCTATTAATGCCGGGGCGTTGACGCACGAATTTGACGCTGCTGCGTTGGCGTACCTGGTTTCAGCTGCTTCCGCCGGGGCGCCGCTGGAGTCCAATTTAGCGGTGCTTGTGGGATCACCCTCGACTCTGTGCAGGAGCACGGAAATTTCCTTCAACTTAATTTCCGTTCCTGTAAGTGAAATGAAATTAAGCAACACCAATGTTAAATGGTTACCTTTTTGTCTATCGATGCTCCAATCGTTGGGGCCGCCGCCCAATTAGTTGGTGCTCCCGCCGGAGCACTGGTGTAAAATTTTTTTTTTCAGCACTGACGTATAATTTCGTCAGCACTGATGTATAATTGTGCCTGTGCTGATGTACGAATCAATCAGCACTGACGTAGCACAATTTTCCAGCTAACAACGCCGGCAGTTGTTTTGCCGTCTGCTGGAGCACCCGCTACTTCTTCAGTGCGGGCAACTCGGGTGCTGTAAACACACGAATCAATAAAATTGTAAATTTTAAAGGATTACCTTGTACGGATTTTTGTACTCCAATCGTTGGGGCGGCCTTGCCCTTCTGCTCTACGTCATCGCCGGGGTTTTCTCGGTTGCCACGATATATTAAAAGAAAATAACCCGCACTCACACGTGTGAATCAATTTGCAGGTTATTTTTCTTTTATTTTTGTTTTTTGTTTTGCCAACTTTTTGGCAGCTGCCAAATTGTGGATTTCAATTCGCAATCCACTGCTCGTTCACAATAGAAGATTGTGAAAATATTAAAGAAATTTTTTTTAAGGTGTGGTTAATTGGATATTAATATATTTCTTTATCCAAAATGAATTAAACACACCTTTACGGGATATTTAAAATGGGGGATAAGTGGGCAACTTGGCAGTTTTGGGGTTATGTTTTTAATTTGTATTTCTCGATTTTTATTTGCGAGTACAGCAATTCAGATACAAAAATATTAACAAAAAAAAAATCAGAATGATCCGGCTCGAAGGACCATGTTCGAGCGGGGAGGAATTAGGGGCCGGGAATTCCTCATGAATTCCACGGCAACGGGGTTCGAAAAAATAGGAGGCCGATCTTCTGAAAAATTTATGATAGTTAAATTAACAAGCTGATTGCCGTTTTGCTCTCGCAAGTAAAAAACACAAGAGTATGTTAAATTTATAATGCAAAAGGGGGGCTTGTCATCGACAAGCAATTTATTTTAGAAGATAAAATCAACACTGCTGAATATAAAGTTGGGTTAAATAAGTATGTTAATGCAAAAACCTTACGTGTAGCGTTGGGGGCGTCTCTTCACAAAGTGAAAGAGTGCAGGAGTTTCGCAGAAGGCGAAACCCATCAATAGGGACGGGTAACAGGACTCGAGAAAAAGGAGAGAAAGTAACGAGTCCCTGTTCCCGTACTATCACAGCGACATCTGCAAGTGGAATTATAGTAATTCACAATGGCAGATCCCCTTGAGAATGCTGATGTAAACAGCTGGCGTAAACATGCCGCCCGCCTTGCAGTATCGCTGCAATAAGTTACTACAAAATTTGTTTAGATTATATACATAAATAATGTGTGCTATTTCATTGAATAACCTGTATAACAATTCATTTTAAAATTCAACATCCAAGGTTACAAAAAGAAATAAATTAACAAGCAATTGTAAGCTACGAGCTATTCTATTCTAATAGATGGTGCCGCCAGATATCATCCACCCGAACATCGTGTTCTGCGCGGCTGGTCGAGTGGGAGTCGCTGCCATCAGTCCTGGACGCAGGATCATCGCGTAGACCTCAGCTCCCAGGATCAGCGATACCGCGCTCGAGCGGTGGAAATTCGGGTCCGCCAGCCGGAAATTGTCGAATTCGCTGACTACGCGTGCGTCGAGTGTGCGCTGGGGGGTAATGCGGGACAGATGGGTCTCCACATTCGCGGTCACCTGGAGCCGCTCATTCCACCCTTTTAGCGTGAACTGGCATGAATTCTCACGACCGTGCACCAACTGCAGCCTTCGCGCCAGCTGCTGCGAAATCGATGACCGCGGCTGCCCTGGGTCTACGATCGCTCTCACCAATTGCGGTCTTCCTCTAGTCATGATCCGGACCGCTACCGTTGGCGTGAGGACAGATAGCCCTGAAGCGGTACGGGCTGTGCACGTAATACGCTCTCGGGCGTCTCTCACACCGCGGCGCGTTCGGATCTGTTGCGGTTTCAGTTGCGACTTCCTGGGTTGTGCGTGCGGTGCCTGGCGCTTCGCGGCAACGGGAGGGGGCAACTGGACTGCCGACCGCATAACCGACAGTCGAGGTCTGGCTACCGGTGGCACGTTGGATGCTGGTGATGCCGCTTCTTCCTCCATCTCATCATCTTCGGCGTTGATCTCCAACACCTCTTCGTCGCTCGACTCGCTCAGAGGAGCAGGCAGAGTCCTGTCTTCCTTCCCTCTTGCCTTCTCGTGGAGGTGAAGGAGACTGTGGTGCCTCTCGCTGCATTGGTCGCAGTTTCGGGTCGACGGACACGTTTTTGCCATATGGTGCGGCGACATGCAATTGGCGCAGTGCCGATGCACGAGGACAGCACGCAGTCTCTCGGCTGGCTCCATCCTACGCATCACCCGGCAGTATAACAACGGGTGGTTCTTTGCGCACACGGGGCATTTCCTCAGGCCAGATTTGCTAGTGGTCTACATTTTCAAAATTTAGGTACTTTTGGTCTGGAAAGAGAATTAGAGTTAGATATTTTGTTTACAATCGTGGTAAAAGAACCAATTTCACAATTGGCCGAGTTATGTTTCCCCGCGCCGTTCGTAGTTCTACGACACGGACGCGGCTATCAGGACCTGAAAAAACTCTAAGTACTCTGCCAAGTCGCCATTCATTTGGAGGCAGATTGTCCTCTTTAATAACCACCAGGTCATCTGTCTCGATGTTACGTTGGGGGAGCCTCCATTTGGTTCGTTTCTGCAACTCCTTCAGGTACTCCGCCTTCCACCTTTGGCAGAACGTCTGCTGGATGGCTTTAATCTTTTGCCATCGATTGACGATGGACATCGGATTCTCCGTGACTTCGGGCTCTGGAATCGCGAGTATCGGGGTTCCAATTAGGAAATGTCCTGGTGTTAGGGGTTACATTGCCTCAGAGTTCTCAGAAATGGGGCTGATTGGTCGAGAATTCAAACACGACTCGATCCTTGCCAACAGTGTGGAAAGCTCCTCTATGGTGAAACGCATTGAATGAGCGACTTTCCTGAAATGTATCTTGAAGCTTTTTACACCTGCTTCCCAGAGCCCTCCCATATGAGGTGCTCCTGGAGGTATAAAGTGCCACGAGATACCTTGATGAGCGTATGTCTGCGTTGTCCGACTGGCCACCGTAGAGACGAACGCTTTGAAATCCTGCCTCAGTGCTTTGTTCGCCCCTACAAAATTGGTGCCGTTGTCCGAGTATACATTTAGAGGGCAACCGCGTCGGGATACGAATCGCGAAAAGGCTGCTAGGAACGTCGGGGTTGACAAATCGCTGGTTGCCTCCAAATGCATTGCCTTAGTCGCGAAACAGACAAATACGCAGACATATCCTTTCGTGATACGGCATGCTCGGCCCGTAAAACTCCTTATTTCGAATGGGCCCGTGAAGTCGATTCCAGTGTTCGTGAAGGGCCTGGACACTTCTGTTCGTTCCACTGGCAAGGCTGCCATTAACTGCTCCCGCGCTTTCTTCCTGTAAATAATACATACTTTGCAATTGTGTACAGTATTTTTGATTAAATTTTTCATACGTACTATCCAGTATTCAGACCGCAAAAGTCTCAACATTAGCTGATTTTCACCGTGTAGGGAAATCAGATGTGAGAATTTTACGAGCAGTCTTGAAAACTGGCAATCATAAGGAAGAATTATAGGGTACCGTTCGTTATATGGTAAACTCGACAACGCGAGTCGGCCCCCCACTCTCATAACTCCGTTTCTGTCGAGAAACGGATGAAGAGTGGCTATTGGACTTTTCGCATTAAGCGGCGCGGAAGCGCCGCCAGCCCTGTACTCCTCTGGATAGTGTCGCCTCTGTGCTACAAGAATAAGGCGACGCTTTACCTCCTTGATTTCCTCGGATGTTATTTCGTCTCTCTGGTGGCTTATCACCAACTTATGGACAGGGTGAACTCTACGATAAAATCGAAAAATTCGCGCTATCACTCTCAAGGCTCGAGAGAAGTCCGAAAAACGCTCCAGGATATCTCCTTCTCCTGAGACACCTGTCGCGTGAACTCGTACTTTCCTCTGCTCTACATCTGTTTCTAACGTGTCATTGCAACTACTCGCTTGGGGCCAAGCTGATGGCTCTTTCTGTAACCACTTTGGTCCGTGCCACCATAACGCGTTGGCTTCTAAATCCTGTGGTGTGACGCCTCGACTTCCGAGATCTGCTGGATTATCGGCAGAATCCACGTAATTCCATCCAGTCACTCCAACAAGCTCGTCTATTTTTGAGACTCGGTTTGCCACAAAGGTTGTCCATGAACACGCTGGTTTCTTGAGCCATGAGAGAACAATCGTAGAGTCAGTCCATTTATGGATAGTTGGCTGCAAAATTTCAAGCTGTGGAAGGAAGGCATTAATTAATTCCGCTAACAACAATGCTCCGCACAGCTCCAATCGGGGGAGAGACACCGTTTTTACTGGGGCTACCTTTGTTTTACCTACCAGCAAATAAATATGGGGTGTTTTTTGGGAAGTGCGTTCGCGGACTCTAATATATAAAGTCGCCGCATATGCCTTCTCGGAGGCATCACAAAATCCGTGGAATTCTACTTCATTCCATGGTGAAAACCGGATCCAACGAGGAATTTTTATTTTCTGAATATTATCGTAGTTATCCAGAAATGATTCCCATCGCAGTAGCAAATTTCGGGGTAGACTGTCGTCCCAGTCTATTTTGGATAGCCAGATATCCTGCATCAGTATTTTGGCTACAACAACAATTGGTCCGAGCCATCCTGCTGGATCGAACAACTTTGCTACACACGATAATACCTCTCGCTTGGTGTAATCCTGCTTCACGGGTATCGGCTGCACTGTGAAATGGAACATATCATGTATTGCATTCCACCGGATTCCCAACATCTTCGTCTCGCTCATGTCGTCAATTTCCAAGAAGTTTTCCTTGTAGATGTGGTCTTTTGGTAAACCTGCTAAAATTGTTTTCGAATTCGACGTCCATTTCCGTAGAGGAAAACTTGCACTTTTGAGAGCTTCGAGTAGCTCATCACGCATTTTTATTGCTGTTGTGCAATCATGAGCTCCAGCCAACACATCATCCACGTACATGTGTTGCTTTAAAACTCTTGATGCTAGCGGATATTTCGTTTTAACATCTTCAGCGAGTTGATGTAGCGTTCGTATCGCCAGATAAGGAGCGCAATTTACTCCGAACGGTACGGTTTTTAGTTCAAAGTCTTGCAATTCAGCGTCCTGGGACTCTCTGAAAAGAATTCTTTGAAATGCAGTTTGATCTGGATGAAGCAAGATTTGTCTATACATTTTTTCAATGTCTGCATTAAAGACGTATTTAAATAAACGCCACTTCAATAGAAGACAAACTAAATCTGCCTGCAAGATTGGACCGGGGTAGAGGACGTCGTTTAAACTGACTCCATTTGAAGACGGGCACGACGCGTTGAACACTACTCGAACCTTGGTCGTAGTGCTCTCTGGTTTGACGACGGCGTGATGTGGCAGGTAAAACGTTCGATTCCCTGTGTTTCCAACCGGGACCATATGGTTGAGATCGATGTACTCCTTTAAGACTCGATCATATTCCTTCTTCAAGTCAGGCCTGCGCAGATAACTGGCCTCGCTTCGAAGAAATTGCCGTACCGCTCCAGTCCGAGAATAGCCGAGGTTGATGCTTTCTGGGAACTCCCGTCGAAAGGGTAGCGATACTACATATCGTCCGCATTCATCCCTTACCGTCGTTCTTTTATAGAGCTCCTCGCAAAATGCATCTTCGGGGGTGATCTTCCTTTTGGGTGAAACTTCTTCCAACTCCCAAAAACGTGTCAGTTGGGGGTTCGTCATCTGTGTGCAGTACGACACACATGACGAAAAACAGCTTGTTGTGACTGTCCGAGGAACTGGCCCTGTAAGGATCCACCCGAACACCGTCTCCTGCGCCAGAAGTGATCCCAGCACGTTTCGCTCTACGTTGTCCATGATAACAGCCGGGTATACATCCGCACCCAAGATGACATCCACCTGCTGACTCCTATAGAAATTTACATCGGCCAACCTAAGAGGGGGGAGTGATCCAAGATGCACCCGGTCCAATGAAAACTTGGGGAGGTCTCCTGTCAATTGGGGTAAAACGAGGCCTCTTGCCTCCATTTTAAACTTGGGGTTTACAGGAGAACCTATGACCAGATGCGCTACTTTTCGCACATTTGCCCTTATCCCTGTTACCTGAGTATCAGTAACTTTCGTTGGCAGCCCGATGCGCTTCCGGAGCCGGTCAGTGATGAATGTACCCTCCGATCCCGAATCAAGTAAAGCCCTGACTTGGTAGGTGACTCCTAGATGGTAGATGTTGACCATGGCAGTTCCTAGCAATATATTGCAATTGCTTGCAGCATGTAGGGATTGCACATTGCTCGTGCTTGGTCGGGGTTGTGTCGTTCTGGGTTGTGCTGATCGTGGTTGTGGGGGGCGGGGAACCTTACTTCGGGGTGACGGTTGTGGAGCTGACGTGCTGGGCAACTGTAACGCAGAAGGTCGATGTAGAAGGGAGTGATGTCTTTGGTGACAACTCCAACAAGAGAAAGGGCTCTTGCAATCTTTTGCCATATGGGAATGTGCAAGGCAATTCATGCACAAGTTATGTTTTCTGGCAACAGTGACGCGATCGTCAACTTTTATTGCCAAAAATTTGGGGCAACCCTTCAATACATGGGTTTGCTCGGGGCATAACCTACAGGTAGGTTGAGAAAACTGCCCATGGTGTGCCGACACTCGCCTCTCATAGCTTGCGGCGGGTGTTCGACTGACGGTCGGCTTTACCGCTCTAGCACCCCGAATGTCGGAAACAGTTTCCAACGTTTGGAACCGGCTTGTGAGAAAGCTGTCTAATTCCTCCCACCTCGGAATTTCCGCCTTCCTCACAATCCCTTGTTCCCATAGCGCTAGGGTGGTGTCTGGCAACCGACTCGACACCAAAAACACGAAAATTGCATCCCAGTTCTCAATGTCAATACCGTACATTTCTAACACTGAGATGCAATTGTTAACCGATCGTTGTAGATTCTTAATATCGGTTCCGCGTTCTACCGTGACCGATGGTAAATTAAATAGGATTTTCAGCTGACTATTGACCATTATCCGCTTATTCTCATATTGTTCCGATAGATTTTGCCACGCTGTGGCGAAGCCGTCATTAGTCAGAGGGGATCCTTTGCTTCACCCCGGGTCTTCTGATTCAAATGATACAGCTTTTCGACCGGGGTTAAGCGCGAATTGTTCACGTAAATCGCTGTGAATAAATCTCGAAACGATGGCCACGACATGTAGTCACCGTAAAATATCTCCGTATCACATGGAGGTAAACGGATATTTGAATGAGCAGGCAGTTCAACTTCATGAAGCCCGTGATTGACCGTTGAACTGCTTTGTTGAGCAAAAGTGAGACCATGAGCAGTCTCACCTATAAGCGCACCGCAAGTCAAGTATGCGGTGTAGCAGTCCTGGTATCGGCACTTGGCCAACCGAAGAGCGGACTGATCGCTTTCGTTGTCGGACAAGGTCTTTGAGTACTTATCAAATTCGTCTTTAACCTTGACCCACAACGTCTTAAGCTCTTCTCTCTGTATTTCCAGAGAGAAGATCGAATGGCAGTTACGGGGCATCGTGTTATAGCCCGACTCAAACTCGCATGCGCGCGAAAAATCGTTGAGTGTGGCCATGTCACGAAAAAGCTTACGAAATTTTTCTTGAAAATCTTTCGAAAAAAGCAAACGATTTAAATATAATGTCGTAGAGACTAATTCACGAAAAAAAGTTTCAAGTTTTCAAACTCCAACGTTTGAAAAATGTTTCGAAAAACAAGACGTTGTAAAGATTTTTTCAGTGTATCGCACCACTGAATGAAATCCCGATTGAATCACGAGAAAAAATAAGTCTGAGACTAAAGCAAATTTATTTTCTTCAGTGTAACGCACTGCTGGGTAAAATCAGGAAAGAAAACCCGAAATAAAACATCCAAAAATTACAAAAAAAGTCTAATTTATTTCCCTCAGTGTTAGGCACCACTGGGGAACATCACGGCAAATGCTCGAAATTTAAAGACAAAACTCCAAAACAAATCGAATTTATTTGCCTCAGTGTTGAGAGCCACAGGGGAATACAACGGAAAAAGCCGACACTAAAAATCCCAAATCCAAAAAAAAAAAAAGTCGAAGTTATTTCCCTCAGAGTTAGGCACCACTGGGGAAAATCACGAAATATGTAATTCGCTTCACGTGGTCAAAATCGAAATATAGAATCCACGAGAAAAAAAAGTAATATTAAAAACGAGAATTCAGAAAATTAATTGGCTTGTTTTCTACCCGTGTAGCGCACAACCGGAAGACCAATTAATTTTCGATAAAGCAAAGAAAACGTACAAGTGGAAGGCAAAGCGTCTTGCCACACTGAATCAATATTTAAACTCCGTCAAATGGAAAAGAAAAAAAAATTAAAAAAAAAAAACCCAAACGAAGAAAAAAAAATTTAATTGAAATAAATATACCACTAATTTTTGACAGAGTGAAAGTCGTACCGTAATAAAACTACACCCAAAAAGTTCCAAAACTTAAATAAATTTTCACTACTTTTAAAATTTTTTATTTTATTTTTTCTCAAAGTTTATTTAATTCTAGAAAATCTCTGAAAAGCTCTTTGCGCTCTTCTTCTTCTTTCTTTATTTTATCTTATTTAGTTGATTTCAATATTTAGTCGGCGGAAATCCCTGAGACTAATCACAAACAACTTTCTCACGTTCGCCGTGAATGTCAACGGCTTACCTTGTATTACTGCTTACTGTTGTGGTTGTGGAAACGATGGGCCACTGGTGGAGCCTTGCTGCACCGTTGGGCCGTTGGTATGGGCCTTGCAGCACGTTGGGCCGTTGGTGTGGGCCTTGCTGCACGTTCGTTGGGCCGTTGGTAGGGGCCTTGATGCACGTTGGGCCGCTGGTGGGGGCCTTGCTGCAAATTCGTTGGGCCGTTGGTAGGGGCCTTGCAGCACGTTGGGCCGTTGGTGTGGGCCTTGCTGCACGTTGGGCCGTTGGTGTGGGCCTTGCTGCACGTTCGTTGGGCCACTGGTGGAGCCTTGCTGCACCGTTGGGCCGTTGGTGTGGGCCTTGCTGCACGTTGGGCCGCTGGTGGGGGCCTTGCTGCAAATTCGTTGGGCCGTTGGTAGGGGCCTTGCAGCACGTTGGGCCGCTGGTGGGGGCCTTGATGCACGTTGGGCCGTTGGTGTGGGCCTTGCTGCACGTTCGTTGGGCCACTGGTGGAGCCTTGCTGCACCGTTGGGCCGTTGGTAGGGGCCTTGCAGCACGTTGGGCCGTTGCTGTGGGCCTTGATGCACGTTGGGCCGCTGGTGGGGGCCTTGCTGCAAATTCGTTGGGCCGTTGGTAGGGGCCTTGCAGCACGTTGGGCCGTTGGTGTGGGCCTTGCTGCACGTTTAGCCGCTGGTGGGGGCCTTGCTGCAAATTCGTTGGGCCGTTGGTAGGGGCCTTGCAGCACGTTGGGCCGTTGGTGTGGGCCTTGCTGCACGTTGGGCCGCTGGTGGGGGCCTTGCTGCAAATTCGTTGGGCCGTTGGTAGGGGCCTTGCAGCAACTCGATGCGCACTGCCGCCTGACTTCGTGGCACCTAGTGCCGGCGGTCAACACTTGCACACAACTAAAAATGGTTGCACCTTATTTCGTGGCACTAATCGTGTACCGGTGCAACCACTCTTCTTCACTTTCACTTTATTTTTATTTTTTATTTAATTATTTTAGTATGTTATTTTGCACTTTTATTTTTAATTTAATTAATTTGTAATTTTTATTTTTAATTTATAATTTCCGTTTGTTTTTTGTGTTCAAATTTTATTAAATTAAATTAATTTTATTTTATCTTTGAATTTATTTTCACTTTGGTTTTTAATTTAATTAGTTTGTGGTTTATTTTTAATTTATATTAAGTTTTTATTTTACAATGGCGCTACCGCCAGTTGTGCTGAGGTGCGGCTATTAATGCCGGGGCGTTGACGCACGAATTTGACGCTGCTGCGTTGGCGTACCTGGTTTCAGCTGCTTCCGCCGGGGCGCCGCTGGAGTCCAATTTAGCGGTGCTTGTGGGATCACCCTCGACTCTGTGCAGGAGCACGGAAATTTCCTTCAACTTAATTTCCGTTCCTGTAAGTGAAATGAAATTAAGCAACACCAATGTTAAATGGTTACCTTTTTGTCTATCGATGCTCCAATCGTTGGGGCCGCCGCCCAATTAGTTGGTGCTCCCGCCGGAGCACTGGTGTAAAATTTTTTTTTTCAGCACTGACGTATAATTTCGTCAGCACTGATGTATAATTGTGCCTGTGCTGATGTACGAATCAATCAGCACTGACGTAGCACAATTTTCCAGCTAACAACGCCGGCAGTTGTTTTGCCGTCTGCTGGAGCACCCGCTACTTCTTCAGTGCGGGCAACTCGGGTGCTGTAAACACACGAATCAATAAAATTGTAAATTTTAAAGGATTACCTTGTACGGATTTTTGTACTCCAATCGTTGGGGCGGCCTTGCCCTTCTGCTCTACGTCGTCGCCGGGGTTTTCTCGGTTGCCACGATATATTAAAAGAAAATAACCCGCACTCACACGTGTGAATCAATTTGCAGGTTATTTTTCTTTTATTTTTGTTTTTTGTTTTGCCAACTTTTTGGCAGCTGCCAAATTGTGGATTTCAATTCGCAATCCACTGCTCGTTCACAATAGAAGATTGTGAAAATATTAAAGAAATTTTTTTTAAGGTGTGGTTAATTGGATATTAATATATTTCTTTATCCAAAATGAATTAAACACACCTTTACGGGATATTTAAAATGGGGGATAAGTGGGCAACTTGGCAGTTTTGGGGTTATGTTTTTAATTTGTATTTCTCGATTTTTATTTGCGAGTACAGCAATTCAGATACAAAAATATTAACAAAAAAAAAATCAGAATGATCCGGCTCGAAGGACCATGTTCGAGCGGGGAGGAATTAGGGGCCGGGAATTCCTCATGAATTCCACGGCAACGGGGTTCGAAAAAATAGGAGGCCGATCTTCTGAAAAATTTATGATAGTTAAATTAACAAGCTGATTGCCGTTTTGCTCTCGCAAGTAAAAAACACAAGAGTATGTTAAATTTATAATGCAAAAGGGGGGCTTGTCATCGACAAGCAATTTATTTTAGAAGATAAAATCAACACTGCTGAATATAAAGTTGGGTTAAATAAGTATGTTAATGCAAAAACCTTACGTGTAGCGTTGGGGGCGTCTCTTCACAAAGTGAAAGAGTGCAGGAGTTTCGCAGAAGGCGAAACCCATCAAACGGGACGGGTAACAGGACTCGAGAAAAAGGAGAGAAAGTAACGAGTCCCTGTTCCCGTACTATCACAGCGACATCTGCAAGTGGAATTATAGTAATTCACAATGGCAGATCCCCTTGAGAATGCTGATGTAAACAGCTGGCGTAAACATGCCGCCCGCCTTGCAGTATCGCTGCAATAAGTTACTACAAAATTTGTTTAGATTATATACATAAATAATGTGTGCTATTTCATTGAATAACCTGTATAACAATTCATTTTAAAATTCAACATCCAAGGTTACAAAAAGAAATAAATTAACAAGCAATTGTAAGCTACGAGCTATTCTATTCTAATAGATGGTGCCGCCAGATATCATCCACCCGAACATCGTGTTCTGCGCGGCTGGTCGAGTGGGAGTCGCTGCCATCAGTCCTGGACGCAGGATCATCGCGTAGACCTCAGCTCCCAGGATCAGCGATACCGCGCTCGAGCGGTGGAAATTCGGGTCCGCCAGCCGGAAATTGTCGAATTCGCTGACTACGCGTGCGTCGAGTGTGCGCTGGGGGGTAATGCGGGACAGATGGGTCTCCACATTCGCGGTCACCTGGAGCCGCTCATTCCACCCTTTTAGCGTGAACTGGCATGAATTCTCACGACCGTGCACCAACTGCAGCCTTCGCGCCAGCTGCTGCGAAATCGATGACCGCGGCTGCCCTGGGTCTACGATCGCTCTCACCAATTGCGGTCTTCCTCTAGTCATGATCCGGACCGCTACCGTTGGCGTGAGGACAGATAGCCCTGAAGCGGTACGGGATGTGCCCGTAATACGCTCTCGGGCGTCTCTCACACCGCGGCGCGTTCGGATCTGTTGCGGTTTCAGTTGCGACTTCCTGGGTGGTGCGTGCGGTGCCTGGCGCTTCGCGGCAACGGGAGGGGGCAACTGGACTGCCGACCGCATAACCGACAGTCGAGGTCTGGCTACCGGTGGCACGTTGGATGCTGGTGATGCCGCTTCTTCCTCCATCTCATCATCTTCGGCGTTGATCTCCAACACCTCTTCGTCGCTCGACTCGCTCAGAGGAGCAGGCAGAGTCCTGTCTTCCTTCCCTCTTGCCTTCTCGTGGAGGTGAAGGAGACTGTGGTGCCTCTCGCTGCATTGGTCGCAGTTTCGGGGCGACGGACACGTTTTTGCCATATGGTGCGGCGACATGCAATTGGCGCAGTGCCGATGCACGAGGACAGCACGCAGTCTCTCGGCTGGCTCCATCCTACGCATCACCCGGCAGTATAACAACGGGTGGTTCTTTGCGCACACGGGGCATTTCCTCAGGCCAGATTTGCTAGTGGTCTACATTTTCAAAATTTAGGTACTTTTGGTCTGGAAAGAGAATTAGAGTTAGAAATTTTGTTTACAATCGTGGTAAAAGAACCAATTTCACAATTGGCCGAGTTATGTTTCCCCGCGCCGTTCGTAGTTCTACGACACGGACGCGGCTATCAGGACCTGAAAAAACTCTAAGTACTCTGCCAAGTCGCCATTCATTTTTAGGCAGATTGTCCTCTTTAATAACCACCAGGTCATCTGTCTCGATGTTACGTTGGGGGAGCCTCCATTTGGTTCGTTTCTGCAACTCCTTCAGGTACTCCGCCTTCCACCTTTGGCAGAACGTCTGCTGGATGGCTTTAATCTTTTGCCATCGATTGACGATGGACATCGGATTCTCCGTGACTTCGGGCTCTGGAATCGCGAGTATCGGGGTTCCAATTAGGAAATGTCCTGGTGTTAGGGGTTACATTGCCTCAGAGTTCTCAGAAATGGGGCTGATTGGTCGAGAATTCAAACACGACTCGATCCTTGCCAACAGTGTGGAAAGCTCCTCTATGGTGAAACGCATTGAATGAGCGACTTTCCTGAAGTGTATCTTGAAGCTTTTTACACCTGCTTCCCAGAGCCCTCCCATATGAGGTGCTCCTGGAGGTATAAAGTGCCACGAGATACCTTGATGAGCGTATGTCTGCGTTGTCCGACTGGCCACCGTAGAGACGAACGCTTTGAAATCCTGCCTCAGTGCTTTGTTCGCCCCTACAAAATTGGTGCCGTTGTCCGAGTATACATTTAGAGGGCAACCGCGTCGGGATACGAATCGCGAAAAGGCTGCTAGGAACGTCGGGGTTGACAAATCGCTGGTTGCCTCCAAATGTATTGCCTTAGTCGCGAAACAGACAAATACGCAGACATATCCTTTCGTGATACGGCATGCTCGGCCCGTAAAACTCCTTATTTCGAATGGGCCCGTGAAGTCGATTCCAGTGTTCGTGAAGGGCCTGGACACTTCTGTTCGTTCCACTGGCAAGGCTGCCATTAACTGCTCCCGCGCTTTCTTCCTGTAAATAATACATACTTTGCAATTGTGTACAGTATTCAGACCGCAAAAGTCTCAACATTAGCTGATTTTCACCGTGTAGGGAAATCAGATGTGAGAATTTTACGAGCAGTCTTGAAAACTGGCAATCATAAGGAAGAATTATAGGGTACCGTTCGTTATATGGTAAACTCGACAACGCGAGTCGGCCCCCCACTCTCATAACTCCGTTTCTGTCGAGAAACGGATGAAGAGTGGCTATTGGACTTTTCGCATTAAGCGGCGCGGAAGCGCCGCCAGCCCTGTACTCCTCTGGATAGTGTCGCCTCTGTGCTACAAGAATAAGGCGACGCTTTACCTCCTTGATTTCCTCGGATGTTATTTCGTCTCTCTGGTCGCTTATCACCAACTTATGGACAGGGTGAACTCTACGATAAAATCGAAAAATTCGCGCTATCACTCTCAAGGCTCGAGAGAAGTCCGAAAAACGCTCCAGGATATCTCCTTCTCCTGAGACACCTGTCGCGTGAACTCGTACTTTCCTCTGCTCTACATCTGTTTCTAACGTGTCATTGCAACTACTCGCTTGGGGCCAAGCTGATGGCTCTTTCTGTAACCACTTTGGTCCGTGCCACCATAACGCGTTGGCTTCTAAATCCTGTGGTGTGACGCCTCGACTTCCGAGATCTGCTGGATTATCGGCAGAATCCACGTAATTCCATCCAGTCACTCCAACAAGCTCGTCTATTTTTGAGACTCGGTTTGCCACAAAGGTTGTCCATGAACACGCTGGTTTCTTGAGCCATGAGAGAACAATCGTAGAGTCAGTCCATTTATGGATAGTTGGCTGCAAAATTTCAAGCTGTGGAAGGAAGGCATTAATTAATTCCGCTAACGACAATGCTCCGCACAGCTCCAATCGGGGGAGAGACACCGTTTTTACTGGGGCTACCTTTGTTTTACCTACCAGCAAATAAATATGGGGTGTTTTTTGGGAAGTGCGTTCGCGGACTCTAATATATAAAGTCGCCGCATATGCCTTCTCGGAGGCATCACAAAATCCGTGGAATTCTACTTCATTCCATGGTGAAAACCGGATCCAACGAGGAATTTTTATTTTCTGAATATTATCGTAGTTATCCAGAAATGATTCCCATCGCAGTAGCAAATTTCGGGGTAGACTGTCGTCCCAGTCTATTTTGGATAGACAGATATCCTGCATCAGTATTTTAGCTACAACAACAATTGGTCCGAGCCATCCTGCTGGATCGAACAACTTTGCTACACACGATAATACCTCTCGCTTGGTGTAATCCTGCTTCACGGGTATCGGCTGCACTGTGAAATGGAACATATCATGTATTGCATTCCACCGGATTCCCAACATCTTCGTCTCGCTCATGTCGTCAATTTCCAAGAAGTTTTCCTTGTAGATGTGGTCTTTTGGTAAACCTGCTAAAATTGTTTTCGAATTCGACGTCCATTTCCGTAGAGGAAAACTTGCACTTTTGAGAGCTTCGAGTAGCTCATCACGCATTTTTATTGCTGTTGTGCAATCATGAGCTCCAGCCAACACATCATCCACGTACATGTGTTGCTTTAAAACTCTTGATGCTAGCGGATATTTCGTTTTAACATCTTCAGCGAGTTGATGCAGCGTTCGTATCGCCAGATAAGGAGCGCAATTTACTCCGAACTTTACGGTTTTTAGTTCAAAGTCTTGCAATTCAGCGTCCTGTGACTCTCTGAAAAGAATTCTTTGAAATGCAGTTTGATCTGGCTGAAGCAAGATTTGTCTATACATTTTTTCAATGTCTGCATTAAAGACGTATTTAAATAAACGCCACTTCAATAGAAGACAAACTAAATCTGCCTGCAAGATTGGACCGGGGTAGAGGACGTCGTTTAAACTGACTCCATTTGAAGACGGGCACGACGCGTTGAACACTACTCGAACCTTGGTCGTAGTGCTCTCGGGTTTGACGACGGCGTGATGTGGCAGGTAAAACGTTCGATTCCCTGTGTTTCCAACCGGGACCATATGGTTGAGATCGATGTACTCCTTTAAGACTCGATCATATTCCTTCTTCAAGTCAGGCCTGCGCAGATAACTGGCCTCGCTTCGAAGAAATTGCCGTACCGCTCCAGTCCGAGAATAGCCGAGGTTGATGCTTTCTGGGAACTCCCGTCGAAAGGGTAGCGATACTACATATCGTCCGCATTCATCCCTTACCGTCGTTCTCTTATAGAGCTCCTCGCAAAATGCATCTTCGGGGGTGATCTTCCTTTTGGGTGAAACTTCTTCCAACTCCCAAAAACGTGTCAGTTGGGGGTTCGTCATCTGTGTGCAGTACGACACACATGACGAAAAACAGCTTGTTGTGACTGTCCGAGGAACTGGCCCTGTAAGGATCCACCCGAACACCGTCTCCTGCGCCAGAAGTGATCCCAGCACGTTTCGCTCTACGTTGTCCATGATAACAGCCGGGTATACATCCGCACCCAAGATGACATCCACCTGCTGACTCCTATAGAAATTTACATCGGCCAACCTAAGAGGGGGGAGTGATCCAAGATGCACCCGGTCCAATGAAAACTTGGGGAGGTCTCCTGTCAATTGGGGTAAAACGAAGCCTCTTGCCTCCATTTTAAACTTGGGGTTTACAGGAGAACCTATGACCAGATGCGCTACTTTTCGCACATTTGCCCTTATCCCTGTTACCTGAGTATCAGTAACTTTCGTTGGCAGCCCGATGCGCTTCCGGAGCCGGTCAGTGATGAATGTGCCCTCCGATCCCGAATCAAGTAAAGCCCTGACTTGGTAGGTGACTCCTAGATGGTAGATGTTGACCATGGCAGTTCCTAGCAATATATTGCAATTGCTTGCAGCATGTAGGGATTGCACATTGCTCGTGCTTGGTCGGGGTTGTGTCGTTCTGGGTTGTGCTGATCGTGGTTGTGGGGGGCGGGGAACCTTACTTCGGGGTGACGGTTGTGGAGCTGACGTGCTGGGCAACTGTAACGCAGAAGGTCGATGTAGAAGGGAGTGATCTCTTTGGTGACAACTCCAACAAGAGAAAGGGCTCTTGCAATCTTTTGCCATATGGGAATGTGCAAGGCAATTCATGCACAAGTTATGTTTTCTGGCAACAGTGACGCGATCGTCAACTTTTATTGCCAAAAATTTGGGGCAACCCTTCAATACATGGGTTTGCTCGGGGCATAACCTACAGGTAGGTTGAGAAAACTGCCCATGGTGTGCCGACACTCGCCTCTCATAGCTTGCGGCGGGTGTTCGACTGACGGTCGGCTTTACCGCTCTAGCACCCCGAATGTCGGAAACAGTTTCCAACGTTTGGAACCGGCTTGTGAGAAAGCTGTCTAATTCCTCCCACCTCGGAATTTCCGCCTTCCTCACAATCCCTTGTTCCCATAGCGCTAGGGTGGTGTCTGGCAACCGACTCGACACCAAAAACACGAAAATTGCATCCCAGTTCTCAATGTCAATACCGTACATTTCTAACACTGAGATGCAATTGTTAACCGATCGTTGTAGATTCTTAATATCGGTTCCGCGTTCTACCGTGACCGATGGTAAATTAAATAGGATTTTCAGCTGACTATTGACCATTATCCGCTTATTCTCATATTGTTCCGATAGATTTTGCCACGCTGTGGCGAAGCCGTCATTAGTCAGAGGGGATCCTTTGCTTCACCCCGGGTCTTCTGATTCAAATGATACAGCTTTTCGACCGGGGTTAAGCGCGAATTGTTCACGTAAATCGCTGTGAATAAATCTCGAAACGATGGCCACGACATGTAGTCACCGTAAAATATCTCCGTATCACATGGAGGTAAACGGATATTTGAATGAGCAGGCAGTTCAACTTCATGAAGCCCGTGATTGACCGTTGAACTGCTTTGTTGAGCAAAAGTGAGAACATGAGCAGTCTCACCTATAAGCGCACCGCAAGTCAAGTATGCGGTGTAGCAGTCCTGGTATCGGCACTTGGCCAACCGAAGAGCGGACTGATCGCTTTCGTTGTCGGACAAGGTCTTTGAGTACTTATCAAATTCGTCTTTAACCTTGACCCACAACGTCTTAAGCTCTTCTCTCTGCATTTCCAGAGAGAAGATCGAATGGCAGTTACGGGGCATCGTGTTATAGCCCGACTCAAACTCAAGCAGCGCATCGCATGCGCGCGAAAAATCGTTGAGTGTGGCCATGTCACGAAAAAGCTTACGAAATTTTTCTTGAAAATCTTTCGAAAAAAGCAAACGATTTAAATATAATGTCGTAGAGACTAATTCACGAAAAAAAGTTTCAAGTTTTCAAACTCCAACGTTTGAAAAATGTTTCGAAAAACAAGACGTTGTAAAGATTTTTTCAGTGTATCGCACCACTGAATGAAATCCCGATTGAATCACGAGAAAAAATAAGTCTGAGACTAAAGCAAATTTATTTTCTTCAGTGTAACGCACTACTGGGTAAAATCAGGAAAGAAAACCCGAAATAAAACATCCAAAAATTACAAAAAAAGTCTAATTTATTTCCCTCAGTGTTAGGCACCACTGGGGAACATCACGGCAAATGCTCGAAATTTAAAGACAAAACTCCAAAACAAATCGAATTTATTTGCCTCAGTGTTGAGAGCCACAGGGGAATACAACGGAAAAAGCCGACACTAAAAATCCCAAATCCAAAAAAAAAAAAAGTCGAAGTTATTTCCCTCAGAGTTAGGCACCACTGGGGAAAATCACGAAATATGTAATTCGCTTCACGTGGTCAAAATCGAAATATAGAATCCACGAGAAAAAAAAGTAATATTAAAAACGAGAATTCAGAAAATTAATTGGCTTGTTTTCTACCCGTGTAGCGCACAACCGGAAGACCAATTAATTTTCGATAAAGCAAAGAAAACGTACAAGTGGAAGGCAAAGCGTCTTGCCACACTGAATCAATATTTAAACTCCGTCAAATGGAAAAGAAAAAAAAATTAAAAAAAAAAAAACCCAAACGAAGAAAAAAAAATTTAATTGAAATAAATATACCACTAATTTTTGACAGAGTGAAAGTCGTACCGTAATAAAACTACACCCAAAAAGTTCCAAAACTTAAATAAATTTTCACTACTTTTAAAATTTTTTATTTTATTTTTTCTCAAAGTTTATTTAATTCTAGAAAATCTCTGAAAAGCTCTTTGCGCTCTTCTTCTTCTTTCTTTATTTTATCTTATTTAGTTGATTTCAATATTTAGTCGGGGGAAATCCCTGAGACTAATCACAAACAACTTTCTCACGTTCGCCGTGAATGTCAACGGCTTACCTTGTATTACTGCTTACTGTTGTGGTTGTGGAAACGATGGGCCACTGGTGGAGCCTTGCTGCACCGTTGGGCCGTTGGTATGGGCCTTGCAGCACGTTGGGCCGTTGGTGTGGGCCTTGCTGCACGTTCGTTGGGCCGTTGGTAGGGGCCTTGCAGCACGTTGGGCCGTTGCTGTGGGCCTTGCTGCACGTTGGGCCGCTGGTGGGGGCCTTGCTGCAAATTCGTTGGGCCGTTGGTAGGGGCCTTGCAGCACGTTGGGCCGTTGGTGTGGGCCTTGCTGCACGTTTAGCCGCTGGTGGGGGCCTTGCTGCAAATTCGTTGGGCCGTTGGTAGGGGCCTTGCAGCACGTTGGGCCGTTGGTGTGGGCCTTGCTGCACGTTGGGCCGCTGGTGGGGGCCTTGCTGCAAATTCGTTGGGCCGTTGGTAGGGGCCTTGCAGCAACTCGATGCGCACTGCCGCCTGACTTCGTGGCACCTAGTGCCGGCGGTCAACACTTGCACACAACTAAAAATGGTTGCACCTTATTTCGTGGCACTAATCGTGTACCGGTGCAACCACTCTTCTTCACTTTCACTTTATTTTTATTTTTTATTTAATTATTTTAGTATGTTATTTTGCACTTTTATTTTTAATTTAATTAATTTGTAATTTTTATTTTTAATTTATAATTTCCGTTTGTTTTTTGTGTTCAAATTTTATTAAATTAAATTAATTTTATTTTATCTTTGAATTTATTTTCACTTTGGTTTTTAATTTAATTAGTTTGTGGTTTATTTTTAATTTATATTAAGTTTTTATTTTACAATGGCGCTACCGCCAGTTGTGCTGAGGTGCGGCTATTAATGCCGGGGCATTGACGCACGAATTTGACGCTGCTGCGTTGGCGTACCTGGTTTCAGCTGCTTCCGCCGGGGCGCCGCTGGAGTCCAATTTAGCGGTGCTTGTGGGAGCACCCTCGACTCTGTGCAGGAGCACGGAAATTTCCTTCAACTTAATTTCCGTTCCTGTAAGTGAAATGAAATTAAGCAACACCAATGTTAAATGGTTACCTTTTTGTCTATCGATGCTCCAATCGTTGGGGCCGCCGCCCAATTAGTTGGTGCTCCCGCCGGAGCACTGGTGTAAAATTTTTTTTTTCAGCACTGACATATAATTTCGTCAGCACTGATGTATGATTGTGGCTGTGCTGATGTACGAATCAATCAGCACTGACGTAGCACAATTTTCCAGCTAACAACGCCGGCAGTTGTTTTGCCGTCTGCTGGAGCACCCGCTACTTCTTCAGTGCGGGCAACTCGGGTGCTGTAAACACACGAATCAATAAAATTGTAAATTTTAAAGGATTACCTTGTACGGATTTTTGTACTCCAATCGTTGGGGCGGCCTTGCCCTTCTGCTCTACGTCGTCGCCGGGGTTTTCTCGGTTGCCACGATATATTAAAAGAAAATAACCCGCACTCACACGTGTGAATCAATTTGCAGGTTATTTTTCTTTTATTTTTGTTTTTTGTTTTGCCAACTTTTTGGCAGCTGCCAAATTGTGGATTTCAATTCGCAATCCACTGCTCGTTCACAATAGAAGATTGTGAAAATATTAAAGCAATTTTTTTTAAGGTGTGGTTAATTGGATATTAATATATTTCTTTATCCAAAATGAATTAAACACACCTTTACGGGATATTTAAAATGGGGGATAAGTGGGCAACTTGGCTGTTTTGGGGTTATGTTTTTAACTTGTATTTCTCGATTTTTATTTGCGAGTACAGCAATTCAGACACAAAAATATTAACAAAAAAAAAATCAGAATGATCCGGCTCGAAGGACCATGTTCGAGCGGGGAGGAATTAGGGGCCGGGAATTCCTCATGAATTCCACAGCAACGGGGTTCGAAAAAATAGGAGGCCGATCTTCTGAAAAATTTATTTTAAATTAACAAGCTGATTGCCGTTTTGCTCTCGCAAGTAAAAAACACAAGAGTATGTTAAATTTATAATGCAAAAGGGGGGCTTGTCATCGACAAGCAATTTATTTTAGAAGATAAAATCAACACTGCTGAAAATAAAGTTGGGTTAAATAAGTATGTTAATGCAAAAACCTTACGTGTAGCGTTGGGGGCGTCTCTTCACAAAGTGAAAGAGTGCAGGAGTTTCGCAGAAGGCGAAACCCATCAAACGGGACGGGTAACAGGACTCGAGAAAAAGGAGAGAAAGTAACGAGTCCCTGTTCCCGTACTATCACAGCGACATCTGCAAGTGGAATTATAGTAATTCACAATGGCAGATCCCCTTGTGAATGCTGATGTAAACAGCTGGCGTAAACACGTTACGTTCGTATTTAAAGATAAATTTTCGGATTGCTAAGTTACAAGTCTTAATGTTTGATGAAATGTAAAACTCTATATCATCAGAAGAAGTGTCCCTAGCAAATCTAGAAACAAAAATCAATTTTCTCAAAGGAACCACCACAAGCTTCTTTGCAGAGCAGTCAGCCTCATCCAATGGTGCTACAGTTTTTGCAACAATAGGAGAAGATTGAGATGGCGGAAGCGATTGAGGCGGTGATGGACCCACTTCAGATGAAGATGCATGTAAGTTCTCATAATCAGAATTGCTTTTATTAGAGGAAGAAGTGCAGATAGCTCTTGATGAAGTAGAAGAAGACGGGCCCTGAGGCGGAGGGACAGGAGACAAAAGATTAATTAGCTCAATTTGTTGGGGTTGAGGCACAATATTTTTTTGAAGTAATGTAAGAGGAGCCACAATACTTTCCTTGGGTGGACTGTGTGTCCGTTTGCGTTTGGTCTCTCTTACAGGTTGCGAAGTTGGTTTATCTAGACACTTAAATGATTTAAACACGTTTTCATAACGTTTAAATTTATCATTAAGTGCCCGAACGTCTTTGCCGATTTCGAAAAATCCGTTTGTGGTTTCTCTAAAAAATTGGAAAAGTTCAATCTCAGTTGATCTGCATTTTAAACAAGACCAACGAATACCTCTTCCCTCATTTATGAAGTCTAAACCTCTACCAGTCAATCCGGCACATTTTATATGAGCAATCCCATCGCACAACCAGCATGCAACAGAGCGTTGCACATTATCGCTTTTATTTTTGCAGTTGTCAAAAATGCAAGACATAATTTAAACAGTAAAATTCAATATGAGTAAAAACTAAAATTGTATTAATAAATCAAAGAAGAGAGCTATTTATGCAACGAACAGTTTTAGAAGCACAGTAATAGACACCTAAAAAACTAAACGCAAACAGCTGTTTAAAGAATGACAATCAAAAAAGAGAAAAGAAAATGCGCGCAAACTTAAACAAATACACAAAGTTTAAAGCAAAAAAAGGAGCAAAAACAATGTAAATAAGAAACAATAACAATGCAAATCAACTAATGACTCGGCAATTGAAAACTAAATTAAAGTGTAATAAAATCAATGCAAAAAATGCTCAACAAATATTATACTTAGCTTTAAATGCGCACAGATAGACAGACAGTCCTTCGTCTCCATATTTGAGGGTACAGGACTGAAAATAATGAGTAGGCAAACCGCGAAAACAAAGTTGGAAGATTCTTACCAAAACATGTTGGCAAAAATAAAAGATGAAATTTCTTCTGCTGAATATTTTTGTACAACTGCTGATATTTGGTCAGGGAATAAACGTAGTTTTTTTGGTTACACTTGCCATTGGCTGACCAAATCTTTTCAAAGACAATCAGTGGCATTGGCTTGTAGGAGGTTCAAGGGTGCTCATACGGCAGACAAAGTTGGGGAGATGATCGCGGAGCTTAACAATTTCTTTGACCTTGATAACAAAAACATTGTTATGACCATTACCGACAATGGGTCAAATTTTATTAAAGCTTTTAAAGACCATGGAGTTGACAATTTCCACCAGGAAGAAGATGACAGAGAAGACAACAGCAATGACGAACTATCTTTCAACGAAAATGAGTTTTTATTGCCAAAACACCATCGATGCTCTAGCCATACGCTGAATTTGTTTGCAACGACCGATTTTTGAAAATTTTGGAAGCAGATCTGGCTGTTTACGAAAAACACAAAATGGTTAAGTTAGTTATTCGTTTAAGACTTGGAAACACAAGAACCAATAAAAAAAAAGAAGGAGGCTGTGTCAGAGATACGGCCATTAAGTTTAACGTAGAATACGCCATCCGATAAGAGAGAAATCATATGTATAATGATAATTTATAATAATAAATAATACAAGCAAATGAATTTCTTTATTTGATAGTTACTTTTGATGATATACATAAGCTTATGATAGGAAAATAGGATAAAAATGTTTTTAAATTATCAATTAAATTTCTCGCAAAAACGAAGTCAATGGTAGTTATCAATAGTAAAGATAAATGATAAATAACAGACCCAAATCTATTTGATTATTTGAAAGTTACTTTTGAGAATATAGGCTTATGATAGGAAAAATAGGATAAATATGTTTTTAAATTAACATTTAAATTTCTCGCAAAAACTAAGTCAATGGTTGTGTTATCAATAGTTGTGGGAGCATCATTTCGAATATAATCCAAATTAAACGTATCGCTCATAAATTTCGCCAATCTAGTATTTGAAGTGATTTCTGTGTTAAAATCACCACCAATAAGCAGTAGTTGGCAGCGCTTTCTCTGCCTTTACTCTACTTAAATTCTCCCGCCTAAAATTATGCAATAAAATGAACGTCTATTCACGCTACAAACTAGTGCTGCACTGTGTTACCCACCACTACTACACACTCTACCAAACACCACACACATCTTTGTGTGCATGTGTTTATACAATTTTCATTTGAGAAATTTAAATATTAGGAAGATATCAACCAACATGATATGTATGTCAAACGAAAGCTAACATCTTCATTTGACTACAAAAAAAAAAAAAAAAAATTAACCGAGCCGTTTCCTTATAATTAAAGAAATAGAGATTACAACAATAAAAACCTGACATTGGTGCCCATACCGTAAGGTAAGACGTATTCTACGCCAAAAATTTTTCAGATTTTTGAAAAATGTAATAGCCTTTGTAAGAAGTGCAACTGGCCAAAGTCATCAGGAGTTATTGTCGCTTATTTAGGATCAAACTTGGTTGTGCCCGTTGTGACAAGGTGGAGCTCTTTGTATGATGCTGTTGCAAAAATAATATATCATAAGAGTAGGCTTAATATTTTGTGCGAACAATTAAGCTTGCCACCTTTTTCATTAAGTGACGTTCATTATTTGGAGTCATACAAGTTGCTGAAGACTCCGATTGCACAGGCGTTAGACTTTCTTCAGGGGGAACAAAATGTGAAATTTGGACTCCTTTTACCTGTACTCATGACATTAAGCAACAAATTGCAAAAACTGAGTAAAAAGGGGGTGGAAACCTAAGCTCAGTCGCTGCAAAAATTGATCTGGCCCTGTGGAGCCGATTTGAAATTTTTTTTAGTTTATCCCCTGAACCAAATATTGCAATCACAGCTGCTGTATTGACTCCAGAAGTAAAAATGGAGTGGCTGCCTGTTCTGGAAAGATCCACAACTGGCATAAACAAGGAAATAGTTTCCAGAAGGGTAATTCAAGAAATATGTAGACTCGCGGAATCATCATATCTCGCTATTCAAAATAATTTGAAAAGTAATGATTTGAAACACAGTTCGAGCTTTTTCGATTTTGATGATGATGGTAAAATCTAGTACATGTTTTGGAATATTTTTTTGTGTATATAATTACATAATTTTTTAGATAGAGCAAAGGAAACCAATAATATGGAAACAGACCAATTTGATGTAGAACGCGTGGTTTCCGATCTATTTTACGCGTACATCAGTGATGTTTCTGACGGACCAGATGTTTAGGAGAGATGTCCCTTGTTAAAGCAAGCACCAATATTTTTCAGTACACCTCTAATCTTTTCAGCACCGGTAGAAAGATTGTTCTCCTTTGCCGGAATAGTAAATACTCCACGGCGTGGATCTTTGAAAGGCAATTTCTTTGAAAAGTTGGTCTTACTCAAAGCCAATGTAAAATTTAAAAATTAATTGTTATTATTATTGTTTTAATTTATTAAGTTTATTTTTCTGTTGGCCTAGTGAATGTTAATAATTTACAATTTTAATGAGCTCAAGGCCAGTTTATGGAAGATTTTTGTGAAAAAACAACAACAGTTTTTAATGGTAGAAGTTATCGTACTATTTCGGAAATCACCACTTCTTTTTATTAAATTAATTAAATTTGTTTGTTATTGTTTTTATAGCTTTATTTTGAGCTTTAAGGCCAATTGGTTTATTTGAAAACTATTAGGAAAAAACAACAATAATCAAAGCGGTAGAAGTTATAGCACTATTTCGGAAATCACCACATTTCCTCATCAGACTTATTTCCTCTTGCTTCTACAAACAAGAGTAACGGATCTGCCGCTATTTAACTTGTTTGTGTTTTATTTGAAAATTCTGTATTTAAGTTATTTACTTTATATAAGAATGCATTTAAGGCGTGCTCAAGGATGCACTCAAGGATGCACGCCTTAAATGCATTCTAATATAGGTAAAGTAAATAACTTAATTACAGAATTTGCAAATAAAACACAAACAACAACCACACAAACAAGGCAGATCAGTTGCTATTGTTTGTAGTTGTTTTGTTTAAGGAAGATGAAATAAACACAACAGTCAACTCGGCTAGCGTAGCACAATATGTAGCGTATTGGCTCTGCAACTTCGAGCTCCCGGGTTCAAAGCCTGGCAGAAGTGGTTATGAAAAATAAATTTAACTTATTTAATAAAAAGAAGTCTGATGAGGAAATGTGGTGATTTCCGAAATATTACTATAACTTCTACCATTAAAAACTATTGTTGTTTTTTCACAAAAATCTTCCATAAACTCGCCTTGAGCTCAATAAAATTGTAAATTATTAAATGTTGAAATATTTAAAATTAGTTATTAATCCTCGTTAATCGCAATTAATCAAAAATTTTAATCAAATTGAAATTTTGGTTTATTTGATTAATCCTAGGATTAAATTTGAAAACGAAACAGGTCTGAACGAAATTACTTTAATTAACATTGATAAATTTACTACACGACCAATGCACCTTCATACAATAGTAAACGGCAAAACACACTTACGCCCTAAATGTATTTAAGTTGTTAGGATATGTTCATAAGAAAATACAAATACATTTATTATATGCATATATGTACGTACCTGCACTATCTAAAATATACTGAAATAAATATTATATGGAATTTGAAATCATTTTCTAGTTTTTTTATTTAAAAAAATTTCAATTATTTTTGCATTTAAAGTAAATATTTACCTATTACATTTTTATTAAATAAATGGATAGTAAATTTAAACAAATTTCTTATTTAAAATAACATATTTAAATCTAATATTTTCGTATTTTTTCTTTACTTAAATATGGACGTATTTGGAATAAAATTTACATTAGACACTACTTTTGAATATGTTTTCATTTGACTTAAAAAAAGTTTTCATTTGATTTTACCATTTTTTTCTCAGTGTACATGTGTCACCACTAGTTTCTTATATTCTGGCATCTCCGTTTATTCTTTTAATATTCCTATGTACATTCATGAACGGTGTTCATTTCGTTTCATTTTAATCGTTATCAATTTATGTGTATTGAAAGATTAATTGGCAATAAAGGAAAACGAGTCAGTCGTTAAGTTGTATTCCTTAAAGCTGGTTGTCCTGAATTTGTCTGTGATGACACATGTTTCATGCATAAATCATACAACTTAGATTTAAAAATGCTAAAACACTTTCCAACATCCAGAACTGCGAACAGACAATTCCAATCGACAATGTCGAATAAACAATATATTTCTGAAAAGTTACATATCGAGTAGTTTAACTGGATATTATTTCTTTCAGAAGGGATGGTGAAAAACGAGAGAACTAGGCGAAATTGGCGAAAGACATTCACTTAGCTTATACTGAACGTTTTGAGAAATGAAAAATATTTTTTTAAGTACGACTTAATCGATTAAAGATATTATTAATCTACAACAAATCAATGCGTAGGAAATAGTCAATTAAATATAATTCTATAATGCCATTAACATTTGGTGGCGTTAGCCCATTAGCATTATTTAAATAAGAGCAAGCATTTAGAGATGGATATCCCCGATTAAAGATTGTGGAGGAAGCACATTATTTACATGCGAATTATATTTGTATCCATTGCTGTTAGGCGGTACATACTACCACCAACCATTTCAACATACGCAAATTTAGTCCAGTACACTAGCACACTATCAATATATAGAGCTAAAGTTGTGAGCTCATTCTGCATACCGCTTCAAAGATATTCTGATAATACATATATGTATATATGGTTATAGAATTGATGCTCGGCTGCGTATAATACTGATTTCGACTAGGTTTGAGTTGATTGAACTTCTTTCCGCTGAAAAAACCGAAAAAGACGCACGCGACATTCACGGGCTAAATCTCAGGATTCGACAGCTTATCAATTAATTATCGGATGTCCCTATTTAGACAAGCACCCAAATCACAACTGAACAAAATTAAAATCATCCGCAACTCTGCCGTCAGAGAGGAACTAGGTGACCTGCGATCTACACCAATTAAAAATATGAAGTTCGAATCAAACATTATCTCAATAATAAACCAAAAAGGTCTCATTGAATCAAAACGATACAATAGAATTGTTACCACTTACGACAACTCTTTTAGCAAAGATGTTACGAACTACTCAAAAAGAAAAAACCCATTCAAAGTCTTTGGTAACGTAATCACACAATGTTCCAAATTAAATCTACCACCCAAAACAGCTGGACGAACAACATGCAATTATCCTCCTTGGAATCTAAACCAAAACTCTGTCAAAAGCTTAAATTGAGATTAAACTAATCCAATAAAATACCAAGTAGCCTTCGACGAAATTCAAAAAAGACAAGTACAAAAAAACCTTTCATGAATTGAAGAATTATTTGAGAGCCCTGTTCATACTTCACCAAGTATTTCTTTCCATATGTACATATGTACACAAGCGTGCACATATGTTTGTATGAAATTCAAATAAGCAGGTGCTTGAGTTGCATATTATCAAATTGTCCTGGTGCTACTGCCTTGACAATACATCACTAACTGGTGACTGGCAAATAGCCTTCACCCAGTTAATAAATCAAAAACAAGAAGGACCCAGCTTCACGGAAATCGGGCGAGTACTTTGAAGAAAGGCTCAGAAGACTTGATATGGCATGGGCTGAATTTGAGACCACCGACAACAAAATTCGGTGTTCCGGACATGCCCAATTCGACCACAAAAACTTCACAAAAGATTATTACACAAAAATATCTGAACTGACCTTCAAATACAAAGAAATATTTGAATCAGCTATAACAGGTCGCTGTGGTCGAGTTGGTAGCGGTGCGTGCTATAACTTGATATGCCGGTGAGTTCGAGGTTCGAATTCCAATCAGGGCACGCAAAATCTTAATCATAGAAACAGTTTTTTCTAATAGCGGTCACCCCTCGGCAGGCAATGGCAAACCTACGAGGGTATTTCTGCCATGAAAAAGCTTCTCATTAAATACATCTGCCGTTCGGAGTCGGCACAAAACTGTAGGTCCCTCCATTTGTGGTATAATATAAAGACGCACACCACAAATGGTAGGAGAAGCTCGGCCAAATACTGAGCTTTATAGTGTATGCGCCAAAATTATATATATAACAGATACTGCGAAAACAGTGGGTCCAAATCAACGTGTTCCTGTTGAGAATCCAAAGGGACTTACCATAACCTCCATAACCAACCACAACAATTCTGCACCACTTACTGAAACGAATTCGACAATCAGAAGACACAATGTTATGATGTCATCCTTAAAGCGGCAGCTCATCATGGACCCACCTGCAGCAAATATGAAGCTCAAGGAGAAACTATGGGAACAAATCCAAGAATTACATTTTTTAATCTGGGAACGCAGTCAGGAGCCGATAAGCGATGGATATGACATGGACTGCTATACCAATCTCGAAACGCAAGTCATCGAAAATTTCAAGATGTCTTCATGTTTACCAAGACACTGAAACCGTGAAAAACAAGGCGTTGTGACTGCTGAAAATAACGATCCCGAAATTCAGCGGCGACTACTTAAAATATACCTACTTTTCCGATCAGTTTCGCAACTTGTGGATAGACAGCAAATTCCGACAATTCAGAAAATGTGATAACTTAAGGCCAATGTCTCAGGAGAAGCTGGAATGCTTATAAATCATCTGGCAGACAAAAATGCTGTCTGGATATTTCCAACTGATTTCTATGTATTTAGGTGTTCTGAAAACTAAAACAGTACTCAAAAAATTCCAGAGCGTAAGGTTGTTTTACAAAACGCAAAAGTTTATTATAAAAAAGGGTTTTTTTTGGGCTAACTTGTAGGCATTAATAGTTATTAATACTATTATAATAGGTATAATTTTATTTTGATTACTGTTTTTAAATGTTTACCATAACTATCATTAATTTCTAAATAAGGAACATAATTTTGCCGGGAGTGTCTTCTTCCTGGTTTCGATATCGTGAGAAGCAGTTTACTTCCTACTTTGCCCAAGAGGACGAGTTGGTTTATTGTACCAATATTAAAGGTTTGATGGATACATTTAAGATCTCATACGACCTAGCAGAGTGGCGTATTTTCATAGATTCTTCAAAAAGAAGCCTTAAGGCAGTTCTGCTTCACAACGGTGGTTTATATACTTCCATTCCTATCGGTCACGCCGTACACCTCCAGGAAACCTACAAGTACTTGGAATTGATTCTTTGAAATTAAAATATAAAGACCACGGTTGGTAAGTGTGCGGTGATTTCAAATTCTTGGGCATGGCGCTCGAACAACAATCTGGGTTTACCAAATTCCCTTGCTTTTTGTGTCTATGGGATAGTAGAGACCGAACAAATCACTGTACCAAATAGTGTTGGCCTCCGAGGGAGCTTAAAGTTTGCGAAAAGAATGTCCTGCATGAAACTTTGGTGCCTCCTCATAAAGTTCTTCTAGATGGAAATTGCTTCAAATACTTAATATCAAAGTTTCCAGGCCTCTCGAAGGCAAAGTTGAAGGAAGGTGTTTTCGTTGGACCAGATATTAGACAGCGTATGGCTGATTCACTATTCATCACAACCATGACAGATCATGAAAGAGAAGAGTGGATTGCCTTTAAAGAGGTCATAAAGAAATGCAATAACAAAGATCCTAACTACAAACAAATCGTCAAAAGAATGTTAAAAGCATTTCAAGCTTTAGGTTGCTTGATGAGTTTGAAAGTACATTTTCTTCATTCCCACCTCGACTACTTTCCAGAAAATTTAGGAGACGTGAGTGAAGAGCAAGGTGAACAATTTCACCAAGATATTAAGGAGATGGAAAAAAGATACCAGGGAAGATCAAGCGTTTCAATGATGGTAGACTACTGTTGGACGCTTCAAAGAGACCTTCCAGATGCTTCCCACAAACGAGAATGTACCAAAAGGAGTCTCACTGAAAAAAAAAAATGTGTTTACTGCTTACGAATTAAGGTTTTTTCATAAATAAATTAGTTTTGTTGCGCAATTATAAATTTAAAAATTTTTTTTTAATCTTTTATATTTTATTTTAAGATGATAACTTGTTTAACATAGACACCTACATTGTCAGAAAACGTGACGTTCTATGACAAAATTAGACTTATTTTCGGGTTCAGCATACCCAAAAACATAAGATATACACAAAAAAACCAAAACTCTCAATTATTTTTTTTTTTTGCAGACTTCTGTTATCAAGCTGCGTTAAAATTTGCTACAAGAACGCTACAATAATAAAAGAGTTCTTGCAGCGTCACTATTTAAGCAACCATCCGGTGCGTATTCAGCTGTACAAATAAAGCAGCTGCATGATGTTACACAAGAATGCTTACATGTATTACAAAACATTGGGGTCAACACCACATTTTTGAAATTTCTCGAAACCCACTTTTAATCAATGAAAGCAATGGGTCACAAAGAAAAAGCCTCCTCAAAGCTGTGTGCTTCGGCTGCTTCATCTAAACAAAATCAGAATGCATGTACATTGTGCAAAAATGGTAGTCATACATTGTTTCGATGCGAAGGTTTTCGAAAAATGACTCCAAATGGGCGCTTAAATCACGCACAAAGGCACAAACTATGCGTGAACTGGTTAAAGGCAGGCCACTCATCCAAGTTCTGCAGCTCAAGGTCATGCTTTAAATTTAATAAAAAATATTATACCCTGCTTCGTCTTGCAAATGCAGCAAACCGAGTCACAAATGATTAAAATGCCTCCACAAGCAAGGTAACATCACCCGTTACAACTGAAGTACTTACAATCGTTAAACCAAAGGCTGCCTCACTCACCTCCATCTACCTTATACGTTCCACTCAGTACAGCGGTAGTAAGCATTAAAACTGATGACACATATATCGAATGTCGTGCTCTGCTAGATTCCGAATCACAAGTAAATTTCATAACTAAACATTTGGTAAAGCGACTTGGCATTTCGATGCAAACGTCAAACATTAATATCAACGGTATCCGAGCAACAAACACTAGAATACAACTTCAAGTGACCGTCTCATTACAGTCTCGCATTAATAGCTTCTCAACACGTTTTGAAGCTTTCGACCTCCCTCGTACCATTTCACCACAGCCATCATAACTCATTAACACAAATGAATGGGCGCTCCCCAAAAACTTAGTGCTTGCTCATCCGAATGACAACCGCCCAGACAAATATACTTATTTTTAGGAGCGGAACACTATCATCAGCTACTGGGGATTGGACAAATGAAATTGTCATCACATATTCCAGTTCTACAAACCACCGTTTTTGGATGGATAGTTTTAGGAAAAATAAAGGAGAAGGCTTCGAAAAATGTAAAAACGTCGATCACAGAAATATCCACAACTGAGAGCGGAGTACATCAAATCCAAGGAAGAGTACGAGGCAACTGGATACATGACGAAAATATCAGCAGACTCTATTGTCGCACCAAACTACTTCATTCAACATCATTGCGTATTAAGGCCTGAGAGTTCAACTACCTCCCTTCGCGTATTATTTGACGTTTCAGCGAAAACATCAACAGGACATTCAGTAAATGATCTCATGTATGCAGGACTAACAGTGAAGCGAGCTCTTTTCAATACTGTTACGGTTTCCATTTCCCATATTTGTCTTTTTTATTATTATAACCCAACGGAAACCCACTTTACGGCCCACCCGGCACGAGGGGCTCAATCGGCATAACGTACGGATGTTCCTTATGTTTAGGCTTCCGGCCTAAATCTCATCGCCACCCTCCTTCGACCGACAAATCGTACGCGCACCCATAGTAAGCGGTTTGCGTGTACACACTCACACACACACACACACTTTCACCCACATGCATGAGTGTGTATGTTTTTAAAACAAGAAAGTCGAGTTTTTAAAATCGTTCTCTAAAAAAAGCAAAATTTAAGTGAAAATAGGAAGCCTTAAAGAGGGATTCGCCACACAACTTACCTGGGAAGTTCCTGGTGATCCGTTTTAAGCTCCAAGTGTGCGGGTGATACTGGTTTTCGACGGAAAACCAGAAAATTCGCGGAAAACCAAACATTCCTTTTGTTTTTTTTCCTTTTCTACCCCTTCTTTTAGAAATCGCGCGAAAATAACTTTTGTGAAAATAAAAAAGTGAAACAAACAATACTGCTAAAAGGCAAACGTGCTGAAACAGTTGTCAAATACAGCTGAGCTTCTCTTCCAAGAACAGGAACAGCTGTTAGCAAAGCGAAACTCAGTGACAGTTGCGAAAGCACTGTACTAGTGCAGTGACTACTAAACAGGCTTCTAAGCACTGGAACAATAGGGTGGGCCTTAAATACATAAAAATAATATTTTAAAAGAATATAAAAATAAAATATAAATATAATCGTAATATAAAAGCACAAATAACTAATAAAGTAATATACATCATACAATAACTAATAATAATAATAACGGAAAATAATATTAATAAAATTAATCGCAATAACCGAATAAAAGACTAAACGCGTATTATCAACATAAATTAAAATAACCCAATAAATTAAATAGCAATAATATTTATACATTAATAAATTAAAACACAACATATAATAACTAACAATACCAATAATAAAAGAAATAACAAATCAAATAGTAAACGCAAACATATAACTTATATTAAACTTAACGAAATAAAACCGAAAAACAATAATAAAAAAAAAAAAAAAACATTAACAATAATAATAATAATAAATCTAATCGATAATAACAATAACTAATAACATAGATATATATAATCAGGATAGAAACAAATAAATAAGATACCCCAACGTGAACCCACACTATGAGTGTGACCAGATCGCCCCCTTCAGGGCGAAATATCGGGGAATCCGGAGGTCCCACTACATCGGGCATTACTATCAATGACAGCGTGTCTTTAATGAATCCTTTCGCGAAGCGTCCCCGGTTAATGCTACAGGAACCAGAAGACGCCCCACAGGGGGCCCCGAGAGGTCTTAAAGCCACATTGAGCGCCGAGAAGATGGGCGGAAACACGCGGTCGCATTCCTCTCCGCCGGACATTAGCCGCGTTGAGTCACGCATCGTAAACAATCCAATAGATGCAAAAAACCCCATGAAGGAGCTGGGAGCAAAAATTAACTTGCTATTAAGCATGATCGGCGGGGGTAGAAGAACTATCCATCAACCAATGCGCGACCTTGTTGGAGAAATCGCCAAGCTGCACAGCCAGGCAGCGAACCAGCCCAACAAACGCAACCAAGGTAACACCAGCACAAGAGACCAGCATGTGCAAACAGAAAAAGAGGTGGAAAAGAGGGTTATGAACAAAACCGGCGCAGACGCAAAAAGGTCCAGCAAAGAAACCAAGGATACTGAAAAACAGGATAAAAAGAGCAGTGGACGTTGGTGAAAAATACGAGAAAAATCAGCAAGACGGCCAGGAAAATGTCTAGGCCTGACGCGGTTATTATCTCAAAAACGAGCGAAATGACATATGCGGATATCATCAGGCAAATGAAGCTACAACCGGATATGAAAGAACTAGGCGAGAGCGTCAACCGAATCACAACAACTGCTAAAGGAGATTTGCTTGTCCAACTTCGTGATAAATCTGGTCAAATGGCGAATGAATTTAAAGAACGAGCGTCAGCAGTGCTTAAAGATGCCGCAAATGTTAGGATCTTGAGCCACACAGTGAATGTCGAAATCCGCGATGTGGATGTTGCCACCACAGAAGAAGACATTGCCAACGCAATAAAACAACAATTCCCAGAAGTGAATTACGGAAAACTGGTTGCAGTAAAGTCCTTGAAGACGACAAGAAATGGCACGCAAACTGCGACAGTAAGTGTGACAGTCCGAGACACGAAAATCCTGGTGGAGGCGGGACGAATCCGAGTGGGCTGGGTTAACTGTCGAATACGGGAGCAGGTCAGTCCCCTAAGATGTTTCCGATGTCTCGACTTTGGACATATCGCAAGGCACTGTAAATCAACGGAGGACCGTAGTGGCTCAAGTTTGCGCTGCGGAGAGAAAGGTCACCTTGCCAAGCAGTGCAAGGCAGAACCCAAATGTGTCATCTGCAAATCAGAGACTGGCGTTCCGCAGAGTCACCCCACAGGAAGCTTTAGATGCCCGGCGTATAAAAAAGCAGTTAACCAACTAAAGAAATGATGAAATGCCTGCAAATAAATCTTAACCACTGCGAAGCGGCACAAGACCTCCTAAAACAGTTAGTCTTCGAGCAAAACATTGACGTCGCACTCATCAGCGAGCAATATAGAGCGCCGGTCACTGGAGGAAATTGGCTGCAGGACAAAAGAAAGAAAGCTGCAGTCTGGGCATGCGGGGCTGTCCCCTTCGAAGCCATTGGCAATAACCAAGAGGAGGGATTCATCTATGCAAAAATGGGGGGAATCCACCTCTATAGCTGCTACGCGCCCCCAAGCGAATCGCTTGAAAGCTTTAAGAATATGCTAAGACGCCTGGCATCCGACGCTGCCGGCAAAACACCAGTTATCATCGCCGGAGATTTCAACGCATGGGCAGTGGAATGGGGAAGCTCAAAAACAACCCCCAGAGGCCAAGCCCTACTTGAAGCCCTGACAAACCTAGACATCGTACTGCTAAATAATGGAAGCAAAAACACATACCAGAAAGGAACCGCTGGATCGATAATTGACTTGACGTTCTGCAGCACTGCGTTATTCAACAGAATTAAATGGGAAGTTTCTGAGAGCACAAATGATTAAAATGCCTCCACAAGCAAGGTAACATCACCCGTTACAACTGAAGTACTTACAATCGTTAAACCAAAGGCTGCCTCACTCACCTCCATCTACCTTATACGTTCCACTCAGTACAGCGGTAGTAAGCATTAAAACTGATGACACATATATCGAATGTCGTGCTCTGCTAGATTCCGAATCACAAGTAAATTTCATAACTAAACATTTGGTAAAGCGACTTGGCATTTCGATGCAAACGTCAAACATTAATATCAACGGTATCCGAGCAACAAACACTAGAATACAACTTCAAGTGACCGTCTCATTACAGTCTCGCATTAATAGCTTCTCAACACGTTTTGAAGCTTTCGACCTCCCTCGTACCATTTCACCACAGCCATCATAACTCATTAACACAAATGAATGGGCGCTCCCCAAAAACTTAGTGCTTGCTCATCCGAATGACAACCGCCCAGACAAATATACTTATTTTTAGGAGCAGAACACTGTCATCAGCTACTGGGGATTGGACAAATGAAATTGTCATCACATATTCCAGTTCTACAAACCACCGTTTTTGGATGGATAGTTTTAGGAAAAATAAAGGAGAAGGCTTCGAAAAATGTAAAAACGTCGATCACAGAAATATCCACAACTGAGAGCGGAGTACATCAAATCCAAGGAAGAGTACGAGGCAACTGGATACATGACGAAAATATCAGCAGACTCTATTGTCGCACCAAACTACTTCATTCAACATCATTGCGTATTAAGGCCTGAGAGTTCAACTACCTCCCTTCGCGTATTATTTGACGTTTCAGCGAAAACATCAACAGGACATTCAGTAAATGATCTCATGTATGCAGGACTAACAGTGAAGCGAGCTCTTTTCAATACTGTTACGGTTTCCATTTCCCATATTTGTCTTTTTTATTATTATAACCCAACGGAAACCCACTTTACCGCCCACCCGGCACGAGGGGCTCAATCGGCATAACGTACGGATGTTCCTTATTTTTAGGCTTCCGGCCTAAATCTCATCGCCACCCTCCTTCGACCGACAAATCGTACGCGCACCCATAGTAAGCGGTTTGCGTGTACACACTCACACACACACACACACTTTCACCCACATGCATGAGTGTGTATGTTTTTAAAACAAGAAAGTCGAGTTTTTAAAATCGTTCTCTAAAAAAAGCAAAATTTAAGTGAAAATAGGAAGCCTTAAAGAGGGATTCGCCACACAACTTACCTGGGAAGTTCCTGGTGATCCGTTTTAAGCTCCAAGTGTGCGGGTGATACTGGTTTTCGACGGAAAACCAGAAAATTCGCGGAAAACCAAACATTCCTTTTGTTTTTTTTCCTTTTCTACCCCTTCTTTTAGAAATCGCGCGAAAATAACTTTTGTGAAAATAAAAAAGTGAAACAAACAATACTGCTAAAAGGCAAACGTGCTGAAACAGTTGTCAAATACAGCTGAGCTTCTCTTCCAAGAACAGGAACAGCTGTTAGCAAAGCGAAACTCAGTGACAGTTGCGAAAGCACTGTACTAGTGCAGTGACTACTAAACAGGCTTCTAAGCACTGGAACAATAGGGTGGGCCTTAAATACATAAAAATAATATTTTAAAAGAATATAAAAATAAAATATAAATATAATCGTAATATAAAAGCACAAATAACTAATAAAGTAATATACATCATACAATAACTAATAATAATAATAACGGAAAATAATATTAATAAAATTAATCGCAATAACCGAATAAAAGACTAAACGCGTATTATCAACATAAATTAAAATAACCCAATAAATTAAATAGCAATAATATTTATACATTAATAAATTAAAACACAACATATAATAACTAACAATACCAATAATAAAAGAAATAACAAATCAAATAGTAAACGCAAACATATAACTTATATTAAACTTAACGAAATAAAACCGAAAAACAATAATAAAAAAAAAAAAAAACATTAACAATAATAATAATAATAAATCTAATCGATAATAACAATAACTAATAACATAGATATATATAATCAGGATAGAAACAAATAAATAAGATACCCCAACGTGAACCCACACTATGAGTGTGACCAGATCGCCCCCTTCAGGGCGAAATATCGGGGAATCCGGAGGTCCCACTACATCGGGCATTACTATCAATGACAGCGTGTCTTTAATGAATCCTTTCGCGAAGCGTCCCCGGTTAATGCTACAGGAACCAGAAGACGCCCCACAGGGGGCCCCGAGAGGTCTTAAAGCCACATTGAGCGCCGAGAAGATGGGCGGAAACACGCGGTCGCATTCCTCTCCGCCGGACATTAGCCGCGTTGAGTCACGCATCGTAAACAATCCAATAGATGCAAAAAACCCCATGAAGGAGCTGGGAGCAAAAATTAACTTGCTATTAAGCATGATCGGCGGGGGTAGAAGAACTATCCATCAACCAATGCGCGACCTTGTTGGAGAAATCGCCAAGCTGCACAGCCAGGCAGCGAACCAGCCCAACAAACGCAACCAAGGTAACACCAGCACAAGAGACCAGCATGTGCAAACAGAAAAAGAGGTGGAAAAGAGGGTTATGAACAAAACCGGCGCAGACGCAAAAAGGTCCAGCAAAGAAACCAAGGATACTGAAAAACAGGATAAAAACGAGCAGTGGACGTTGGTGAAAAATACGAGAAAAATCAGCAAGACGGCCAGGAAAATGTCTAGGCCTGACGCGGTTATTATCTCAAAAACGAGCGAAATGACATATGCGGATATCATCAGGCAAATGAAGCTACAACCGGATATGAAAGAACTAGGCGAGAGCGTCAACCGAATCACAACAACTGCTAAAGGAGATTTGCTTGTCCAACTTCGTGATAAATCTGGTCAAATGGCGAATGAATTTAAAGAACGAGCGTCAGCAGTGCTTAAAGATGCCGCAAATGTTAGGATCTTGAGCCACACAGTGAATGTCGAAATCCGCGATGTGGATGTTGCCACCACAGAAGAAGACATTGCCAACGCAATAAAACAACAATTCCCAGAAGTGAATTACGGAAAACTGGTTGCAGTAAAGTCCTTGAAGACGACAAGAAATGGCACGCAAACTGCGACAGTAAGTGTGACAGTCCGAGACACGAAAATCCTGGTGGAGGCGGGACGAATCCGAGTGGGCTGGGTTAACTGTCGAATACGGGAGCAGGTCAGTCCCCTAAGATGTTTCCGATGTCTCGACTTTGGACATATCGCAAGGCACTGTAAATCAACGGAGGACCGTAGTGGCTCATGTTTGCGCTGCGGAGAGAAAGGTCACCTTGCCAAGCAGTGCAAGGCAGAACCCAAATGTGTCATCTGCAAATCAGAGACTGGCGTTCCGCAGAGTCACCCCACAGGAAGCTTTAGATGCCCGGCGTATAAAAAAGCAGTTAACCAACTAAAGAAATGATGAAATGCCTGCAAATAAATCTTAACCACTGCGAAGCGGCACAAGACCTCCTAAAACAGTTAGTCTTCGAGCAAAACATTGACGTCGCACTCATCAGCGAGCAATATAGAGCGCCGGTCACTGGAGGAAATTGGCTGCAGGACAAAAGAAAGAAAGCTGCAGTCTGGGCATGCGGGGCTGTCCCCTTCGAAGCCATTGGCAATAACCAAGAGGAGGGATTCATCTATGCAAAAATGGGGGGAATCCACCTCTATAGCTGCAACGCGCCCCCAAGCGAATCGCTTGAAAGCTTTAAGAATATGCTAAGACGCCTGGCATCCGACGCTGCCGGCAAAACACCAGTTATCATCGCCGGAGATTTCAACGCATGGGCAGTGGAATGGGGAAGCTCAAAAACAACCCCCAGAGGCCAAGCCCTACTTGAAGCCCTGACAAACCTAGACATCGTACTGCTAAATAATGGAAGCAAAAACACATACCAGAAAGGAACCGCTGGATCGATAATTGACTTGACGTTCTGCAGCACTGCGTTATTCAACAGAATTAAATGGGAAGTTTCTGAGAGCCTCACCTATAGTGACCACTTTGCGATATCCATCGAAATTAATCAACCGAGAAGCAACGCGCGAAAAACGAAAACTCTGAAAGTACAGAACATCGGATGGAGAAGGAAATTGTTGGACAACAGTATGATAGAATATATGACAGAGCTGCTGCCAGACGCGCTCGACGGTAGAAATGAGAATACCGACAAATGTGCTAGTAAACTCATGAAAATGGTCAGCAATATCTGCGACGCATCGATGCCACGGAAAAGAAGCGGAAACAGAAGAGCCCCAGTCTACTGGTGGAATGAAGAAATCGCTAAACTGCGCTCTGAGTCCCTTAAACTGCGGCGACAACATCAAAGGCAGAGAGTCAGGAACTCCCCTGAATACCTACGCCTCCAAACCGCATATAAGAGCAAGCGACGGGCTCTACAAAAAGCTATCCAGCAAAGCAAACGTCAGGCATTTTTAGAATTAATTAAGGACGTCGACGACAACCCCTGGGGCGGTGGCTATAACATTGTCCTCAACAAATTGAAAGGGAGCAAGGCCAAACCACCCGTGTGTCCTACAATAATGAAGCGCATAGTTCTTGGGCTCTTTCCACAGCAAGGCGTAGACCAAGCGCCGCAATCATTAGCGCTAGAAATTGCTGAAATCCCGCCAGTTACCAAGGAAGAACTGCTCGCTGCTACTGCCAAAATAAAAAGCAAAGAGTCACCTGGCATGGACGGTATTCCAAATGGGATTCTAAAGTATATTATTGAGAAGAAAACAGAACTCTTTTGTGGGTTATACACGAAGTGCATCCAAGAAGGCATCTTCCCAAAGAAATGGAAGCGACAACGGCTAGTCTTACTGCCCAAAGGCAACAAACCACCGGAAGAGCCATCATCATATAGGCCCCTGTGCATGCTGGACAGTGCAGGAAAAATACTCGAAGCAATAATCTGCGCGCGGATTCAAAAAATCACGGAAGGTGATCAGAGACTTTCAAGGTGGCAATATGGCTTCCGGAAGAAGCGTTCAACTGTCGACGCAATATCGGCAGTCTGTGAGATAGCGCGAAAAGCCCTCGAAGGCAAGAGATGGTTTGAAGGAGCAAAGCAGTACTGTGCTGTAATCACGTTAGACGTAAAAAACGCTTTTAATTCTGCCAACTGGAGCCGAATAATAACTGCGATGAAGGCAATGAATATTCCGCACTATTTAATTCGAATAATTAATAGCTATTTCAGCGAAAGAGAGCTTTTCTACGACACCAACGAAGGATCAAAAAAGTACCATGTTACTGGAGGCGTGCCCCAGGGGTCAGTCCTTGGACCGCTCCTTTGGAATATTATGTATGATGGCATCCTGAGAATAGAAAAAGCAGAAGGAGTGTCTATTATAGGATACGCTGATGATATCGCGGTCGTAGTGGTCGGAAAACACTTAGTAGACGTGTCACGCATGTGCACCGACACCATAGCCTCCGCCAAAACATGGCTTCAAACAGCAGGATTAGAGTTAGCGGAACATAAGACTGAAGCGCTGCTAATGACCAGCCGGAAAAGAGTTGAAAACATCCAAATAAGAATAGGAGGCCACACTGTAGATTCCAGCCCAACCATCAAATATCTCGGTGTCATACTTGACCGTCGTCTGAGCTTCAAGGATCATCTTAATTATGCTAGCGAGAAGGCGAGAAAAGTCAGCACAGCTCTAGCAAGACTCATGCCAAATATAGGAGGTCCAAAACAACATAGAAGGAAACTGCTTGCGACGGTCAGTTCGTCCATCCTGATGTACGCAGCCCCAGTATGGGAAACCGCTACCTCTGTAACTTCATATATGAGAGCACCAGCTTCAGTGCACAGACTATCGTCTTTAAGGGTGTGCTGCGCGTTCGGGACAGTGTCAGATGAAGCAGCAAATTTGCTAGCAGGAAGATGTCCGATGGACATAGCTGCCAGAGCGGCAGCAGAGATCAAGCGCAGTCCAAGCGAACGCAGCAAAATAATGCAACAAAGCATCGACGAGTGGCAGAAAAGGTGGGACTCGTCCTCGAAAGGTCGATGGACAAAGAAATTGATCCCAAATGTAGGCGAATGGACCAAAAGAAAACACGGAGATACTGATTTCTACCTCACGCAGTTCCTCACCGGGCATGGCTGTCTCCGCCAATACTTACATAAGTACAAACATGCCGATCATCCCCACTGCCTACATTGCGATGGGAAAACTGAAAACGCAGAGCACGTACTAATGGATTGCCACAGATTTGATTATGAACGCAACCACCTGAAACAATGTATAGGCGGTGCCGTGACCCCCGAGGGCTTACTGAAAGCCATGTTGGCTGAAGAAAATGTATGGAAAAAGTGCGCAGACATCATCACGGCGGTAATGAAACGGTTAAGAATAGACGAGCGTAACGCGAATCGCGCAAACTAAGAACGCACGCTGAGTGAAGACGAAGAATAACGTCCAGTGCCTGCCCTGCGAAGTAATATCGGAATTGATAGTCCCGCAGGGGCGCCACAGGCCCAGCGTACGAAGGAGGTTGGGTTTAGTCCGTAGGTGCCAGGAGGCAAATCGGGCATGCGGGCAGCACGGGCTGCTCGTATCTATGAAGATTCCTCCTCCCTGGTCGTAACCGAAAAAAAAAAAAAAAAAAAAAAAAAAAAAAAAACCCACATGCACACACACGCTCACGCACACACACTTTCACCCACATACACACACACACACGCACACACAGTCCTTTACACTTTTCGGAGCGCCGGTACTTGCCGCCAAACAGTGCCCTTTCGTTAACTTTCCCCTTAACTCGGTGCACCGTTTGGCGGTTCAACGGCGTTTAAACAAACTCCGTCTGATCACTTCTTTTCCGAAGACGAGAGACACAGCATCCACCACGCCACTACGGAGGTAATTTCGATATTTTTATATACCACATAATCACAATTATACCAAATTATAACGATTTAAATTGAATAAATTCTATTATTCGCTAACCACAAAACAATCGCTCATTTCCTTTTTTTCCATAAACTTTACCACGGAGCGTATATTCCGTATACGCCGCGAGTAAATATTGGTCCTTTCGGAGCCGTGAGAAAATACAGTCCACTACTACTACGGAGCTATCAACTCATCACCGTGTTAACCACATTTTTCCAAGAATTAATCTCAGCACTTGATATCCATATCGGAGCGAGAAGCTTTAAGCGAACGAGTCACTAACACACAACATCACTTGTAACCGCACTTGCATACGCAGAGATACAGTTAAAACAAATCAGCACTGCAATCATTCCAGATATTATAAACACAAGGTACGTGGTTTGAATTTCAGTGCTACTCCGTTTTTTTCTTTAAAACAATCTGAATAAAATCTTCAAAAAGTTTGTAAACGCAAATGCAGGAGTGAAGAAGAATATCAGTGAAGACAATTTTTGAGGCACGCACATTAATATTGATGAATTTTCTTTTGTTCCAATAAATCCGCGTATTCACACATAAAATTGTTCACTTTATAAAAATAAAATTTACGCGCGAACATTAATTTGTGTAAGACTTTTCCATACAATTTTCACAAATCACCGGTCTGCGCAATATATGCACACGCACATATATTATTGATCACTTCGCGCACTGTGTTGTTGCTTCATTGCTTATTCCATTAAGTGATCGACTTAAACGAATCTAATCACGTTCCACTTACATGGCATTTTAATTCGAGGTCACAAAGTTTTATTTGGCACATATTAATTGTCACGTATAAGCGGTCTAATTTTTTTTGAAATCACTTTATGTTGTAAGGGTTCATTTGCACATAACCTTGAATTTCACCTTGCACACTGCTTCTTCTTCTTCAGACTTGCGGCGACACAATCACTTATTGCATTGTCAAAAAAAAAAAAAAACTTTGCGTTTGAGAATTGCGAGATTAAAATAAACCTTTATACTGTTGCGTATATTCCGTATACGCGGCCGTGTAAATATTGTTTGGATAAATATTGTAAAACGTTGCACTGTTGCGTATATTCCGTATACGCAGCCGTGTACATATTGTTATTGTTATTGGTATATTCCATATACACGTCTATAAAACTTTACATTATACACTTGAAAATCACCGGTCGTTGGGGTGGCGAGTTAGCTAGAGAAATTAATACATATTAACAAAAATACATATATATAATTGAATTAATAAATACTATTACTTTTATATGCACATTCTTGCATACATAAAACCAAGTTGTTATTTTTTAAAGAGGCGTTTGTGTTTTTTCCTAGAGTGATTAGGCAAAGGCTACTAATTTTGTCAGAGACAATACAATTTTTTTCTGGAAAACTTTTCAACTACGGTCATAGACACAGAAACTCGAATAATGGAAACCTTCATTCGGTTGGCAGACTCAGTAGCAGAATTCGAAACTGACTACACCAGCGCTGACGCAGCTGAACACACAAAACACTCTATTGCAATTGAGCAAGATGAACTTAAAGCTTTATGGGGAAAAACTAAAGTAGCTTATGATGAACTCGTTGGTTCAACACAGCTATCTTCAAAAGACCTCACGGCTATAAAGAAAAAATATAAAATGAGTTACTATAGTTTTGTTCGCTGCCAGACTACCATGGCCGACCTCTCCGAAAAATTGACCAAATCGGAGAAGGTCAATGAAGATAAACCTGCTCGCGAGCACAATATTCATTTGCCTCTATGCGATACAGACGTCTTTAGGGGAGATTATCTCTCATGGCCTTCTTTCCGAGATATGTTCACGGCCATATATATAATAAATAAACGTCTTACCCCGGTTGAAAAACTATTTCATCTAAACCAAAAAACCCAAGGGGAAGCAAAAGAAATCGTGCAAAGGTGCCCATTAACAAACGAAGGTTTTTCAACAGCCTGGAAAAACCTCAGTGACAGATACGAAAACAAACGTATACTAGTCAACACCCAGCTAAAGCTTCTCTTTAGCTTAAAGTCAGTTGAGAGTGAATGTGGTAGCTCTATCAAAAAGTTGCAGCGCGATATAAATAATTGCATCTCATCACTTCAATGTCATCAAATTGACATCTCCAACTGGGATGCAATCATCACATATTTGTGCTCAACAAAACTTCCAGAATGCACACTGGCACTATGGGAACAGTCCATTGAAAACAAAACCGAAATATCCAAATGGGAGGATATGGATCGATTCCTATCCAATCGGTTTCAGACTTTGGAAACAGTGTCAGGCTTGAGAGCCAGTAAAATTTCACAGGCACCTAAACCACAAAGCCTGCGGCAAAACCCTGACATTCCACCAAAAAGATTTGGCGCTTATCCAACGAACGTGAAGCAACATTCCTGTAAAATTTGCCAAAGCAATGACCACAAATTACGAAATTGTCAAAGATTCCGACAACTAACCACGACTCAAAAAATAGAGTATGTCAAGAACAATAATGGATGCTTGAATTGCTTATCATTTGGACACACGGTGTCAAGATGCACAAGCTCCTTCAATTGCAGCACGTGTCACTCGCGACATCACACACTGCTCCATGTGCAAGCATTCCAGCCAAAAGCACAAGCTCAGAGGGGAACTCCGAACCCCCAAGATGACATACCTTCCACTTCAAGGCAAGCACAGTGGAGACGAGAATCTGCGAATAATCATGACAAAGCTGTGAAAAACGTTAACTCCTGCTACGCAAACACAAATGTGGGAGTGCTACTAGGTACGGCACGTGTCAACATATTTTATAATGGCACAAACTTTTATGCTAGGGCACTCATTGATTCGGGTTCTGAGTGTTCATTCATTACCGAAAAGCTCAAGCGCCGAATCAACATACCATCACAGCGGTTCTGTGCACAAGTGTCGGGAATCAGCAATACCAAGTCTGCGCAAGTTAAAGAAGCATGTGCAATACAACTGCGGTCCTCCACAGACCCACTAGTCAAAATCGAAACAGTGGCCCTTGTTCTACCACATCTAACTGGGAATCTGCCAACTTGCCAAGTAAGTGCAATGACGAGGCAGGCATTCCCAGATTTGGTATTGGCGGATAAGAGGTTCTTCGTCAACGAACCAGTTGATCTTATCCTTGGCGGAGACGTTTATCCCCAAATTATTCTAAGTGGCTTAAGAAAAAATGTGCTTAATACACTCATTGCCCAAGAAACTGTGTTTGGTTGGATAATTACCGGCAATGCAGAAACGTCGAGTGCTTCCACCAATATCGTCTCATTTTTCAACGAAGTTTCAGTGGATAAGCAGTTAGCGGCTTTCTGGGAATTAGAGGAGATTCCTAAAAAGCGGAAGGCAAGCGAAGAAGACGCTTATTGTGAAAAGCTCTTCAAAGCAACAACTCAACGAGATTCTGACGGAAAATACGTTGTATCCCTACCGTTCCGACAAGATTTTCCGAATCATGTCTCCCTCGGGCCTCCCTTGAAAAGTGCATGCTCTCAGTTCTACCGGAATGAGACACGAATAGCAAAGAAGCCTGTACTACAGACGGAATACAACAGGGTTGTTAAGGAATACGAGACACTTGGACACATGACGAAAATTACTAACAACGTTGCAGCGGATTCCACCGATTGTTACTTCCTACCACACCATGCAGTCCTGAAAGAAGAGAGTGTCTCAACAAAGGTCCGAGTGGTGTTCAATGCCTCGTGTCCTACCGCAAACGGCGTGAGTCTAAATGATGTGCTCCTTCCAGGTCCAGTTTTACAAGCCGACCTAACAATACTGATCCTGCGTTGGAGATTGTTTAAGTACGTTTTCAATAGTGATATCGAGAAAATGTATCGGCAAATTCTGATAAACGAAAACCAAGTAAAGTATCAACGCATAGTTTTCAGAAACAATCCTCAAGATCCAATCAGTTTATACGAATTAAAAACCGTGACCTTTGGTATCAACTGCGCCCCATTCCTAGCGATAAGGACTTTACATCAATTGGCCGACGACGTGGAAACTTCCCACCCACGAGCATCGACCATTCTTAAACGATGTATGTACGTCGATGACGTCCTCGCCGGGGAACACAGTATAGAAGCTGCTATAACAGCGAGAGACGAGATAACACACGTACTACAATCGGCTGGTTTCCTATTAAGAAAATGGACCTCAAACTGTAGCGAAATATTAAACGGCATACCTAAGGAACATTTGCTGTCCGGAGACTTCCTGGAGTTTGAGGATACCAGCACGGTGAAGGCACTTGGCATCAGATGGAATGCTTATGCCGACCATTTCTATTTCAACGCTAAACCGGTTGAGGACCAGGATAAAATCACAAAGAGAGCAATACTTTCTGCTATCGCCAAACTTTTTGATCCTCTAGGTTGGCTCGCACCCATAATCATCATTGCAAAAATTATCATGCAAGATACATATATGGTTGGAAAAAACAGGCTGGGATGAAGAAGTATCGTCAACCACTTTGGATCGATGGCTAGCATTTATGCGTGATTAAAAAGAAATCAACAGCATCCGCATACCAAGATGGGTCCAATTCGCACCAACGGAAGAGGCCGAGATACATGGGTTTAGCGATGCGTCAGAAAAAGCATATGGAGCAACTATCTACTTACGGGTTAAGACCGCCAACAAAGTGTTCGTCAACTTACTCATGGCAAAGACAAGAGTAGCCCCAGTAAAACCAATATCCTTGCCTATATTAGAACTGTGTGGCGCGGTCCTATTAGCGGACATTGTCGAAGCGGTCACCGATAATCTCAACCTCAGTCATTTAAAGATCAATCTTTGGACTGACTCAACAATTGTGCTAGCCTGGATTCGGAAACCACCGTGTTCGTGGTCAACTTTTGTGGCACATCGAATAACAAAGATAATAGAAAAGGTTGGAAACAAAACCTGGCGTCATGTGGATTCTGCATCGAATCCTGCAGATTTAGCAAGCAGAGGATTATTAGCAAGCGAACTGATCGACAATGCCTTGTGGTGGCAGGGACCTTCTTGGCTGCAAGAAGACAATTCTCAATGGCCAACACAAGAAAAGCATTATAATACAGTCATTGAGGAAAAAAGGATACAAGTTCACGCTGCAGCCACATATAGAAACAACATTAACATTTTTCTCGAGCGATTTTTAGATTTACCTAGGGCTTTGCGAGTTATCTCATACATTCTGAGATTCTTTCAAAGAACATACTCAAAAACAAAATCTTCTGTTCAAGCAGAGTCTTGCCTCATTTCATCTGATGAAATTAAAGCAACGACTCAACGCCTAATAAGCCTTTCTCAAAAGCAATATTACTTAGAGAAATATAAGAGTCTTAAATCTGATAAGTCGATTGGAGCGAAAAGTGAAATTCTGCCTCTCAACCCTTTCATCGATTCAGCTGATATTATAAGGCTCGGAGGCCGTCTAGGTGCTTCGTTAGACCTGGCGTATAGTGAACGACATCCAATCATATTACCGTATGATTGCAGGTTGTCCCGACTCATTGTTCAGTTCATCCATCGAATTTCCCTTCATGGAGAAAATCAACTCATGCTACGCATAATCCGAACACAGTATTGGATCCCACGGGTAAAGAATATGATCCGATCTGTTATTCATAATTGTAAGGTATGCACCATTCATAAAAAACGCACTCAAACGCAAATTATGGGCATCTTACCCCAAGAACGCACCACCTTCTCCCGGGCCTTCACAAATAGCGGTGTAGACTTCGCAGGACCCTTTGATATTAAGAGCTATCGCGGGAGAGGATGCCGAACTTCAAAAGGGTATGTCTGCTTATTTGTATGTTTCACCACCAAAGCCATACACCTCGAAGCTACCACCGACCTCAGTGCCGCGTCTTTTTTGGCTGCATTTGCCCGTTTTACCGCGAGGCGAGGTTGTCCGCAAAACGTTTATTCCGACAATGGCACTAACTTTGTCGGAGCTTCTCGATCTTTACGATCCGAAGCCAAAGCCTTTATGGCGGAAGCACGTAGTAGCACCCTATCGAAGTATTCGCACCAATTGATTTCCTGGCATTTCATACCTGCGGCTGCCCCACACATGGGAGGATTGTGGGAGGCCGGGGTAAAAAGTTTTAAAAGCCATTTCAAAAAAATCGCCTCGAATACAAAATATACGTTAGAAGAGTTTATGACTCTCCTATGCCGAGTTGAATCGTGCCTCAACTCACGCCCAATGAGTCCTGCTTCGAACAACCCATCAGACCTGGAGCCGCTTACCCCAGGCCACTTTTTAGTGGGAGGACATTTATTGGCTCCACCCGAGCCTGACACCCACGAAAACCCTGCCTCTGTCATCAATCGATGGGAAAAGCTCAAGGCCCTCCATCAACTATTTTGTAGAAGATGGAAGTCAGAATACCTGAATGAGATGCAAAAGCGCATCAAATGGAAGCATCCACAAAGTAATCTGCAATCAGGAGATCTTGTATTGATTAAGGAAGAGAACCTACCACCTAATGAATGGAGACTGGGACGTGTCACGAAAGTATACCCAGGTTCCGATAAACAGGTCAGAGTGGCGGACGTTGTGACAGAAAAGGGGGAGATTTCAAGACCCATCGCAAAATTGGTCCTGCTACCACACGACAGTGAAACCACAGAAAACCCAACGTCTCCTAAATCTGCCTAAACCCTCATTTCTCTTCCCAACCAACCACCAGCAAACCCAACGATAACTATAAAAAGGGGCTTAAAGCGATATTAAAAAAAAAAAAAAAAAAAAATTTATTTCTGATGGTTCTTCTCCCGGTCAACCTCGGGTCGATCTGGTGACATAAAACCGACCATCGTCAGATCCTTCACCCAATTTAATCGGATAAACCCTAACCGTAGAGCAGAGCCCGAAGCGATCCCAGAATGAACATATGTATACCCATATAACCCCTTCTATCTAAAAGGTAACCATAAACCAAACTCACCTCAAATTCCAAGATCCGACTTACGCCTTCCCATCACGCTCCGCCGATGGTAAAGGGTGATCCAACAAAGGCGCCCATCTTTTCCAGGGACCTTGAGAACGGCAGGTACCATATCGTTCCAGTAACGAGTTAACACCCACACCATCTGAAAATGTAAAAGTTTTAGATCTCCGCAATAAATTTCATAATTTATAGAAGAAAACGATCAATTAAACATGTATGCAGCGGCGGTGATTGGTTCGTGGTTGGCGTTGTGGCCCTTTATGCAGCTGCGGGCGCTGCACCGCTGGCCGGTTTCCGAAATGTGGGTGGTGTATCCTGTCGTTTTTTAGAATCGTATGTTGTTCGATTTGAATATCCGCTGACACAACAAGCGATATTCAGGTGACTAGGCTGTTCTATCCGGGCTTGTATCAATAAAGTTTATAATTTTAGTCGAATTCAGTTTCGCAGAACTTAAGTAGAGTTGCATTGAGCGTTGCAGCGTCGCCAATTTGTTTTTTTTTTTACGGAACGCTGTGACTCTTGAATGATACCACTAATTTGCTGTGGGCTCGCCCATGCACCTTGGCGTAATGCGTAGTTTATTCTTAGCGGAGCAGCTGGAGTTTTGCTGCTTGTAGTTGCTATGTTATTCTTACTTTGATGGAGTAACGCTTGTGCCTTATCCAAAAATTGCAAAATTGGCGATACAAGCAGTTGCACCGCGTCACGTATAAATGCTCGCACATCGTTTTCAACTGACGATCGGCTTCCTTGCGTGAGTCGAGCAAGTGCTCGTTAACCGGTGGAGTACCCTCAAGCATAAATTCGAGAAGCTCAAGTAAGGCATTATTGCTACCCATGGAGAAAAGTGGTTTGCGCTTGTGTAGCAAACCGAATGCGGCAGTTTTTTACTTTGCTGAAGTCCAGCGATGTCTCTTTGATAGTGAAGTCAACACGAAAAGGTGCGATTTGTTCACGTAAAATAAGTAAATGTTTAATTTCGAAGAGCTCACCATCGATAGGGGTCTTAGCTGTTAAAATCTTTGTTGCTGCGGTAGTTGTTGGCACCTTTGTTGTTGTCGAATCGGTGGTTCCCGCCGGCGCTGTTGTTATACTTTCGCGCACTGTTGTTGATAAACGTACAGTGGCAATGCTTGATGAGCTGCGATGCGTCTGAATGACATTTAGCGCAGCTGTGTGATACCTTTTTTGATATACGCGAATCATTTTTCGATGACCCACCTGCTGCTTCTCCTGATATTATGCAAAACTCATCATCACCCATATCCCAAGCATCGCTTACAGATTGTTGATAATCACGAAATGTTGATACCATACCGTCACCTTTCCCACCAGAACGACCTGCACCACGGCCAAAGCTATTGTTGTTAAGATTAGAGACGTCACTGCGCTTAGGCCTGGGACGTCCTGGCACCAATCGTCCACTATTCTTTCAAAAAGATGAGTTCGTACTACCGCTGTTATTAATATTGATACTACCTATAGAGCTGCTAATAGGCTGTGTAGCAGGTACTGCACTGGCCGTGATGTTATTGCTTTTTGTTACTGCCGTTTTGTCTTGCTCCGTCTACATTATTGTCCATAGTATGCGCGAAAGCGAAATGCCTAATTTACTCCATATATATTTTCCTTTTTATAAAGCCTCCATAAATATGTAGAACAAAGAATACTTTGAATAGTAGCTATCCTTGCACTGACCTCTTGTGGAATTAGATTTCTAATTTCTTCTGCACATTTTAGTGAACTATGGGGTAAGAAAATACACGATTAGCTTTACAAAGGTGAAAAAGTTCTTATTGGGAATAAATAAATACGTGTTCAGCATTGGCGTGATTGTCTGGATCGAATCGATGAGCGTCTTGAATACCTGAGGGCAAATCCAAAACTCAAAGATGCCGGTGCTTACGCCGTTAAATACAGACATTGTTTAGCGAAAGCTGTGACATTAATAAAAAATTACACAACTGTTGTGATGTCGCAAGCCACCGCTGCTACGCTGCACCCGAAACCAACGAATTCAATAATGCTCCAAACAACAGGGAGCGACAACAAATCCAGCACATCTGCAACGACTGCTTCTCCGGATGCTGCATTCGCACTATATTATGGCAAATACCAGTCGGCTGCAGTAAAAATTGGGCGGGTGGCACAACTGGTTGAATCACGTTTAGAACGCAGTGCAGAGTATAACCAACTGCTTGGAGAAATGCATCACTTGCAACTGGGAGCGTAGGACTTTTTAGTCTCTGATGTAACAGCTCCACTTGGCTGAGATAGTGGCAACCTCCGTTGGATTTCATCCCCTAACTTTTTCAAACGCAGCTGCTCCTCCGTCAACTTTTCACTAGCCGTATTTAGTGCACTTGTTCCATATTCAGTGCTCAATGAGTTTATCGGCTTTATTGCCGAGTTGATCTGCTCGAGAATTTCTCCACATTCTGCATCCCGTTGTCTCAGCTGCATAATAAGAAGTCTTTAATGTTCTTAATTCCTGGTGAAGGCAATTCCAGTAATTCTTGTGCACTATCGCTACTGGCTTGCATACAGGTTGATTTGTTAGGTTGTGCGTTGATTTGTTCCGTCGTTTATGCCGAATGTGGTATAAGGCGGCACCTCGTTTGCGTTCCGGCATTGGTTGGTTATCACATCTAAACATTCCAGAATTGTTGGCACGTTTTTAGCGGATCGGTCGGCCACACGGTGTATTAGGCTCTATCCGAGCCCGACAATGATTCTGATGCGGGTGTTGCTTCTACCACCGCAGTCGGGGCCATTGTCGGGCACGTCGAACTTGCACATACACCTGTTTTTGCCTTTTTTCGAGGCTGGGACCGCGCTGGCTTTGCGTGTGTGCACGAAGTACACATATTTTGTGCTGGTAATTGATCGGCAGACAGATGTGGCATTTGTCCTGAAATAGGGAAATAATTAATAAAATATATACTAAATAATCTAAGTTACTACATACTTTACCGTTTAATTACTGTAACTTACCAATTATTGCGTAAGAAAAATCCATTTTGTTCTCGATCTCGTGCTGCTGCAAATGTTCTGAATGACAGCTGAGTCAATTCAAGAAAATGGCAGGTATGGTGTGGTGAATAAACACATACAGTGTTGCCACGTGCGACAATTCAAAGTAGTAAAAAACTTGGAAATTTTATTCAACCTTTTGAATGTTCCACCTTTTTTCCTTTTTTTCAAAATCAAAACAGAACGATTCCTCAATTCTAAATAATTATTTAGATGAGCGTGAAACCAATCGTGGCGCGCCATCTGCAGGGGATTAATTTTAATTTATTTAATTCAACCGTCTCGACTTAGCCAAGGACACAAACCAAATCGGCTAAGATCGTAAATTTTTTCGGGTTGCAGGCTATGGTGACAGACAAAGCCACCACTTATATCGAACACCTAGTAACTAGGGATGTTCAAGTAAATATTCGAAAATCAAAAAAAATGAATGAATGAATTTCTCAATTGTTTTGAACTCAATTGATATCACTTACCATGAAAAACAAGGAATGAATGAACCTTCGATTATTTTTAATTCAATTTAATTTCATTTGATGTAATTCAAGTTTTTCACTTCACTTAATACTACCAGTAACAACAACTCGTCTATAACCACAATTTTAGCTGCCCACGGTAGACTCAAAGGGCCGGACCACCACACTACGTAGGCCAAAGCCATCAGCAGTTACACGCAGGGTCATGCGTGGGGGCGGCGGGACGGGCTTCGATGCACCCACCCCAATCCTGGGTTGAGTCGGAGCATCACGCAAATGGCAAACCACCACCCGACGTGTTTCAAGGCCTCGGGTATGCACAACCACGCGCATGGTTACGACTTTCTTCACCGGGGTCGAATCTCCCAATTTATTCCTGTGAAATAAAAAAGAAAAAAAAAAAAATATAAAAATAAATATGTATAATAAAGAAAACAATAATAAGCGCATAAAATAAAAATAACCATGCAATACGTAAATTGCTACTTACAATTTTGGATTATCCATAACTTTGTTCAACCGCGTGCTGTATGTTATGCTGTAGGTTATGCGCCAAATGACCGCTAACCAGTCAGGACACCGGTCAAGTGTGGGTGGTGAAAACCACTCCCTTAAAGGGGACAATAAGCAAAATGCAACTCTGAACATACTCACCTCAGACTCGAATAAAACCTTATAAGTAGCCTACACTGACGAGTTTTTTCGCATTATAGTACTTAGCTCTCTATCAGTTTTTTTTTTTTTTAGCATTCCATTGCAACTTCTTAACCAATTGCAAGGGGATAGTTAGGAGCGTATTAGCCACTACTCGCCACCCAATAACGACAAGAAAGTGGGAGATAGATAACAACAATGTACCTTTTCTAGAAATATGGGCCGTTTCACAGTAACGCGAACCAAGCAGGAGGACCGTGGCCAGCGATTCGAGATCGCATGTCGACTCTGCGACAAGAACCACGGATTACGATTCTGCCCGATATATCGGAAGAAATCAGCGGAAGAGAGACTCCGAGTGGTCATCCTTCACCGGTACTGCACCAACTGCCTATCCCCGTTTCATCACCGGGAAATATGCGGCAGCCAGGGGCGGTGCTTCAGGTGCCACGACAAGCATCACACCACTCTGCATCTCGACGAGGAAGATGCTCGCCGATCGCCAAGCTCCGCAACGCTGCCGGAAATGGACGAGGTATTGTCACTCGACCTCACTGGGCAGACGTTGTCCTGGGCGCAGCAAGTTGAGGAGGCGGAGAGGCTGGAAACGGAGGAACTCGAAGAATCTGCGCAGCCGACAACCACGGAGATATACAGAATAAGGAGATTGCGTCTGAAACTGCAACACGAAAAGCACGCAGACGGCTCGGAAACCGTCCTTTCCGACCGTCAAAGCAGCGCGGCTCTGGATCACGTCCATTCAGACCGCCTGCTCAGCGGCGTGTTCGCCACACTGAGGACAGCTCGGAAACTCGTCCTTTCCGACTGTCAACACGCGAAAACCATCAACGTATGGGTGGCTCGGGAACACGTCCTTTCCGACCACTCCCTCGCACAACGCGCCGCGATGCAATCGTCCCTCGTGGGGCTATGCTGAGGCGACTGGGCCAACCGGCCAGCTTCCGAACCGGGCGACTCAACAGTTCTAACATTCCCCCCCTAACGAGGGTCTTTGAAGCCGTGGCACCAACTGTGGTGGCCAAAATAGAAGCAGGGGGGCGCCTCCATCTGGTCCGCGCGCTGGTCGACCCCTGTGCGTCGGCCACGATAACAGACGATGAGCTGGCGCGAACCCTCCGACTCGAGCACGCCACAACAGAGCGCGGAGCGACGTGCGCACTGATTCTCAGGGGAAGACATGGCGTAGCGGAAAGAATTACGATGCAGGCGACCGTTGCCGAATATTATAGCCGCATCGTTCCGCGAGAAACCCTGGACCCAAAGGTGGCGATCCCATTCAGGCTAATGCGCCTTGCGGACCCGCAGTTCTACCAGTCCACACCCGTGAGACTAACCCTGGGGTGCGATGTGGTCCCCCAGATTATGCTGAGCGACCCCCCTCCTACGACAGTCGGCGGTCTGATGGTCTCCGGTGCTCACCAACGTTAATCATTTTCGTACCAAAACCGTTGTAGAGACCTATATAACTTCAATTTTTCAGCAAACGAACGATATGCGTAAATTAAAAATTTAAACAAATTATTATTAACATATTATACACTTCATGTAAAGGGTGTTTTTTTTACAGGTTTGTTTTTCGAATAGAGATAAAACTGGCATTTTGTGGTCAAATCTGGCAACTCTAATGTCATTTATGTTCAGTTTGGTTTGCCATTTCATCATGAACAGGTTGACAAAAGAACAACGCTTGCAAATCGTGCAAATTTATTTCGAAAATAATGGTTCAGTTCGCGAAGTTTACCGTGAGCTCCGTCCATTTTATGGTCGACATAATCGTCCATCAGAGCAATTAATTCGGTTAACCATGGATCGTTTTCGCACTACGTTTACTCTATGTGATAATACGTATCCGCAGAGACGTCGAACAGTGCGCACCGAAGAAACAATTGCCGCTGTAGAGCAAAGTGTTGAAGAGGACCCGAATGAATCGATTCGCCACCGTGCACAGTAATTGGAGCTTTGTCCATCAACTTTATGGAAGATTTTGCGCAAAGATCTTGGCTTGCGACCTTACAAGATCCAGCTTGTGCAAGAATTAAAGCCGCGAGACCATGCAATGCGTCGTGATTTTGGTGTATGGGCCGAAAATGAGATTGATCTCGATGCTGATTTTCATCGCAAAATTTTGTTCAGTGATGAGGCTCATTTTTGGTTGAATGGCTACGTCAACAAGCAAAATTGCCGCATTTGGAGTGAAGAGAATCCACATGAGACCCTTGAAACGCCATTACATCCACAAGAACTGACTGTTTGGTGTGCTCTATGGGCTGGTGGAGTCATTGGGCCATACTTCTTCCGCAATAATGCTGGAGAGGCAGTTACCGTTAATGGAGACCGGTATAGAGCCATGATAACCGACTATTTTGTTCCCGAATTGGATGGCATGAATGTGGATGAGTTGTGGTTCCAACAAGACGGCGCTACATGCCACACAGCGCACGTCACAATCGATTTATTGAAGGAAACATTCGCTGAGCGCATAATTTCGCGGAATGGACCTGTCAATTGGCCACCAAGATCGTGTGATTTGACACCATTGGATTATTTTCTTTGGGGATATGTGAAGTCGCTCGTCTACACCAACAAACCAGAAACGTCCTTCGACCGACAAATCGTACGCGCACCCCTAGTAAGCGGTTTGCGTGTACACACACACGCTCACGCACACACACTTTCACCCACATGCACACATACGGATGAGAGAGTGCGGCAGTGAAGGTCGTGTTTGTGTCGTTCCGTGATCTTATACTTTTTAATCGGGTAAACGCGAAAATTTAAAAACCAAATCATGGTGTAAATGAGGTAGAAAGCTGGCGGATTCGGCCCTGGAATGGAGACACCATAAATAACGATAAGTGCCATAGATTTATAAATTTATCAGTTGTCTGTACACGTATGTATGTTATGTGGTTTGTTAATTTTATGTTCCACATTACTTCTTCCCCATCCCACTCTTCGAGTAAACTGTTCTAGCTGCCGTTGAACGGACGGAGAGTGGGGAAGAAAGGAAAAAAAAAAAAAAAAAAAAAAAAACCAGCTGATGCTAAATGGGCGCACTCAACTACCGGCCAGCAGGTGTCACCCTGCTCTTCGCCCAGCTGATCTCTCTCTCCTTACAGTGCCCTGTTTGTCGTATCTTGCCCATGTGTGTTATGTCCCCGTCTTGTTTGTCTATCTATTTGTTTTTCTCGTCCCGCAGCGCTACCGCTGCGAGGTGGGGATGGGGGATGGATGCATACGGCAAATCGCAAATCAATCAACCCGCTTTGCCGGTACCGCCGGGTTCTTGCATGCGTGCGTGTGTGCGTGTGTGCCTGTGTGCGCGACGCTACACACTGCCGGCTAACCCTTCCGAGCACCGTGTATCGCATGAGCAACGCGTTCAAAACATATTAATAGTTTCTATTGCCCCTTATCTAAAAAAGGAAAACTAATTCAACTTGGATCAATGTAAATGCTTTTTTTTGTTTTTTTTAAATAATACCTTTTCTTATTTTCGTATTAACAGGAATTCCGACACGTAAACTAAATTAACTAAATTAAAACTAAACTAAATTAAAATTTTTCTCAAACTAAAAATTTACTTCATACCTTAGATTTTGGTCTATTTAATAAAACTAAATCAACCCACATTTCACCTTTTGTTGAACCATGTTCATTATTTGCATATTTACTTAATTTCTTAAACTCAAACTGTACTTAAATTAAACTCCAATTTAGTCACTAAGGACTGATGAAAAGCGCGCGCACTGGGCTCTGCGTGCACGGGGCGCCAATGGGTTAAAAGCACTGAACGCCTATTTGCTGGCGTGCATTCGTGCGTGTGGTTTGCGAGTGTATCCATGCGGGTGAGCACAGCTGTTCAGCTGAGGGCGCACCCCAGTAGGAAACACAAACCAGTTACCCATTAGGAATCGCCCTAAAGTAAGCGAATTAAATAACAATAAAAATCGAACCGGATTTTCACACTGAAACCCAGCCCAGTAAAGTTTCAGCTTATGGCATACTGGAAACTACGCAATTTGGATATGTTTGCTTCGAGCTGGTGGTACTGGCATTCTGTTACCTGAGTATGCAGGAGTGATATCATGCAGAAATGGCTTTCGGGCTAATGTCAGTACCATCTCCGTCCCGTTAAAACCCTAGCAGGCCTCAGAAAACGCTCTTTATCCGTCACCATTAAGTTGGTCGCGCAGGCTCAGTTGAGGAAATCCTGACTAATACCGATCTGGCTCTGAACGCAATACCCCATAAAGGACTGCGTCAACCCATGCATGGCCTCCCTGTTTACAAAGATAACCATGGGATCATAAAGGTAACTGCGCATACGGCTACAGATAACGGCTCTGAGTGGGGACCCCTAAGAAAAAAAATGGAACCAACTAAAAAAATAACGCAGATTAACACAAACGAAGCGGATACTGCTTCTAATACACCCGAAACGATGAACCGGGTGGAAAACATAGAAAAGGGCACCCATTTAAGAGAAGTGCAAAGCTTGCGCATTCTCCCCCGCTAACTCCCATGGGAGGAGCAGCCTTATTCGAGACGGCGCAAGGTACGAAGGAGACTGATTCAGCCAAAATCCAGGCTGGAACGTCAACCAACAAAAGAGAAAGCGCTTTTTGCAAGCTTGGGGTCGAGATAAATACTCTCCGTGGTATGCTCGAAGAAAACGAAGGTAAACGCCGGACCATCCACCAACCGATGAGAGATGCTATCAGCAAAATCAAGCTTTTGTACAACCAAGCAAAAATGGTGAGTTGCAGATGCAGCACCTATGGCGAAGCGAGCTCTGATAACAGCACACAGACTTCGCCATGGTTCAGAGCCCCATTGGAACAACCTCGGAGGAAAGCAGGTGCAGAAGCTGCTGGCCCGCCTGTAAGTAAACGGACTAAGCAGTGCCCTATGAACCAACCCCAGGCAAGCTCTAAAAGAGAAGTCACTGCCCAGGCTACAGTACAGCCAGCCAAGAAAATAAAACTCAACGAATGGGTTAAAGTAAAGACGAAGGCCAAGAACGACAAAAAAGTTGGTAGAGCAAATACCATTAAAAAAACAAGACCTGATGCGATTGTCATTGAAAAAACAGGACAGACGTCCTATGCTGGCATACTTAAAAAAATTAAAATGGACGATAAGTTCAAGGGATACGCTGACTCGGTGTCAAAAATCAGACGCACACAGAAGGGAGATCTTCTGATAGAGCTAACAAAAGCCTGCCAAAATTCAACTGACTTAAAAACTATCGTAGGAGCGGCGATAGAAGGCGAGGCCTCGGTCAAAGCACTGACGCACGGCATAACACTGGAGTGCAAGGATATAGACGAGGTTACTTCTAAAGATGAGGTACACTGCGCTATAAAAGCCCTCCCAGGGCTAGAAGATATTAATATATCAGACATCGTGGGGCTAAGGGCTGCATATGCTGGAACTCAAACAGCTACCCTTAGCTTGCCAGCTCAAACAGCCCAGAAGCTTCTCCAGGTTGGCAAAATTAAAATAGGGTGGGTCATCTGCCGTATACGTGAACGTGTGCTCTTGCAAAAGTGCTTTAAATGCCTGGAGTATGGTCACGTGTCTCGAAACTGCACTAGCGAGATAGATAGATCGAAGCAATGCAGAAAATGCGGCGTCGAGGGACATTTCGCAAAAGACTGCAAAAACAGCCCACACTGCGTCTTGTGCAAATCAAATAATAGGGATAACATTGACCATGTAGCAGGTAGCTATAAATGCGCTGCTTTCAGGAAGGCCTTAGCTAACCGACGCATATGAGAATTATACAAATAAATTTAAATCACTGCGAAGCTGCGCAAGATCTATTATCGCAGACGGTGAAAGATATAAGAGCTGACTTGGCAATCATCAGCGAACCGTACAAGTTCAAAGATGATGGAGCTTGGGCCAGCGACAAGATAAAAAGCACAGCTATATGGCTTTGCGGTGCATATGCATACCAAGAGATGCATAGCGCGGAAGAAGGATTCGTGCGTTGCAAAATAAATGGAACACACATCGTCAGTTGCTATGCAAGGCCAAGCCTCTCAAAAACAGAGTACCAAAAACTTTTGTGCGATATTGCCCTGGAAGCTCGCGGCAAGTCTCCATTAATCATCGCAGGGGACTTCAATGCCTGGGCAATAGAATGGGGCAGTAGAGTAACAAATAAGAGAGGTGAAATGCTGCTGGAAACATTTGCCCAGCTTGATGCCACGATCCTAAATACCGGATCTGCGCTAACCTTCAGAAAATGGGAACGGGGTCTATAATAGATATATCCCTCGCAAGCGATTCACTGGCCAACAAAATCAAATGGAGGGTAAGCGAGGAGTACACCCATAGTGATCACCAAGCCATTATAATGGACATAGCAGAGGAGAGACAAAAGCTAAAGCCAAAGTTCACAGGGCCAAAATGGAAAGAATCTATGCTCGATAATGATGCTTTGGAGTATAAATTCGAAGAGTATAAACCCATAGAAGGGCCGGCAGAAGACGTTGTAAGTAACTTAGCTTTGGACCTAACTGAAGCATGCGATGCGTCGATGCCAAGAAGGTCACTTAACAAGAAATTCGTCCCGTGCTATTGGTGGAACAGGAATATAGCACTGATAAGAAAGAAATGTCTCAGTGCAAGACGTAAAATGCAACGCAGCAGAGGAAGTTTTGAATTTCCCGAAAACCTAGCTGCTCTGCGGAAGGCAAGGAAAGGCCTTAAAGCAGCCATAAAAGCAAGCAAACAGGAACATTTTAGAAAAATTTGCGACGAAGCAGACATCAATTCCTGGGGCACCGCTTACAGAGTAGTGCTATCAAAAGCAAAAAGCGTAAAGTCACCAAACATTACTTGCCCAGTAATGTTGAGAAATATCATAACAACCCTTTTTCCTCAAAGGGTCGAAGACATCCCATCAGTCTTTCCACGTTATGAAACAAGTAAAATCCCAAGAAGGTCCAAAATTGTAAAGCTCCAGGGCCGGACGGTATACCAAATAAGGCCCTGAAAGCCGCTATCATAAAGCGCCCAGAAATATTTGTGCATGCATTCAACGCGTGTCTTATTGAAGGCTGTTTCCCAGCAACATGGAAGAAGCAAACATTAGTGGTGCTACCTAAAGGCAACAAGCCCCCAGATGAGCCGTCGTCGTACCGTCCGATATATTTACTAGACACGCTTGGAAAAATTCTTGAAAGAATAGTATGCAACAGACTTACGTCGTTCGCCGAAGAAAATGGGTTCCTGTCGATAAACCAGTTCGGCTTCAGAAAATCCCGTTCCACGATAGATGCAATCAAAACAGTAGTTGACGTTGCGGCTAAAGCAATAGAAGGCACAAGGTGGCGTGGCGGGAAAAAAGAATACTGCGCCATTGTAACATTAGACGTTAAAAACGCTTTCAATACCGCAAGCTGGCGAAACATCATGGATACATTATTAAGAAAAGGCACTCCAAGTTATATCCTCAAAATTATAGGAAGCTATTTTTCGCACCGCAAACTCCTCTACAGAAGCGATAATGGCCCAGAGGTTTATGACGTAAAAGCAGGCGTCCCACAAGGATCAGTCCTTGGACCACTTTTGTGGAACCTTATGTACGACGGCGTCTTTAACCTGGAAATGCCTCCACGCACAAAAGTCGTTGGTTTTGCAGACGATATCGCGGTTGTAATTGTTGCAAAACATTTGCAACAAATTGAAGCAGCAGCTGGCGAAGCTGTACTTAAAATCAAAACATGGCTTCAATCAATGCACCTAACGCTGGCCGACCATAAGACCGAGGCACTTTTAATAAGCAGCAGGAAGGCAGTGGAGTTTCTGAATATTCGCGTGGGGACAGAGGTAATCACATCCAAGCCTGTTATCAAATATTTGGGTGTGATGATAGACTCCCGACTCAATTTCAAGCCCCACTTGGAGTACGTCTCTAAGAAAGCATCTAGAGTGCAGTCAAGCTTATCGCGCATTATGCCAAATAACGGAGGACCGAGACACAGTAAACGAATCCTCTACAGTAGGGTTATTAGCTCAATCCTACTGTATGCGGCCCCAGTCTGGGCCGACGCGCTGCTGGTGAAAAGCTACGCGAAAAAGATAACAACTGTCTATCGGCTAAGCGCCTTACGAGCGGTTTGTGGATTCTGTACAATTTCAGACGAAGCATCTTATGTTATAGCTGGACAAATTCCAGTAGATATCATGGCTCATGAAATGAAACGAATTTATGAAAGGCTTTCCGGGAGTAACGGAACAATAAACCCAAACGAAGTAAAAGAGGAAGAAAGATGCCGATCAATGAACACCTGGCAGAATCGTTGGAATAGCTCCACAAAAGGCAGGTGGATATATAAGCTGATACCAAATATCAGCAAATGGTTGGAGAGAAACCATGGTGACACAAACTTTCACCTTACACAGTTCCTCTCGGGACATGGAGTATATCGGAAGTACTTAACTAAATTTGGTCATGATAGTTCCCCTTGCTGCCCAACATGTAGAGACAGCGAAGAAGATGCGGAACACATTATGTTCCAATGTCCACGTTACGCTCCTCAAGTTCGTACAATCTTATACGGAGTCAACATCATTGACTTCATGCTCCAGTCAAGCGAAAGGTGGGGAAAAATATGAGCTCTCGTATCGCGCATTCACATAGACCTTAGGCGTGCAGAGATGGCAAGACGTAGCCAACAACACAGGTAAAGAGCGAGTAAGCTAACCAGCCCCGTGAGGTAATACCTCCTTTGGCAGTTCCGCGGGGAGAGTGGTCGTGGTGGAGAGAGTTTAGTAACGTAGGTGTAGTCAAGAGACTGCAAGTCGTGCATGCTGCTATGGGGATAGCAGTACTCATGAGAGTTTTCTCTTCACGGGAGTTTCCCCAAAAAAAAAAAAAAAAAAAAAAACCCACATGCACACACACACACGCACACACAGTCCTTTACACTTTTCGGAGCGCCGGTACTTGCCGCCAAACAGTGCCCTTTCGTTAACTTTCCCCTTAACTCGGTGCACCGTTTGGCGGTTCAACGGCGTTTAAACAAACTCCGTCTGATCACTTCTTTTCCGAAGACGAGAGACACAGCATCCACCACGCCACTACGGAGGTAATTTCGATATTTTTATATACCACATAATCACAATTATACCAAATTATAACGATTTAAATTGAATAAATTCTATTATTCGCTAACCACAAAACAATCGCTCATTTCCTTTTTTTCCATAAACTTTACCACGGAGCGTATATTCCGTATACGCCGCGCGTAAATACCTTATATATACAAATCTTTTGTACCGAGTCGTGACAGAAGAAAGTTTGTTAAGCGTCGAGATTCCAAGCTGCTCAGCTACAAAATAAGAATTCATCAGCCGAATCCAAAGTTAGACAAATGCAAAGTAAGAAAATTCGACCGTTAGATGTTATTAAGATAGGATAGAACAGTTCTTTTAATTATAAAAAGTGAGTCCGATACATCAAAGGTGCTGGAATGATTGTTAAAGTCTCGGCATAAACCCCGAAACGGTTCATTCAACTCAAAGTTAGATATGCATAGTTTCGGGAGGGTACATTCAAATTAATTTGCTATAGAAGAAATGGACTTGAGATCCATCCCTTGATTAATTTTATTTTTTTTAAGATTGTATGGCGAATCCCATCGAAGATTTCTCAAAGCAAAAAGTAAGAATTGTTTTTGTATTGACTCTAGTTGGTCTGAGTGGACCTGATAACGAGCATAGCTTCAAGAAAAGTGGTTTAATGTTTCCCGTTGCACGGGAGGGTACATTCAAATTAATTTGCTCTAGAAGAAATGGACTTGAGATCCATCCCTTGACTAATTTTATTTTTTTTAAGATTGTATGGCGAATCCCATCGAAGATTTCTCAAAGCAAAAAGTAGGAATTGTTTTTGTATATACTCTAGTTGGTCTGAGTGGACCTGATAACGAGAATTCTAAACTATGGAACCATACTCCAGTATTGGTCTTACCAATGAAGTAAAAGTTGTTTTAGTTATATACGGGTCACGGAATTCCATCTACCAACGCTGTGCAAAAGCCAGCACACCCCTTACTTTATTAACTGTGGAACTAATATGAAAATTAAAATTGAGTTTACAATCCATACCAACACCCAGGCCAACAAAACTGTTTACATGTTCTAGGACGTAGTTATTTATTTTGTAGGAGGCCGGCTGAATAGTTCGTCGAGAAAAGCACATAAGTTTACATTTGTTAAGGTTAAGCGGGATATAATTAATGTTGCACCAATTGACTATGCTGTCCAAATACTGCTGCAGCAAGCCGAGGCGTAAGACTTAAAAAATTTAACATCATCCACGTACATAAATATTTTAGAATACTTTACTGCTGTAGAAATCGGACAAGTCAAATGATTAGTAACAACAGCTTCAAACAACTTCGGGATAGAAGAGAGCTTAGCTATACCACGATAGTTTTCAATAGAAGACCTGATTCCACTTTTATGAAGGGGGATTACGAAAGACTGTTTCCATATTGACACATTTTTTTAGGAAATATGTCGGGCTCATATCAGTGCCGTCCTTGAATGATTCTTTTAAAGATATTCAGTAATGAAAAACATCATATGAAGATATGACTGGAATATTAATAGAGTTATTGGGGCTCAGCTTGTATGGATAGGAAATATAATTATAATTGAATTGAGATTTAAAGAACTGGGCAAATATATTGGCAATAATCTCATTATCACATGACACAGTATTTTGGTATTTCATTGCGGACGGAAATGCATTTACTTTGCGCTTAGTATTAACGAAACCATAGAAAGCTTTCGGGTCGTGGATATTGTTCATTTTCATTTTATTCAAGTATTTTTCACAACACTTTTTATTTAATTCTAGATAGCTATGTCGCAAGACCGAGTACTTAAGACAATCCACATGATGACCTGTACTTTTATATATTTTAAAAGAACGCAATTTTTTATTTTTTAAAGTTCTCAAGTCTTTAGTGAACCATAAAGGGGCTGATTCATCACAAATGCAAGAACCTTTAGGTACATGTTTAAGAAATAAGTTGTAAAAAGTGTTGTTGAAGTCCAAAACATTACGCTCAACATCGCCATTGTAGTAAGGCCAATTGTTTTAGATAGGTCACAATTTAATTTTTTAAAATTAGCTTTTCTAAAATCGAAGCTATCATTAGAATTAAAAGCTTTCCATCCAGAATCCCGCTCTCCGTCTATGATCTCGTATGACAATTTAATCGCAGGATGATATATATCCTCAGGTAAAACCAAAGGATCACATCGATTTAAGGAGGCCCTAGACGTGTTGTCGACAAAAACCAAATCCAAGACCCTCCCCAACTCGTTTGGTAGGGTTGGGACAGACAAAGTTCAGTCAGATTAAATTCACTTACCACAATCAATGAGTCGGGAGGCGTAAGCATTGAGTCAAGTCCGACAAGTCAGACTGAGGAGGTATATGGCAGAGGGCTAAATAAATATAAGACTTACTTAATTGCACTCGTATGCACTTAAATTCAGTAGACTCAATGATAGGGATGTTAACCACTTCAGATGGTAATGAAGAATGGACATCAAAAAGAACACTTCCACCGACCCTGCACTCTCGATCATTTCTGTAAACATGAGATTCACTGCAAAGGATCTCCGAATCAGAAACGTGAGGCTTAAGCCAAGTTTCAGTGAAAGCTGTAATGTTAAAGTTACAGTGATAACTCTTCAAAAGTAAGTAAGTTCGTTTGGTATTCAAGCCTCTAACATTTTGGTAATAGATCTCAAGTTTGGTTTTCATCAGTTTTTTGACTCCGGATTCGGATGAGTAATTTTTGCTAAGTTTTGATTAGCTATGTTAGCTTTGAACTCGAATTCGCGAACAAAAGCCCCAGTCGGCCAAAATGAGCTATTTAAAAGTATATTAAAGATTTCGGAAGTTACATCGATTTTAAATGAAGACATGTTTCTTTTGTAATTCAAGTTAAACTTCCTGATAGTTATGTCATCAGTTTTAACCTTAGAAAAAATGTGAAACTTAATATCCTCAACTGTGGTATCACTGGAAAATCTTGACATAAAAATAGATTTTCTCTGAGGAACCACAACCAGCCTCCTAGCAAGCGCCGCAGAACCCCCAGCAGAATTTTTGCTTTCGCTGCTTTCCTTTTGAACTGATCTCTATGCAGCAGCTTTTGATGTTGAAGGTTCAACAGCCTGGGGACAAGGTGAGGAGAAACTAATCAACGCCCCTGAAGGAGAAGAAATAATTGTCGTCGGAATAGGATTTGGTTCAGCTTTAGCAGACGGACTCGTTAACACGTTTCCGTTTACTATTACGGCTACTACGTATACTCGTATTTTTAAGCATTTAAAAGAATTAAATACGGTTTCGTAGCATTTGAATTTTTCCGTAAGAACATTTAGCTCCTTACCAATCTCAGAGAAGCCGTTCCTACTCTGCCTAAAAAATTTAAAAAGATCAACTTCAGTTTACCTACATTTCAGGCAAGACCAGCGGACACCCTTACCATCATCAATCAAATCTAACACTCTACCTGTCAATCCAGCACACTTCATGTGGGCAAGCCCATCGCAAAGCCAGCAAGACACAAAGCGTTCAGACCCACTCTTAACTTGGCAGTTAGGATAATTACAAGACATGGTATATTATTTAGGAGAAAATTAATTAGAATTAAAATTACAATTTATAGGACTAGCAGAAAAAAATATCTAACAATCGTAAGCAGTTTAGCAAAAAAGCAGTATAGAAGTCGGTAATGGCAGTTAGAACAGTTTCGGATACACTGTTTTATTGACATTTAACAAATCACGCAAACAGCTGTGAAAGCTAGATGGAGAAACAAAGAAGAGATCGCGCACAAACAGCAACAACCGCAAATGCAAATACAAACAATTGGCAACAACAACTGTAATACAAGCAAAATGATGACTCGGCACACAACACAACAAAGATTAAAATGAGATTGTTTAAAAATCAATGATAATTAAATAAATATTGCACCAAATCATTCTATACTTAGCTTGAACTGCACAAAATTGATTTAATCACAATTTAATAAAATTTATATTAATTATTTTGATATTTAACTTGTATTATAACAACATTTGTAAGCGATCAAATTGAACTTAACCGCACAGCTTGACGTTTGCGTATTAACATTGATATTGAAAAGTTTACCGTCAAATTTTAATATCAGCAGAAGACCCTAAGTTTCAACTTATCATTTGGAGAACGGATACCACAAAACCTATAACATATTATCAACTTAATACTATTACATATAAAACAAGAGCTGCTCCGTACCTGGCCACCAAACGTTTCAAACAAATTGCTGTAGAAAACGCTACCCGCTACCCATTGGCCTCCCATTTTCTCCAAGAGAAATTTTATGTTGATGATTACCTAGGGGGAGCAAATAGACCAATGACTGCCGTACATATGCAGGAACAGCTCACCAAAATCATGAAATAAAGTGGATTTAATTTACGTAAATGGTGTGCAAATCATCCACAACTACTGCAAAATATTCCTCAAGCTGATCAGGATATATATTTAGACTTAGAAAGCACAAAAGTCGACTCCATTAAATCCTTAGGACTCACCTGGCTTCCGAAGGCAGACAAGCTGTCAGTAAAGGAAAACATCGAGGAAGTGAAAAAGGTCACCGTAACTTCTAATCTGGCAAGGCTCTTCGATCCACTAACAATCCTGTCACTGATTGTTGTCACGGATAAAATTTTTACCCAAGAGCTATGGAAAGTATAGATTGGGATCAAGCACTACCCAAATAATTGCACACAAGATGGCTCACATTTTGATCGGAACTGGAAGAATTGAAGACGCTACAAATATAACGCCATATTTTTAACGAAGGACTTCCTGAAAATTAACAATTTTTACCAGCTGATATTCTGTCTCAAGGAATGTCTCCAAGGGCACTGAAAGAATCGATGTTATGGTTTTATGGACCCTTATTTTTACATTGCAAGAAATCTATCTGGCCTCCAACGTTTAACGCTTTTATTTACAAAATCAATCAGAAAAACTCTATCCTGCTGGTGTAGATTATTGTGGCCCAAAACCGATGACACAACGATGAAACTGAAAAAACTCAACAGCAGTCAAATCAAATCGACCCACAAGTAGAAGTAGAGCATTTCACTTCATCAGACGACAGTCCAAGAGCTAAAAAGCAGAAAACGGCAACTTCCACCTTAACTACACTACTGATTGCTCTACTCGCACTTCCGCTCATTTTTGCCAAATATATTGAGATAACAGAAATTGTTTCCAACAATAGACAAGGATCGGCAATACAAGAATGTCTCGATCAGAAGACAAGAGACGGCTATGTTTTCAAATGGCACGACAGTACTCCGATATTTATGCAGTCTCATGACTCAAAAATCAACCTGTATTAACGTTTTACGAGCTCAGCCTAACGGAACTAAAAGAAGAAAACGTTTTGCTTTGAGAAACGAGAGACAAGCGTGGCGCTATAAATATTGCCGGCAATATTGCAAATTCACTTTTCGGTGTTTTGGATTCTAATTAAGCAGACGATATGTCAAAGAATATAAAAACTCTCAAAGAAAACGAGGCTCATCTTCAGTTTCTCCTAAAGAATCAAACTTCAATTGTAGATGCTACTCTTAATGTATATAAACAAAACGAACAAATAATCAAGGATAAATTTGACAACTTGGATGCTCAGATGACAGAAATTACATCAACTCACTGCACTATCTGGTTCGCAAAACAGAAAAAACAGCACAATGTTGTTGTCCCTATCGCAACTGCAATCAGAACTGTTGAGGGTGCGGAATCATCTTTCTATATCGCTACAGGGGCATTAGCAGATCATCATGTTATCTTTCAAATATCAGCTCCTTTGTGTGATCCGGAGACTTGAGAATTACTCAAACCTCATCCCATTGAAACCCTAATCAATAACTCTTTCTTTTCAATAAAGCCATGCAGTTACATGATAGTAATAAACGCGCATAGAGATTAATATTTCGTCTTGACTATAAATAAATTAAGATCATGCAAAACAATAACAGAAGATTAAATTTTATGCCCCTACATGCAATCAAAATTCAATGCAGATGCGAACAAATGCTTATGTGAAATTTCACTTCTTAATAATAGCACTCGCACTAACTGCAACATTGTGCCCTCCATAAACTATGCTCTGCTAACACAACTTGAGCACAATAACCAACAGATGTACACGATGCAGCATCCCACTCGGGTTAATGCTGTTTGCGGACAAACCCATTCTCAGCTCACTTTGAATGGTTCTGGGATTCTTAAAATAAGTTCAGATTGCACACTCAAGCTCAAATCGATCATCATTCATCATTCCACATCGCTGCAATCATCATACACCGGAACCACAAACATTAGTAGACAATGTCAGATGAAATATTATTTGAGAAACTTCATCAAGGCTTACGTTAATCACATCAAAAACATCTCCGATATTCAAGACAAGCTATACTACCAGGTATTGGCCGAATTTCCCATGCAAATTAGATAAATAAAATATCATCATGCAGCGCTTGCTTACTCCGCCCTTGTTCTGGTGACGGGATTAATCATGCTTCTCATCTATAAAATAATTCGATTCCGGAGGATGGACCTGAATCAGCAACCACGTCCAGTAGCACGTCAGCATATTCCGCATTCAGATTTTTCCGTAACTGATACATAAGGCCCTAATTGAATGTGTTTCAAATAAGCATTAAAAATAAATTTATTTTGAATAATCCTAATGTTAAGGTCGCAGACCAAAAAACATCGTAAGCCAGTATAAGGTTAAAATTTACTTAGTAATAATATTAAAAATAACAATAATCAAGATAAGTGATAGTACGTTTTTAAAATTTTTTTAAATTCCATATGTGCATATGTTCACATGCAAATAAGCAGAAGATAGCGTTCAATTACCTTACACTACCTTTAGTGCAATTCTTAAGGTCACCGCACCTACATATATACAAATGATTAATATAAAATAAAATTGTTTTGTAAGCGCAGAACGTAAAGTGCAAATCAGCCCTTTTGGATTGTTTTTCGCTAATGAATTATTGTGTTGTTGAATTGCATTTATGTTACTGAATATTGCTAAAACCATTGTCAGCAATTTTATATTAGTTTCTGCAATTGAATCACTTTATGTCATATTGTAGAATTGCATTAATAGTACTCAATAATGTTAAAACTATAATCAGCAATTCTTTAATAAAGGTGTGAGGATTCGTAAAACTAACCAAGTGTGACGTTTATTCCTTATCGCTCTCCATTGTAACCAAGTTCCAAGTGCTTGTGTTATAATATATAAAATTGTCCTGGTGCTACTGCCTTGACACGATAACAAACAATTAATGTTACCATTTGCAACCAAGTTCCAAGTGCTTGAGTTGCATATTATCAAATTGTCCTGGTGCTACTGCCTTGACAATCCATCACTAACTGGTGACTGGCAAATAGCCTTCACTCAGATAATAAATCAACAACATTTTATTCTGGTGAACCACCAATGAATCTTACTTACTTACTTAATTGGCGCATTAACCGTCTAAGCGATTTTGGCCGAGGTCGACAAAGCAGCCAGCTGTCCCTATCTCGTGCTAACTGGCGCCAATTGGAAATCCCAAGTATAGCCAAGACTTTTCCCACTTGGTCTTTCCAACGCAGAGGAGGTCTTCCTTTTCCTCTGCTACCACCAGCGTGTACCGCGTCAAAAACCTTCAGGGCTGGAGCTATTTCATCCATTCGAACGACGTGACCTAGCCAGCGGAGCCGCTGATTCTTAATCCGCTGCACTATATCTACGTCATTGTACAGCTCGTACAGCTCATCATTCCATCGAACGCGGTATTCGCCGTCGCAAAGACGCAAAGGTCCATAAATCTTTCGAAGAATCTTTCTCTCGAACACTCCAAGAGCCCTCTCATCTGATGTTGTCATCGTCAATGCTTCTGCGCCATACAATAGGACGGGCATGATGAGAGACTTATAGAGTATGGTTTTTGTCCGTGGAGAGAGGACTTTACTGTGCAATTGCCTACTCAGTCCGAAGTAGCACTTGTTGGCAAGAGAGATTCTCCGTTGGATTTCAAGGCTGACGCTGTTATTGGTGGTAATGCTGGCTCCTAAGTAAACGAAGTTCTCAACTTTTTCAAAGTTATAACTGTCAGCAGTGATTTGTGATCCCAGTCGTGAATGTGCCGACTGTCTATTTGATGACAGGAGATACTTCGTCTTGCCCTCGTTCACCTCCAGACCCATTCGCTTCGCTTCTCTATCCAGTTTGGAAAAGGCAGAACTAACTGCGCGGTTGTTAAGGCCGATGATGTCAATGTCATCGGCGTACGCCAGCAATTGCACACTCTTATAAAAGATGGTACCTGGCCGATTTAGTTCTGCGGCTCGAATTATTTTCTCCAGCATCAGGTTAAAGAAATCGCACGACAGAGAGTCACCTTGTCTGAAACCTCGTTTGGTATCAAACGGCTCGGAGAGGTCCTTCCCAATCCTGACGGAGCTGGTGGTGTTGCTCAACCTCATTTTACATAGCTGTATAAGTTTTGCGGGGATACCAAATTCAGACATTGCGGCATAAAGGCAACTTCTTTTCGTGCTGTCGAAGGCGGCTTTGAAGTCGACAAAAAGATGGTGTGTGTCGATTCTTCTTTCTCGGGTCTTTTCCAAGATCTGGCGTATTGTAAATGTCTGGTGGGTGGTGGATTTACCAGGTTTAAAGCCACACTGATAAGGTCCAATCAGTTCGTTGACGGTGGGCTTAAGTCTTTCGCACAATGCACTTGACAGAACCTTATACGCGATGTTAAGAAGGCTAATCCCACGATAATTGGCACAGACTGCAGGATCACGCACAATGCACTTGACAGAACCTTATACGCGATGTTAAGAAGGCTAATCCCACGATAATTGGCACAGACTGCAGGATCACCTTTTTTGTGGATTGGGCAGAGCACACTTAAGTTCCAATAAGTAGGCATGCGTTCTTCCGACCATATTCTAGAGATGAGCTCGTGCATGCACTTAACCAGCTCCTCTCCACCGTACTTAAATAACTCAGCAGGTAACCCGTCAGCCCCGGGGGCTTTGTTGTTCTTCAGCCGTGCTATCGCTTTCCGAATTTCGTCATGGTCGGGTGATGGTACATCACGTCCATCATCATTGATTGGGGATTCAGGTTCAACATCTTCTCCAACGTTGTTGCAGCTGCTTCCATTAAGCAGTGTGAAGAAGTGTTCCCTCCATAATTTAAGTATGTTGTGGACATCGAGTGGCGAAGTGGGTGGCTGTCTGTTGCGATTGCAGCTTTCCGACGTCGAGCTTCCCTTGTGTCCGTTTGCGTGCGCTTTTTGCTGCACAGAGGCGCGTGCGGATCTTAGCCGCCACAAGAAAATGGTCCGAGTCGATGTTGGCTCCTCGCATCGTGCGCACATTTAGGACACTGGAAGCATGCCTTCCGTCTATCACAACGTGGTCGATTTGGTTTCGTGTCTTACCATCTGGAGACAGCCACGTAGCTTGGTGAATCTTTTTATGCTGGAACCTGGTACTACAGACTACCATGTTTCGGGCCCCGGCGAAGTCGATCAGTCTCATTCCGTTATCGGACGTTTCGTTGTGGAGACTGAATTTTCCGACTGTAGAACCAAAGATGCCCTCCTTGCCCACCTTGGCATTGAAATCGCCAAGCACGATTTTTATATCGTGGTGGGGGCACCGCTCATACGTGCGGCCAAGGAGATCGTAGAAGCGATCTTTGGTCCCATCGTCCTTCTCTTCCGTCGGGGCGTGGGCGCAAGTCAGTGAGATGTTGAAGAATCTCCCCTTGATGCGGATTGTGGCGAGACGTTCGTCCACCGGAGTGAACGACAGTACTTTACGGCGCAGTCTCTCTCCCACCACAAATCCGACACCAAACTTGCGCTCCTTTACATGGCAGCTGTAGTAGATGTCGCAAGGGCCTATCGATTTTTTGCCCCGTCCATCGCATCTCTTGGATGGCGTTGATGTCAGCCTTCGCTCTGCTGAGGACATCAACCAGCCGGGCAGATGCACCTTCCCAATTAAGGGTCCGGACATTCCAGGTGCATGCCCTCAAATCATTGTCCTTAATACGTTTGCCATGGTCGTCATCAAAAAAGGGGGGTCTCATCCGAGGCTTTTTTTTTCCTTTTCATTGGAAGTTGTTTGTTACGTGGCGGGTTCCAAGCCCTGCGCACAAACCATTGCTGGGGGTGAAAAAGTTTAAGTTTGTTTATATAGCGAGCCGCTTGCTCCAAGACAGAGACCCGCTTGCAGCCGCACCTCCTGGTGAACAGACGCTGCGGACTTCAGTGGACCCTTAAACCGAATATGTCGGAGTGGCTCCACTAAAGCTCCCTCTCTATTAGCCGTGACCCATGGCTCCACACGGGTTAGTTACCGTATCTCGCACATGGGTTGCTCACGTTGCCCAGGGTGCACGAACGTGGACGTTAGAGTAGGGATTGAGTACAGCCGTGAAACTGTAACCGCATACCCAGAAGCACTACTGTACCCCATTGCACCCCACCACCAATGAATCACAAATATGAAATATCTGAACAATTGGTTGTATGGGAGCTGTATGTTATATTTCTTTGATTTTCACTTTTAATATACATATATCTAACAATGTCTGATATTTTTGCAAAATTTCAAGTCGTTAACTGATTACGTGAAGGAATGGTACAAAATGCCACAGCTGAACTATCGGTTGTATGGTAGCTATATATTATTTCTCTTTGTTCTTTATGATTTTCACTTTATGCATATGTCTAATAATGACTGGTATTTGGGGAACATTTTAAGTCTTTAGCTGTTGTATGGCAGCTATTATTTGTGCAAAATTTTTTTCGAATTTACTGCTTAAATGGAGGGGTTTTCTGCAAAATGAAATATCTGAACAATCGGTTGTATTGGAGCTATATGTTATATATTTTGGATCTATATGATTTTCACTTTTTCTATAGAGCTTAGAATAGAGGACCTTCCTGCAAAAGTTCAAACCTCTGGCTACTTAAATGAAGGAGTTATGCAGCAAATTTTGTTCAAATATCAGTAATTATTAGGCTAGTTGCAGAAGTATCCGATTTTAACGGGTTTAAAAAACTTACTAGGGCTGGTCCAATTTTAGTGATTTTAAAAATACTGCTTATTTAGACATAATAAAATATCTGTACTAAATTTAGGCAAAATCGATTAAGGATTTCCAGAGATATATGTACATATGAACTCTAAAGTGGGCGGTACCATGTACCATTTCCAAAATGTTCGTTTAAATGGATTTGTTGACTTAATTCCAATAGTTACTGAAGTATCAAATTTTCAAAGTTTTGGAAAATTACCTTACATTGGAGAGGGGCGATTTAAGCATTTTCATAAACTCACCTAACTAGGTAAAATCTAACATGTCTTCCAAGTTTAGACGAAATCGATAAAGTAGTTCCAGACATATACATATGATCTCAAACGTGGGCGGTGACATGCCCCTTTTCCAAAATTTTCATATAGTCGGATTTCTGGCTGCAATACAACACCACATACTACACTCAAGATATTTCCCTTCAACATTTATTGAAATTTCCGATTTTTAGTGTTTTCGAAAATTACCGTTATATGGCAGGTGGGCGTGGTTATGGTCAGATTTAGAAAATTTTCAAAATATCGCTTAAATAGGTTTAAATAAATCGGGGGGGGGGGGGGTTTTGTTGGGCTTTGTTGTTCCAGAGATATACTAATCAACTCATAAGTGGGCGGTACCACGCCCCCTGTACAGAATTTTTATATAGTCGGATTTCCTGCTCGACTACATTCATACTGCTCGACAACACTACATACCAAATTTGAGAAAAATAGCTTCCATAGCTACTGAAATATAGTATTTTTGCATTTTCGACAATTGCCGTTGTATGGGAGGTGGGCGTGGTTATTGTCCGATGTCCATTTTCAATATCAACCTGCTCTGGGTCAAGGACAATCTAACTACCGAGTTTCATTCATATATCTCAATTTTTACTCAAGTTATCGTCTGCACAGACGGACCGACGGACATACAGACATCGCAAAATCGACTTCTCTTTTCATTCTGAGCATTTTGGTATATACATATACATATGTCTTTATCTATCTTGATTACGATATGCTGTAACAAGCAACCGTTATGCGAACAAAGTTATAATACCCTTGTGCACAAGTGCGCGGATATAAAAATCATAAAGATCGAAGAGATATAACATATAGCTCCCATACAACCGATTGTTCAGATATTGTAACAAGCACGAAAACCCCTCCATTTACTCAGCTAAAGCTTGAAATTTTGCAAAAATAAAAGCTATTATAAGAACAATTTTAGCAGTGAAAATCATTAAAATTGGATAAATAGAACATATAGCTGCCATACAACCGATAGTTCAGATATTACATTTTGGGCCATAACTCCTTTATTTAATCAGCTAAAGACTTGAAATTTTCCACAAATATTAACTATTATTGGGTATATTATAGCAGTCAAAATCATAAATATCGAAATAATATGACATATATCTTTTATACATTTCTTCCATTCATGAATGGTATGAAGCGTTCGGCATAGCCGACCACCTTTTTTTTACTTGTTTTATTTAGGAATTAGTTAACTTATTTTTATTTTGCAAATTTATTAATGTTCACTAGATTTACAGTGAGTTTAACCTAATATGTTATCTCTAAAACTAGAAATAATTTATATGGCAAAACAACGTTTGCCGGGGCAGCTAGTTTTTATATAAAAGTACATAATATTTCAAGAAAAACTAAAAGTTTAATTTTAGCAAACGCAGAAATTTTCAAGGGAGTTTATATCTGGGTTTTGCGGTGCTGTTTTTAGAAAAAATGGACACATATTAACATGTAACGACTTTCTCTGACTTTCCTCTCCTTGATTTGAGGGGAAATCGACTTTTGGTGACATTTCATAACGACGATGAGCAACTCCATATGAATGGACGACCTAAAGAGGCAATCGAAAACATCAGAGCAGCACGTGAAAAGTGGAAGGCTAAATTCGACTCAAAACACTCTGAGACAATGCAATATAACGAGGGTGACCTTGTTCTCATAGAGGCTCCACCGGTTTGTACTGGTAAATCAAAGGAATTGCAACCGAAATTCAAAGGGCCGTACGTCGTGAAGAAGCTATTGAGATACGACCGTTACGTGATTGAGGACGTCGACGGGACACCGTATACACACCGTATACACACCGACGTTACAGCACGATTGCAGCATCTGACAAAATGAAACCGTTTTGTGCTTTATTTCCTGAAATCGATTAAGATTACCTTGAAGACGAAAACGAAGTCATCTAAACTCGAGTCGTGTTTCTGTCAGGAGAGGCCGAGTTGTGCCTACATTTCTATTTTTTTTAATATTTCCTATCAGTTGTATCTATTTTGTATTGCTTTTATATTGTATTCAATCCTATTGGCATCTCTATTCTTTTTAATTCCACATGTTCCACATTCTACCAGTGTACATTCATTTTTGTATTAAAGAGTCAGTTGTGAAAGATCACTGAAATAAAGCGGTTATCCTGATTCTGTCAGAAATATATGATCCTTCTAAAGACTTTGTCAGTTTTTCTACTTCTTTAGTATATTGGTTTGCTGTTTTCGTTCGTTGTTGTATGTTCATTAGTTTTGCTGTTAGAACCTCGACTGATTTGCGAGTATTAACGCTTTTAGTTTTTGTTTTATTTCGAGTATTGTCTGTTCATTTACTATATAGTTTCCCGCTGTACTCTTTAGTTTGGTTTTAATCATCGAAATTACAATAGACTCATGAATATCTTTAACTTGTTCGATTATATCAAGAGCGCCCAAAAAACTTGCTAGATTCTTTGGTTTACCGTCAAACTCGGGTAGAATCGACGATACCGTCTTAATGAATTATACCGTTGTTAGTGCCATTTAGAAACTTAGTTGTTTTGATATTATTGTCTAATCTTCTATCTTCTTCTATCTATGTATATATATAAAACAACACCGAGTTTTCGGTGTACAACAGAGTTAAAAAAGTATTTCATATACTACTAATAAATTTTAGGCGGGACGAAGTTCGCCAGGTCTTCTAGTCTATATATATAAAACAGGTTGTGTGTATGTAACGTATGGACTCCAAAACGGCGGCCCGATTTTGATGAAATTTTCAGGGAATCTTCAGAATATTCAGGCGGGTGAAACTGTAAAGTCTGATTTTTCGGTCTGCGGGCGGAGGGGCGTGGCAAAATCCATTTTTCATATTGCACCACCATGACATATTAAATTTTTTTTTTTTTTTTTTTTATTAAAATTTATTTTTTAAAGCCGTTGTCATGTTTTTCAAAACGAGATATCAAACTCTTACATCGGTTATGTAGTTCCGAAGATATTTATAAAAAATCTATGTTAATAATGATCCAATATCAAAATTTTAAAACTTTCGAAATGTTGCATTCAAAAATCTGAGTTTTCGGTTTAATTACAAAATATTTACATCATTCGATAACATAAGATATTCCGCGCTTACTAAGGTGCAACATTGTACAATAAGTTAAAAATAATATAGAATATATAACGAAATTACTTACATTTGTCAACCTACGAAACCAACAGCAATATGAGAAAGAGACAATCGGCTGTTGCTTGCTAAAAAGGACATACCTAAACATTTTTTCTATTTTATATATATAAACTAGCTGACCCGACAAACGTTGTTTTGCCTTATGAATTATTTCGAGGGAATTTGTAGGATAGAAAACAATAACTTACTTATTTTAATTGTGTGAGGATGTGGTATACGAGGGAAACAGTCATAGAGCTGAGAACGATGACGGAACATAAAAATTACAAAACACCAAACATTTACTTTTCTGTTATTGTTAACAATCGCTAAATGAGCTTGGAGGCAATATTAATTAATTAAGAGGTAGAAATTATAGCTGTTTCGGAGATCACCACATCTCCTCATCAGATTTCTTCTTCCAAGTGTCGGCTGCTGGTATCGAACCGGCGACCCTCGGACTTAATTTATTATAATTTGTTCCTTAATATTATATCTAATAAACTTGAGTATAATATACATACATTATTTCTAGGAACAACAATAAATAAATAACTAATACGTGGTAAACAATTAAAGTATATTTAAATTAATAAATAATTCTTTAATAAATTAACAAATATATATTAAATCACAATTATTAATAGCTATATTTATGTACATCGAAAATAGTTATTCATATTTTATAATTATGGTAATTAAAAGTTAAACACAGATTAATCTGCCAGCGCAATGGTATGTACAATATTTTTGGTCAGCCCGTCTTTAGCCAATACAAACAAACTGGATGGTTTACCCACTCGAGAACTTGCCACATATAGTTGTCCGTGGGAAAAGCATGGTGTACCCAAATCTAAGCCACAAACAGACAACGTTTGGCCTTGTGACTTATTGATCGTTATTGCGAATGCTAATCTAATTGGGAGTTGAATGCGCTTGAATTCAATTGGCAAATCTGTATGAATCATGGGGATTCGTGGCAGTAATACATTTTCGCCTCGGAACTTGTCATTTAAAATGCTGGCTTCGATAACGTTTTTCATTAATTTTTTAATGACTAATCGTGTGCCATTGCAAACCCTTGGTTTGTGTGCCATAGTGCATTCATCCCAGATGATAATTTTACACTGTTTCAGCACCGTGGCCATGGACGATTGCTATTTTAAGTTGCACACTGCATCTGGGTTGTTTTGAATGTTAATGAGCTGTTCTGCCTCCATCTAACAAAGTTGCTGCAATGCCAGATGATGCTACAGCCAATGCGATGCCATTTTTTGATCGTGTCTCTGCAAGAAGTAGCGAAATAAGGAATGTTTTGCCAGTTCCACCTGGTGCATCCAAAAAAAAAGAATCCCCCTTGCCCTGCCGAAACTGCCAGCATAATACGGTCGTAAATTGCTTTTTGTTCATCATTTAGTAGTGGAACATTGCGAGTTACAATCGCTGCCAGCTCTACAGCATCATACTGCAGTTCACGATTCATGTATGTGTTGCTTAAATCATTCGATTTGGCAACACATCCAATACGTTGGATACTGTTGTCCATTTACTTTACGTACATCTTAAAATGACAATGGTCCGGTGACATTAACCAACAACAGTCGCAGATAAAAGCACTCAGTCTGCCTTGGACTGACTGTATATACACGAACCAAAGTATTTTATTTAAATAAACCGGGGCATCCATTTTTTCGATTGAGCCCATGTTAAATAGCATGAATAGAGCAGTGTTTGTGCGAAGGCACCAAAAGCATCCGCACGATTACACAATTCAAAAAATTCGGTGAGCGTAGTTTTTGGTGGATTTTCAGCACGATCAAGCGCTGTTTGGTTCGTGAAAAATACGCGCTGGCCGTTTTCAAGATGCACGGCTAAATGAATAACTGCTGGATCCCGTTCGTGAATTGGGAGACCGAAGATACGCCAGACAGCTTCATTGGAGCTGATATACCGACCAATTTGGTAATTCGTTATTTCATCATTTTTATTTAAAGGAGGACCCTTTACATTAGTGTTTTCAATTCTAAAAACAGCCAAATCACTTCCTTTATTCACATACTTGCAAATATATTTGATGCTCTTCATCGAACTGCAGAACTCAACGTTAATATGAGCATCGGATGTTTTGCTCAGCAAATGTGAATATGGTACCACCCAACGATTGTCAATGTCAATATCTTCGTTACTGATAGTTTTAATGAATGATTGCCCGCCATTATCGGTACTTCTTCGACGATATATTGGATATCCGTCAACATGTGCGACCGTATCGTTGGTGAAATCTTTAGAAAAACGCTTTGTACACTTTCCGTCTGCCATGCAAGGCGATGTACGATTCAGATCTCCGCATGGGCCGTGAATCATGTTTGTAGTAACAATTTCAAATAGTAATTTATCAGCAGAGGGATCTGGAATTTCTGCAGAAATTAAACAATCGATGTCTTCAGGACGTATTTTTTCAATAAACCAAATCAAAATGCGAGCATGGGGTAATCCTCGTTTTGCCACTCAATCGAGTACATCCAACAACGTGTGTGGCCAAAAACATTTAATTTTGTAATAAAGCTGATTAAAGATTTCAATTTTTGTTTAAAAACACGTGCTGTAATGTCATGACGGTGTATTGCATTTTGTCCTGGTAATAACATCGATGTAATTTCCGGCCATTTTGCATTGTTGGCAAAGCTCACGACATCGTAAAATGACGTTGTCTTGACCGCGTCTAATCATCAAACGATACGCATAATAATCTTTTAAGCTAACGTTCTTGTTTGTTTCGACTCCTTAATAATATCAATTTAAATTAATTTACAATTTAATAATAACAAATTCACTTTGTTCTTAAAATGAATGAATTACCTGTTATGGGATCTCGTTGTTTAATGTTTATGCAGTATCCGTCTTGTCCCTTTCAGAAAATGAGATAATTATTTCTTCGTCGAATCACGATTTGTCGCGTAGCGGTGCGGTCGCCAACCATGATTCCAGCAACGTCGTCAACAACAGGTGCGTTGAATCTACGTATATGCTCTCCAGCTGGTGTTCTATCAGGATTGATAACAATAGCGTGCTTGTCACTTTGTAGATTGTGCATGTGGGATTTGAATAACTTCAACAATTCATTGTGCTCATTAAACGAGCGTCCAGCCCGCCGACGATGCGCCTGGCAAAAGGTGAATTGAGGTTATTGTAGTTGCAACGTGAATCCACGCGATTGGCGAGGGCGCGTTCGGAGTCATTCGTTCTAGTCTTTGTTGATTTCGTTCATCTCGCGCCTCTTGTGATTGTGATTCACGTAACTGCGCCATACTCACACGCACATTTGCATTGTTTTTTTGGATTGGGTTACCTAACTTTTGTGCTCTTATATCTTGTATGATTTTAGATTTGATTGTTCGTCGATTTCAATTGGACCCTCTTCGTCTTGCTGGCATTGTCTATACATATAACAATGCTGCATAATTTTAAAACACTTATATTTAATAAACATATGAATATTTAATTACCACGTATACGTTTCTGTTTAAATTTAAGTTTAAAATTAAGAAAAACACGTTCAATTACCTTAATTCATTTAATGTAGAAAAAATATTAGAAAAGATGTCAAGTTTGACAGTTGACAAACTGTTCGGACAAAGCAACCATTGATTTAAAACCTAATCAAAAAGTGTGTATTAGGCGCGAACATGCCAATTTAAATCAAGAAAAATTGATAAATTCACTATGAAAATAAAACTGAGATGAGAGTTGCCCAAACATTTATCTTTTTAATTTGTTGTAATTTATTCCTTAATATTATATCTATCATTAATTACGACACTTTTGCATTTCAGTTGATGCCAATATTCGCAACGACCGATATTTGTCTACAAGGGAATACTGGAATTTGAGTGATGAAGCAAGAAGCACATATATTCAACGTTTATTTGAGGAAGTGACTCAAGATGAGGACCTTGGAGTGGACCCTGTGGAAGGCCAAAATGAAGGAAATGTGTCCTATACTGGCGAAGTTTCGGAATCAGAGAATGAAGATTTGAATGTTGACAACGCAAACGAAATTGCAGCTGCTATTGACGCACCAGAGGAAATTTTCTTTGATGACGAAAGTGAAGATGATGATATGCAAGAAGATGCACCAACAACAAACCCAGCAGACTACATGACTATACGTGACGGCACACAATGGCAGCGAACACCACGTAGTTGCCAACAAGTGAGAAGCCACAATATATTCATTATGCGGTTTGACGACCCCAGAACACGGGTAGAGCGGCAGCGTCGTAAAAAAATTATCCATTGTGATATTTCGTCCGCTACCGTAGTATGCCCCAACTAAATCTCTCACCACTCTTTCGCCAACACCAACTTCACGACCAGTTTCTTGTTTGTCAGTATATATTTGGCCATGAAGTGGATATGAGTTTTTGGCATCGCAAATCCACCATACTTTTATACCATTTTTTGCTGGCTTCGAGGGTATATATTGTGTGAATTTGGTTCTACCACGGTATGGATATAATTGTTCATCAATGGTCAAATATTCTGATGGCACATAATATCTGGCAAGATTTCCATTGAGCATTATCCAAATATCGCGAATTGGCGCCGCTTTGTCTTGACGCTGCCGCTCTACCCGTGTTCTGGGGTCGTCAAACCGCATAATGAATATATTGTGGCTTCTCACTTGTTGGCAACTACGTGGTGTTCGCTGCCATTGTGTGCCGTCACGTGTAGTCATGTAGTCTGCTGGGTTTGTTGTTGGTGCATCTTCTTGCATATCATCATCTTCACTTTCGTCATCAAAGAAAATTTCCTCTGGTGCGTCAATAGCAGCTGCAATTTCGTTTGCGTTGTCAACATTCAAATCTTCATTCTCTGATTCCGAAACTTCGCCAATATAGGACACATTTCCTTCATTTTGGCCTTCCACAGGGTCCACTTCAAGGTCCTCATCTTGAGTCGCTTCCTCAAATAAACGTTGAATATATGTGCTTCTTGCTTCATCACTCAAATTCCAGTATTCTCTTGTAGACAAATATCGGTCGTTGCGGCTCATTTTTCACCAACTTCACTGTTCAAATATTCAACACAGAATGACGAAGCAAATGAAATATTTCAATTCTACGACAAAAATGAACATCTGCTATCTAATTCAAAAGCAATTAAGCAAGTAGGTACCGAAAATAAGCAAACTAAGCAAATAAACAACCCTTACATAAAACCAGTTTCTGCCTACTTGTGTCGCTTTAGGTACTTATATACGAACAGAAACCAGTTTTTTTTCCAAATATCAAATTTGTACAGTTGAGAACGCAAAATATAATCAACAACAAAAATATTTCCAGGAAAATATTATTTTATTTCAATAAACGCAAAACAACCTACTTCGGGTACCCGGGTACCTGGTTATGAAATTAAAGGAGTTTTGCTGGTTATGAATCGTAGGGTTAAAGTTGCAAAAGTCAACTTACCAAAGCAAATGCTAGAAGAAAATCGATTTGCTTTACTTGCTGACACTTGCGATAAGAATAATGTGCAGAAAAAAGTTAAACCGACATATCTTATGGAACAGAATTCTAGCAGTCGTGTAAATAATAGAGTTAATAGGGAAAAGTAACTTCCATGTAGTACCTATTAAAAAGGAAACATTCAGGAGGTTAAAATCCAAACCTGCGGCGAGAATTGCTATCGCAAAGTTGCAAAAAACTTTGAAAAAGAAAAAGTCATTTTATACATATCAACTTAAAAGTAGTCGTAGCTTGTCTGTTGTGCTGAAGGGTATTGAACATAACGTAAACCCGACAGATATAGAGGGTATTTAAAAAGAACAAGGTTTTAGGGTAAGACATGTTTACAATATAAAAAATTAAATTAATACCCCCAACCGATGTTCAAAGTTAAGTTAGAACCAGATATTCAACTTCCGAAAAAGGGAGAAGTTCATCCCATTTACAAATTGCGGTATCTTCTTCACCGTCGTATTACTGTAGAAGAACCTCACAAACTTGTAGGGCCTGGGCAGTGTCATAATTGCCAAGAATTTGGTCACACGAAGCGTTATTGCACCTAACCTAGTGTATGCGTTATTTGTGGGGATTTACACAGTTCAAAAGAATGTGTAAAACCGAAAACCATTTCTGAATATAAACAAGTAAGAAAAGCTAAATTCGGGCGAAACCGAATTTTTTATCCCTCGCGATGTTTTATGGAGGACGGAACCACGCCCATTTCCAAATTTGTATAAAAGCCAATATAAAACAATTTTGGTATTAGTGTTACTGAAATATTGCATTTTCAGATTATATGAAATCTTATGAGAGGTAGACGTCGTTTATATTCATTGCTTGAATGGAGTTTGATAGAGTTTTATTACAATTGGAAACATAAGTGGGTATACTGATACCAAAAAACATTTTTAAAAACTTTCGTTATGTGGAAGTTGGGCGTGATTTTAATCCGATTTCAAATTTTTTTGGCGGTAATGCTATTGATATCAAGGGCAATATGTTCAGCGAATTTAGTAATGATACCTAGCACTATTATTGAAAATACAGACATTTTAGCATAAGTGGACATTTTTCGAAACTTCCGTTCTACGGAAGGTTCGTGTGGTTATGGTCCGATTTCAAAAATATTTGACCATATTAAGACTGCTGTCAAGGAAAATATGTATACCAAGTTTTGTGGCGATAACTAACACCCTTATTGAGATACAGACATTTTTTTATAAGTGGGCGTGGCAACGCCTATTTATCAAAATTTTATAAATATACAGTTTCCTTAATTAAAATCACCCCAAATACCAAATTTCACTCAGTTTGCTTTAATGGATAAAGAAAAAACGGAGTTTTTGCATTTCTCAAATTTTCCGTTATATAGGAGGTGGGCGTGGTTATGGTCTGATTTCAAAAAATTTTTACAGTGATGTTAGTGATATCAAGGACAATATACTCACGAAATTTAGTGACGATACCTTACGCCGTTATTGAGATACAGAAATTTTTTCATAAGTGGGCGTGGCAACGTCCATTTTTCAAAATTTCATAAATACCTAATTTCTTAGTTCAAAATCGCTCCAAATACCGAATTTCACACAATTTCTTTTAATAGATACCGAAAAAACGGAGTTTTTGCATTTTCCAAAACTTCCGTTATATGGGAGGTGGGCGTGGTTATGATCCGATTTCCAAAATTTTTTACGATAATAATAGCGATATCAAGGAAAATATGCTTACCAAATATTGTGACGATACCTTACACTGTTATTGAGAAACGGAAACTTTTTAATAAGAGGGCGTAGCAACGCCCATTTTTCAAAATTTCATAAATGCCTAATTTCTGAGTTCAAAATTGCTCCAAATACCAAATTTCACTCAATTTGCTGTAATAGATACTGAGTAAACGGAGTTTTTGCATTTTTCAAAAACTTCCGTTATATGGGAGGTGGGCGTGGTTATTGACCGATCTGGACCATTTTCAATACCAACCTACCCTGTCCAAATCCTGGGCAATCTATATACTAAATTTCATTGAGATATCTGAATTTTTACTCAAGTTATTGTAACCACGGACAGACGGACGGAGAGACAGTCAGGGCTAAATGATTCCTCTTTTCATACTGATCATTTTAGTATATATATGTCTATATCTATCTCGATTATTTCTTGCTGTTACAAACAACCGTTATGCGAACAAAGTCATAATACCCTTGTGTACAAGTACGCTCGGGTATAAAATGCAAGACCATATGATGTCAATGCAAAGCATGATGCAAGAATTAATCAGGAATCAAAATCTTCTGCTACAAACAATTTTGTCAAAACCATGAACAGTCTTAATATATGTTATTGGAATGCTAACGGCTTAAGTCAACATAAAAATGAGCTTCAAGTCTTCTTAGAAAGCCAGGCAATAGATGTTATGTTAATATCCGAAACTCACTTGACTGTATTCAAAAATTTTAATATGGAAGGTTTCGTGTTTTATGACACCAAACATCCAGAATGAAAAGCTCGAGGGGAAACAGGAATACTTATTAGGAAAAAAATTAAAAACTATCCACTAGAAGAGTATTGTAAAAACTACATTCAATCTACTTCAGTATATATATATGTATGATAGCTCTGGATGAATAAATATATCCGCTATATACTGCCCTCCCCGTCACAACATATCTGAAGCTCTAATCACGGATTATTTTTCTAAGTTGGGTAAGAGATTTCTCTGCATCGTAGAGTTTACTGCCTCATTTTGAGGATGGCCAATTTTGGCGCCAGTATTAGGTCTCAGGAAGGATTTGTTACAACTTTCATGGTATTTTCCATCTGAAGTACTCTTTTGATGAAATTTACCGTTTCGAGAAAACCCCTAAAACCTGAAATTTTTACCTTTGACCCCGAATATGTCTTTTAGCACACATGGGATCGATGGGGACTTTTGCCGCTTTATATCTAATACAGTGATGCCCAGCGTTGGCAGAGCTACCAATACAAGCACAACATTTTTGTCTTATACCCGAATTCAGTAACTCAGTCTCATCTCAAGTCTCAAAATGAGCTAGAGATTATTGCTTTTCCTCGCTTTCACGCTTTTTTATTTTACTTATATTTAAATTTTTTGTGACCTAGTGATGAGCAGGTGTGAGACTTTATTTTGAGATTAGACGCTTTATTTTGAAACTAATGAATGCCAACTTGTCTAAAATTGTGACTTTTGTCTCTATTAGAGACTGGTACTGCCTTCTGAATTCGGGCATTAGTATGCGTGCGCTAGCAGAGCTCTGGAAAAATTACTTCCGCAAATTAAATTGTTTGTTCATGTGAGTAAAATGAAAGAGGAAAAGTATTTTTTTTGTAAGTTTTTGAACTGACAGTTTTTGAAATTATTAAAAGAATAATAATACTAACGCAAATAATTCAAAGGATTCTAATTACAAGATGTGGTTTTTGGTTGGTAATTTTATAATATTATACATAAAACAAGCAAGAAAAGCTAAATTGGGGCGAAACCGATTTTTATATACCCTCGCGATATATTTTTGAATGGGCGGTGCCCATAATTTCATAAAAACCACGTTTCTTGGTTTCAAATCGCTGCTAGTATTAAACTTTACTCAATTTCTTCCAAACGAAGTTTTTGCATTTTTTAAAATTTCCGTTATATGGATGTTGGGCGTGGTTATGGTCCGTGTAAATAATAGAGTTAATAGGGAAAAGTAACTTCCATGTAGTACCTATTAAAAAGGAAACATTCAGGAGGTTAAAATCCAAACCTGCGGCGAGGATTGCTATCGCAAAGTTGCAAAAAACTTTGAAAAAGGAAAAGTCATTTTATACATATCAACTTAAAAGTAGTCGTAGCTTGTCTGTTGTGCTGAAGGGTATTGAACATAACGTAAACCCGACAGATATAGAGGGTGTTTAAAAAGAACAAGGTTTTAGGGTAAGACATGTTTACAATATAAAAAATTAAATTAATACCCCCAACCGATGTTCAAAGTTGAGTTAGAACCAGATTTTCAACTTCCAAAAAAGGGAGAAGTTCATCCCATTTACAAATTCCGCTATCTTCTTCACCGTCGTATTACTGTAGAAGAACCTCACAAACTTGTAGGTCCTGGGCAGTGTCATAATTGCCAAGAATTTGGTCACAAGAAGCGTTATTGCACCTAACCAAGTGTATGCGTGATTTGTGGGGATTTACACAGTTCAAAAGAATGTGTAAAACCGAAAACCATTTCTGAATATAAACAAGTAAGAAAAGCTAAATTCGGGCGAAACCGAATTTTTTATCCCTCGCGATGTTTTATGGTATGGACGGAACCGCGCCCATTTCCAAATTTGTATAAAAGCCAATATAAAACAATTTTGGTATTAGTGTTACTGAAATATTGCATTTTCAGATTATATGAAATCTTATGAGAGGTAGACGTCGTTTATATTCATTACTTGAACGGAGTTTCATTGAGTTTCATTACAATTGGAAACATAAGTGGGTATACTGATACCAAAAAACATTTTTAAAAACTTTCGTTATATGGAAGTTGGGCGTGATTTTAATCCGATTTCAAATTTTTTTGGCGGTAATGCTATTGATATCAAGGGCAATATGTTCAGCAAATTTAGTAATGATACCTAGCACTATTAAAGAACAAGGTTTTAGGGTAAGACATGTTTACAATATAAAAAATTAAATTAATAACCCCAACCGATGTTCAAAGTTGAGTTAGAACCAGATTTTCAACTTCCAAAAAAGGGAGAAGTTCATCCCATTTACAAATTGCGGTATCTTCTTCACGGTCGTATTACTGTAGAAGAACCTCACAAACTTGTAGGTCCTGGGCAGTGTCATAATTGCCAAGAATTTGGTCACACGAAGCGTTATTGCACCTAACCTAGTGTATGCGTGATTTGTGGGGATTTACACAGTTCAAAAGAATGTGTAAAACCGAAAACCATTTCTGAATATAAACAAGTAAGAAAAGCTAAATTCGGGCGAAACCGAATTTTTTATCCCTCGCGATGTTTTATGGTATGGACGGAACCGCGCCCATTTCCAAATTTATATAAAAGCCAATATAAAACAATTTTGGTATTAGTGTTACTGAAATATTGCATTTTCAGATTATATGAAATCTTATGAGAGGTAGACGTCGTTTATATTCATTGCTTGAATGGAGTTTGATAGAGTTTCATTACAATTGGAAACATAAGTGGGTATACTGATACCAAAAAACATTTTTAAAAACTTTCGTTATGTGGAAGTTGGGCGTGATTTTAATCCGATTTCAAATTTTTTTGGCGGTAATGCTATTGATATCAAGGGCAATATGTTCAGCAAATTTAGTAATGATACCTAGCACTATTATTGAAAATACAGACATTTTAGCATAAGTGGACATTTTTCGAAACTTCCGTTCTACGGAAGGTTCGTGTGGTTATGGTCCGATTTCAAAAATATTTGACCATATTAAGACTGCTGTCAAGGAAAATATGTATACCAAGTTTTGTGGCGATAACTAACACCCTTATTGAGATACAGACATTTTTTATAAGTGGGCGTGGCAACGCCTATTTATCAAAATTTTATAAATATACAGTTTCCTTAATTAAAATCACCCCAAATACCAAATTTCACTCAGTTTGCTTTAATGGATAAAGAAAAAACGGAGTTTTTGCATTTCTCAAATTTTCCGTTATATAGGAGGTGGGCGTGGTTATGGTCTGATTTCAAAAAATTTTTACAGTGATGTTAGTGATATCAAGGACAATATACTCACGAAATTTAGTGACGATACCTTACGCCGTTATTGAGATACAGAAATTTTTTCATAAGTGGGCGTGGCAACGTCCATTTTTCAAAATTTCATAAATACCTACGATAATAATAGCGATATCAAGGAAAATATGCTTACCAAATATTGTGACGATACCTTACACTGTTATTGAGATACGGAAACTTTTTAATAAGAGGGCGTAGCAACGCCCATTTTTCAAAATTTCATAAATGCCTAATTTCTGAGTTCAAAATTGCTCCAAATACCAAATTTCACTCAATTTGCTGTAATAGATACTGAGAAAACGGAGTTTTTGCATTTTTCAAAAACTTCCGTTATATGGGAGGTGGGCGTGGTTATTGACCGATCTGGACCATTTTCAATACCAACCTACCCTGTCCAAATCCTGGGCAATCTATATACTAAATTTCATTGAGATATCTGAATTTTTACTCAAGTTATTGTAACCACGGACAGACGGACGGAGAGACAGTCAGGGCTAAATGATTCCTCTTTTCATACTGATCATTTTAGTATATATATGTCTATATCTATCTCGATTATTTCTTGCTGTTACAAACAACCGTTATGCGAACAAAGTCATAATACCCTTGTGTACAAGTACGCTCGGGTATAAAATGCAAGACCATATGATGTCAATGCAAAGCATGATGCAAGAATTAATCAGGAATCAAAATCTTCTGCTACAAACAATTTTGTCACAACCATGAACAGTCTTAATATATGTTATTGGAATGCTAACGGCTTAAGTCAACATAAAAATGAGCTTCAAGTCTTCTTAGAAAGCCAGGCAATAGATGTTATGTTAATATCCGAAACTCACTTGACTGTATTCAAAAATTTTAATATGGAAGGTTTCGTGTTTTATGACACCAAACATCCAGAATGAAAAGCTCGAGGGGAAACAGGAATACTTATTAGGAAAAAAATTAAACACTATCCACTAGAAGAGTATTGTAAAAACTACATTCACTCTACTTCAGTATATATATATGTATGATAGCTCTGGATGAATAAATATATCCGCTATATACTGCCCTCCCCGTCACAACATATCTGAAGCTCTAATCACGGATTATTTTTCTAAGTTGGGTAAGAGATTTCTCTGCATCGTAGAGTTTACTGCCTCATTTTGAGGATGGCCAATTTTGGCGCCAGTATTAGGTCTCAGGAAGGATTTGTTACAACTTTCATGGTATTTTCCATCTGAAGTACTCTTTTGATGAAATTTACCGTTTCGAGAAAACCCCTAAAAACCTGAAATTTTTACCTTTGACCCCGAATATGTCTTTTAGCACACATGGGATCGATGGGGACTTTTGCCGCTTTATATCTAATGCAGTGATGCCCAGCGTTGGCAGAGCTACCAATACAAGCACAACATTTTTGTCTTATACCCGAATTCAGTAACTCAGTCTCATCTCAAGTCTCAAAATGAGCTAGAGATTATTGCTTTTCCTCGCTTTCACGCTTTTTTATTTTACTTATATTTAAATTTTTTGTGACCTAGTGATGAGCAGGTGTGAGACTTTATTTTGAGATTAGACGCTTTATTTTGAAACTAATGAATGCCAACTTGTCTAAAATTGTGACTTTTGTCTCTATTAGAGACTGGTACTGCCTTCTGAATTCGGGCATTAGTATGCGTGCGCTAGCAGAGCTCTGGAAAAATTACTTCCGCAAATTAAATTGTTTGTTCATGTGAGTAAAATGAAAGAGGAAAAGTATTTTTTTTGTAAGTTTTTGAACTGACAGTTTTTGAAATTATTAAAAGAATAATAATACTAACGCAAATAATTCAAAGGATTCTAATTACAAGATGTGGTTTTTGGTTGGTAATTTTATAATATTATACATAAAACAAGCAAGAAAAGCTAAATTGGGGCGAAACCGATTTTTATATACCCTCGCGATATATTTTTGAATGGGCGGTGCCCATAATTTCATAAAAACCACGTTTCTTTGTTTCAAATCGCTGCTAGTATTAAACTTTACTCAATTTCTTCCAAACGAAGTTTTTGCATTTTTTAAAATTTCCGTTATATGGATGTTGGGCGTGGTTATGGTCCGTGTAAATAATAGAGTTAATAGGGAAAAGTAACTTCCATGTAGTACCTATTAAAAAGGAAACATTCGGGAGGTTAAAATCCAAACCTGCGGCGAGGATTGCTATCGCAAAGTTGCAAAAAACTTTGAAAAAGGAAAAGTCATTTTATACATATCAACTTAAAAGTAGTCGTAGCTTGTCTGTTGTGCTGAAGGGTATTGAACATAACGTAAACCCGACAGATATATAGGGTGTTTAAAAAGAACAAGGTTTTAGGGTAAGATATGTTTACAATATAAAAAATTAAATTAATAACCCCAACCGATGTTCAAAGTTGAGTTAGAACCAGATTTTCAACTTCCAAAAAAGGGAGAAGTTCATCCCATTTACAAATTGCGGTATCTTCTTCACCGTCGTATTACTGTAGAAGAACCTCACAAACTTGTAGGGCCTGGGCAGTGTCATAATTGCCAAGAATTTGGTCACACGAAGCGTTATTGCACCTAACCTAGTGTATGCGTTATTTGTGGGGATTTACACAGTTCAAAAGAATGTGTAAAACCGAAAACCATTTCTGAATATAAACAAGTAAGAAAAGCTAAATTCGGGCGAAACCGAATTTTTCATCCCTCGCGATGTTTTATGGTATGGACGGAACCACGCCCATTTCCAAATTTGTATAAAAGCCAATATAAAACAATTTTGGTATTAGTGTTACTGAAATATTGCATTTTCAGATTATATGAAATCTTATGAGAGGTAGACGTCGTTTATATTCATTGCTTGAATGGAGTTTGATAGAGTTTCATTACAATTGGAAACATAAGTGGGTATACTGATACCAAAAAACATTTTTAAAAACTTTCGTTATGTGGAAGTTGGGCGTGATTTTAATCCGATTTCAAATTTTTTTGGCGGTAATGCTATTGATATCAAGGGCAATATGTTCAGCGAATTTAGTAGTGATACCTAGCACTATTATTGAAAATACAGACATTTTAGCATAAGTGGACATTTTTCGAAACTTCCGTTCTACGGAAGGTTCGTGTGGTTATGGTCCGATTTCAAAAATATTTGACCATATTAAGACTGCTGTCAAGGAAAATATGTATACCAAGTTTTGTGGCGATAACTAACACCCTTATTGAGATACAGACATTTTTTTATAAGTGGGCGTGGCAACGCCTATTTATCAAAATTTTATAAATATACAGTTTCCTTAATTAAAATCACCCCAAATACCAAATTTCACTCAGTTTGCTTTAATGGATAAAGAAAAAACGGAGTTTTTGCATTTCTCAAATTTTCCGTTATATAGGAGGTGGGCGTGGTTATGGTCTGATTTCAAAAAATTTTTACAGTGATGTTAGTGATATCAAGGACAATATACTCACGAAATTTAGTGACGATACCTTACGCCGTTATTGAGATACAGAAATTTTTTCATAAGTGGGCGTGGCAACGTCCATTTTTCAAAATTTCATAAATACCTAATTTCTTAGTTCAAAATCGCTCCAAATACCGAATTTCACACAATTTCTTTTAATAGATACCGAAAAAACGGAGTTTTTGCATTTTCCAAAACTTCCGTTATATGGGAGGTGGGCGTGGTTATGATCCGATTTCCAAAATTTTTTACGATAATAATAGCGATATCAAGGAAAATATGCTTACCAAATATTGTGACGATACCTTACACTGTTATTGAGATACGGAAACTTTTTAATAAGAGGGCGTGGCAACGCCCATTTTTTCAAAATTTCATAAATGCCTAATTTCTGAGTTCAAAATTGCTCCAAATACCAAATTTCACTCAATTTGCTGTAATAGATACTGAGGAAACGGAGTTTTTGCATTTTTCAAAAACTTCCGTTATATGGGAGGTGGGCGTGGTTATTGACCGATCTGGACCATTTTCAATACCAACCTACCCTGTCCAAAGGGCAATCTATATACTAAATTTCATTGAGATATCTGAATTTTTACATAAGTTATTGTAACCACGGACAGACGGACGGAGAGACAGTCAGGGCTAAATGATTCCTCTTTTCATACTGATCATTTTAGTATATATATGTCTATATCTATCTCGATTATTTCTTGCTGTTACAAACAACCGTTATGCGAACAAAGTCATAATACCCTTGTGTACAAGTACGCTCGGGTATAAAATGCAAGACCATATGATGTCAATGCAAAGCATGATGCAAGAATTAATCAGGAATCAAAATCTTCTGCTACAAACAATTTTGTCAAAACCATGAACAGTCTTAATATATGTTATTGGAATGCTAACGGCTTAAGTCAACATAAAAATGAGCTTCAAGTCTTCTTAGAAAGCCAGGCAATAGATGTTATGTTAATATCCGAAACTCACTTGACTGTATTCAAAAATTTTAATATGGAAGGTTTCGTGTTTTATGACACCAAACATCCAGAATGAAAAGCTCGAGGGGAAACAGGAATACTTATTAGGAAAAAAATTAAACACTATCCACTAGAAGAGTATTGTAAAAACTACATTCACTCTACTTCAGTATATATATATGTATGATAGCTCTGGATGAATAAATATATCCGCTATATACTGCCCTCCCCGTCACAACATATCTGAAGCTCTAATCACGGATTATTTTTCTAAGTTGGGTAAGAGATTTCTCTGCATCGTAGAGTTTACTGCCTCATTTTGAGGATGGCCAATTTTGGCGCCAGTATTAGGTCTCAGGAAGGATTTGTTACAACTTTCATGGTATTTTCCATCTGAAGTACTCTTTTGATGAAATTTACCGTTTCGAGAAAACCCCTAAAAACCTGAAATTTTTACCTTTGACCCCGAATATGTCTTTTAGCACACATGGGATCGATGGGGACTTTTGCCGCTTTATATCTAATGCAGTGATGCCCAGCGTTGGCAGAGCTACCAATACAAGCACAACATTTTTGTCTTATACCCGAATTCAGTAACTCAGTCTCATCTCAAGTCTCAAAATGAGCTAGAGATTATTGCTTTTCCTCGCTTTCACGCTTTTTTATTTTACTTATATTTAAATTTTTTGTGACCTAGTGATGAGCAGGTGTGAGACTTTATTTTGAGATTAGACGCTTTATTTTGAAACTAATGAATGCCAACTTGTCTAAAATTGTGACTTTTGTCTCTATTAGAGACTGGTACTGCCTTCTGAATTCGGGCATTAGTATGCGTGCGCTAGCAGAGCTCTGGAAAAATTACTTCCGCAAATTAAATTGTTTGTTCATGTGAGTAAAATGAAAGAGGAAAAGTATTTTTTTTGTAAGTTTTTGAACTGACAGTTTTTGAAATTATTAAAAGAATAATAATACTAACGCAAATAATTCAAAGGATTCTAATTACAAGATGTGGTTTTTGGTTGGTAATTTTATAATATTATACATAAAACAAGCAAGAAAAGCTAAATTGGGGCGAAACCGATTTTTATATACCCTCGCGATATATTTTTGAATGGGCGGTGCCCATAATTTCATAAAAACCACGTTTCTTTGTTTCAAATCGCTGCTAGTATTAAACTTTACTCAATTTCTTCCAAACGAAGTTTTTGCATTTTTTAAAATTTCCGTTATATGGATGTTGGGCGTGGTTATGGTCCGTGTAAATAATCGAGTTAATAGGGAAAAGTAACTTCCATGTAGTACCTATTAAAAAGGAAACATTCAGGAGGTTAAAATCCAAACCTGCGGCGAGGATTGCTATCGCAAAGTTGCAAAAAACTTTGAAAAAGGAAAAGTCATTTTATACATATCAACTTAAAAGTAGTCGTAGCTTGTCTGTTGTGCTGAAGGGTATTGAACATAACGTAAACCCGACAGATATAGAGGGTGTTTAAAAAGAACAAGGTTTTAGGGTAAGACATGTTTACAATATAAAAAATTAAATTAATACCCCCAACCGATGTTCAAAGTTGAGTTAGAACCAGATTTTCAACTTCCAAAAAAGGGAGAAGTTCATCCCATTTACAAATTCCGCTATCTTCTTCACCGTCGTATTACTGTAGAAGAACCTCACAAACTTGTAGGTCCTGGGCAGTGTCATAATTGCCAAGAATTTGGTCACACGAAGCGTTATTGCACCTAACCTAGTGTATGCGTGATTTGTGGGGATTTACACAGTTCAAAAGAATGTGTAAAACCGAAAACCATTTCTGAATATAAACAAGTAAGAAAAGCTAAATTCGGGCGAAACCGAATTTTTTATCCCTCGCGATGTTTTATGGTATGGACGGAACCGCGCCCATTTCCAAATTTGTATAAAAGCCAATATAAAACAATTTTGGTATTAGTGTTACTGAAATATTGCATTTTCAGATTATATGAAATCTTATGAGAGGTAGACGTCGTTTATATTCATTAGTTGAACGGAGTTTCATTGAGTTTCATTACAATTGGAAACATAAGTGGGTATACTGATACCAAAAAACATTTTTAAAAACTTTCGTTATATGGAAGTTGGGCGTGATTTTAATCCGATTTCAAATTTTTTTGGCGGTAATGCTATTGATATCAAGGGCAATATGTTCAGCAAATTTAGTAATGATACCTAGCACTATTAAAGAACAAGGTTTTAGGGTAAGACATGTTTACAATATAAAAAATTAAATTAATAACCCCAACCGATGTTCAAAGTTGAGTTAGAACCAGATTTTCAACTTCCAAAAAAGGGAGAAGTTCATCCCATTTACAAATTGCGGTATCTTCTTCACCGTCGTATTACTGTAGAAGAACCTCACAAACTTGTAGGGCCTGGGCAGTGTCATAATTGCCAAGAATTTGGTCACACGAAGCGTTATTGCACCTAACCTAGTGTATGCGTTATTTGTGGGGATTTACACAGTTCAAAAGAATGTGTATAACCGAAAACCATTTCTGAATATAAACAAGTAAGAAAAGCTAAATTCGGGCGAAACCGAATTTTTTATCCCTCGCGATGTTTTATGGTATGGACGGAACCACGCCCATTTCCAAATTTGTATAAAAGCCAATATAAAACAATTTTGGTATTAGTGTTACTGAAATATTGCATTTTCAGATTATATGAAATCTTATGAGAGGTAGACGTCGTTTATAATCATTGCTTGAATGGAGTTTGATAGAGTTTCATTACAATTGGAAACATAAGTGGGTATACTGATACCAAAAAACATTTTTAAAAACTTTCGTTATGTGGAAGTTGGGCGTGATTTTAATCCGATTTCAAATTTTTTTGGCGGTAATGCTATTGATATCAAGGGCAATATGTTCAGCGAATTTAGTAGTGATACCTAGCACTATTATTGAAAATACAGACATTTTAGCATAAGTGGACATTTTTCGAAACTTCCGTTCTACGGAAGGTTCGTGTGGTTATGGTCCGATTTCAAAAATATTTGACCATATTAAGACTGCTGTCAAGGAAAATATGTATACCAAGTTTTGTGGCGATAACTAACACCCTTATTGAGATACAGACATTTTTTTATAAGTGGGCGTGGCAACGCCTATTTATCAAAATTTTATAAATATACAGTTTCCTTAATTAAAATCACCCCAAATACCAAGTTTCACTCAGTTTGCTTTAATGGATAAAGAAAAAACGGAGTTTTTGCATTTCTCAAATTTTCCGTTATATAGGAGGTGGGCGTGGTTATGGTCTGATTTCAAAAAATTTTTACAGTGATGTTAGTGATATCAAGGACAATATACTCACGAAATTTAGTGACGATACCTTACGCCGTTATTGAGATACAGAAATTTTTTCATAAGTGGGCGTGGCAACGTCCATTTTTCAAAATTTCATAAATGCCTAATTTCTGAGTTCAAAATTGCTCCAAATACCAAATTTCACTCAATTTGCTGTAATAGATACTGAGAAAACGGAGTTTTTGCATTTTTCAAAAACTTCCGTTATATGGGAGGTGGGCGTGGTTATTGACCGATCTGGACCATTTTCAATACCAACCTACCCTGTCCAAAGGGCAATCTATATACTAAATTTCATTGAGATATCTGAATTTTTACTCAAGTTATTGTAACCACGGACAGACGGACGGAGAGACAGTCAGGGCTAAATGATTCCTCTTTTCATACTGATCATTTTAGTATATATATGTCTATATCTATCTCGATTATTTCTTGCTGTTACAAACAACCGTTATGCGAACAAAGTCATAATACCCTTGTGTACAAGTACGCTCGGGTATAAAATGCAAGACCATATGATGTCAATGCAAAGCATGATGCAAGAATTAATCAGGAATCAAAATCTTCTGCTACAAACAATTTTGTCAAAACCATGAACAGTCTTAATATATGTTATTGGAATGCTAACGGCTTAAGTCAACATAAAAATGAGCTTCAAGTCTTCTTAGAAAGCCAGGCAATAGATGTTATGTTAATATCCGAAACTCACTTGACTGTATTCAAAAATTTTAATATGGAAGGTTTCGTGTTTTATGACACCAAACATCCAGAATGAAAAGCTCGAGGGGAAACAGGAATACTTATTAGGAAAAAAATTAAAAACTATCCACTAGAAGAGTATTGTAAAAACTACATTCAATCTACTTCAGTATATATATATGTATGATAGCTCTGGATGAATAAATATATCCGCTATATACTGCCCTCCCCGTCACAACATATCTGAAGCTCTAATCACGGATTATTTTTCTAAGTTGGGTAAGAGATTTCTCTGCATCGTAGAGTTTACTGCCTCATTTTGAGGATGGCCAATTTTGGCGCCAGTATTAGGTCTCAGGAAGGATTTGTTACAACTTTCATGGTATTTTCCATCTGAAGTACTCTTTTGATGAAATTTACCGTTTCGAGAAAACCCCTAAAACCTGAAATTTTTACCTTTGACCCCGAATATGTCTTTTAGCACACATGGGATCGATGGGGACTTTTGCCGCTTTATATCTAATACAGTGATGCCCAGCGTTGGCAGAGCTACCAATACAAGCACAACATTTTTGTCTTATACCCGAATTCAGTAACTCAGTCTCATCTCAAGTCTCAAAATGAGCTAGAGATTATTGCTTTTCCTCGCTTTCACGCTTTTTTATTTTACTTATATTTAAATTTTTTGTGACCTAGTGATGAGCAGGTGTGAGACTTTATTTTGAGATTAGACGCTTTATTTTGAAACTAATGAATGCCAACTTGTCTAAAATTGTGACTTTTGTCTCTATTAGAGACTGGTACTGCCTTCTGAATTCGGGCATTAGTATGCGTGCGCTAGCAGAGCTCTGGAAAAATTACTTCCGCAAATTAAATTGTTTGTTCATGTGAGTAAAATGAAAGAGGAAAAGTATTTTTTTTGTAAGTTTTTGAACTGACAGTTTTTGAAATTATTAAAAGAATAATAATACTAACGCAAATAATTCAAAGGATTCTAATTACAAGATGTGGTTTTTGGTTGGTAATTTTATAATATTATACATAAAACAAGCAAGAAAAGCTAAATTGGGGCGAAACCGATTTTTATATACCCTCGCGATATATTTTTGAATGGGCGGTGCCCATAATTTCATAAAAACCACGTTTCTTTGTTTCAAATCGCTGCTAGTATTAAACTTTACTCAATTTCTTCCAAACGAAGTTTTTGCATTTTTTTAAATTTCCGTTATATGGATGTTGGGCGTGGTTATGGTCCGTGTAAATAATAGAGTTAATAGGGAAAAGTAACTTCCATGTAGTACCTTTTAAAAAAGGAAACATTCAGGAGGTTAAAATCCAAACCTGCGGCGAGGATTGCTATCGCAAAGTTGCAAAAAACTTTGAAAAAGGAAAAGTCATTTTATACATATCAACTTAAAAGTAGTCGTAGCTTGTCTGTTGTGCTGAAGGGTATTGAACATAACGTAAACCCGACAGATATAGAGGGTGTTTAAAAAGAACAAGGTTTTAGGGTAAGACATGGTTACAATATAAAAAATTAAATATATACCCCCAACCGATGTTCAAAGTTGAGTTAGAACCAGATTTTCAACTTCCAAAAAAGGGAGAAGTTCATCCCATTTACAAATTCCGCTATCTTCTTCACCGTCGTATTACTGTAGAAGAACCTCACAAACTTGTAGGTCCTGGGCAGTGTCATAATTGCCAAGACTTTGGTCACACGAAGCGTTATTGCACCTAACCTAGTGTATGCGTGATTTGTGGGGATTTACACAGTTCAAAAGAATGTGTAAAACCGAAAACCATTTCTGAATATAAACAAGTAAGAAAAGCTAAATTCGGGCGAAACCGAATTTTTTATCCCTCGCGATGTTTTATGGTATGGACGGAACCACGCCCATTTCCAAATTTGTATAAAAGCCAATATAAAACAATTTTGCTATTAGTGTTACTGAAATATTGCATTTTCAGATTATATGAAATCTTATGAGAGGTAGACGTCGTTTATATTCATTACTTGAACGGAGTTTGATAGAGTTTCATTACAATTGGAAACATAAGTGGGTATACTGATACCTAAAAACATTTTTAAAAACTTTCGTTATATGGAAGTTGGGCGTGATTTTAATCCGATTTCAAATTTTTTTGGCGGTAATGCTATTGATATCAAGGGCAATATGTTCAGCAAATTTAGTAATGATACCTAGCACTATTATTGAAAATACAGACATTTTAGCATAAGTGGATATTTTTTCGAAACTTCCGTTCTACTGCTGTCAAGGAGAATATGTATACCAAGTTTTGTGGCGATAACTAACACCCTTATTGAGATACAGACATTTTTTTATAAGTGGGCGTGGCAACGCCTATTTATCAAAATTTTATAAATATACAGTTTCCTTAATTGAAATCACCCCAAATACCAAATTTCACTCAGTGTGCTTTAATGGATAAAGAAAAAACGGAGTTTTTGCATTTCTCAAACTTTCCCTTATATAGGAGGTGGGCGTGGTTATGGTCTGATTTCAAAAAATTTTGACAGTGATGTTAGTGATGTCAAGGACAATATGCTCACGAAATCTAGTGACGATATCTTACGCCGTTATTGAGATACAGTGGGCGTGGCAACGTCCATTTTTCAAAATTTCATAAATACCTATTTTCTTAGTTCAAAATCGCTCCAAATACCGAATTTCACACAATTTCTTTTAATAGATACCGAAAAAACGGAGTTTTTGCATTTTCCAAAACTTCCGTTATATGGGAGGTGGGCGTGGTTATGATCCGATTTCCAAAATTTTTTACGATAATAATAGCGATATCAAGGAAAATATGCTTACCAAATTTTGTGACGATACCTTACACTGTTATTGAGATACGGAAACTTTTTAATAAGAGGGCATGGCAACGCCCATTTTTCAAAATGCCTAATTTCTGAGTTCAAAATTGCTCCAAATACCAAATTTCACTCAATTTGCTGTAATAGATACTGAGAAAACGGAGTTTTTGCATTTTTCAAAAACTTCCGTTATATGGGAGGTGGGCGTGGTTATTGACCGATGTGGACCATTTTCAATACCAACCTACCCTGTCCAAAGGGCAATCTATATACTAAATTTCATTGAGATATCTGAATTTTTACTCAAGTTATTGTAACCACGGACAGACGGACGGAGAGACAGTCAGGGCTAAATGATTCCTCTTTTCATACTGATCATTTTAGTATATATATGTCTATATCTATCTCGATTATTTCTTGCTGTTACAAACAACCGTTATGCGAACAAAGTCATAATACCCTTGTGTACAAGTACGCTCGGGTATAAAATGCAAGACCATATGATGTCAATGCAAAACATGATGCAAGAATTAATCAGGAATCAAAATCTTCTGCTACAAACAATTTTGTCAAAACCATGAACAGTCTTAATATATGTTATTGGAATGCTAACGGCTTAAGTCAACATAAAAATGAGCTTCAAGTATTCTTAGAAAGCCAGGCAATAGATGTTATGTTAATATCCGAAACTCACTTGACTGTATTCAAAAATTTTAATATGGAAGGTTTCGTGTTTTATGACACCAAACATCCAGAATGAAAAGCTCGAGGGGAAACAGGAATACCTATTAGGAAAAAAATTAAACACTATCCACTAGAAGAGTATTGTAAAAACTACATTCACTCTACTTCAGTATATATATATGTATGATAGCTCTGGAGGAATAAAAAATATATCCGCTATATACTGCCCTCCCCATCACAACATATCTGAAGCTCTAATCACGGATTATTTTTCTAAGTTGGGTAAGAGATTTCTCTGCATCGTAGAGTTTACAGCCTCATTTTGAGGACGGCCAATTTTGGCGCCAGTATTAGGTCTCAGGAAGGATTTGTTACAACTTTCATGGTATTTTCCATCTGAAGTACTCTTTTGATGAAATTTACCGTTTCGAGAAAACCCCTAAAAACCTCAAATTTTTACCTTTGACCCCGAATAAGTCTTTTAGCACACATGGGATCGATGGGGACTTTTGCCGCTTTATATCTAATGCAGTGATGCCCAGCGTTGGCAGAGCTACCAATACAAGCACAACATTTTTGTCTTATACCCGAATTCAGTAACTCAGTCTCATCTCAAGTCTCAAAATGAGCTAGAGATTATTGCTTTTCCTCGCTTTCACGCTTTTTTATTTTACTTATATTTAAATTTTTTGTGACCTAGTGATGAGCAGGTGTGAGACTTTATTTTGAGATTAGACGCTTTATTTTGAAACTAATGAATGCCAACTTGTCTTAAATTGTGACTTTTGTCTCTATTAGAGACTGGTACTGCCTTCTGAATTCGGGCATTAGTATGCGTGCGCTAGCAGAGCTCTGGAAAAATTACTTCCGCAAATTAAATTGTTTGTTCATGTGAGTAAAATGAAAGAGGAAAAGTATTTTTTTTGTAAGTTTTTGAACTGACAGTTTTTGAAATTATTAAAAGAATAATAATACTAACGCAAATAATTCAAAGGATTCTAATTACAAGATGTGGTTTTTGGTTGGTAATTTTATAATATTATACATAAAACAAGCAAGAAAAGCTAAATTAGGGCGAAACCGATTTTTATATACCCTCGCGATATATTTTTGAATGGGCGGTGCCCATAATTTCATAAAAACCACGTTTCTTTGTTTCAAATCGCTGCTAGTATTAAACTTTACTCAATTTCTTCCAAACGAAGTTTTTGCATTTTTTTAAATTTCCGTTATATGGATGTTGGGCGTGGTTATGGTCCGATTTCAAAAATTATTGACTGTGATGCTAGTGATATGTTCACCAATACCTTACATCGTTAGTGAGAAACCTATAGACGTTTTTTTATACGTGGATATCACTAGCACCACCGTCAATAATTTTTGAAATCGGACCTTAACCACGCCCAACTTCCATATAACGAAAGTTTTGAAAAATGCTAAAAACTTCGTTTTTCAGTATTTATTGGAAGAAATTTAGAGAAAGTTTAATACTAGCAGCGATTTTAAACAAAGAAACGGGGTGTTTATGAAATTATGGGCACCGCCCATACACAAATACATCGCGAGGGTATATAAAAATCGGTTTTTCCCGAATTTAGCTTTTCATACTTGTTTTAATACAATTTGGATGGAAAGTTTTTAAAAAGGGATAATAAGATAAAGGACTTTGGTCTGATTTTCGATTGGAAATTAAATTTTGTGGAGCATGTGGACCATATTGTGTCTAAAGCATTTTCAATGGTTGGGTTTATTCGAAGGAACTCTGAAAAATTTCTGTGATCCAATGACTTTAAAAGAGCTATACGTCTCGTTGGTGCGCAGTCTTCTGGATTATTGTTGTATAAAATGGAACCCTTACTACCAAACCCATTCAAATAAAATAGAAAGAGTGCAAAGAGTTTTCATTAAGTATGCATTATCCAAACTTCATTCGCCAAATGGCTCTCCTGATTATTTGGGTAGGCGTCAACTGATCGTCTTACTGAGCTTAGCTTATAGAAGAAGTTATTTTTCAATTATGTTTATATAGACTATCCTAAATGGTAAAGTGTAGGGAATTGTTTGCATAAAATACAGCTTAGCTTATAGAAGAAGTTATTTTTCAATTATGTTTATATAGACTATCCTAAATGGTAAAGTGCAGGGAATTGTTTGCATAAAATACAGTAATTCCGTTTAGTTTGGTTTGTTGTTATAAATTATTGAATTTGAAAAAAAACGTTGATTTTAACAAATAAAACACTGTGTTTGATTTATAAAATATAGATGTAAGAAAAACTGTTAAGAAATTAAAACATTTAGCAAATCCGCGGTGAGTCTGTTCTACACCGGCCATCAAATAAAATAGAAAGAGTGCAAAGAGTTTTCATTAAGTATGCATTATCCAAACTTCATTCGCCAAATGGCTCTCCTGATTATTTGGGTAGGCGTCAACTGATCGTCTTACTGAGCTTAGCTTATAGAAGAAGTTATTTTTCAATTATGTTTATATAGACTATCCTAAATGGTATCTAAAGTGTAGGGAATTGTTTGCATAAAATACAGCTTAGCTTATAGAAGAAGTTATTTTTCAATTATGTTTATATAGACTATCCTAAATGGTAAAGTGTAGGGAATTGTTTGCATAAAATACAGTAATTCCGTTTAGTTTGGTTTGTTGTTATAAATTATTGAATTTGAAAAAAAACGTTGATTTTAACAAATAAAACACTGTGTTTGATTTATAAAATATAGATGTAAGAAAAACTGTTAAGAAATTAAAACATTTAGCAAATCCGCGGTGAGTCTGTTCTACACCGGCCATCAAATAAAATAGAAAGAGTGCAAAGAGTTTTCATTAAGTATGCATTATCCAAACTTCATTCGCCAAATGGCTCTCCTGATTATTTGGGTAGGCGTCAACTGATCGTCTTACTGAGCTTAGCTTATAGAAGAAGTTATTTTTCAATTATGTTTATATAGACTATCCTAAATGGTAAAGTGTAGGGAATTGTTTGCATAAAATACAGCTTAGCTTATAAAAGAAGTTATTTTTCAATTATGTTTATATAGACTATCCTAAATAGTAAAGTGTAGGGAATTGTTTGCATAAAATACAGTAATTCCGTTTAGTTTGGTTTGTTGTTATAAATTATTGAATTTGAAAAAAAAACGTTGATTTTAACAAATAAAACACTGTGTTTGATTTATAAAATATAGATGTAAGAAAAACTGTTAAGAAATTAAAACATTTAGCAAATCCGCGGTGAGTCTCTTCTACACCGGCCATCTATCGTTGTCCACACTGAGAAAAAAGATATGCAAGTCGATAATCATTTCACAGCGGCCAACTATCGTTGTCCACACTGCCGTCATGGCTATTTGCGAGCGGTTTGCTAACCCCGATCGGCAAATGAAATGAAAGGTTTCCGAACAAAGTGTCCGCTTTTATAGCATTCTGCTCAAATCGTTACTATTACATTTTCAAATGAATAGGACTAAAAGCACTTGTAACAAAAGGACAACATTGAGCTGTCAAAAGTATTTTAAGGTTGCCACATACTTATAATTAAAGAAAGTTATAGAAATAACATAGAGGTTGGACTAAGCTTAATGATTACAAATAATATTTAATAGTAGGCTGCTACAAACCCCCCCTTTGACACGTAGACCTCGTCCCGAGTATGTGTCAATATTACTGGTTATGGAGCTTCCTTGGACGGCCACGTTTTCTTAAATGCTGGACAGGATTTGGAGCTTCATCTTCTTCAGAACCCTTATAAAGTATAACAGATGACACATGATAGGACCCGAGAGGTATGTTGAGGTTTTCTCGTGACGCAATCTCGTACGAAGAAGAACCGTCGTCGGCCATCTCGCTTCAGGAAGAATTTTGATGTAATGCCCCTCGCTACTTGACTTAAGACGTGAGTGGTTACTAACACTTGTGCGCCAATATGGAAGTCTTCTTGGGGACGTCTCCTTTTGTCGGCTAAAGCTTTATTTTTGTCTTAACGGCTCTGCTCGACTTCACTTGCGTGTTTCAGGATACTACTGAAGCTTTTCATCGCAAATCTAATGGAAGGTAGATGCTTGCTCCAACTGGCATGGTCTTTGCCTACAAGTATTGCCAGTTGCGCTTTAAGGTCTGGATTCCTCCGCTCGACTGGGTTGGTCTCTGGGTGATAAAGGGGTGTAAGCTGCTGCTGTATTCCCAAGCAATACGTGATTTGCTGCATAACAGCGGATACGAACTGCACGCCATTATCAGATTTAAGTCGTCGATGTATACCGTATCGTAAGAAGATTTCATTTATCAGTGTCTTTGCGCAGACTTCTGAAGTTGATTCACAAAGAGGAAACATTTCGGTCCACCGCGAGGCCACATCTTCAGCTAGCAATATCCATTGAAACCCCTCATCAGATTTTGGAAGAGGCCCAAAAAGATTAATAGCTAGCACTTCGAACCGTTGTTAGCTGCTGGTTGTTTGAAGTAAGCCTATTGGTTTCAGGTTAGTTGCTTTGTAGCGTTGACATTCAATGCAATTCTTGATGTACTTAGAAATATCTGCGCGGGTTCCTTGCCAATAGTAGCGACTAGTATATACAATAGTTCGCTCTCTACCGTAATGGCCAGCGGAATCGTCGTCGTAGTACTTTTGAAGTATTTCTTTGCGTTCGTGGGATAGCACAACAATAAAGTATGCCTTCATTGAAGATATAACCTCTGTTGGTCCAAAACATAAGATTGTCGTCTTAGGACTCCAAGGATAAAATAATGTTTTTATGTACTCATCCTTTAGCTGTTCTTCAGGTGTATATTTTATTTTGAAATTGTGTTGCTGGATTTGCAATGCCCATCGTGCAAGGCGTCCTGATGGAGACGTCATGGTAAGTAGCCATTTAAGTGGTTGGTGATCAGTCATAAGAGTGATTTCAGCTCCCTCGATATAACCACGAAACTGGGAAACAAGCCTATATTAAAGCTAAGGCTGTTGAATAATTTCGTTCGGCTGCAGTTAAAAGTCTGCTTGTATATTCGATGGGGTGCTCCTCTTTTCCCTCCCCCTGGAGTAGCGCTGCTCCAAGAGCGTATGCACTTGCATCCGTCCTTAACACAAAAGGCATATTATCTTGTGCTTGCCTTAGGACAGGAGCGGTTGACAACATACTTTTTAATAAATTAAACTATCGTTGTCCACACTGCCGTCATGGCTATTTGCGAACAGTTTGCTCACCGCCGATCGCCAAATGAAATGAAAGATTTCCGAACAAAGTGTTCGCTTTTATAGCATTCTGCTCAAATCGTTACTATTACATTTTTAAATGAATAGGACTAAAAGCACTTGTAAGATAAGGACAAACATATTAATACATTGAGCTGTCAAAAGTATTTTAAGGTTGCCCCGTACTTATAGTTAAACAAAGTTATAGAAATAACATAGAGGTTGGACTAAGGTTAATGATTACAAATAAAATTTAATTGTAGGCTGCTGCAAAAGTAAATTTAGTAAAATTTATGATCTAATAAATTTTAATTATCCTCATCAGCATCATTCGGGTTTAAGGTTAGGTAGAGTTTACATCTTTCCTGGCCACATAAGATTTTCCATATATTTTTTTTTGGTAGCTAACCTTTCGCAAGGAAAGCCCAATTCATATCCAGAGTTTTGCAGTGCGTGAAGTGCAGTGGAAAATTGTTACACAGCTGAAATAAACGCTTTTGTATATTGAGGCAGAATCTGCCTTCGGAGTGTACACAAACAATTGCTCATACCTAGAACATAAACAAATTCATCAAACAACAAAAAAAGCAAACAGCAAACAGTCAGTCATCCAACAACAAAAAAAGCAAACAGCAAACAGTCAGCCAAAAAGTAGGCAAGGAATTTTATGACCTGCTACTTAATTTCCAATTAGAGTTGCCAACAGCTCATAAAAAAATAATAATAATAAAAATAAAAAGTAATAAATAATGCCTGTGGACCGCTCCCCTCTCGGAGGGGGTGGCTCCAAGCCCCAAGATCAATCTGGTCAAAACCAACAGCAACCTCCTCTGCAGCTCCAAACACCGCAGAAAACAAATGCAAATTCCCAAACACAACACCAAGAGCAGGTAAATGCTAATGCTACAGGTCCAAATGTACAGAACCAAATTGCGCTACTTCAAAAACAGCTTCAACTCCTGTATCAACAGCAAGCCTCGACCGATAAATCTACCCCAGGTAAGGAATGGACCACTATAGAACCCAAAAAAAGGCCTCGAGAAAGCCCAAGTAAGCTCATAAATACCAAAAAGCAAGCAAAACTTGATAAATACTGGCTTGGCGAATCTTACTCAAAAGAAAACCGCTTTTCAACTCTTGAAATAGAAGACGATGAAGACACAAAGCCCAAAGAAAAGGATCCCAAGCCCCCTCCAATCTTCGTTGACAAAGTTAACAACATTTCCCCTTTAATGAAGCTCCTATCAGAAACTGCTCCTAGTTCGTACGACCTTAAGATCATCAACAATGAGCAAGTTAAAATACAAGCAAAAACCTCCGAAGCCTAAAAAACAATTGAACACCAATTAGAGGAAAAAACACTGAGTTTTATACATACAAGCCAAAACAAGAAAGAAGTTTCAAAGTAATACTCAGAAATATGCACTCGTTTATTGGCACCGAAGAAATATCTGAAGCTCTACAAAATCTCGGCCATATCCCTATTAACGTTTACAACATGAAGCACAGAAACACGAAAAAACCGCTACCAATGTTCATTGTTGAGCTAAAAGCAAACTTAAATAACAAGGACATATACGAAATAAAACATCTCCTAAACACGAAAATAGTATTTGAACCTCCACGGCCAAAACGCGAAATTCCGCAATGCTCAAACTGCCACCAGTATGGAAACACTAAATCATACTGTCATAGAAGGCCTGTATGTATCAAATGTGCTGGCCCCCACTTGTCTGCAAACTGCTCGCGCAAGGCACAGTCTCCCAAAGATGTTATATGTGCTCTTTGTGAAGGAAACCATTCAGCAAATTATAAAGGCTGCATGGTGTACCAAAATCTGCAAAAACTTAAATACCCACCGTTAAGAAAAATGGATGACAATTCTAAAAGTGTCAGTCAGCAGAAATCCGCTCCACTTTTACCCAATCGAACCTCTCAACCACTCCAAGCTTCATTTACCTTCGCTTAAGCAGTGAAAACCACACAAGATAACTCAATCCTTCAACCAAAAGAAAACGTCTCTGAACCCTTAAGCGAGATGCGTGAAATGATAATGCTTCTCAAGCAAGTCATGCAACAAATAACAACTATGATGAATCTTCTTGTCAACCTAACGACGAAGTCCATCATGCCTACAATCCCAATCCCATGAATATTTTGCTGTGGAATGCTAATGGCCTGTCAAAACACGTACTCGAGTTAAAAACGCTACTCAAGTCTCATAACATAGATATTCTCCTAATATCCGAAACCCATTTCACCGAAAAGAGCTATTTTCAAATCCCGAACTACAAACTCTAACACAGAATTCATCCTGATAAAAAAGCACACGCTGGCTCAGCTATATTAATAAAAAGCACTATTAAACACTACAATATTAACTCATACTGCACGGAGGCTATCCAAGCAACTAATATAGTTGTCGAGGACTTGAAAGGCCAAATAACCATATCAGCAGTATACAGCCCACCCAAGCATGCGATCAAGAAAGAGGATTACGTAACATTCTTCAAAACTCTTGGAACCAGGTTTTTAGCTGGAGGAGACTACAACGCAAAACACACGCAATGGGGATCTCGCCTCGTTACTCCTAAAGGCCGACAACTCCTGGCGGCTATGGCAAGATTAAATCTTTACTCAGCCTCCTCAGGCTCTCCAACGTACTGGCCAACTGATACACAAAAAATTCCAGACTTAATCGATGTTTGCGTTACAAAAGGTATTGCGGAAAATGAAATAATGTGTAACTCCTGTTTCGATTTATCCTCTGACCACTCTCCCGTAATGGTCACCCTAAGCAATAATCTTGTTGGCTCAACTTCTCAATGTAGCCTTCACAATAACAAAACTTCCTGGAAACTCTTTCAAAGCTTAATATCTTAATTTGAAACACTCGCTGAAATCTAGTGAAGATATCATTGCAGCTGTTGAACACTTCAATAACTGCACCCAACAAGCTGCTTGGAAATCAACACCCACTCTAAGCTAACCCCAGTGTACTAAAATCTCTTCTCTTGTAAAAGAAAAACTTACCAAAAAACGCCAGGCTAGAAAGAAGTGGCAGCAGACTAGACATCCCGATGACAAAACAAGATTAAATACGCTAACGAGAGAACTCAAAGAAATCTTGCAAAAAGAACGCAACTCCCAACTTCATCGGTACCTCAGTAACCTAGAGGCAACAGCTGCCAGCGACTATTCTCTCTGGAAAGCAACAAAACAATTAAAAAGGCCAACTCTAGCACAGTCCGCCATCAGAATGGAAAACAACCAGTGGGCTGAAAGTGATCTCGAAAAAGCAAACACATTTGCTCGTCATCTCAAAAGAGTGTTTACTCCACACGAAATTGAACCTTCTCCCAATACATCACAAAAAGTAAGACAGACTCTCGAACTACCCTACCAAAAGTTTTTGAACTGACAGTTTTTGAAATTATTAAAAGAATAATACTACTAACGCAAATAATTCAAAGGTTTCTTATTACAAGATGTGGTTTTTGGTTGGTAATTTTATAATATTATACATAAAACAAGCAAGAAAAGCTTAATTGGGGCGAAACCGATTTTTATATACCCTCGCGATATATTTTTGAATGGGCGGTGCCCATAATTTCATAAAAACCACGTTTCTTTGTTTGAAATCGCTGCTAGTATTAAACTTTACTCAATTTCTTCCAAACGAAGTTTTTGCATTTTTTTAAATTTCCGTTATATGGATGTTGGGCGTGGTTATGGTCCGATTTCAAAAATTATTGACTGTGATGCTAGTGATATGTTCACCAATACCTTACATCGTTATAGAGATCCCTACCATTGTCGTTGATTCGTTATTAAATTTACATACATATTCTTTTTTCATTCAGTTTTATTTTCTTAATTATACCCGAGCGTGCTTGTACACAATGGTATTATAACTTTGTTCACATAACGGTTGCTTTAAACAGCATAACTGAATCAGGATAGATATAGACATATAAATACCAAAATGCTCAGAATGAAAAGAGAAGTCGATTTAGCGATGTCTGTCTGTCCGTCCGTCCGTGCTGACGATAACTTGAGTAAAAATTGAGATATCTCAATATAATTTAGTACATAGAGTGGCCTTTGGACGGGGTAGGTTGGTATTGAAAATGGTCAAGATCGGTCAATAACCACGCCCACCTCCCATATAACGGAAGTTTTGGAAAATGCAAAAACTCCGTGTTTTCGGTATCTATTACAGCAAATTTAGTGAAATTTGGTATTTGGAGCGATTTTGAACTAAGAAATTAGGTAGTTATGAAATTTTGAAAAATGGGCGTTGTCACGCCCACTTAGGAAAAAATATCTGTATCTCAATAACGGTGAACAAATTTTCCTCAATATTGCTGTTGTCATCGTTAAAAATTTTTTTAATCGGACTATAACCTCGCCCACCTCCCATCTAACGGAAATTTAGAAAATCCCAAAATTTAATTTTTCTTTATCTATTGGAACACATTAATTAAAATTTTATATTTAGAGAGATAGTTAATTAAGAAACTTGATTTTTATTAAATTTTGAAAAATGGGCTTTACCAGGCCTACGTATAAAAAAACGTCTGTAGGTTTCTCACTAACGATGTAAGGTATGGTGAACATATTGTCCTTGATATCACTAGCACCACCGTCAATAATTTTTGAAATCGGACCTTAACCACGCCCAACTTCCATATAACGAAAGTTTTGAAAAATGCTAAAAACTTCGTTTTTCAGTATTTATTGGAAGAAATTTAGAGAAAGTTTAATACTAGCAGCGATTTTAAACAAAGAAACGGGGTGTTTATGAAATTATGGGCACCGCCCATACACAAATACATCGCGAGGGTATATAAAAATCGGTTTTTCCCGAATTTAGCTTTTCATACTTGTTTTAATACAATTTGGATGGAAAGTTTTTAAAAAGGGATAATAAGATAAAGGACTTTGGTCTGATTTTCGATTGGAAATTAAATTTTTTGGAGCATGTGGACCATATTGTGTCTAAAGCATTTTCAATGGTTGGGTTTATTCGAAGGAACTCTGAAAAATTTCTGTGATCCAATGACTTTAAAAGAGCTATACGTCTCGTTGGTGCGCAGTCTTCTGGATTATTGTTGTATAAAATGGAACCCTTACTACCAAACCCATTCAAATAAAATAGAAAGAGTGCAAAGAGTTTTCATTAAGTATGCATTATCCAAACTTCATTCGCCAAATGGCTCTCCTGATTATTTGGGTAGGCGTCAACTGATCGGCTTACTGAGCTTAGCTTATAGAAGAAGTTATTTTTCAATTATGTTTATATAGACTATCATAAATGGCAAAGTGTAGGGAATTGTTTGCATAAAATACAGTAATTCCGTTTAGTTTGGTTTGTTGTTATAAATTATTGAATTTGAAAAAAACGTTGATTTTAACAAATAAAACACTGTGTTTGATTTATAAAATATAGATGTAAGAAAAACTGTTAAGAAATTAAAACATTTAGCAAATCCGCGGTGAGTCTGTTCTACATCAGCCATCTATCGTTGTCCACACTGAGAAAAAAGATATGCAAGTCGATAACCATTTCACAGCGGCCAACTATCGTTGTCCACACTGCCGTCATGGCTATTTGCGAGCGGTTTGCTAACCCCGATCGGCAAATGAAATGAAAGGTTTTCGAACAAAGTGTCCGCTTTTATAGCATTCTGCTCAAATCGTTACTACTACATTTTCAAATGAATAGGACCAAAAGCACTTGTAACAAAAGGGCAACATTGAGCTGTCAAAAGTATTTTAAGGTTGCCACATACTTATAATTAAAGAAAGTTATAGAAATGACATAGAGGTTGGACTAAGCTTAATGATTACAAATAATATTTAATAGTTGGCTGCTACAAACCCCCCCTTTGACACGTAGACCTCGTCCCGAGTATGTGTCAATATTACTGGTTATGGAGCTTCCTTGGACGGCCACGTTTTCTTAAATGCTGGACAGGATTTGGAGCTTCATCTTCTTCAGAACCCTTATAAAGTATAACAGATGACACATGATAGGACCCGAGAGGTATGTTGAGGTTTTCTCGTGACGCAATCTTGTACGAAGAAGAACCAATCTTCTTTACAATGACGTAAGGGCCATCTCGCTTCAGGAAGAATTTTGATGTAATGCCCCTCGCTACTTGACTTAAGACGTGAGTGGTTACTAACACTTGTGCGCCAATATGGAAGTCTTCTTGGGGACGTCTCCTTTTGTCGGCTAAAGCTTTATTTTTGTCTTAACGGCTCTGCTCGACTTCACTTGCGTGTTTCAGGATACTACTGAAGCTTTTCATCGCAAATCTAATGGAAGGTAGATGCTTGCTCCAACTGGCATGGTCTTTGCCTACAAGTATTGCCAGTTGCGCTTTAAGGTCTGGATTCCTCCGCTCGACTGGGTTGGTCTCTGGGTGATAAAGGGGTGTAAGCTGCTGCTGTATTCCCAAGCAATACGTGATTTGCTGCATAACAGCGGATACGAACTGCACGCCATTATCAGATTTAAGTCGTCGATGTATACCGTATCGTAAGAAGATTTCATTTATCAGTGTCTTTGCGCAGACTTCTGAAGTTGATTCACAAAGAGGAAACATTTCGGTCCACCGCGAGGCCAGCTAGCAATATCCATTGAAACCCCTCATCAGATTTTGGAAGAGGCCCAAAAAGATCAATAGCTAGCACTTCGAACCGTTGTTAGCTGCTGGTTGTTTGAAGTAAGCCTATTGGTTTCAGGTTAGTTGCTTTGTAGCGTTGACATTCAATGCAATTCTTGATGTACTTAGAAATATCTGCGCGGGTTCCTTGCCAATAGTAGCGACTAGTACAATAGTTCGCTCTCTACCGTAATGGCCAGCGGAGTCGTCGTCGTAGTACTTTTGAAGTATTTCTTTGCGTTCGTGGGATAGCACAACAATAAAGTATGCCTTCATTGAAGATATAACCTCTGTTGGTCCAAAACATAAGATTGTCGTCTTAGGACTCCAAGGATAAAATAATGTTTTTATGTACTCATCCTTTAGCTGTTCTTCAGGTGTATATTTTATTTTGAAATTGTGTTGCTGGATTTGCAATGCCCATCGTGCAAGGCGTCCTGATGGAGACGTCATGGTAAGTAGCCATTTAAGTGGTTGGTGATCAGTCATAAGAGTGATTTCAGCTCCCTCGATATAACCACGAAACTGGGAAACAAGCCTATATTAAAGCTAAGGCTGTTGAATAATTTCGTTCGGCTGCAGTTAAAAGTCTGCTTGTATATTCGATGGGGTGCTCCTCTTTTCCCTCCCCCTGGAGTAGCGCTGCTCCAAGAGCGTATGCACTTGCATCCGTCCTTAACACAAAAGGCATATTATCTTGTGCTTGCCTTAGGACAGGAGCGGTTGACAACATACTTTTTAATAAATTAAACTATCGTTGTCCACACTGCCGTCATGGCTATTTGCGAACAGTTTGCTCACCGCCGATCGCCAAATGAAATGAAAGATTTCCGAACAAAGTGTTCGCTTTTATAGCATTCTGCTCAAATCGTTACTATTACATTTTTAAATGAATAGGACTAAAAGCACTTGTAAGATAAGGACAAACATATTAATACATTGAGCTGTCAAAAGTATTTTAAGGTTGCCCCGTACTTATAGTTAAACAAAGTTATAGAAATAACATAGAGGTTGGACTAAGGTTAATGATTACAAATAAAATTTAATTGTAGGCTGCTGCAAAAGTAAATTTAGTAAAATTTATGATCTAATAAATTTTAATTATCCTCATCAGCATCATTCGGGTTTAAGGTTAGGTAGAGTTTACATCTTTCCTGGCCACATAAGATTTTCCATATATTTTTTTTTTTGGTAGCTAACCTTTCGCAAGGAAAGCCCAATTCATATCCAGAGTTTTGCAGTGCGTGAAGTGCAGTGGAAAATTGTTACACAGCTGAAATAAACGCTTTTGTATATTGAGGCAGAATCTGCCTTCGGAGTGTACACAAACAATTGCTCATACCTAGAACATAAACGAATTCATCAAACAACAAAAAAAGCAAACAGCAAACAGTCAGTCATCCAACAACAAAAAAAGCAAACAGCAAACAGTCAGCCAAAAAGTAGGCAAGGAATTTTATGACCTGCTACTTAATTTCCAATTAGAGTTGCCAACAGCTCATAAAAAAGAAATAATAATAAAAATAAAAAGTAATAAATAATGCCTGTGGACCGCTCCCCTCTCGGAGGGGGTGGCTCCAAGACCCAAGATCAATCTGGTCAAACCCAACAGCAACCTCCTCAGCAGCTCCAAACACCGCAGAAAACAAATGCAAATTCCCAAACACAACACCAAGAGCAGGTAAATGCTAATGCTACAGGTCCAAATGTACAGAACCAAATTGCGCTACTTCAAAAACAGCTTCAACTCCTGTATCAACAGCAAGCCTCGACCGATAAATCTACCCCAGGTAAGGAATGGACCACTATAGAACCCAAAAAAAGGCCTCGAGAAAGCCCAAGTAAGCTCACAAATACCAAAAAGCAAGCAAAACTTGATAAATACTGGCTTGGCGAATCTTACTCAAAAGAAAACCGCTTTTCAACTCTTGAAATAGAAGACGATGAAGACACAAAGCCCAAAGAAAAGGATCCCAAGCCCCCTCCAATCTTCGTTGACAAAGTTAACAACATTTCCCCTTTAATGAAGCTCCTATCAGAAACTGCTCCTAGTTCGTACGACCTTAAGATCATCAACAATGAGCAAGTTAAAATACAAGCAAAAACCTCCGAAGCCTAAAAAACAATTGAACACCAATTAGAGGAAAAAAACACTGAGTTTTATACATACAAGCCAAAACAAGAAAGAAGTTTCAAAGTAATACTCAGAAATATGCACTCGTTTATTGGCACCGAAGAAATATCTGAAGCTCTACAAAATCTCGGCCATATCCCTATTAACGTTTACAACATGAAGCACAGAAACACGAAAAAACCGCTACCAATGTTCATTGTTGAGCTAAAAGCAAACTTAAATAACAAGGACATATACGAAATAAAACATCTCCTAAACACGAAAATAGTATTTGAACCTCCACGGCCAAAACGCGAAATTCCGCAATGCTCAAACTGCCAACAGTATGGACACACTAAATCATACTGTCATAGAAGGCCTGTATGTATCAAATGTGCTGGCCCCCACTTGTCTGCAAACTGCTCGCGCAAGGCACAGTCTCCCAAAGATGTTATATGTGCTCTTTGTGAAGGAAACCATTCAGCAAATTATAAAGGCTGCATGGTGTACCAAAATCTGCAAAAACTTAAATACCCACCGTTAAGAAAAATGGATGACAATTCTAAAAGTGTCAGTCAGCAGAAATCCGCTCCACTTTTACCCAATCGAACCTCTCAACCACTCCAAGCTTCATTTACCTTCGCTTAAGCAGTGAAAACCACACAAGATAACTCAATCCTTCAACCAAAAGAAAACGTCTCTGAACCCTTAAGCGAGATGCGTGAAATGATAATGCTTCTCAAGCAAGTCATGCAACAAATAACAACTATGATGAATCTTCTTGTCAACCTAACGACGAAGTCCATCATGCCTACAATCCCAATCCCATGAATATTTTGCTGTGGAATGCTAATGGCCTGTCAAAACACGTACTCGAGTTAAAAACGCTACTCAAGTCTCATAACATAGATATTCTCCTAATATCCGAAACCCATTTCACCGAAAAGAGCTATTTTCAAATCCCGAACTACAAACTCTATCAAGGAATTCATCCTGATAAAAAAGCACACGCTGGCTCAGCTTTATTAATAAAAAGCACTATTAAACACTACAATATTAACTCATACTGCACGGAGGCTATCCAAGCAACTAATATAGTTGTCGAGGACTTGAAAGGCCAAATAACCATATCAACAGTATACAGCCCACCCAAGCATGCGATCAAGAAAGAGGATTACGTAACATTCTTCAAAACTCTTGGAACCAGGTTTTTAGCTGGAGGAAACTACAACGCAAAACACACGCAATGGGGATCTCGCCTCGTTACTCCTAAAGGCCGACAACTCCTGGCGGCTATGGCAAGATTAAATCTTCACTCAGCCTCCTCAGGCTCTCCAACGTACTGGCCAACTGATACACAAAAAATTCCAGACTTAATCGATGTTTTCGTTACAAAAGGTATTGCAGAAAATGAAATAATGTGTAACTCCTGTTTCGATTTATCCTCTGACCACTCTCCCGTAATGGTCACCCTAAGCAATAATCTTGTTGGCTCAACTTCTCAATGTAGCCTTCACAATAACAAAACTTCCTGGAAACTCTTTCAAAGCTTAATATCTTAATTTGAAACACTCGCTGAAATCTAGTGAAGATATCATTGCAGCTGTTGAACACTTCAATAACTGCACCCAACAAGCTGCTTGGAAATCAACACCCACTCTAAGCTAACCCCAGTGTACTAAAATCTCTTCTCTTGTAAAAGAAAAACTTACCAAAAAACGCCAGGCTAGAAAGAAGTGGCAGCAGACTAGACATCCCGATGACAAAACAAGATTAAATACGCTAACGAGAGAACTCAAAGAAATCTTGCAAAAAGAACGCAACTCCCAACTTCATCGGTACCTCAGTAACCTAGAGGCAACAGCTGCCAGCGACTATTCTCTCTGGAAAGCAACAAAACAATTAAAAAGGCCAACTCTAGCACAGTCCGCCATCAGAATGGAAAACAACCAGTGGGCTAAAAGTGATCTCGAAAAAGCAAACACATTTGCTCGTCATCTCAAAAGAGTGTTTACTCCACACGAAATTGAACCTTCTCCCAATACATCACAAAAAGTAAGACAGACTCTCGAACTACCCTACCAAATGGACCTACCCATAAAAAAATTCTCAAAAGTTGAAGTTAAGGAAGCGATCAAAAAACTCAAAGCTAAGAAGGCTCCCGGCTATGACCTAATTACTGCGGAAATCCTAAAACAGCTCCCAGAAGAAGGAATCACTTTCCTGACTTTTATTTATAACGCTATACTTACGTCAGGTTTCCTTCCACCCCAATGGAAAGTTGCCCAAGTAAAAATGATTCCTAAACCAGGAAAAAATGCAGACAAAGTTGAATCATATCGCCCAATTAGTTTACTACCCATCACCTCTAAAATTATGGAGACCCTTTTCCTCAAGAGATTGATGGCGTTAATAGAAGAACGAAAGATTATTCCTAATCACCAATTCGGTTTCAGAAAAAAACACAGCACAATCGAGCAAGTGCACAGGCTTGTAAATTGCATTCACACTGCATTCGAACAAAAAAAGTATTGCACAGCTGCATTTCTCGATATATCTCAAGCTTTCGATCGAGTATGGCATGACGGCTTACTTTACAAAATAAAGAATACCCTCCCCATAAACTATTACATCTTCATCGAGTCCTACCTCACAAATCGATTTTTCTTTGTTAAGCAAGGCGAAGAGCAGTCTGAATTCCACGAAAGTTCAGCTGGTGTACCTCAAGGCAGTGTCATGGGTCCCATCCTGTATCTGCTATACACCTACGATTCACCAGCAACCGACGAAGCGATCGTTGGCACATTTGCAGACGATACTGCGGTTCTCGCTACGGATACTCGCCCAGAACTGGCTTCGCTTAAGCTCCAAAACGGCCTAAACAAAATAACTCAATGGCTGAAAGATTGGCGAATTAAGCCAAATGAGACAAAGTCTGCCCAGGTTACGTTCTCCCTTAAACGTAAAAACTGCCCGCCCGTTAAACTCAATAACGTGGACATTCCACAGCATGATGTGACAAAATATTTAGGCATACACCTCGACAGCAAGCTTACGTGGAAAACTCATATTTTCACCGAACGCAAAGCACTGGGAATGAAGCTCAGAAAATTACACTGATTACTGAACCCAAAATCTCAAGTCTCACTCGACAATAAACTCTTACTCTACTCATGTGTTCTAAAACCGGTATGGACATATGGAATACAATTATGGGGCTCTGCAGCAACCTCAAATATAGAAATACTCCAAAGGTTCCAATCAAAAACTCTTAGAATGATTGTGAACGCTCCGTATTATATCACAAACAACCAAATACACCATGATCTTAAAATCCCTACTGTTGCTTCTGAAATAAAAAAGCACGCCTTGTCTCACCAACAACAAACTCATGAGCACCCAAATCCCCTTATTTCTACACTCACTTCTCATACAGTATCTTTCCGCCGACTAAAAAGGAAATCAATATCAGACCTCTACTAATATTGAACACCTGCGAAAAATATATGGTTACACCACTGGGTGTATTCCATTCATAATTATTTTTATTTAGTAATAAGTTTTAAATATTGTTTAATGTAAATACAGATCGCGATAAAAGATATGAATTACACAAAAAAAAAAAAAAAAAAAAAAATTATCCTCAACGAGAACTGAGGCAGGTTAGACTCTTTACGGTCGCCGTATCTAAATCAACTCATGCACATAATGAGCCGATATCATAATGCATCCGGTTATGCAATACTTATTCTGAAGTTATAAATTTTAATTTAAATGTACTTAACTTTAATTTAAATTTATTCAAAATGTTTGATTCATTATTTTGTAAAAACAAATTTACGCTTTGCGCAAAGGGCGCATTAATTGAAAATGTCACGAATTCTATTAATAATATATTGCGGATTAGGCTCAAAAATATATATTCTCATTTCCTTTATTTGGTTTGCGGATAAGGCGCAAAACCCTCTTATTTGTTTTTTACGGATTATGCACAAAAATCGTTTAATATCCTTTGTTTTTGCGGATATAGCGCAAAAATTGTTTGATTATTATAATTTGAGAACCCAGCGGCTTATCGAGTAATAGTATGCACCGCTACACACTCGACCCAGCGGCCACTGAAAAAAAATTGTTTGATTATCTTTTTTCTATTGGATCAAATATGCCAACATTTCTCGAACCAGCTTTGCGGGATCGTAGTTTTCCGTTTTGGAAGTGATAGCCGTTTTTCAAACTCGATGGCGCCCTACTTACAAGCCCGCTCATGTAAATGGTTAAGCATCCTCTTAGTACAAAATGCTTTTTTTTTTGTTTTTTATGTTGTAGTATTATGATGTATGTATATTGGAACGATTTTCTGTCATCCCTTGTCAAATTTGGTTTTCTGACATACCGGTTTCGGTGTTATGCCATATTCGTCACAAAACCAAATTTGACAAAGGATGACGGAAAATCGTTCCAATATACATACAATTTCCACCCTGTTGGAAAATCAGAAGAAACTGAAAATATAGTAGTATTGTCGATTTTACGTTTTAAATTTTTGATATGCTATTTGTGAATCTTTTTGCCACTAAGTGTGGTAACTGTAACCTTTTTGTCTTTAGCAAAGATTTTCTTCTTGTCAGGGCCGCCGGGAGAAAATCCGAACTAATGGGTAAAAAGGTGGGGACCCTCCCTTCTGAAATGTTTTTAATACTTTATAAATTTTATTAAATATCTTCCCAGTTACCACTCAATGTTTTTGAAGAATAAGTCAAATACGACGTAGTGTTTTTTGCCCTTATCACATCTGTAATAAATTTGCTTTATTGTTGTTGTTGGGTGCAACTAATTTTTAACCTAATCGAAAAAGATATAGACTGACTGTCCGTCCGTCCGCCCGTCTGTCCGTGGTTCCGATAGCTTGAGTAAAAATTGAGATTTCTTAAAGAAACTTGGTACATAGATTGCCCTTTGGCCATGGTATGTTGCTATTGTCCTTGATATCGCTGTTATCATCGTTAACAATTTTTCGTGAAATCGGACCATAACAACGCCCACCTCCCATATAACGGAAGTTTTGGAAAATGCAAAAACTTCGTTTTTCGTTATCCATTGGAACAAATTGATTTAAATTAAATGTGAATCGGGATTGTAAACAAAGAAACTGAAATTTTATGAAATTTTGATAAAATGTATGTATCTCAGTAATGTTGGTAGGCGTGGTCACTAAATTTGGTAAATATATTCTTTTTGATAACAGTAATATTATCGTAAACAATTTTTTAAATCGGACCATAACCACTTCTACCTTCCATGTAATGGAAATTTTGCAAAATGCAAAAGACTGTGTTTTTCGGTATCTATTGGAACATGTAGGGTAAAATTTAATACTTCCTGCGGTTTGAAACAAAGAAACAGGGTTTTTAAGATATTTTGAAAAATGACCGTGGATTTCCTTAGTTGTTTTTTTTGAAAATCAATAGAATGTAGAAATAAGTTCATACATAGACTTTTTGTCAAAAATATTTTTTTAGATGATACCAGAATATATGAATATAGCGATAGTAAGACTTGAAAGTTTAATAAGAAAACAGGAACTTCTCATTCAAATATTTATTTATGGATCAAATTAATGAAAAAACGGTTATTTTGAAATCTTAATTAAGTTTTTGAACATGCATTTTGATATCCTCCAACAGGGGCGGATACATACAAAAATTATTTCGAGGCGAGGGGGTCCAAAAAATATTTTTATAAACAAATCGATATATGATATATGAACTGTTACATACACTGAAATTTTTCTGCGTGTAAGGTTCTGATATTTCGGGGGTGATGGGTTTCCGGAACCCCAAAACCCCCTTCCCTGTATCTGCGCATGTCCACCAATCTCCAATCTCCAATTATTTGGAAATCCAACTTCTTATCTAATTCTGCCTCTAGGCAAAGTGTAGCTTGTCCTGAAATCCTGCCCTGCGACGAGCATGATCTATGAAAACTTTTGATCCTTGCTAAAGTACTAAAAGAACGTTCACAACTTAAACCAGAAACGGGTGCAAAATATTCTCAAAGCGATAAAAATATTTGGGAAAGTCCTCCTAATTTTTGAGCATTGATGCGTCCTATTTATACCTTTCATGGAAATGGTATATTAACTTTGGTCCAATGTTTGTAAGTACCAGAAAGATAAGAGTTAGACTCATTAAAAAGTATACCGATATGATCAGGATGATGAGCTGACTCAATTTAGCCATACCCGTCTGTCCTTCTGTCCATCTGTTTGAACGCAAACTAGTCCCTCAGTTTTAGACCTATTAGAATGAAACTTGGCTGTCAGGTGTCTTTTTATAATTGTTAGACATTTGTCGGAACCGGCCAGATCAGACGACTATAACGTATATAGGAGTCGATTGTTCTGATATTATATTTTGCTTCATAACTCCTTTATTGAAACAGAAAAATCCTGAAATTTTGCCAGACGGTCCGCTGTACTAAACTCTATAGAAGCACTGAAAGTCATATACTTAGATCAAACATATGTATATGACATAAAGCTCCCATGTAACTGATTGTTCAGATATTTCATTTAGCACAAAAACACCTCCATTTCAGCAGCTAAAGTCTTCAAATTTTGCTCAAGGAATAGCTATTACAAGAACTATTGTAGTAGTGAAAATCAATTAGATTAGATAAATATTACATATATCTGCCATACAACCGATAGTTCAGATATTGCATTTTTGCCCATAAATCTTTCATTTAATCAGCTAGACACCAAAATTTTTGCAGAAATATCAGTCATTATTGGGCATATTTGTAAAGTGAAAATCATAAAGATCAAAGAGATATAACATATAGCTCCCATACAACCGATTGTTCAGATATTTAAGCAGAAAACATCTCCATTTAAGCAGCTAAAGTCGTGAAATTTTGCACAAATAATGGCTATAATGAAACTATTTTAGTAGTGAAATCATTAAGATCGGAAAAATATAACATACCGATGCCATACAACTGATAGTTCGGATATTGCACTTTGGGCCATAAATCCTTCATTTAATTAGCTAGATATTTGATATTTTGCACAAATATCAGTCATTATTACACATAAGTGTAAAGTGAAAATCTTTATGATTAAAGAGATACAACATATGGCTTACATACAACCGATTGTTCAGATATTGTAATTAGCACAAAAATCCCTCCATTTAAGCAGCTAAAGTCTTGAAATTTTGCACACATTTCGGCACTGCAATGCTTTCCGCGACCCATAGCTACTTAGAAAATTATTAATTTTGCTTTTTTATTCAAAAACTATTAAAAACATGTAAGAAAAGCTAAATTCGGGCGAAACCGATTTTATATACTCTCGCGATGTTTTTGTATGGGCGGTGCCCATAATTTCAATCAAACCCGGTTTCTTTGCTTCAAATCGTAGCTTGTATTAAACTTTACTCAAATTCTTCCAATAAATACTGAAAAAAGAAGTTCTTTGCATTTTTCCAAATTTTCCTTATATGGAAGTTGGGTGTGCTTATGGTCCGATTTCAAAAATTATTGACGGTGATACTCGTGATATCAAGGACAATAAGTTCAATACGTCAAATACGACGTAGTGTTTTTTGCTCTTATCACATCTGTAATAAATTTGCTTTATTGTTGTTGTTGGGTGCAACTAATTTTTAACCTAAACGAAAAAGATATAGACTGACTGTCCGTCCGTCCGCCCGTCTGTCCGTGGTTCCGATAGCTTGAGTAAAAATTGAGATTTCTTAAAGAAACTTGGTACATAGATTGCCCTTTGGCCATGGTATGTTGCTATTGTCCTTGATATCGCTGTTATCATCGTTAACAATTTTTCGTGAAATCGGACCATAACAACGCCCACCTCCCATATAACGGAAGTTTTGGAAAATGCAAAAACTTCGTTTTTCGTTATCCATTGGAACAAATTGATTTAAATTAAATGTGAATCGGGATTGTAAACAAAGAAACTGAAATTTTATGAAATTTTGATAAAATGTATGTATCTCAGTAATGTTGGTAGGCGTGGTCACTAAATTTGGTAAATATATTCTTTTTGATAACAGTAATATTATCGTAAACAATTTTTTAAATCGGACCATAACCACTTCTACCTTCCATGTAATGGAAATTTTGCAAAATGCAAAAGACTGTGTTTTTCGGTATCTATTGGAACATGTAGGGTAAAATTTAATACTTCCTGCGGTTTGAAACAAAGAAACAGGGTTTTTAAGATATTTTGAAAAATGACCGTGGATTTCCTTAGTTGTTTTTTTTGAAAATCAATATAATGTAGAAATAAGTTCATACATAGACTTTTTGTCAAAAATATTTTTTTAGATGATACCAGAATATATGAATATAGCGATAGTAAGACTTGAAAGTTTAATAAGAAAACAGGAACTTCTCATTCAAATATTTATTTATGGATCAAATTAATGAAAAAACGGTTATTTTGAAATCTGTTGGCTATTATAATTAAGTTTTTGAACATGCATTTTGATATCCTCCAACAGGGGCGGATACATACAAAAATTATTTCGAGGCGAGGGGGTCCAAAAAATATTTTTATAAACAAATCGATATATGATATATGAACTGTTACATACACTGAAATTTTTCTGCGTGTAAGGTTCTGATATTTCGGGGGTGATGGGTTTCCGGAACCCCAAAACCCCCTTCCCTGTATCTGCGCATGTCCACCAATCTCCAATTTCCAATTATTTGGAAATCCAACTTCTTATCTAATTCTGCCTCTAGGCAAAGTGTAGCTTGTCCTGAAATCCTGCCCTGCGACGAGCATGATCTATGAAAACTTTTGATCCTTGCTAAAGTACTAAAAGAACGTTCACAACTTAAACCAGAAACGGGTGCAAAATATTCTCAAAGCGATAAAAATATTTGGGAAAGTCCTCCTAATTTTTGAGCATTGATGCGTCCTATTTATACCTTTCATGGAAATGGTATATTAACTTTGGTCCAATGTTTGTAAGTACCAGAAAGATAAGAGTTAGACTCATTAAAAAGTATACCGATATGATCAGGATGATGAGCTGACTCAATTTAGCCATACCCGTCTGTCCTTCTGTCCATCTGTTTGAACGCAAACTAGTCCCTCAGTTTTAGACCTATTAGAATGAAACTTGGCTGTCAGGTGTCTTTTTATAATTGTTAGACATTTGTCGGAACCGGCCAGATCAGACGACTATAACGTATATAGGAGTCGATTGTTCTGATATTATATTTTGCTTCATAACTCCTTTATTGAAACAGAAAAATCCTGAAATTTTGCCAGACGGTCCGTTGTACTAAACTCTATAGAAGCACTGAAAGTCATATACTTAGATCAAACATATGTATATGACATAAAGCTCCCATGTAACTGATTGTTCAGATATTTCATTTAGCACAAAAACACCTCCATTTCAGCAGCTAAAGTCTTCAAATTTTGCTCAAGGAATAGCTATTACAAGAACTATTGTAGTAGTGAAAATCAATTAGATTAGATAAATATTACATATATCTGCCATACACCCGATAGTTCAGATATTGCATTTTTGCCCATAAATCTTTCATTTAATCAGCTAGACACCAAAATTTTTGCAGAAATATCAGTCATTATTGGGCATATTTGTAAAGTGAAAATCATAAAGATCAAAGAGATATAACATATAGCTCCCATACAACCGATTGTTCAGATATTTAAGCAGAAAACATCTCCATTTAAGCAGCTAAAGTCGTGAAATTTTGCACAAATAATGGCTATAATGAAACTATTTTAGTAGTGAAATCATTAAGATCGGAAAAATATAACATACAGATGCCATACAACTGATAGTTCGGATATTGCACTTTGGGCCATAAATCCTTCATTTAATTAGCTAGATATTTGATATTTTGCACAAATATCAGTCATTATTACACATAAGTGTAAAGTGAAAATCTTTATGATTAAAGAGATACAACATATGGCTTACATACAACCGATTGTTCAGATATTGTAATTAGCACAAAAATCCCTCCATTTAAGCAGCTAAAGTCTTGAAATTTTGCACACATTTCGGCACTGCAATGCTTTCCGCGACCCATAGCTACTTAGAAAATTATTAATTTTGCTTTTTTATTCAAAAACTATTAAAAACATGTAAAGCTAAATTCGGGCGAAACCGATTTTATATACTCTCGCGATGTTTTTGTATGGGCGGTGCCCATAATTTCATACAAACCCGGTTTCTTTGCTTCAAATCGTAGCTTGTATTAAACTTTACTCAAATTCTTCCAATAAATACTGAAAAAAGAAGTTCTTTGCATTTTTCCAAATTTTCCTTATATGGAAGTTGGGTGTGCTTATGGTCCGATTTCAAAAATTATTGACGGTGATACTCGTGATATCAAGGACAATAAGTTCACCATGACGATACCTTACATCGTAATTGAGCTACCTACAGACGTTGCACTGTTACAGAGCGCCCTTTGGTAGTAAACCAATGCAATAGAAGAAGCCAGTAAAGTGTGACCAAAAATATTTTCTTTAAAGGGAAAGAAAGTTTTTCGCTGTAGTGCATTTCTTTTTTACCGGCACTTTACATTCCACGTATGTATGTATATACATATTCAGTATGTATATACGACTATAACGTATATAGGAGTCGATTGTTCAGATATTTAATTTTGCTTCATAACTCCTTTATTTAAACAGAAAAATCTTGAAATTTTGCAAGAAAGTCCACTGTTCTAAACTCTTTAGAAGCAGTAAAAATCATATACATCAAAAATATATAACATATAGCTCCCATATAACTGATTGTTCAGATATTTCATTTAGCACGAAAACACCTCCATTTAAGCACCTAAAGTCTTGAAATTTTGCACAAATAATAGCTAAAATGAGAAATATTTTAGCTGTGAAAATCAGTAAGATCGGATAAATATAACATACAGCTGACATAAAACTGATAGTTCAGATATTGCATTTTTGGTCAAAACTCCTTCAAATAACAGGCCATTCAGTAAGTATAAGTAAAAAAACATTTTCTTCTCTATTTCCATTTTTTGAAAATAACAAAAGTTACGTGAGGTTCAATGCGATAACTTAAGAACCCATGGTCCGATTGCTGTCAAATTTTGACACGTATCATTTGAAACATGGCTTATTTGAGATACGTACGAGATTTTTCATAATGGCGACATCTATGTGTCATGCTGCGGACTTAATGAATGACCTGTTAATTATTATAGGGACTATTATAGCAGTCAAAATCATTAATATCGAAAAAATATTACATACTGATCCCATACTATTCTTCCTTTTATGAAAGGTATGAAGCCTTCGGCATAGCCGAAAACAGCCTTTTTTACTTGGGTTTTATTGCAGATGATCCATTGCCTACTTATCTTGCTCACCGCAAAGCGTGTAAGAACAAGTAAGAAAAGCTAAATTCGGGCGAATCCGATTTTTATTTACCCTCGCGAAGTAGTTTTTTATGGGCGGTGCCCATAATTTCATAAAAACTGCGTTTCTTTGTTTCAAATCACTGCTAGTATTTAACTTTACTCAATTTGTTAAAATAAATACTGAAAAAAGAAGTTTTTTGCATTTTTCAAAATCTCCGTTATATGGAAGTTGGGCGTGGTTATGGTCCGATTTCAAAAATTATTGACGGTGATGCTAGTGATGTCAAGAACAATGTGTTCACCAAATTTTGTTACGAATCCTTACATCGTTGTTGAAATACCTAAAGACGTTTTTTATAAGTGGGCGTGGGAACGACCATTTTTCAAAATATCATAAAAATCAAGTTTCTCAATCAAATATCTCTGTAAATATCAAATTTTAATTAATATGTTACAATAGATAACGAAAAAACGAAATTTTTGGATTTTTCAAAATTTATCTTATATGGGAGGTGGGCGAGGTTATGGTCCGATTTCAAATTTTTTTAACGATTATAACAGCGATATTAAGGAAAAGTTTTTTAAATGATGTGACGATACCTTACACCGTTATTGAGATACAGAATTTTTCCCATAAGTGGGCCCTGGCAACGCCTATTTTTTAAATTTCATATATACCTAATTTCTTAGTTCAAAATCGCTCCAAATACCGAATTTCCCTCAATTTCTTTTAAAAGATAACGAAAAAATTAAGTTTTTGCATTTTCCAAAACTTTCGTTATATGGGAGGTGGGCGTGGTTATGATCCGATTACAAAATTTTCTACGATAATAATAGCGATATCAAGGAAAATATGTCCACAAAATTTTGCGACGATTCTTTACACCGTTATTGAGATACAGACATGTTTTCTAAGTGGGCGTGGCAACGCCCATTTTTTTAATTTTCATAAATAGTTAGTTTCTTAGAAAACGTAGTTTTTGCATTTTCCAAAACTTCCGTTATATGGGAGGTGGCGTGGTTATTAACCGATCTTGACCATTTTTAATACCAACCTACCCTGTCTATGTACCAAATTTTATTGAGGTATCTCAATTTATACTCAAGATATTGTAACCACGGACAGACGGACGGACGGACGGACAGACAGTCAGGGCTAAATCGATTCCTCTTTTCATTCTGATCATTTTAGTATAAACATATATAGACATATATAGACATATATCTATCTCGATTATTTTTTGCTGTTACAAACAACCGTTATGCGATCTTTCTTCGCCTTTGTGTACAAGTACTCTCGGGTAAGAAGAAGTGTATCAGCGCAACAGCTGTAGTCCCAACCAATGGGCACATTTTTAAATCAAAAATTGTACTAAACATCTTCAGACATATATATGGTAAACGTACACGCAGTGTTTGAGTATTAATAAAAAAATTCCGACTTTGCAAAAAAAAATTTGCAAGGAAACTAATTTTTAGAATTATGTGTATGTTAAGAATTAAATAGTTATAAAAAAGTGAAAAGAGCAATTCAGGCGCTAACTTTTTTTAAAACATGTCTACCACTAATCTTTTCATCAATCTGCACGTATGTATTGCATAAAGGATTGTATAAAGAATAAGTACATATTTGCTACCACGCCACGGTTATCGATAGTTTTATAAGGTACAACGAAATGCTTACACAACAATGAATTGCAGCGGGGTTTGATATTCCCAATATTTACATATATTCATTTTAGTTTCCTAAATTCGTGTGGATGTTTCCTGTTGCGCATGTATTCCGATAAAACTTGTTCAACCAAACGCTTAGTTTTTAGTTTTTAACTACCCTTAAGATAAAGCAATCAAATACACATAAATTTGTACTAGCTTATAAACATTCACGTATATATATATGTACTTATGTGCCCATTCCTTTGTAAATTTTCGTTTGTATTTGTAGCTGTTTTTTCCGGAAATGAATTGCTTCGCTAATAATATATTATAATTAGATTCATGTTATCGTAAGGCCATATGTCAGCGACAACAATATTATAAACATGTATAAGTAAAAGTTTACCATGTAAAAAATGCGTTAAGTCTAGGATGAGTCCGGGAATGGTCGCAGGGGAACATGCGACTAATACAAATTTTGATCTCTTTATATGGAGGGAACTGTTTCTTTTTATTCGAGCATGTCCTATGACGAGAATAATTGTCTCCTTTTATACCCGAATGGGTATAAATGAGGACCAGTCTATCACAAAAATCATAGCTCTGCTTACACGAAAACGACGCACTTGAAATTTCGTTCCCTAAGTGCGTCCATATACATATCAATGCATCCTATATTACATCCAAAAGAGACGAACACAAGACTAATCTACCATTTTGCGCATTTGAGACTTATTGCGACTAACTAATGTACAGCAGTACCCGATAGACACTAATCCCGGAATACTCTCTTCAGAGATTAGTAGCACATTTTTTAGCAGGGTGTATAGTGACAACATGAGTATGTATCTTTGTACGCGAGGCATTCCTTTTAAATCGGACGGGTTTGCTATAAACTTTATGGATAAACTTTCATTGACTTAAAATAATCTAATATACACTTGAGTTTTCTAAAGTTAAGTGAAGCCCACACAATCAGAGATCAAACCATCGTTATCCTTGTTCAATGCTCCATAAAGAGCATGTTTTAAGAATATAAGAAATTATTAAAGAACTATTTAATCTTTAATTTCGAAGAGATGTTCTATTTTGTAAGAGTAAACAATTTTTAAAACTTATGGTGACAAACACTTAACTAAGTAGGAGTATTTGTGTTGTACAAAAGTATATTGGGTTTTGTGTATTATATGTTTAAATATAAAATTATACATAAATATTTTGAAAAATTATGTTCAGCCTTTAACCATTAACTACTACATAAATTGGTCAAACAATTATTTATAGTTTCATTTAAAATACCAATTTATCCATGAATATTAAAAAGAGCCAGTATTCATCAGGTGCATTCCGCAAATACGTTTTTAGCCTGCAAATTGTCGCAAATGATCGTTCACTGGGAGCAGCTGAAACGGATTAGTTGCAGCACTTCTGAATTCGGTATTCTCTGAGATTTAAACTTTTAACGATATGCTATAGCATATTTATATTTACGAGTGCTCAGGACCTAATAGCGTTTTTGTAATAATTTGTTAGACTCAGAATTGCTAATGGAAATACTTATATTTGAAGCGGTACGGCGCAGTTTTAATAAATTTTGACGTCGACGAAGATAAAAAATTAAAATTTAATAATTATAGCGCAAAAAAGCATGAGATTAAATCGCTAGTTTTAACCTTTGATCAAATTCTCTTCAAAAATTGTTCAGTGATTGTTCAAATAATATTGGGAAATACAATACTCCCACAGCTCATTTGAGTAAATGCCGAGTATAAATTATTAACATTAAAAGCTAGAAATTTTATGTGATACAATTTCTTTGACTTGTACATAACGCTTATTGTTTAACCTACTGGGATCTTTTACTTAGAAACTTATAAACAAATAAAATATATTCCCTAATTTTGCGGGGGGTTTTAACCCTCTGCTGCGTGGTGTTCATAAGAGTCCAATTTTTATTTGCTCTTACTTGTGGGTGTTCAAAATGACTTTCCATTCGGCTAATACTTCTTTAAATATATATATAGATATATATACGTAAAATAAGCATATAAGTAAATTATTGTTGACCTTACTGAAGATCGATAATACCAGTCACGTTACCATTTGCTTATGTTTATATAATTTGCTTATTATTTTTGGAATAGATTGCAAATAAAGAAATTATAAAAAAACAAGTAAGGAAGGCTAAATTCGGGCGAAACCGAATTTTATATACCCTTGCCATGTATTTTTGTATGGGCGGTGCCCATAATTTCATAAAAACTCCGTTCCTTTGTTTCAAATCGCTGCTAGTATTAAACTTTACTGAATTACTTCCAATAAATACTGAAAAACGAAGTTTTTGCATTTTAGGGTAGGTTGGTATTGAAAATGGTCAAGATGGGTCAATAACCACGCCCACTTCCCATATAACAGAAGTTTTTGAAAAATGTAAAAATCGTTTTATACCCGAGCGTACTTGTACAAAAGGGTATTATGACTTTGCTTGCTTAACGGTTGCTTGTAACAGCATATCGGAATCAAGATAGATATAGCCATATACATATATAACAAAATGCTCAGAATGAAAAAAAAGTCGATTTAGTGATGTCTGTCGGTTGGTATTGAAAACGGTCAAGATCGGTTAATAACCACCCCCACCTCCCATATAACTATGTTCTTTCGGTATCCATTAAAGCAAGTTGAGTGAAATTTTGGTATTTGGAGCGATTTTGAACTAAGAAATTAGGTACCTATGTAATTAGGAAAAATGTCTGTATCTCAATGACGGTGTAAGGTATCGTCACAAAATTTAATGGACATAATTTCCTGGATATCGCTATTATTATCGTAGAACAGTTTTGGAATCGAATATAACCACGCCCACCTCCCATCTAACGGAAATTTTGGAAAATGCAAAAACTCCATTTTTCGGTATCTAGTAAAGCAAATTGAGGGAAATTTGGTATTTGGAGCGATTTTGAAGTAAGAAATTAGGTATATATGAAATTTAAAAAATAGGCGTTGCCAGGGCCCACTTATGGGAAAAACTCTGTATCTCAATAACGGTGTTAGGTATCGTTACATCATTTAAAAAACTTTTCCTTAATATCGCTGTTATAATCGTTAAAAAATTTTGAAATCGGACCATAACCTCGCCCACCTCCCATATAACAGAAATTTTGAAAAATCCAAAAATTTCGTTTTTTCGTTATATATTGGAACATATTAATTAAAATTTGATATTTACAGAGATAGTTGATTGAGAAACTTGATTTTTATGAAATTTTTAAAAAGGGTCGTTCCCACGCCCACTTATAAAAAACGTCTGTAGGTATTTCAACAACGATGTAAGGATTCGTAACAAAATTTGGTGAACACATTGTTCTTGATATCACTAGCATCACCGTCAATAATTTTTGAAATCGGACCTTAACCACGTCCAACTTCCATATACCGAAAATTTTAAAAAAGGCGTTTTTCAGTATTTAGAGGAAGAAACTGAGTAAAGTTTACTACTAGTTAGCAGCGATTTGAAACAAAGAAACGGGGTTTTTATGAAGTTATGGGCATCGCCAATACAAAAATACATCGCGAGGGTATTGAAAATTTACGTGTGTGCAATCGGTCCCAAATTTCATTTCATTCATAATATAGGGCAAAACATACTTGCTCAAATGTTATATGTACTTACAATTCTGGATGATATATGGTTGACATTTGATAAAAACCAGTTGTCTATCGATTTTTCAAAGGCATATGTTGCAAGCTTTATCATTGATGATGATGCTTGATTGATGACATTCCTAATATTATTAATAATAATTTGGCGCTTACACTATATAGCTCAGTGTTTGGCCGAGCATCTCTTACCGTTTGTAGTGTGCGTCTTTATATTATACCACAAATGGAGGGATCTACAATTTTGTGCCGACTCCGAACGGCATATGTATTTTATTTGCCTGCCGACGGGTGAACGCTATTAGAAAAAACTTTTGTAGGATTTAGATTTTACTTGTCTTGGCTGAGATTCGAACCTCGAACCCAGCGGCATATCGAGTAATAGCACGCACCGCAACCCACTCGACCAGAGCGGCCACATGACTCTTAAAAAACTCACGGAGAGGCTTCATTGCGTAAGGGCTGGTGGTTCAGTACTCTATATTCCCAACTTTGTTGGTCCCTGTTCGATTCTAAAGACACTGCAAGTATACACGCTTATGCATCAAGTTATATTGTTCAGAAAATGGTGGTCTAAGAGCAATGGTGTTATCTGGATAGTTGTAGGTTTAATAAATTGCCAAGAAGCAGCTTGGCATAACATAGGCAAATAGCAAGTCGTGCACGGTTGTGGGCGTGTTTTATGTTTCTCTTCGAGTTTCATCGTAAATTTATAATCCTAATTCGGTATCACTTTTTTACATTTTCATTTCTACAATGTGGAAAGTACAAACATTATTGGAATATTGACTCTTGTTAAACCCGAAAAAGAATTTGTATTTCAATATCTACATAAATTTTATTTGAATCGGCATAATGCCTTGTTCGTGTGGTCAAAAGGTTGATAGAGCTCAATCAAAAGTGCAGTGCGCGAAGTGCAATGAACTATTTCATACGCAATGTGTTAGTATCCTACCGGCAGATTTGGAATGTTTGTTGAACTCAGACTTAAGCGTTTTTGTGTAGTGTGCGCTGCAGCTTGGTGTAGCTCCATTCGTTCGCCTCCTCCACCTGTCGCGAATGTTGGCTCTCATAAGCAACGAGATAATCCGAGTGGAAATATTAATAAACAAGTTACATTGGACTCTTTGTACAGTTTAATTGTTTCCCTTCGATCTGAGAAAGTCAGAGTGCATAACCTAGTTAAAGGATTATATGAAGACACCAATAAAATAATGCAAATCCTGAAGTTAATAAACTACGTAGGAACGATTTCAAAAATGTTTAGGGATGATAACAACGATATTGCGAAAAGTTTGTTTACTAAATTGAGATACATACATTTTTTCATAAGTGGGCGTCCATTTTTCAAAATTTTATAAATACCAAATTTCTTAGTTCAAAGTCGCTCCAAATACCAAATTGCACTCAATTTGCTTTAATAGATACCGAATATACGAAGTTTTTGCATTTGCCAAAGAGCAACCTACATATGTACCAAATTTCATTGAGATAAATAAATTTTTACTCAAGTTATTTTAACCACGGACAGACGGACGGAAGGACAGGCAGTCAGGGCTAAATCGACTCCTGTTTTCATTCTGAGCATTTAGGTATATATATGTCTATCTCTTTCATATAACAAACAACAGTTATGCGAACAAAGTTAATATACCCTTGTGTTCAAGTACGCTCGGATATAATACGCTTTTCTGTTTACAATTAGTAAAGAAGGATGTTTCATTGACGAGTCTATTTTTTAAATTTATCCGGGATGCGAACAAAGGCAGACATTGTTCATTCCCTTAGTGCGCAACTAGACTACAATGGCTTTGTTCTTGTTGAGACCTGGCTAAACCCAAACTTCTTTGACACTGATTTTTTTGACTCGAACGTGGCATAGGTGTCAAGCATCAATTGCGTGCATTCTTGGTTCCACTCAATAATGGTACTATCTAATGGATCAAATTTGTGTTTGTATTCGTCCTTTTTCGCAGGATTCTATATTCCTACTTGCTTCATATATACCGCCTGATAATTCGTTCGAGTTGTACAAAGCGCATGTTGATAACGTGGTATCTCTAGTTTCAAATAAATTACATGATAATCACTTAAGTTTGCTAGGTGATTTTAACTTATGCATATTTAATTGGTCTGCTAGTATCTCTAACTCTAATCTTACACCAAATAATGTTTCTGCAAATCATGAGTTATTTATTATTGATAATATTCTAAGTCTTAATTTGTGTCAAGTTAACAATTTTGGTAATTCTCTGAGTATAATCTTGTAACATATCACTTAAGCTATTGAGTTAGTGAAGGTTTGAATACCATAACTCCTAAGGATAAGTATCATTTGCCTTTAGCTGTAAAACTTGATTTCTACTGTTTTGCTTCGTTCCTTCTGACGACAGGATATCATTTAATTATGCCTTATTCAATTTTCCTTGTTTTAATGAATTACTGCTTGGAAAGTACTGGGTTAATATGCTGGCAGATCTTGATACATTTTATAGCTTTACTACATTTAAGTGCATTTTGTCTAAACCCTGCCTTGATAATAATCCGGTCAGTATTCTAAGGATCAAAAAATGCTTAAATATCTTAAGAACAAGTATTTTAAAAAGTTTAAATTATCAAAGAAATATTTGTATTTTGTTAAATTTATACGATATTTAAGGGATTTCAACTGTTTAAACAAATCGCTCTATAATAACTATATCCATAACATGGAGTTGAGCATTAAATCAAATCCAAAACCCTTTTGGAATTACAATATAATCTAAAACGAGCTGCGCTAGTGTCCGCACAGGTGTCTTTTTTGATAATAATTATGCGCGTACCTCAACTGAAGCTTCACATTTATACATATGTTTTTTTTTTAAATCTAACTATGCGGATGAAGAACATTGTCATCACTGTGACTTTTCCTCTAGCTTATATTCCCCTTTGGACTTTGGTGTTCTAGACGTTTAATCTTAGAACAATAGTATTGCTTTCATTAAACTGAAGTCCTCCTGATGCTCATGGATTTTCAGCAGTTTTAATTAAAAATTGTCTTGCTCTGGTTTCGAACACGCAGTCAGTTCTAAGTTGAGTTTTGCGGTTAAATCTATAATTTGCCCAAATCAGCATGAGTTTTTTTGCCAATAAATCTACAGTATCGAATTTAGCTGTTTTTAGTGAATACTGCATTGACTCTTTCTCGGCTGGTTTACAGGTTGACTGTATTTATACGGACTTTTCGAAAGCTTTCGATAAAGACTCTCACAACGTCTTAACTAAAAAATTAGCCTGTGTTGGCTTTTATTCTGCTTTCCTGCAATGGATAAAATCCTTCTTGTGTAATAGGCGCTGTGTTGTATCATTAGATGGTATTTCATCTACCCGCTTCTCTACCTCTTATGGAGTTCTTCAAGGGAGTATCTACGGTCCACTCCTATTTATATTATGTATTAATGATATCAGAAATTCATTTGCTTATTTTTAATTTATGTTCATGACTTAAAAATCTTCTCAGCAATTAAGGCCCCGGATGATACCATAAAGCTTTAGACTGACATTGACAGACTTTACTTGTGGTGCCAGAAATCATGTGTCTCACTGAATTTGTCAAAATGCTTTCAAATCTAACATTTCACCTTTTAAGTACAGTATATCGACTTTGGTCCTTTAATGTGTTATTGTGATTAAGGGCCTTCGATAATAAATACACTTTTAATAACTGAATAAATGAACTAAATACGAGTACCATTAATAATAATGTAAGGAAAGCAAAATTCGGGCGAAACCGAGTTTTATATACCCTCGCGATGTATTTTTGTATGGGCATTGTCACGGATATTTTTCAAAATTTCATAAAAACCCCTTTTCTTTGTTTCAAATCGCTGCTTGAAAAAAACCTTACTCAATTTGTTCAAATAGATACTGAAAAAACGAAGTTTTTTTGCATTTTTGAAAACTTCCGTTATATTAAAGTTTGGCTTGGTTATGGACAATATGTTTTCCAAATTAAGTGAACATACCTAACACCGTTATTAAGATACTGAAATTTTTTGATAAGGGGGCATGACAACGCCTATATTTCAAAATTTCGTAAATATAAAATTTTCATTTTTCTGTTGGCCTAGTAAATGTTAATATTATAATTGTATTGAGCTCAAGGCCAGTTTATGGAAGATTTGTTTGTGAAAAAACAACAACAGTTTTTAATGGTTGAAGTTATAGTACTATTTCGGAAATCACCACATTTCCTCATCAGACTTCTTTTTGATTATTAAATTAAATTATTTTTAATTTAATTTTCATAACCACTTCTCTCAGGCTTTGAACCCGGGAGCTCGGAGTTGCAGAGCCAATACGCTACCTATTGTGCTACGCTAGCCGAGTTGGCTGTTGTGTTTATTTCATCTTCCTTGAACAAACCAACTACAAACAAGAGCAACTGATCTGCCGCTATTTAACTTGTTTGTGTGGTTGTTGTTTGTGTTTTTATTTTGCAAATTCTGTTTTACTTTACATTATATGCATTTTTAAGGCGTGCTCATCCTTGTCTACAAATGTTTGTTCATTTTTCTGTTGGCCTAGTAAATGTTAATATTATAATTTTATTGAGCTCAAGGCCAGTTTATGGAAGATTTGTTTGTGAAAAAACAACAACAATTTTTAATGGTTGAAGTTATAGTACTATTTCGGAAATCACCACATTTCCTCATCAGACTTCTTTTTGATTATTAAATTAAACTACTTTTAATTTAATTTTCATAACCACTTCTCTCAGGCTTTGAACCCGGGAGCTCGGAGTTGCAGAGCCAATACGCTACCTATTGTGCTACGCTAGCCGAGTTGGCTGTTGTGTTTATTTCATCTTCCTTAAACAAACCAACTACAAACAAGAGCAACTGATCTGCCGCTATTTAACTTGTTTGTGTGGTTGTTGTTTGTGTTTTTGTTTGCAAATTCTGTATAATGTATTTTTACTTTATATTCTAATGCATTTTTAAGGCGTGCTCATCCTTGTATACAATGTTTCTTCATTTTTCTGTTGGCCTAGTAAATGTTAATATTTTTACAATTTTATTGAGCTCAAGGCCAGGATATGGAAGATTTTTTTGTGAAAAAACAACAACAGTTTTTAATGGTTGAAGTTATAGTACTATTTCGGAAATCACCACATTGCCTCATCAGACTTCTTTTTGATTATTAAATAAAATTAATTTTTAATTTAATTTTTCATAACCACTTCTCTCAGGCTTTGAACCCGGGAGCTCGGAGTTGCAGAGCCAATACGCTACCTATTGTGCTACGCTAGCCGAGTTGGCTGTTGTGTTTATTTCATCTTCCTTAAACAAACCAACTACAAACAAGAGCAACTGATCTGCCGCTATTTAACTTGTTTGTGTGGTTGTTGTTTGTGTTTTTGTTTGCAAATTCTGTATAATGTAACAGGAAAAGCGCCCGAAATTTTTTTCAGAAAGCCGCCTTCGACAGCACGACAAGAAGTTTCTTATATGCCGCAATGTCTGAATTTGGTATCCCGGCAAAATTTATACGGCTATGTAAAATGACGTTGAGCAGCTTCGTCAGAATCGGGAATGACCTCTCCGAGCCGTTTGATACCAAACCAGGTTTCATACAGGGTGACTCTTTGTCACTGGTGACAGTTATATCTTTGAAAAAGTAGAGGACTTCGTTTACTTAGGAACCAGCATTAACACCAATAACAGCGTCAGCCGTTATAACGCCTTCGGGCTTTATTTCCTAAACAAAAAAAAAAGGCCGCGGACAATATTTCCCTTTCGAAAAGGAAATAACACCCACCCACGATAGGCAATAACGGCCGCGGGCTCGTTTTCTTAAAAATAATGGAAACAAAGCCCTTGGGTGCTATATTATTTTAAATGAATCACTCTTTTTATTTTTGCATATAAATCTGCGTCTGCATTATACACATAAAATCGAAGGGTATTTTCAGCCAATCACTGATTGCCGAATTTTTCCAAATTAACTGTAAATTATTATAGTTTTTTGCATTCAATGCGAGGCGTATTTTAGTTTTCAGCTTATCTTTCTCAGTTTTTGGTTGACATTGCTGGTGAGATAATTATAGAAACGGCATGGAGGTTAATACTTTAATCTATAAATTCGTGCCAGGCATAAGAAAAAATAGTAATTTACTTTACGTAGAATGTGAAAAAGAACTTTATAAAATGAAGAGTGTTGGTGAAAAACATAATCGGTACGTGTGCTATCAGAAACAATGCCAAGTTAGTTTGCCTATTGACAACATTACCAAACAGTGCAGAAAATTAAACAATAAATTACATGATCATCATAATCAAGAAGAATTTTTGAAAAAACTAGAAATTATGAACTCCATAAAAGATAAATGTTAAAATGTAAGTTTAAAAAGAAATGCAACGCGAGATATATTTGATCAAGAGTGCCTAGAAAATCCAAACGCTGCCCATTTGGTTCAGTATGGTAAAATGAAAAAAAAAAAACCCTGCCTGTCCGCAAGATATAAAAAGTTTGTTTAGCAATGAATCTATTTTGCTAAAATTTGGTACATCTAAAGTAGAATTTGAAGAAAACTCACAGCCGAATCCAAATTATTTTACAAGGAGACAATAATAGAAAAGAATTTTGCATATACGATATTCATGTCACCAACGATTTGCCAAACCATTAATACATCTACACATCTGGAGAGAAATTATTTGATGGACGTCCTGCAATGTGGGTACAAACAGCTCCTCATAGTTCATATTGAGCATTTAAATCATGTAAGTATACAAACAATAAAACTACCTGTGTTATTGCGAAGAAGGACCGAACGCGACGAGGCGCCGCGAGAACGCGATCCGCGGCAGGTTAACGCATTTCCTCAATTATGTTATAAACATCATACTTACATACTTATGTACATATATTTTTTATTTTTTTCAGACATATCCGTTCATATATGTACTAATGTCCAATAAATCAGAAGGCATTTATAATCATCTATTTCAATTTATAAATAATAATTTATTTCAATTTAATGCAGTATCGTTTAAAACGGACTTTGAAAAAGCTCTTGTGCAAAAATCACGGGTTGTTGGTTTCATTACTGCAATTCACTGAAAAAAATGCAAGTAAAATAAATAAGTTTAATCAAAAAATAAAAAAAAACCAAAATGCTGGCCGGTTATATAAAAAGTTTTTAGTCTTACCACTTCTGCCTCCGACTAAAATTGCAGAAGGATTTAATTTATTAAAGGAGGAAGCTAGTAGCAAGATAAGCCATTTCCCGAATTTGAAAGCTTTATTAAATATTTTGAAAATCAATGGATGCGAAGGGTAAGTGATCGAAATAAGTACATATTAATACATGCGTATGTAGGTATTTCAATGAGGTATATACATATATGTATGTATGTTATGTTTATGTACATATTTATACGTATATACATTTTGATTTCCATTTTATTTGTATGAATCTAGGAAGGCTGTTCATCATTTTCTGTCTACAAAGAAAGCGTGCGTACTACAAACAGCTTAGAGGGTTACCATTCACAGTTATGCAAAAAACTTGTGCCAAAGGGTAACTTTTGCAAATTATTAAATTGGCTTCTAGATGAAGATTTCAAAGCATCTATACAGCTCCAGCAATCTCTAAACGGAACTTATGGCGTTCCGTCAATGTCCAAAACAATTACACAAACGAAGGGCTGATGTAATTGAGAGAGCGACTGACAATTTCACAAACAACGAAATAACACTGGAAGTATTTTTAAATCAAATGAGTAACTGGGAAAATAATATTATTAAACTCGATAATATTAATGTATCTGACATAGATGAAGCGTCAGACGATGATTCAGTATGAATTCTTCAGAAAACCAGAACCAATTATTTTGTGTAAATTGTTTTAATAAGCCACGGGATGTAATCTTAACTCCATGCAATCATTTTAAACTTTGCACAGATTGCTTTGCAGAGCACAGCCGACGTACTTAAAATAAGGAAATAAAGCCCGAGGGTGTTAATTCCGCGGGCCTTATTGCACTGCGCCATTTTGCTTACCCTGACTGAGATTCGAACCTCGAACTCACCGGCATTTCGAGTTATAGCACGCACCGCTACCAACCGACCACAGCGACCATTCGCAACCCAAAAGGCATACGAATATATTCGTATTTCCCGTTGTTCACAGAAAAAGCCGTTTTTTCAATATCTTCTGGTTTCATTAATATATGGTGGAAACCAAATTCTAAATCGATTGTAGAGAAAACTTTCGCTTTTCCTAAATTGGAAAGTAATACATTGCAATCTGGAATAGGGTATTTGTCTGCTACCGTTTTCTTGTTTAACTTTTTGTAGTCAATTATCATTCTCATTTTTTGAGGACCGTCTTCGGTGGAACCTTTCTTGGGGACCACCCATATGGGTGAGTTATAGGGACTCTTGCTTTCTGTTATAATACGATATTTTGTTTTAGTATATTCCTTATTTCTTGATTAAGAAAATTATTTGCTGATTGAGGATTAGAATATGGCCCAGGCATATCCTTGAACAGGAATTAAATTTATTAAGACAAATGGATATGAACTTTGTTGACTACTACTACTTTGTATTCATACGCGAAATCTAAGCGAGTTATTATCGCGTCAAACTTTAAAACCGTCCCGTGATTAGTCAGAGCATCGTTTGCTATACCAGTAATTTTGTTCCTTTAAATTGTCAGTGCTGCAAAATATTTACGGCTTCCCTTTTTATATAAAAACATTGTATTATTGGCAGCTTCTCGCCAATTAACGTATCTTTTACCATTAAATTCAGGAGGGGATTTTATAATATCTGAGGTTTCGTCACAAGTGATTTCCGCATTTATTGTTTGTGGCTTGAATTCAGTCACGTTATTCTCATTTGTTACATTGCTCAATTGTAATTTAATTTTTTCTAATTCTTGTTTAAAACCTTGTGTTTGTAATGCAATTATCTCCATTAACCTATCTAATTCATTTGTGTTCGTAGACATTTTACAAAAATTTCAAAATATTTTTAAATTTAAAACTATATTTACTTTTCTCCTTCCAGCTGGGTATATGATGATCTTCCTTGAACCCCTTTGTTTGGGAGGCCCTTTTTACGGATTATCTTCCTTCTCCTTAGGATACTTGGTTGTGAGACAGTCTGGTTTGGAGCTCGAGGTCCTTTCTTTTTCCATATTATCTAGGCTTACTTGATTGTTGAGCAAAATGTCTAAGGATACTTTTTAGTGCGAAGGGGGGAAAAAAAATGCTGCCCCACTTTGGGCGCCAATTAAAAACTGCAAGTGTTTTTGGTTTGAACTCAAATTGAGTCTGACTTTATTATATTCTGCAGTTCTTAATCCTACCTTGACTGATACCGGTTGCTGCCGTTGTCGCTGCAGCTGCAGCTACCATGGAAGCTGTTTTGTTTTATTTTTATAATGTACTTGTATTCGGAGCGACGATTCAGATGTCCCATTTGAATAGTTGTTATTATCGTTGTCAGCAGTTTTCGTGGGAAGGCGATTGCATTCCTTAACTTACTGTTTAGTTTTATTTCTACATTGTACTTGTATTTGGAGTGAAGATGCATATGTCACATTATTTGATAGTTAATATTTTCATTGTCAGCAAAATTGGTGGGCGAGCGGTTGCATTCCTTAACTAACCATGCTAAATTTTGAATTAAAAGATGTCAGGATTTCTACACCCACTCCGTTGCTTTTGATATATCATACCACTTTTTTACGTGAAGAAGACTATACTCAATTTGTCAACACGTTGCCGTCGGTGTCGTGAAGTGGTAGGTGGTTGCGGTCTTTGTTGCGCGGAGTCGTGCGCTCTGGTGCCACACGTTGTTGTTGTTGTTGTTGTTGTAGCGGTGCCACACGTCAACTGGTGTGGTGTAGCAGCGTGTGGTGCGGTCTGCACACAATCGACAGGTCACCTCGGAGGTGCACGCTCTAGTGGCATGCGACCGCGCCAAGCAGTTTAAACAAAACCCATGTGATTGTGCTGGGATGCTTGCCTCTAAAAATAGCATACAGGCGTAGCGGTTGAGGGCGTCGGCAGAGGGGACATCGGATGCCGGGCGATCTCGCTGTTGTTGTTGCTGTTCCGATGGGTGCTGCAGCCACTGCGGCTACATCCGTCGGGGTGTCGCGTCGAGGTGCAGCCGCTGGAGTGAGCGCGGTCCGTGGCGCATAAGAGCGGGGCGCTTCTGTAAGCGGTGCGCTGATATGGGAGGTGCGTGCCGGAGTAGCAGCATTGCGTGGCACAGTGATTGCCGAACGGATCTGTGCGGTGGGGCCAACTACTTGCATTTCGATGTCCATGTTAATCTCTATTGGAGAAGAGAGAACATTAGTGCTAACAAATCACATGCAGATTTTGAAAGTGGTCATTAGAGTGCGGAGTTTGTGGTTTCCTTCTGGCCAACTCGTTTTATTGTTTATGCTGTTTATATATGGTTTATATATGGTTTTTGGGGTTTAATGCGGTTGATTTTCGGAATGTGCGGTATCGATATTATTAGCGTTTGGGAAAAAACATAGTTTAACGAGCGGTCGAGTAAGTTTGCCGTTTTGGGTACGTAGGTCAACTACTCTAATATGTCAGAGCCGAGATGTACCTTTTCTATGCGACCGAGTAGCCATTCGGTAGGGGGAGGCATTCGTCATGAATTAGGACGAATTCTCCAATTTTTGGGGCTTCTTGAGCATTTTTCCATCGATATCTTTTAAGGAGGTCTTAAAGATATTGCTCCTTCCATCTACGACTGAATTCCTGATGGAGAATTTTAATTCGTTCTCATCTCTTTAGTAATAAAAGAGACTGCGTGTCTGGATCGGGGATGGCCAGAAGTGGCGCACCTCTGACGAAGTGCCCAGGAGAGAGGGCTGTGAAATCGGTGGGATCTTGAGAGAGTATGGAGAGGGGCCGTGAGTTCAGAACGGCTTCGATTCGGGCAAATAATGTTATAAATTCCTCGAACGTGAATTTATGATTGCCAGCAATTTTCTTGAAATAGGTTTTAAAACTTTTTTCGGCGGATTCCCATAATCCGCCCATATGGGGTGCGCTTGGAGGGATGTATTGCCAATCAATGCCTTGGGGTGCATATTTTTTAATGATTTCAGGCGAGACTTCCATTATAAATTGAATAAAGCTTTTTTCGGTTGCTCTTTGGGCTCCTACAAAGGTTTTACCCTTGTCGCTCATTATTTTAGAAAGAAATCCGCGCCGTCCGACAAAGCGTGCAAATGCCGCAAGGAAAGCCGCAGTCGTCAGATCGGAACACAACTCGAGATGTACCGCCTTTGTCGTAAAGCATACAAAGACGGTCACATAACCCTTCGTTAAGGTGGAGGACCTTAACATAGAGGCCTTTATCTGGAAAGGTCCCGCAAAGTCAACACCTGTAATTGTAAAGGGCAGAGTGAAATTGCAGCGTTCGGGTGGTAGTGCTGCCATGATCTGCGTGCGCATTTTTTGCTTATGTAGAGTGCAGACTTTACACATGAAAAAACATTTCTTTATCGGTGGCTTGAGTCTTGGGATGTAAAACTCTTGTCGGACCATTTGTTGCATGAGTCTATGCTCGGCATGAAGCAATAATATGTGCAAAAAATTCAAATATATTGCGGAGAAAGGTGATTTTTCAGGTATAATTAGGGGGTACCTTTCATTGTAGCTCAAACTGGAGTTTGCTAGCCGCCCATTGGCACGAAGTAATCTTTTCGAGTCTAAAAAGGAGTTGAGTACTAAGAGTGGACACTTTTTATCAATTTCATTGTCAGCAAAAATGGTGGGAGAGCGGTTGCATTCCTTAACTAGCCATGCAAAATTTTTAATTAAAAGATGTCAGGATTTCAACACTCACTCCGTTGCTTTTGATATATCATACCACTTTTTTACGTGAAGAAGACTATACTCAATTTGTCAACACGTTGCCGTCGGTGTCGTGAAGTGGTAGGTGGTTGCGGTCTTTGTCGCACGTTGTTGCGCGGAGTCGTGCGCTGTGGTGCCACACGTTGTTGTTGTTGTTGTTGTTGTAGCGGTGCCACACGTCAACTGGTGTGGTGTAGCAGCGTGTGGTGGGCCTGCACACAATCGACAGGTCACCTCGGAGGTGCACGCTCTAGTGGCATGCGACCGCGCCAAGCAGTTTAAACAAAACCCATGTGATTGTGCTGGGCTGCTTGCCTCTAAAAATAGCATACAGGCGTAGCGGTTGAGGGCGTCGGCAGAGGGGACATCGGATGCCGGGCGATCTCGCTGTTGTTGTTGCTGTTGCGATGGGTGCTGCAGCCAATGCGGCTACATCCGTCGGGGTGTCGGGTCGAGGTGCAGCCGCTGGAGTGAGCGCGGTCCGTGGCGCTTAAGAGCGGGGCGCTTCTGTAAGCGGTGCGCTGATATGGGAGGTGCGTGCCGGAGTAGCAGCATTGCGTGGCACAGTGATCGCCGAACGGATCTGTGCGGTGGGGCCAACTACTTGCATTTCGATGTCCACGTTAATCTCTATTGGAGAAGAGAGAACGTTAGTGCTAACAAAACACATGCAGATTTTGAAAGTGGTCATTAGAGTGCGGAGTTTGTGGTTTCCTTCTGGCCAACTCGTTTTATTGTTTATGCTGTGGTTTATATATGGTTTTTGGGGTTTAATGCGGTTGATTTTCGGAATGTGCGGTATCGATATTATTAGCGTTTGGGAAAAAACATAGTTTAACGAGCGGTCGAGTAAGTTTGCCGTTTTGGGTACGTAGGTCAACTACTCTAATATGACCGTCAGAGCCGAGATGTACCTTTTCTATGCGACCGAGTAGCCATTCGGTAGGGGGAGGCATTCGTCATGAATTAGGACGAATTCTCCAATTTTTGGGGCTACTTGAGCATTTTTCCATCGATATCTTTTAAGGAGGTCTTTAAGATATTCCTCCTTCCATCTACGACTGAATTCCTGATGGAGAATTTTAATTCGTTCTCATCTCTTTAGTAATAAAAGAGACTGCGTGTCTGGATCGGGGATGGCCAGAAGTGGCGCACCTCTGACGAAGTGCCCAGGAGAGAGGGCTGTGAAATCGGTGGGATCTTGAGAGAGTATGGAGAGGGGCCGTGAGTTCAGAACGGCTTCGATTCGGGCAAATAATGTTATAAATTCCTCGAACGTGAATTTATGATTGCCAGCAATTTTCTTGAAATAGGTTTTAAAACTTTTTTCGGCGGATTCCCATAATCCGCCCATATGGGGTGCGCTTGGAGGGATGTATTGCCAATCAATGCCTTGGGGTGCATATTTTTTAATGATTTCAGGCGAGACTTCCATTATAAATTGAATAAAGCTTTTTTCGGTTGCTCTTTGGGCTCCTACAAAGGTTTTACCCTTGTCGCTCATTATTTTAGAAAGAAATCCGCGCCGTCCGACAAAGCGTGCAAATGCCGCAAGGAAAGCCGCAGTCGTCAGATCGGAACACAACTCGAGATGTACCGCCTTTGTCGTAAAGCATACAAAGACGGTCACATAACCCTTCGTTAAGGTGGAGGACCTTAACATAGAGGCCTTTATCTGGAAAGGTCCCGCAAAGTCAACACCTGTAATTGTAAAGGGCAGAGTGAAATTGCAGCGTTCGGGTGGTAGTGCTGCCATGATCTGCGTGCGCATTTTTTGCTTATGTAGAGTGCAGACTTTACACATGAAAAAACATTTCTTTATCGGTGGCTTGAGTCTTGGGATGTAAAACTCTTGTCGGACCATTTGTTGCATGAGTCTATGCTCGGCATGAAGCAATAATATGTGCAAAAAATTCAAATATATTGCGGAGAAAGGTGATTTTTCAGGTATAATTAGGGGGTACCTTTCATTGTAGCTCAAACTGGAGTTTGCTAGCCGCCCATTGGCACGAAGTAATCTTTTCGAGTCTAAAAAGGAGTTGAGTACTAAGAGTGGACACTTTTTATCAATTTCATTGTCAGCAAAAATGGTGGGAGAGCGGTTGCATTCCTTAACTAGCCATGCAAAATTTTTAATTAAAAGATGTCAGGATTTCAACACTCACTCCGTTGCTTTTGATATATCATACCACTTTTTTACGTGAAGAAGACTATACTCAATTTGTCAACACGTTGCCGTCGGTGTCGTGAAGTGGTAGGTGGTTGCGGTCTTTGTCGCACGTTGTTGCGCGGAGTCGTGCGCTGTGGTGCCACACGTTGTTGTTGTTGTTGTTGTTGTAGCGGTGCCACACGTCAACTGGTGTGGTGTAGCAGCGTGTGGTGGGCCTGCACACAATCGACAGGTCACCTCGGAGGTGCACGCTCTAGTGGCATGCGACCGCGCCAAGCAGTTTAAACAAAACCCATGTGATTGTGCTGGGCTGCTTGCCTCTAAAAATAGCATACAGGCGTAGCGGTTGAGGGCGTCGGCAGAGGGGACATCGGATGCCGGGCGATCTCGCTGTTGTTGTTGCTGTTGCGATGGGTGCTGCAGCCAATGCGGCTACATCCGTCGGGGTGTCGGGTCGAGGTGCAGCCGCTGGAGTGAGCGCGGTCCGTGGCGCTTAAGAGCGGGGCGCTTCTGTAAGCGGTGCGCTGATATGGGAGGTGCGTGCCGGAGTAGCAGCATTGCGTGGCACAGTGATCGCCGAACGGATCTGTGCGGTGGGGCCAACTACTTGCATTTCGATGTCCACGTTAATCTCTATTGGAGAAGAGAGAACGTTAGTGCTAACAAAACACATGCAGATTTTGAAAGTGGTCATTAGAGTGCGGAGTTTGTGGTTTCCTTCTGGCCAACTCGTTTTATTGTTTATGCTGTGGTTTATATATGGTTTTTGGGGTTTAATGCGGTTGATTTTCGGAATGTGCGGTATCGATATTATTAGCGTTTGGGAAAAAACATAGTTTAACGAGCGGTCGAGTAAGTTTGCCGTTTTGGGTACGTAGGTCAACTACTCTAATATGACCGTCAGAGCCGAGATGTACCTTTTCTATGCGACCGAGTAGCCATTCGGTAGGGGGAGGCATTCGTCATGAATTAGGACGAATTCTCCAATTTTTGGGGCTACTTGAGCATTTTTCCATCGATATCTTTTAAGGAGGTCTTTAAGATATTCCTCCTTCCATCTACGACTGAATTCCTGATGGAGAATTTTAATTCGTTCTCATCTCTTTAGTAATAAAAGAGACTGCGTGTCTGGATCGGGGATGGCCAGAAGTGGCGCACCTCTGACGAAGTGCCCAGGAGTGAGGGCTGTGAAATCGGTGGGATCTTGCGAGAGTATGGAGAGGGGCCGTGAGTTCAGAACGCCTTCGATTCGGGCAAATAATGTTGTAAATTCCTCGAACGTGAATTTATGATTGCCAGCAATTTTCTTGAAATAGGTTTTAAAACTTTTTTCGGCGGATTCCCATAATCCGCCCATATGGGGTGCGCTTGGAGGGATGTATTGCCAATCAATGCCTTGGGGTGCATATTTTTTAATGATTTCAGGCGAGACTTCCATTATAAATTGAATAAAGCTTTTTTCGGTTGCTCTTTGGGCTCCTACAAAGGTTTTACCATTGTCGCTCATTATTTTAGAAAGAAATCCGCGCCGTCCGACAAAGCGTGCAAATGCCGCAAGGAAAGCCGCAGTCGTCAGATCGGAACACAACTCGAGATGTACCGCCTTTGTCGTAAAGCATACAAAGACGGCCACATAACCCTTCGTAAAGGTGGAGGACCTTAACATAGAGGCCTTTATCTGGAAAGGTCCCGCAAAGTCAACACCTGTAATTGTACAGGGCAGAGTGAAATTGCAGCGTTCGGGTAGTAGTGCTGCCATGTAATTTTGTTCCTTAAAATTGTCAGTGCTGCAAAATATTTACGGCTTCCCTTTTTATATAAAAACATTGGGGATTTTATAATATCTGAGGTTTCGTCACAAGTGATTTCCGCATTTATTGTTTGTGGCTTGAATTCAGTCACGTTATTCTCATTTGTTACATTGCTCAATTGTAATTTAATTTTTTCTAATTCTTGTTTAAAACCTTGTGTTTGTAATGCAATTATCTCCATTAACCTATCTAATTCATTTGTGTTCGTAGACATTTCACAAAAATTTCAAAATATTTTTAAATTTAAAACTATTTTTACTTTTCTCCTTCCAGCTGGGTATATGATGATCTTCCTTGAACCCCTTTGTTTGGGAGGCCCTTTTTACGGATTATCTTCCTTCTCCTTAGGATACTTGGTTGTGAGACAGTCTGGTTTGGAGCTCGAGGTCCTTTCTTTTTCCATATATTCTAGGCTTACTTGATTGTTGAGCAAAATGTCTAAGGATACTTTTTAGTGCGAAGGGGGGAAAAAATGCAATCTTAAGAATAGTCCGAAAGTCCTTTTCCGATTGATTTTAACTTTATTTTCACTGCTGCCCCACTTTGGGCGCCAATTAAAAACTGCAAGTGTTTTTGGTTTGAACTCAAATTGAGTCTGACTTTATTATATTCTGCAGTTCTTAATCCTACCTTGACTGATACCGGTTGCTGCCGTTGTCGCTGCAGCTGCAGCTACCATGGAAGCTGTTTTGTTTTCTTTTTATAATGTACTTGTATTCGGAGCGACGATTCAGATGTCCCATTTGAATAGTTGTTATTATCGTTGTCAGCAGTTTTCGTGGGAAGGCGATTGCATTCCTTAACTTGCTGTTTAGTTTTATTTCTACATTGTACTTGTATTTGGAGTGAAGATGCAAATGTCACATTATTTGATAGTTAATATTTTCATTGTCAGCAAAATTGGTGGGCGAGCGGTTGCATTCCTTAACTAACCATGCTAAATTTTGAATTAAAAGATGTCAGGATTTCAACACCCACTCCGTTGCTTTTGATATACCACTTTTTTACGTGAAGAAGACTATACTCAATTTGTCAACACGTTGCCGTCGGTGTCGTGAAGTGGTAGGTGGTTGCGGTCTTTGTTGCGCGGAGTCGTGCGCTCTGGTGCCACACGTTGTTGTTGTTGTTGTTGTAGCGGTGCCACACGTCAACTGGTGTGGTGTAGCAGCGTGTGGTGCGGCCTGCACACAATCGACAGGTCACCTCGGAGGTGCACGCTCTAGTGGCATGCGAGCGCGCCAAGCAGTTTAAACAAAACCCATGTGCTTGTGCTGGGCTGCTTGCCTCTAAAAATAGCATACAGGCGTAGCGGTTGAGGGCGTCGGCAGAGGGGACATCGGATGCCGGGCGATCTCGCTGTTGTTGTTGCTGTTGCGATGGGTGCTGCAGCCAATGCGGCTACATCCGTCGGGGTGTCGCGTCGAGGTGCAGCCGCTGGAGTGAGCGCGGTCCGTGGCGCATAAGAGCGGGGCGCTTCTGTAAGCGGTGCGCTGATATGGGAGGTGCGTGCCGGAGTAGCAGCATTGCGTGGCACAGTGATCGCTGAACGGATCTGTGCGGTGGGGCCAACTACTTGCATTTCGATGTCCATGTTAATCTCTATTGGAGAAAAGAGAACGTTAGTGCTAACAAATCACATGCAGATTTTGAAAGTGGTCATTAGAGTGCGGAGTTTGTGGTTTCCTTCTGGCCAACTCGTTTTATTGTTTATGCTGTGGTTTATATATGGTTTTTGGGGTTTAATGCGGTTGATTTTCGGAATGTGCGGTATCGATATTATTAGCGTTTGGGAAAAAACATAGTTTAACGAGCGGTCGAGTACGTTTGCCGTTTTGGGTACGTAGGTCAAATACTCTAATATGACCGTCATAGCCGAGATGTACCTTTTCTATGCGACCGAGTAGCCATTCGGTAGGGGGAGGCATTCGTCATCAATTAGGACGAATTCTCCAAATTTTGGGGCTTCTTGAGCATTTTTCCATCGATATCTTTTAAGGAGGTCTTTAAGATATTCCTCCTTCCATCTACGACTGAATTCCTGATGGAGAATTTTAATTCGTTCTCATCTCTTTAGTAATAAAAGAGACTGCGTGTCTGGATCGGGGATGGCCAGAAGTGGCGCACCTCTGACGAAGTGCCCAGGAGAGAGGGCTGTGAAATCGGTGGGATCTTGAGAGAGTATGGAGAGGGGCCGTGAGTTCAGAACGGCTTCGATTCGGGCAAATAATGTTGTAAATTCTTCGAACGTGAATTTATGATTGCCAGCAATTTTCTTGAAATAGGTTTTAAAACTTTTTTCGGCGGATTCCCATAATCCGCCCATATGGGGTGCGCTTGGAGGGATGTATTGCCAATCAATGCCTTGGGGTGCATATTTTTTAATGATTTCAGGCGAGACTTCCATTATAAATTGAATAAAGCTTTTTTCGGTTGCTCTTTGGGCTCCTACAAAGGTTTTACCATTGTCGCTCATTATTTTAGAAAGAAATCCGCGCCGTCCGACAAAGCGTGCAAATGCCGCAAGGAAAGCCGCAGTCGTCAGATCGGAACACAACTCGAGATGTACCGCCTTTGTCGTAAAGCATACAAAGACGGCCACATAACCCTTCGTAAAGGTGGAGGACCTTAACATAGAGGCCTTTATCTGGAAAGGTCCCGCAAAGTCAACACCTGTAATTGTACAGGGCAGAGTGAAATTGCAGCGTTCGGATAGTAGTGCTGCCATGTAATTTTGTTCCTTAAAATTGTCAGTGCTGCAAAATATTTACGGCTTCCCTTTTTATATAAAAACATTGTATTATTGGCAGCTTCTCGCCAATTAACGTATCTTTTACCATTAAATTCAGGAGGGGATTTTATAATATCTGAGGTTTCGTCACAAGTGATTTCCGCATTTATTGTTTGTGGCTTGAATTCAGTCACGTTATTCTCATTTGTTACATTGCTCAATTGTAATTTAATTTTTTCTAATTCTTGTTTAAAACCTTGTGTTTGTAATGCAATTATTTCCATTAACCTATCTAATTCATTTGTGTTCGTAGACATTTCACAAAAATTTCAAAATATTTTTAAATTTAAAACTATTTTTACTTTTCTCCTTCCAGCTGGGTATATGATGATCTTCCTTGAACCCCTTTGTTTGGGAGGCCCTTTTTACGGATTATCTTCCTTCTCCTTAGGATACTTGGTTGTGAGACAGTCTGGTTTGGAGCTCGAGGTCCTTTCTTTTTCCATATATTCTAGGCTTACTTGATTGTTGAGCAAAATGTCTAAGGATACTTTTTAGTGCGAAGGGGGGAAAAAATGCAATCTTAAGAATAGTCCGAAAGTCCTTTTCCGATTGATTTTAACTTTATTTTCACTGCTGCCCCACTTTGGGCGCCAATTAAAAACTGCAAGTGTTTTTGGTTTGAACTCAAATTGAGTCTGACTTTATTATATTCTGCAGTTCTTAATCCTACCTTGACTGATACCGGTTGCTGCCGTTGTCGCTGCAGCTGCAGCTACCATGGAAGCTGTTTTGTTTTCTTTTTATAATGTACTTGTATTCGGAGCGACGATTCAGATGTCCCATTTGAATAGTTGTTATTATCGTTGTCAGCAGTTTTCGTGGGAAGGCGATTGCATTCCTTAACTTGCTGTTTAGTTTTATTTCTACATTGTACTTGTATTTGGAGTGAAGATGCAAATGTCACATTATTTGATAGTTAATATTTTCATTGTCAGCAAAATTGGTGGGCGAGCGGTTGCATTCCTTAACTAACCATGCTAAATTTTGAATTAAAAGATGTCAGGATTTCAACACCCACTCCGTTGCTTTTGATATACTACTTTTTTACGTGAAGAAGACTATACTCAATTTGTCAACACGTTGCCGTCGGTGTCGTGAAGTGGTAGGTGGTTGCGGTCTTTGTTGCGCGGAGTCGTGCGCTCTGGTGCCACACGTTGTTGTTGTTGTTGTTGTAGCGGTGCCACACGTCAACTGGTGTGGTGTAGCAGCGTGTGGTGCGGCCTGCACACAATCGACAGGTCACCTCGGAGGTGCACGCTCTAGTGGCATGCGAGCGCGCCAAGCAGTTTAAACAAAACCCATGTGCTTGTGCTGGGCTGCTTGCCTCTAAAAATAGCATACAGGCGTAGCGGTTGAGGGCGTCGGCAGAGGGGACATCGGATGCCGGGCGATCTCGCTGTTGTTGTTGCTGTTGCGATGGGTGCTGCAGCCAATGCGGCTACATCCGTCGGGGTGTCGCGTCGAGGTGCAGCCGCTGGAGTGAGCGCGGTCCGTGGCGCATAAGAGCGGGGCGCTTCTGTAAGCGGTGCGCTGATATGGGAGGTGCGTGCCGGAGTAGCAGCATTGCGTGGCACAGTGATCGCCGAACGGATCTGTGCGGTGGGGCCAACTACTTGCATTTCGATGTCCATGTTAATCTCTATTGGAGAAGAGAGAACGTTAGTGCTAACAAATCACATGCAGATTTTGAAAGTGGTCATTAGAGTGCGGAGTTTGTGCTTTCCTTCTGGCCAACTCGTTTTATTGTTTATGCTGTGGTTTATATATGGTTTTTGGGGTTTAATGCGGTTGATTTTTGGAATGTGCGGTATCGATATTATTAGCGTTTGGGAAAAAACATAGTTTAACGAGCGGTCGAGTAAGTTTGCCGTTTTGGGTACGTAGGTCAAATACTCTAATATGACCGTCAGAGCCGAGATGTACCTTTTCTATGCGACCGAGTAGCCATTCGGTAGGGGGAGGCATTCGTCATCAATTAGGACGAATTCTCCAATTTTTGGGGCTTCTTGAGCATTTTTCCATCGATATCTTTTAAGGAGGTCTTTAAGATATTCCTCCTTCCATCTACGACTGAATTCCTGATGGAGAATTTTAATTCGTTCTCATCTCTTTAGTAATAAAAGAGACTGCGTGTCTGGATCGGGGATGGCCAGAAGTGGCGCACCTCTGACGAAGTGCCCAGGAGTGAGGGCTGTGAAATCGGTGGGATCTTGCGAGAGTATGGAGAGGGGCCGTGAGTTCAGAACGCCTTCGATTCGGGCAAATAATGTTGTAAATTCCTCGAACGTGAATTTATGATTGCCAGCAATTTTCTTGAAATAGGTTTTAAAACTTTTTTCGGCGGATTCCCATAATCCGCCCATATGGGGTGCGCTTGGAGGGATGTATTGCCAATCAATGCCTTGGGGTGCATATTTTTTAATGATTTCAGGCGAGACTTCCATTATAAATTGAATAAAGCTTTTTTCGGTTGCTCTTTGGGCTCCTACAAAGGTTTTACCATTGTCGCTCATTATTTTAGAAAGAAATCCGCGCCGTCCGACAAAGCGTGCAAATGCCGCAAGGAAAGCCGCAGTCGTCAGATCGGAACACAACTCGAGATGTACCGCCTTTGTCGTAAAGCATACAAAGACGGCCACATAACCCTTCGTAAAGGTGGAGGACCTTAACATAGAGGCCTTTATCTGGAAAGGTCCCGCAAAGTCAACACCTGTAATTGTACAGGGCAGAGTGAAATTGCAGCGTTCGGATAGTAGTGCTGCCATGTAATTTTGTTCCTTAAAATTGTCAGTGCTGCAAAATATTTACGGCTTCCCTTTTTATATAAAAACATTGTATTATTGGCAGCTTCTCGCCAATTAACGTATCTTTTACCATTAAATTCAGGAGGGGATTTTATAATATCTGAGGTTTCGTCACAAGTGATTTCCGCATTTATTGTTTGTGGCTTGAATTCAGTCACGTTATTCTCATTTGTTACATTGCTCAATTGTAATTTAATTTTTTCTAATTCTTGTTTAAAACCTTGTGTTTGTAATGCAATTATTTCCATTAACCTATCTAATTCATTTGTGTTCGTAGACATTTCACAAAAATTTCAAAATATTTTTAAATTTAAAACTATTTTTACTTTTCTCCTTCCAGCTGGGTATATGATGATCTTCCTTGAACCCCTTTGTTTGGGAGGCCCTTTTTACGGATTATCTTCCTTCTCCTTAGGATACTTGGTTGTGAGACAGTCTGGTTTGGAGCTCGAGGTCCTTTCTTTTTCCATATATTCTAGGCTTACTTGATTGTTGAGCAAAATGTCTAAGGATACTTTTTAGTGCGAAGGGGGGAAAAAATGCAATCTTAAGAATAGTCCGAAAGTCCTTTTCCGATTGATTTTAACTTTATTTTCACTGCTGCCCCACTTTGGGCGCCAATTAAAAACTGCAAGTGTTTTTGGTTTGAACTCAAATTGAGTCTGACTTTATTATATTCTGCAGTTCTTAATCCTACCTTGACTGATACCGGTTGCTGCCGTTGTCGCTGCAGCTGCAGCTACCATGGAAGCTGTTTTGTTTTCTTTTTATAATGTACTTGTATTCGGAGCGACGATTCAGATGTCCCATTTGAATAGTTGTTATTATCGTTGTCAGCAGTTTTCGTGGGAAGGCGATTGCATTCCTTAACTTGCTGTTTAGTTTTATTTCTACATTGTACTTGTATTTGGAGTGAAGATGCAAATGTCACATTATTTGATAGTTAATATTTTCATTGTCAGCAAAATTGGTGGGCGAGCGGTTGCATTCCTTAACTAACCATGCTAAATTTTGAATTAAAAGATGTCAGGATTTCAACACCCACTCCGTTGCTTTTGATATACTACTTTTTTACGTGAAGAAGACTATACTCAATTTGTCAACACGTTGCCGTCGGTGTCGTGAAGTGGTAGGTGGTTGCGGTCTTTGTTGCGCGGAGTCGTGCGCTCTGGTGCCACACGTTGTTGTTCCCATAATTCGCCCATATGGGGTGCGCTTGGAGGGATGTATTGCCAATCAATGCCTTGGGGTGCATATTTTTTAATGATTTCAGGCGAGACTTCCATTATAAATTGAATAAAGCTTTTGTCGCTCATTATTTTAGAAAGAAATCCGCGCCGTCCGAAAAAGCGTGCAAATGCCGCAAGGAAAGCCGCAGTCGTCAGATCGGAACACAACTCGAGATGTACCGCCTTTGTCGTAAAGCATACAAAGACGGCCACATAACCCTTCGTAAAGGTGGAGGACCTTCACATAGAGGCCTTTATCTGGAAAGGTCCCGCAAAGTCAACACCTGTAATTGTACAGGGCAGAGTGAAATTGCAGCGTGGTAGTGCTGCCATGTAATTTTGTTCCTTAAAATTGTCAGTGCTGCAAAACATTTACGGCTTCCCTTTTTATATAAAAACATTGTATTATTGGCAGCTTCTCGCCAATTAACGTATCTTTTACCATTAAATTCAGGAGGGGATTTTATAATATCTGAGGTTTCGTCACAAGTGATTTCCGCATTTATTGTTTGTGGCTTGCATTCAGTCACGTTATTCTCATTTGTTACATTGCTCAATTGTAATTTAATAATTTCTAATTCTTGTTTAAAACCTTGTGTTTGTAATGCAATTATCTCCATTAACCTATCTAATTCATTTGTGTTCGTAGACATTTCACAAAAATTTCAAAATATTTTTAAATTTAAAACTATATTTACTTTTCTCCTTCCAGCTGGTTTTATGATGATCTTCCTTGAACCCCTTTGTTTGGGAGGCCCTTTTTACGGATTATCTTCCTTCTTCTTAGGATACTTGGTCTTGGTTGTGAGACAGTCTGGTTTGGAGCTCGAGGTCCTTTCTTTTTCCATATTATCTAGGCTTACTTGATTGTTGAGCAAAATGTCTAAGGATACTTTTTAGTGCGAAGGGGGGAAAAAACGCAATCTTAAGAATATTCCGAAAGTCCTTTTCCGATTGATTTCAACTTTATTTTCACTGCTGCCCCACTTTGGGCGCCAATCAAAAACTGCAAGTGTTTTTGGTTTGAACTCAAATTGAGTCTGACTTTATTATATTCTGCAGTTCTTAATCCTACCTTGACTGATACCGGTTGCTGCCGTTGTCGCTGCAGCTGCAGCTACCATGGAAGCTGTTTTGTTTTATTTTTATAATGTACTTGTATTCGGAGCGACGATTCAGATGTCCCATTTGAATAGTTGTTATTATCGTTGTCAGCAGTTTTCGTGGGAAGGCGTTTGCATTCCTTAACTAGCTGTTTAGTTTTATTTCTACATTGTACTTGTATTTGGAGTGATGATGGAAATGTCACATTATTTGATAGTTAATATTTTCATTGTAAGCAAAAATGGTGGGAGAGCGGTTGCATTCCTTAACTAGCCATGCAAAATTTTGAATTAAAAGATGTCAGGATTTCAACACCCACTCCGTTGCTTTTTATATATCATACCACTTTTTTACGTGGAGAAGACTATACTCAATTTGTCAACACGTTGCCGTCGGTGTCGTGAAGTGGTAGGTGGTTGCGGTCTTTGTCGCACGTTGTTGCGTGGAGTCGTGCGCTCTGGTGCCAAACGTTGTTGTTGTTGTTGTTGTTGTTGTTGTAGCGGTGCCACACGTCAACTGGTGTGGTGTAGCAGCGTGTGGTGCGGCCTGCACACAATCGACAGGTCACCTCGGAGGTGCACGCTCTAGCTGCATGCGACCGCGCCAAGCAGTTTAAACAAAACCCATGTGCTTGTGCTGGGCTGCTTGCCTCTAAAAATAGCATACAGGCGTAGCGGTTGAGGGCGTCGGCAGAGGGGACATCGGATGCCGGGCGATATCGCTGTTGTTGTTGCTGTTGCGATGGGTGCTGCAGCCAATGCGGCTACATCCGTCGGGGTGTCGCGTCGAGGTGCAGCCGCTGGATTGAGCGCGGTCCGTGGCGCATAAGAGCGGGGCGCTTCTGTAAGCGGTGCGCTGATATGGGAGGTGCGTGCCGGAGTAGCAGCATTGCGTGGCACAGTGATCGCCGAACGGATCTGTGCGGTGGGGCCAACTACTTGCATTTCGATGTCCATGTTAATCTCTATTGGAGAAGAGAGAACGTTAGTGCTAACAAATCACATGCAGATTTTGAAAGTGGTCATTAGAGTGCGGAGTTTGTGGTTTCCTTCTGGCCAACTCGTTTTATTGTTTATGCTGTGGTTTATATATGGTTTTTGGGGTTTAATGCGGTTGATTTTCGGAATGTGCGGTATCGATATTATTAGTGTTTGGGAAAAAACATAGTTTAACGAGCGGTCGAGTAAGTTTGCCGTTTTGGGTACGTAGGTCAAATACTCTAATATGACCGTCAGAGCCGAGATGTACCTTTTCTATGCGACCGAGTAGCCATTCGGTAGGGGGAGGCATTCGTCATGAATTAGGACGAATTCTCCAATTTTTGGGGCTTCTTGAGCATTTTTCCATCGATATATTTTAAGGAGGTCTTTAAGATATTCCTCCTTCCATCTACGACTGAATTCCTGATGGAGAATTTTAATTCGTTCTCATCTCTTTAGTAATAAAAGAGACTGCGTGTCTGGATCGGGGATGGCCAGAAGTGGCGCACCTCTGACGAAGTGCCCAGGAGTGAGGGCTGTGAAATCGGTGGGATCTTGCGAGAGTATGCAGAGGGGCCGTGAGTTCAGAACGGCTTCGATTCGGGCAAATAATGTTGTAAATTCCTCGAACGTGAATTTATGATTGCCAGCAATTTTCTTGAAATAGGTTTTAAAACTTTTTTCGGCGGATTCCCATAATCCGCCCATATGGGGTGCGCTTGGAGGGATGTATTGCCAATCAATGCCTTGGGGTGCATATTTTTTAATGATTTCAGGCAAGACTTCCATTATAAATTGAATAAAGCTTTTTTCGGTTGCTCTTTGGGCTCCTACAAAGGTTTTACCATTGTCACTCATTATTTTAGAAAGAAATCCGCGCCGTCCGGCAAAGCGTGCAAATGCCGCAAGGAAAGCCGCAGTCGTCAGATCGGAACACAACTCGAGATGTACCGCCTTTGTCGTAAAGCATACAAAGACGGCCACATAACCCTTCGTAAAGGTGGAGGACCTTAACATAGAGGCCTTTTTCTGGAAAGGTCCCGCAAAGTCAACACCTGTAATTGTAAAGGGCAGAGTGAAATTGCAGCGTTCGGGTGGTAGTGCTGCCATGATCTGCGTGCGCATTTTTTGCTTATGTAGAGTGCAGACTTTACACATGAAAATACATTTCTTTATCTGTGGCTTGAGTCTTCGGATGTAAAACTCTTGTCGGACCATTTGTTGCATGAGTCTATGCTCGGCATGAAGCATTAATATGTGCAAAAAATTCAAATATATTGCGCAGAAAGGTGATTTTTCAGGTATAATTAGGGGGTACCTTTCATTGTAGCTCAAACTGAACTTTGCTAGCCGCCCATCGGCACGAAGTAATCCTTTCGAGTCTAAAGAGGGGTTGAGTACTAAGAGTGGACTCTTTTTATCAATTGGCTTTGATTCTCTTAGCATCAATATTTCACGCCTGTAATAACGCGTTTGAGTGGAAGCAATGAGGGAGACCTTTGCATGTTTTACGTCTTGATGCGTTAGTGCAACATTTGCTGAGTTAGCCGTGCCTTTTATTTTGTTCTTCAGGCGGTTTATGAACTGGAACATATAGGCTATTACTCTGAGGGATCGGGGGAATGATGAAAATCGCTCTAGGATGTCATCATTTAATATTGTATGAAAGGTTTCAATTCTCCGACTTTCTGGAGTTATTATAAAGCGTACGGGGGATTTTGGCCAAAATTCGGGGGATTCTGAAAGCCAGCTGTGACCATTCCACCAGAGTGTGGTGTGGAGATCAGATGGGTTATCGCCACTGGCTACATGTCGCCAAGTAGCTGGCCCTACCAGATCAAGTATTTGGGATGTGCGGTTGGAAACGTATGTTTTCCAAGTATGGGGTGGTTTTTCTAACCAGGCTAAGACGATTTCGAAGTCAGACCAGAGATATAATTTTCGATCGCTCTGTAGGGACTAATTTTGCTAGGAGGAGCGCTCCGCACAGTTCGAGTCGTGGTAAACTTATGGTATTAAAGGGGGCGCCTTTGCCTTTGGTGACTAATAAGTGGGTTGTTGCTTTTCCACTAGGTTGTCTTTTCGTTATTGCGGAAATTGCTGATATCGCTCAAGAGTGTATGAAAATTGATCTGATATCGCATTCTATGGAACTCCCAGGGTTTTTGTGGTACTTTCTTTTTCAAATTTAAAAACATTCGTATCCAAGTTTTCTTTGCTAATATTTTTTAATATTTCGGGGTTGTTGGCAGTTATCTTTTTTAAGGGGAACCCTGCTGAGTGGAGGGCTTGGATCACTTGAGAAAGTGATTCGCACGCTAATTGTAAGCTGTGGCTTCCTGATAATATGTCATCTACATATGCTTGTGTTTTTAACACCGGGGTTGCTAGGGGTAGCTTTGATTGCGTATCTTTTGCCAATTCATGGATTGTTCGAATGGCTAGAAAGGGGGCGCAATTAACATCAAAGGTGACTGTTTTCAGTTTGAAGTCACGAATAGGACTCTCAGTTGCATTGCGGAGGACGATGCGTTGAAAGTCTTGATCGTCTTCATGCACGAGGATTTGCCTGTACATTTTCTCGACGTCTCCATTAAATACATATTTAAACAAACGCCATTTAAGTATTAGGAGCATTAAATCGGGTCCTGTATTAAGGATATCATTCAGCGAGTTGCCTGAGCTTGTGCATCTCGATGCATTAAATACCACTCTAACTTTGGTTGTCAGTTTTTCTGGCTTTATAACTGCGTGGTGGGGGAGGTAAAAGGATGAGTATTTACCACATTCAACCTCTTCATAGGAATATATTTTTCCATATGATTTAATTGTACATAGATATTCCTCAAGAACATTGTCGTATGAGGTCTTTAGCTCGCCTTTTTTAAGTAGGTTTCTTTCCATACTTAAAAATTGCTGGATTGCTGAGTTGCGGGAGTGACCTAAGGCGAGCGTATTGGGGAATTGGGGTTTTAGTGGTAGTCGAACGACGTACCGACCAGTTTCAGATCTCGAAGTTGTGGCATTATAGAAGTCTTCACAATACTTATATTTTGATGTAGTAATAGGAATGGGGGGAGTTTTTCTAACTCCCAAAATTTTATTTGAGTTTTGGACTACTATTCCGCCCATTCCCGAAATTTCAAAATTCGCTTGTTTAATCGGCAGTTTCAATCTGTTATGGGCCATATATGAAATAAACGATCGTTGGAATCCTTGATATATTAAGGCCCTTAGCTTAAATATTTCTCCCCTAAGTTCGAGGGAGATCAGCGTAGTGGGTAGTAATATTTTGCTTGCATTCTCAGAATGAAGCGTTTGTATTCTCGCTGCGTTTGAGCAGCATGGTTCCTCGTGAGAATTTACGGGATTTTGGATTTCGGGGTTTTCGGGTCTTGTTGTGGCAAGAAGACCCGTGGTTCTCTTTACATTTGTACTATTGCTCTGGGAGATGATGTTAAAGTGAAACATAGAGTGGTGTCTTTTATGACAATAAACGCAATTGAATTTGCTCTCACAATCCTTTAATGTGTGAGAATGTGATAAGCAATTAGTACAAAGTCTGTTTGATTTGGCAAAGTTCTTTCTTCCATGTGTTGAAAGTTTCTTAAACCTCTCGCAAGATTTTAATTTGTGAGCTTCTTTGCACAGTTCGCATGAAAAATATTTGTGTTGTTCGGAAATGAACGATTGAGTTTTTGAAAATTATTGTTACTGGCTTGGGGTTTAAGGAAGCTTCTATTGAAGTCTTGTTGTAAATTTTTTGGCTTAGATATTTTTTTATCTACCCTTTCTGCGATTTTGATGTGGGTAGTGAGGAAGTCTTTCATTTGTTGCCACGTTGGGCATCTTTTTCGGGATGAGAGCGATTGCTCCCATAAGAGTAACGATTTTTCTGGTAAAGTGGCAGCGCATATATTTACCAGAATGGGGTCACAGCTATCAGTGGGAATATTTTGTGTCAAGAGAACTGACAAACAATTTGTTACAGTGGATTGTAATTTTAAAAATTCTTCAGCTGTTTCTTTTGCGCTTGAGATAAATTTGGATGGCTTATGTACACGGCTTTAAACATGTCCCGGAAGGACGGTCATTGTTCACAACCTCCATGAAATACTTCTGTATTACACGATGGCACCTTGAGGTATATGCCTGAGCCAGCTCTACTCGCGGGGGTGGGGTAGGTGCAATAGGATTTAGTAACTTTAATTGATCGGAGATCATAGCCTTTGTTTCTTCATATTGGTCTAAGCAGTTTTCATATTTTCATAAGCCGAAGATTTAAAATTTTCTGGAAATCAGAATCATCTGTTTCAATAATTGCGTCATATGCAGACTGGAGTCGTGTCCAAAAATTGCCAAGTTTTTTGTTTTTTATTTCCAGAACGGATTCTGAATTGTCTTGGATTGGGGTTGAGGAAAATCGAGTCCAGTATTTTATTAAACTGTCACTCTCTGAAATAAATTTTGTGGCGGAAAATCTTTTATCTTTATTTACTGCTTAAGTTCACTAGATTTAATGGTAATATTGGTTTTTGTAAGTCTTTTTTGCAATTATTACAAATACTGGAATTAAAAATGAAAATTATTTATGTATGTTTATACATTCGTTTTTCTTTACGCAATGCGGCATTATTACAATATGAAAAATAATATTTTAAGTTTTTGTTTTGTACATTACACTTAGATTAAATATTTTTAAATATTTGAAAATAGGAATTTTATTTGTACGTAAGAAATTTTTATTTCTTGGGGATATATATACTAGGCCGGGTCGATTTGTATGGGTGGAAAAAAACCAACAAAGCGGCTAGCATAAACGAAAACTACAGAAAATTCTAAGAAAGTTTTGCCAAGAAACCATGGGTCTAAAATTAATTCCCAGTTCGCGCAGAGCGACTTTAGATTTTGAGGTCATACTTATTAAATTGTACTCAAAAACCTATACTTTCATAAGAAGCGATCCGGAAAATTGTGCTCGGTTCCTTCGATTATAACGAAAGTTTGTGCTTATATGTATGCAGCATACAGATATTCCCATATTTAAAAAAAAAAATGCTAAAATTGTGGAAAATACGGTGGATCAAAAATAAAATTTTATTGTAATTAAGTTTTCAAAAAATTAAATGTTTTTGTGGTGCAAGCTACAGACATTGGTTTTTTTGCTGATGACTGGGAATCTTTTCTAGTTTTAGTTTTTTTAGGTTTTAAAGTCTTTTTTGGATTCCATGCGTGGTGTTGTAGTACGACTTTCTATAGTTACGGCCATGATATCGTCTCTATTCTTTGTGATAGCGCGTCGGGAAACTGTTGTCAGAAGCTGTACACAACGCTCAGTTGCTTGGGTATGACATGGAATCCCGGGGTCAGGAAGCGGCGGATCATCAGACTCAATAGTCTGCAACAAGTGCTCGTATCGAATGTTTGCAGACAAAACACTGTCATCATCTAAGTCAACCAGATCAAAGTAGTCTGAGCATTCAAAATTTATTGCGTGCTTTTTATCATAAACCTTTAGATTAGTCGGATCACAAACTTTATCACGATAAAGTAGTATCTTTTTTATGGCTCTTTCGCGAACATCTTTTCTCTTATCATAAAGCATTGCCAGTAAGATATTTTCAGGATGAGCAAAGTATGAATTATTTTGGATTACAGTGTTAACAATTTCTCGCAGCGTTGATGGTAAATATCGCGTGGACTGTATAAATTTAAAAAACAAAAGAGACTGCCGTATAAAACTGAGTTGTAGAACTTAATGTTAAAGTACATCGATACGTAAACTTTCATTATCTAAGTTGACAAAGTTTTTAAATTCGCTGATGGTGAACTAGTTGTCACGTATAAACGTAAGAGTCTGTTTGCCTTTGTTAGCCATCGAGAGTGCACAATTTGTTGCGGTTTCATACTGGCAGAGACCATTACAAACTACATTTGCCATTCGATACAAGTACTGAACGTCAGTCGAGAGCGTTTTTTCATGAATGGGTGGAGGCATATCTCCCAACGAAATGGCCTCAAAGTGGGGTACAGCCTACAGAAAGATTTTATTTATTTAGCTCAGATCAAAATATACATGTTAGGCTCTTTAAAACAATTGTTTGCTTACCGCCATCTGCTCGCATGTTTCGATTTGCTTTGTTATTATCCCACTAGCTGTGCGCGGTCCGCTTGTAGTGTACTTTTCCAATGCGGAGAACAAGTGACGAAGTGGAAGTTCATTAAAGTGTAATAAACAAACAAACCAGTGCAATGGTATATTCAACATGACTTCGAATCTCCTTAAAATTCCATTTTCAGAACCTTCAGAACCAGTATGAGCCATGGTTTCTTGGAAAAATTTTCTGTAGTTTTCGTTTTTGCTAGCCGCTTTATGCGAAAAAAATTCGACCCGCCCTAATATATATGTACATATTTATTTTAATTTTGAAACATTTCTGATTTTTCATCTTATGTAACTTAAGAGTTACTAATTTTTTTGTATTATTTTATATCTACGTGACTTGGAAACTTTAATCACATTCTAATACTAGAAATTCATTTGTTTTAATTTAGAAATAGAAAAAGTGAAATATTTGATTAAATTGTTTTTGAATTTTAAGTAACTTTTTGGATTCTGTTTTTGTGACTAGTTTCTAATTTGTTTTTGTCTTTGTCAAATATGGTTACGTTCACACCGTCTACTTGTGTTACTACGTATGGACCTTGGTATATGTTTTGATGTTTGTTTCGGGGTTCCTTTTGTACTAGAACGATGTCATTCTCGTTTATTAGTATTGGTTATGTATTTGTATCGTAGGTATGTTTCCTCCGAATTTTATGTTTATTAATTAGCTCTGTAGCTAACGCATTCGATTTTTTCATCCGATATTTTACTTCCTTAGCATAATTTTCAACGTTATAATTTGGACCTATTTTAATTTCTTTTAATTCATGTGGTAAAATAGCATTTTTACCGAAAATTAATTCAAAATGAGTTAATTTGTTATAGAAAACTGTATTAGACGTTGTATTATGATATAAAGCAAAATATTTTAGATACGTGTCCCAGTCTGCGTATGTTTCATTGAGATACGCACGCAAGTACTCGTTAAAGACTCTATGGTTTCGTTCAATTGTTTCAACAGTTTCATGATGATGAGCTGTGGAAAAGTCATGTTTGATATTTAAAAGTTTGGTTAATTCCGAAAAAATTGCATTTTTAAATTCAGTTCCTAAATGTGATTTAATTAAATTCATTATGCCATATGTTAATATAAAAGTTTCGAAGATAGCCGAAGCAACTGTTTCAGCAGATTTATCTGGTATAGCTACTGTTACCAGGTATTTTGTTAAATCGCAAATCATAGTAACTGCGAACCTTTTACCAAATTTGGATTCTGGTAGTGAGCCTATCGTGTCTATTACTACTATATCAAATGGTTTAATAGGAGTTGGTGTTTAAATTAAATTTTATTTTATTTTAGTTTTTACTTTGTTCAAAAGACATTTATTGCAATTTTTAACGAATTTAGCAATGTCGCGTGTCATGTGTTTCCAATAATACTTTGTTCGAATTTTTGCAATTGGGTCGTCGTGGTAGATTATCATTAGTTTTAATTTTTTGTCGTCGTCAGTTACAGTTTCTACAGTGTCTGTAAGTTTAATTTGTAAGGATTTTAAATGTTTATTTCCGCTTGTTTTTAAATTTGTAATTGAAAAATGTTTGAAAAATTCGTCATCTTTAGGCCATTCAATAATTTTAATGTTGTGTTTACTGGCTTCTTGTTCTAGCCTCGAAAGTAATACGTCTAAATTTATTATTTCGTGAGCATTCTCTACATTAAATAACTCGAGCAGATGTATTTTATTAATATTTTATTAATATCTATAATTAAAATTACAATATTAATATAGACGCACTAGCTACCATTCGGGCATTCGGCTTAGTAATTTAATAGTACAAGTGTAATAATGTAGTACTTAAAATTAGTCAGATTAAGTGGAAAATATTTAGTTCTTTTAGGAAGTTCGCAATCTTTTTTATATTTGATTCGGAAGGAATAGAAAGAATGGTAAGTGCATTTTCGTCTTTGAATAATTGTGTTTGTATGTTTGAGAGTGATGTACAGTGAAGCAGATTATGGCGAATGCTTAAGTCGCTGGCGTTGCCGAAATTACATATGGGTAGATGACTTCTTGCCAAGAGATGCTTATGTGTTAGTTGACTATGACCCAGTCGAAGACGGACAAAGCATTTATTCATCCAGATTGTTGTTGTAGTTGGAAGGGAAATTCCGAGGCCGTGCAAGTTTACCTCTTTATATTCGTGTTGGTACGAGGACCATTCGTTGTGTTGGTGCCGTTTTAAAGCCTTCGAATATATATTTTTAATAGATGTTGTACCTAACGGGTTGAAGGAGTGCAAGCAGGAATTTAATGCAAGCTTTGCAGCTTGATCCGCGAAATCGTTACCGGGTATGCCTGAGTGTCCAGGTATCCACATTATCTTCACATTTGGCGTTGATTTCATTATAAGTTATTGAAGGTGGTATATTGTCCCCACATCCATTTGAATATTCTTTGCTGCTTTGAAAACTGCTGAACTATCTGTGCATATGACGATTTTTTTATTTTCTTTGCTGGCCAGATTTTCAGCTTAAATTAGGCCCTGCATTTCAGCATAAAAAATGCTGGCGTGATGTGGTAATATGCCGTGAGAAAGAGTTTGTCCCGTAGCGCTAGTGACCGCAAATGCAACCCCGATGTCTTGTTTTGAACCATCTGTGAAGATAAAATTCCAGCCAGTACGTTTAAGTGTGTTAGCAATATTACAATAATTTTGTTGGTAAGTGACGCTGGCGCTCTTATCTTTACGAAGGAGCGTCAGTTCGTTTAAAAAGCTTCTTGGGTCTAATGCCCAGGGAGGCAAATAAGATGGTGGAAGTTTTATTGGAATAATGTCCATTTTTAAATAGTCTGCGAGTTCTCTTAATTCGCTCAGCGCTGATTTGTATGAAAGTGGTTTCTTCCTATTTTTTAGCAGTCGAGTTTCGTGGTGGAGAATGTGGGTAGAATCGCATAAAAGTTTGTAAATTATGCGACTCCTAGGTACTTTAATCGATCTTCTATTTGTTGAAATCCACTTTCTTCAAGTAGGTTTTTAATTGGAGTTGTCCTGAAAACTCTTAAGCTTCTCCATACTGCAGCTTGATCCGCGAAATCGTACACAAGGGTATATTAATTTTGTTTGCATAAGGGTTGCTTGTAACAGCCAAAAATAATCGAGATAGATATAGACATGTTCTTTCTAAAATCATCAGGACGTAAGGAGGAAATGATTTAGACACTAGCCCGTCCATCCGTCTGTCCGTGAACATGGTAACTTGATTTAAAATGGGATTCCGTAATAAAACTTGGTAAATAAGTAAGATATTTTCAGGATGAGCGAAGTATGAATTGTTTTGGATTACAGTGTTAACAATTTCTCGCAGCGTTGATGGTAAATATCGCGTGGACTGTATAAATTTAAAAAACAAAAGAGACTGCCGTATAAAACTGAGTTGTAGAACTTAATGTTAAAGTACATCGATACGTAAACTTTCATTATGTAAGTTGACAAAGTTTTTAAATTCGCTGATGGTGAACTAGTTGTCACGTATAAACGTAAGAGTCTGTTTGCCTTTGTTAGCCATCGAGAGTGCACAATTTGTCGCGGTTTCATACAGGCAGAGACCATTACAAACTACATTTGCCATTCGATACAAGTACTGAACGTCAGTCGAGAGCGTTTTTTCATGAATGGGTGGAGGCATATCTCCCAACGAAATGGCCTCAAAGTGGGGTACAGCCTACAGAAAGATTTTATTTATTTAGCTCAGATCAAAATATACATGTTAGGCTCTTTAAAACAATTGTTTGCTTACCGCCATCTGCTCGCATGTTTCGATTTGCTTTGTTATTATCCCACTAGCTGTGCGCGGTCCGCTTGTAGTGTACTTTTCCAATGCGGAGAACAAGTGACGAAGTGGAAGTTCATTAAAGTGTAATAAACAAACAAACCAGTGCAATGGTATATTCAACATGACTTCGAATCTCCTTAAAATTCCATTTTCAGAACCTTCAGAACCAGTATGAGCCATGGTTTCTTGGAAAAATTTTCTGTAGTTTTCGTTTTTGCTAGCCGCTTTATGCGAAAAAAATTCGACCCGCCCTAATATATATGTACATATTTATTTTAATTTTGAAACATTTCTGATTTTTCATCTTATGTAACTTAAGAGTTACTAATTTTTTTGTATTATTTTATATCTACGTGACTTGGAAACTTTAATCACATTCTAATACTAGAAATTCATTTGTTTTAATTTAGAAATAGAAAAAGTGAAATATTTGATTAAATTGTTTTTGAATTTTAAGTAACTTTTTGGATTCTGTTTTTGTGACTAGTTTCTAATTTGTTTTTGTCTTTGTCAAATATGGTTACGTTCACACCGTCTACTTGTGTTACTACGTATGGACCTTGGTATATGTTTTGATGTTTGTTTCGGGGTTCCTTTTGTACTAGAACGATGTCATTCTCGTTTATTAGTATTGGTTATGTATTTGTATCGTAGGTATGTTTCCTCCGAATTTTATGTTTATTAATTAGCTCTGTAGCTAACGCATTCGATTTTTTCATCCGATATTTTACTTCCTTAGCATAATTTTCAACGTTATAATTTGGACCTATTTTAATTTCTTTTAATTCTTGTGGTAAAATAGCATTTTTACCGAAAATTAATTCAAAATGAGTTAATTTGTTATAGAAAACTGTATTAGACGTTGTATTATGATATAAAGCAAAATATTTTAGATACGTGTCCCAGTCTGCGTATGTTTCATTGAGATACGCACGCAAGTACTCGTTAAAGACTCTATGGTTTCGCTCAATTGTTTCAACAGTTTCATGATGATGAGCTGTGGAAAAGTCATGTTTGATATTTAAAAGTTTGGTTAATTCCGAAAAAATTTCATTTTTAAATTCAGTTCCTAAATGTGATTTAATTAAATTCATTATGCCATATGTTAATATAAAAGTTTCGAAGATAGCCGAAGCAACTGTTTCAGCAGATTTATCTGGTATAGCTACTGTTACCAGGTATTTTGTTAAATCGCAAATCATAGTAACTGCGAACCTTTTACCAAATTTGGATTCTGGTAGTGAGCCTATCGTGTCTATTACTACTATATCAAATGGTTTAATAGGAGTTGGTGTTTAAATTAAATTTTATTTTATTTTAGTTTTTACTTTGTTCAAAAGACATTTATTGCAATTTTTAACGAATTTAGCAATGTCGCGTGTCATGTGTTTCCAATAATACTTTGTTCGAATTTTTGCAATTGGGTCGTCGTGGTAGATTATAATTAGTTTTAATTTTTTGTCGTCGTCAGTTACAGTTTCTACAGTGTCTGTAAGTTTAATTTGTAAGGATTTTAAATGTTTATTTCCGCTTGTTTTTAAATTTGTAATTGAAAAATGTTTGAAAAATTCGTCATCTTTAGGCCATTCAATAATTTTAATGTTGTGTTTACTGGCTTCTTGTTCTAGCCTCGAAAGTAATACGTCTAAATTTATTATTTCGTGAGCATTCTCTACATTAAATAACTCGAGCAGATGTATTTTATTAATATTTTATTAATATCTATAATTAAAATTACAATATTAATATAGACGCACTAGCTACCATTCGGGCATTCGGCTTAGTAATTTAATAGTACAAGTGTAATAATGTAGTACTTAAAATTAGTCAGATTAAGTGGAAAATATTTAGTTCTTTTAGGAAGTTCGCAATCTTTTTTATATTTGATTCGGAAGGAATAGAAAGAATGGTAAGTGCATTTTCGTCTTTGAATAATTGTGTTTGTATGTTTGAGAGTGATGTACAGTGAAGCAGATTATGGCGAATGCTTAAGTCGCTGGCGTTGCCGAAATTACATATGGGTAGATGACTTCTTGCCAAGAGATGCTTATGTGTTAGTTGACTATGACCCAGTCGAAGACGGACAAAGCATTTATTCATCCAGATTGTTGTTGTAGTTGGAAGGGAAATTCCGAGGCCGTGCAAGTTTACCTCTTTATATTCGTGTTGGTACGAGGACCATTCGTTGTGTTGGTGCCGTTTTAAAGCCTTCGAATATATATTTTTAATAGATGTTGTACCTAACGGGTTGAAGGAGTGCAAGCAGGAATTTAATGCAAGCTTTGCAGCTTGATCCGCGAAATCGTTACCGGGTATGCCTGAGTGTCCAGGTATCCACATTATCTTCACATTTGGCGTTGATTTCATTATAAGTTATTGAAGGTGGTATATTGTCCCCACATCCATTTGAATATTCTTTGCTGCTTTGAAAACTGCTGAACTATCTGTGCATATGACGATTTTTTTATTTTCTTTGCTGGCCAGATTTTCAGCTTAAATTAGGCCCTGCATTTCAGCATAAAAAATGCTGGCGTGATGTGGTAATATGCCGTGAGAAAGAGTTTGTCCCGTAGCGCTAGTGACCGCAAATGCAACCCCGATGTCTTGTTTTGAACCATCTGTGAAGATAAAATTCCAGCCAGTACGTTTAAGTGTGTTAGCAATATTACAATAATTTTGTTGGTAAGTGACGCTGGCGCTCTTATCTTTACGAAGGAGCGTCAGTTCGTTTAAAAAGCTTCTTGGGTCTAATGCCCAGGGAGGCAAATAAGATGGTGGAAGTTTTATTGGAATAATGTCCATTTTTAAATAGTCTGCGAGTTCTCTTAATTCGCTCAGCGCTGATTTGTATGAAAGTGGTTTCTTCCTATTTTTTAGCAGTCGAGTTTCGTGGTGGAGAATGTGGGTAGAATCGCATAAAAGTTTGTAAATTATGCGACTCCTAGGTACTTTAATCGATCTTCTATTTGTTGAAATCCACTTTCTTCAAGTAGGTTTTTAATTGGAGTTGTCCTGAAAACTCTTAAGCTTCTCCGTACTGCAGCTTGATCCGCGAAATCGTACACAAGGGTATATTAATTTTGTTTGCATAAGGGTTGCTTGTAACAGCCAAAAATAATCGAGATAGATATAGACATGTTCTTTCTAAAATCATCAGGAGGTAAGGAGGAAATGATTTAGACACTAGCCCGTCCATCCGTCTGTCCGTGAACATGGTAACTTGATTTAAAATGGGATTCCGTAATAAAACTTGGTAAATAAGTAAGATATTTTCAGGATGAGCGAAGTATGAATTATTTTGGATTACAGTGTTAACAATTTCTCGCAGCGTTGATGGTAAATATCGCGTGGACTGTATAAATTTAAAAAACAAAAGAGACTGCCGTATAAAACTGAGTTGTAGAACTTAATGTTAAAGTACATCGATACGTAAACTTTCATTATGTAAGTTGACAAAGTTTTTAAATTCGCTGATGGTGAACTAGTTGTCACGTATAAACGTAAGAGTCTGTTTGCCTTTGTTAGCCATCGAGAGTGCACAATTTGTCGCGGTTTCATACAGGCAGAGACCATTACAAACTACATTTGCCATTCGATACAAGTACTGAACGTCAGTCGAGAGCGTTTTTTCATGAATGGGTGGAGGCATATCTCCCAACGAAATGGCCTCAAAGTGGGGTACAGCCTACAGAAAGATTTTATTTATTTAGCTCAGATCAAAATATACATGTTAGGCTCTTTAAAACAATTGTTTGCTTACCGTCATCTGCTCGCATGTTTCGATTTGCTTTGTTATTATCCCACTAGCTGTGCGCGGTCCGCTTGTAGTGTACTTTTCCAATGCGGAGAACAAGTGACGAAGTGGAAGTTCATTAATGTGTAATAAACAAACAAACCAGTGCAATGGTATATTCAACATAACTTCGAATCTCCTTAAAATTACATTTTTAGAACCTTCAGAACCAGTATGAGCCATGGTTTCTTGGCAAAACTTTCTGTAGTTTTCGTTTTTGCTAGCCGCTTTATGCGAAAAAAATTCGACCCGCCCTAATATATACATATTTATTTTAATTTTGAAACATTTCTGATTTTTCATCTTATGTAACTTAAGAGTTACTAATTTTTTTGTATTATTTTATATCTACGTGACTTGGAAACTTTAATCACATTCTAATACTAGAAATTCATTTGTTTTAATTTAGAAATAGAAAAAGTGAAATATTTGATTAAATTGTTTTTGAATTTTAAGTAACTTTTTGGATTCTGTTTTTGTGACTAGTTTCTAATTTGTTTTTGTCTTTGTCAAATATGGTTACGTTCACACCGTCTACTTGTGTTACTACGTATGGACCTTGGTATATGTTTTGATGTTTGTTTCGGGGTTCCTTTTGTACTAGAACGATGTCATTCTCGTTTATTAGTATTGGTTATGTATTTGTATCGTAGGTATGTTTCCTCCGAATTTTATGTTTATTAATTAGCTCTGTAGCTAACGCATTCGATTTTTTCATCCGATATTTTACTTCCTTAGCATAATTTTCAACGTTATAATTTGGATCTATTTTAATTTCTTTTAATTCATGTGGTAAAATAGCATTTTTACCGAAAATTAATTCAAAATGAGTTAATTTGTTATAGAAAACTGTATTAGACGTTGTATTATGATATAAAGCAAAATATTTTAGATACGTGTCCCAGTCTGCGTATGTTTCATTGAGATACGCACGCAAGTACTCGTTAAAGACTCTATGGTTTCGTTCAATTGTTTCAACAGTTTCATGATGATGAGCTGTGGAAAAGTCATGTTTGATATTTAAAAGTTTGGTTAATTCCGAAAAAATTTCATTTTTAAATTCAGTTCCTAAATGTGATTTAATTAAATTCATTATGCCATATGTTAATATAAAAGTTTCGAAGATAGCCGAAGCAACTGTTTCAGCAGATTTATCTGGTATAGCTACTGTTACCAGGTATTTTGTTAAAGCGCAAATCATAGTAACTGCGAACCTGTTACCAAATTTGGATTCTGGTAGTGGGCCTATCGTGTCTATTACTACTATATCAAATGGTTTAATAGGAGTTGGTGTTTAAATTAAATTTTATTTTATTTTAGATTTTACTTTGTTCAAAAGACATTTATTGCAATTTTTAACGAATTTAGCAATGTCGCGTGTCATGTGTTTCCAATAATACTTTGTTCGAATTTTTGCAATTGGGTCGTCGTGGTAGATTATCATTAGTTTTAGTTTTTTGTCGTCGTCAGTTACAGTTTCTACAGTGTCTGTAAGTTTAATTTGTAAGGATTTTAAATGTTTATTTCCGCTTGTTTTTAAATTTGTAATTGAAAAATGTTTGAAAAATTCGTCATCTTTAGGCCATTCAATAAATTTAATGTTGTGTTTACTGGCTTCTTGTTCTAGCCTCGAAAGTAATACGTCTAAATTTATTATTTCGTGAGCATTCTCTACATTAAATAGCTCGAGTTTCTTATGTTTTATGTGCGCACATGTTTTTAAAGTTGAAATTTTGTTATTTTTATCGTAAATTATTAATGATCTAATCCGCGGTACCTTTTTTGAAAAATTTTAGGCAAATTTATCGTAAACGTTTATTGTCTGAGTTGTATTGTCTGTATTGTATTTATTTTGTAAGTCTTTGCCGTAACATTGTTTCGTCATAGCTCTAGTTTTAACTGCAAGAACGTGCTTCGTAGATTCTCTAATATCATCGAAATGAATGCGTGAAAGTGCATCTGCGCCTACGTTTGTTTTACCCTTAATGTACTCGATGGTAAAGTTATATTCTGCTTATTCAAGACGTATACTTGCTAGCTTTGAGGAGGGGTCTTTCATATTGAATAAATAAACTAAAGGCCTATAGTCCGATTTAACAGCAAAGTGTGTTCCGTAAACGTATGGTAGATAGTGCTTGATTGCAAAATAAATAGCTAAGAGTTCCAGTTCTGTAATTGGTTTTTTCTGTTCTGCTTTGTTGAATGCTTTAGAAGCATAACAAATAAGCAAATCGCTCCTTTGCTGCTCTTGACTCAATAAAGCACCGCACCCATTTTTCGAAGCATCGACAGTAATAATAAATTGTTTTGAAAAGGTTGGGTATTAACGCTGATTTTAGCGATTCAAATGCTTGCGACAGAAAGGTTATTCACGATTATTTTAACACGGTAAATAGTCTAATGTGATTGCGTTTAAAACTTCTTCACTTCTCGATATTTCTGCTCTCTCATACTTTCTGATTATCTGTCTTCTGACTGTAACTCAAACTTTAAAATAGTCATAAGTTTCCTGTATTGTAATTAATTAATTATTGTTAGATTTAAGTTTGTATCAAATATAACAAATTTTGTAATTGCCTCCTATTGATGTATTATAAAAGGCTTAAATTCTTACATGTACACCCTCATATCTTAAATAAATAAATAAATAAATTGGTTTAAAGGCGCTGCCAGAGACGCAAAATTTGGTATAAAACGAGTGTAGTAGTTAGCAAATGCGACGAAACGGCGAACCGCGTCTTTGTCAGTCGGTTTTGTATAATTTTTTACAGCATTTATTTTGCTGTCGTCTGGCAACATAACTTCGGCTGAACATTTGTGGCCTAAGAAAGTAACTTCTGGCCGAAGAAAATTACATTTCTTTGGATTCAGTTTTAAATTGAAGGTTCTGCATGTATCAAGAACTTTAGCAAGATTTTGTATGTGATGTGCTTCGCTACACGCAATTACTATTATATCGTCAACGTAAAGAAATGCCGCATTGGGCGAAATACCAGAAAAAGCAATTGGCGCTACATTTAAACCAAATGGTAACACTTTCCATCTAAACGCTCCCCGGTCAGTGCTGAAGGATGTTACGTCACGTGAGTCGATATGCAACGGGATTTGATGAAACCCTGAATAGAGGTCTAAGGTTGAAAAATACTTCGCTCGGCCAAGATTATCTAAGATGTCGTCTACTCTAGCGAGAGGAAATTTACCGGCAATCAGTTTTTTGTTAACAGCACGGAAATCTACACACATACGGTACGCTCGTTGACCATTGGCATCTTTTTTCGGAACAAGAATTAAATAATTTCGTAACTTGACGGTTTATTTCTTCACGCTGGGTATATGGTAAACGGTAGTTCTTTATGTAAACTGGACTATTGTCTGTCACTCGTAGTTTTTGTTCGTAGAAATTGTTTAATGTCATCTTGTCGTCTGGAAGTGTAAATATATCTGCAAAGTCTACGCATAAGTTAAGTAATTTGCTTTCTGCATGATTAGGAATTTGTTTTTTCAAAACGGAAATCAGTTTTTTTGCCCGTTTGTCATCGTTTCTAGTCTTATTAATGGTATAAATATTGAAATTAGAAAGTTTTTCAGTCCGAATGTTGCAGTTGTTTACATATTTTATATAGTTTGTGGTGTTTATGACTTTGACGATTGGGTTGCTTGTACTGACTATGCATCTTGTAGAGAATACACCGTTGTCAATTTCTTGCGACTCCACGAAAAGTGGTTCCGGTGAACTTCCTAGACTAAAAGGTCCAAAAACTTCGCATCTGGGTGGAATTGCGCAGGTGTCGTTTTGAGTTCCGTGAACGATCGGGATAGCGACTTTCTCATTACCAACCCAGAAGTAAACGCAATTGCTCGCAAAGCTAATAACGCATTTGTTAAGTTTTAAGAAGTCTTTCCACAGTATACCGTCCGCTGGAATATTAAAGTCGTCGTTAACCACGTGCAACGTATGTTTTAAAGAAAAGTCAGAAAAAGTTAAGTTTGTCGTTATTTTACCCAGAGTAGAAACAGTGTTGGCAGTGACGCCCGTGATGCGTATAATGTTATTTGTATTAATTGGAAAACTTTTGTTAAAACTTGAAACTTTAATTAAGGAAATGTCGGCTTGCGCGTCGACCAAAAATGTACATAATTTGTTAGACCCGGAAATTTGCAATTTAATAAAATCTGAATAATTTAAATTTAAACAATAAACGCCTCTTGTTGAAGAAAAATCGATTAGTTGTCCATCTCTTGCTCCCCCAGTGTTCGCTCCTGAGGGGCGTGAATGTTGTTTGAAGATCCGCTATTATTGTTGTTGTTTCTATTGCTACTCCAATTATTGTTAAAACGGTTATTATTACTGCTGCTACCTTGATGGGTATTTCCATTAGCTGGTCGATAACGTTGATTTCCGTAACTGCTTGAAGAAAACCTGTTCCTATAACCAGTAAAATTGCGACTTGGGGTGTAGTAACTATGACCACGAAAACTACCCCGAAAATTTCTAGAAAAGTTACTGCCACGTGTTCGAAATGCTAAAACTTGACGTTCTTTTACTTCATTATTTTTCTCGACTATCAACTTCGCTACCACTTCTTTGGAATCGGAAAATGTTGTTGAGGCAAGAATTTACTTTACTAGGTACGACTTGGCATTTAATCTACAAACGATTACAGTTTGCTCTACGGCCATTTCGTGAGCTTTTTGTTGGGTCATTCTTTCGCTAATTAAGGAACGCTCCAAAGAGTCGGCTAGTTCTTCTACACGTTTAGCAAAATCTGTATAATTATAATTCTTGACGTGTAACGCCGAAATTTTTCCAAAACAACTTTTGAATTATCAGGTTTAATCCTGCCGCGAAGGGCAATTTTGATGTCGTTAACTGATTCTATCTGCGTCCGCAATGCTTCGCGAGCTTTTCCTTCTAATTTTGATTTTAAAAATGCTATTAATGTACTGGTTAGGTTTTCTTCAGCTAGGTCTTCTTTCAAACTTATTTTATCTAGAAAAGTGACCTGCTTCTAACGATGCTTCTGACTGAGCGTCAGCAAATTCTTCTGATTCCGAATCGACTACGTTCGTTTGGCATATAAGGCTTAATGCGTCCTTCGGAAATGGAATATGGCAATCTTACTTAAAAAAACACTTTACTAATAGCTCCATGCAACGTGCTAACTTTGCTTGTACTTCTTTGCAATTATGTATTGACTTGTTATCGGTGATCACAAAAATTCACATACATGTACATAAATACATACATATACATCTATGTACATACATGCATTAAAAGCACAACAAGCGAATTTCTATCGAAAAATACATACAGTCGCCTTATGTGTGAAAAGTCACACATGAGGGTAAGAAACGTAAGTTTTGAAATATGTCGCAAACGAATAATAATTTTGCATCGCATTTCAGATCTTTTATAAATTATTAATTAGATGGGAATTGTCAAGAAGTTTTATGAAATTCGTTTAAAAAATACGTTGAAATAATTATTGACAAATTTTTTTTTTTGTGACTTTTCACACAAGGAGGGGATGAAGGTTAATAAAAAACCTACAGTTAACTTTTTAAGAGTCTTTGAATCTTTAGCTATTGGTCTAAATAAGAAAGAAAAACATAAGTTCAGACCTAAAGGTAAAGAATATTTGTTGGTTGGATATTCAGAAAATTCAAAAGCATATGGTTTGTTCGATCTAGGAACCCGTAAATTCATTATAAGCAGAGATGTAATGTTCGTGGAAAATTCCAACAGATTTAAAGAAGGTAGAAATGAGCCATTTGAAACTCAAAACAAATAACGACGAGACAGAGCTAAGAGCAGAGCAAATTGAGAATCTCGCTGGAGAGAGCAAGTTGATACCAGCAATATTTCCATAGTAGAAAATTGTGTAATAGAAGAAAATCCCGATAACGCATTATCGGATGATAAAGCTATTAAATAGGTAGAGGAAGACCAAAAATAATTCGTACTGGCAGGGTTGGTCGTCCTAGAAAGCAATATAATATTAGAAATTCAATAAATAACAAAATAAAAATCCCAGAAACTGTTGAACAGGCATTGCTTAGTGAATATTCTGATCAATGGCAAAAATCCATGCGGATAGAATATGAAGCGTTAATAACTAATAACGCATGGACGCTAGAAAAGTTACCACCACGATAAAAAGCTGTCGGATGTAAAAGGGGTTTCGCTTTGAAGCGAGATGTAGATGGTAATATTGATCGCTTTAAGGCAAGGCTAGTTGCAAAGGGTTGCAGTCAGCATTATGGTGTAAACTACCAAGAAACTTTCTCAGCAGTGGTGCGCTATCAACTCTTAGAATGATAATTGCATTAGCGGTAGAACATCAAATGGATGTAACAACAGCTTATTTAAACGGAGATCTTCATGATACAGTTTATATGAAGCAACCAGAACATTTTGTAGATAAGAAGTTTCCGAATCACGTACTCAAACTTAAAAAGTCATTATATGGACTCAAGCAATCAGGAAGGGAATGGAAGTCTAAGCTCGATTGCATTCTGAAGAAAATAAGTTTTCACCATGTCCAAGTGAACCATGCTTTTACATCAGTAACTTAAATGGATGTTTCAATATAATAGCGGTCTACGTTGACGACATTATGATTGCTTCAACAAATAAAGAAGTTTTGACTGAAATAAAAAAGAAAATTAGAAGTGAATTTAAAGAGGTTGATAAAGGCCAATTGTATCATTTTTTGAGAATGACAATTGAGCGCAGTGGTGAAACGGGAGCAATTACAATAAGCCAGTATAGTTATATAAATGAACTTTTGAAACAAAATGATATGATTAAATGTCGACCAGTGGCAACTCCACTCGAGCCAAAATTTCAAGTTAAACGCATTAAAGAAAATTGCAAGAAGGTTGATCAAACTAAATATCAGTCACTTATTGGTTCGCTTATGTATTTAGCAATTTCAACAAGACCTGATATTTTTCATGCTGTTTGTAAATTATCACAATGCAACAAAGATCCACACATTGAACACAAGACAGGAGCAAAATATATTTTACGTTATTTAAATAAAACCAGTAATTATAAATTGCATTATTTCAAAACAGGAAAGCCGATTGAATGCTTCGCAGATGCAGATTGGGGTGACGACACTATAGACAGATAGTCGTATACGGGATATACTTTCTTTTTGGCCGGCAGTGTTTTCTCTTGGCAATCGAAGAAACAAACCACAGTCGCACTCAGTAGTACAGAAGCGGAATACATGGCAATTTCCGCAGCAGCAAAAGAAGCCACATATTTAAGGAAGCTTATGCAAAAAATCGGAGTTAATGCAAATAATGATCCTATCAAAATCAACGGCGATAATTTAAGTGCACAGAATCCTGTATATCATGCACGCAGCAAGCATATTGATATAAAATATCATCACATACGAGAGGTTTTAAATAGTAAACAAATTACAATTGATTATGTACCAACAAATGACATGATAAATGCAAACATCAAACATTTGTAAAACTTTTGAGATTAGAATAGTTTGTTTATGTAATAGTTGTTAGAATGATATAACAAATATTGTGTTGAGGATGAGTGTTGAATGCACTTGCAACACAAACTACTTGTTTAAATTGTTCTATACGCTTTGAAGGACCACAATATTTACACGGCCGCGTATACGCAAATACGCAACGGTGTAAATGTTTATAGAAAAAAGAAGAAATGAACGATTGGTTCGGTATTAGCGTATAATTGAATTTATTCAATTTAAATCGTTATAAATCGGAATATCTGTGATTGTGTGATAGTATAAAGATGTAGAAATTAAATCCGTAGTGGCGTGGTGACTGATAAGTAACCGGTGTCTCTCGTTTTCGGAAAAGAAGTGAAGTGTCGAAATTGAACCGCCAAACAGTGCCCTTTCGTTAACTTTCCCCTTAGCTAAGTGCACCGTTTGGCGGCAAGTACCGGCATTCCGAAATGTGCAAATTACTGTGTGTGTATGTGTGTTGTATTTTTTTTTTTTTTTACGGACGTTGGGATAGCGCGCTATCCATCAAGAGGCCCGCATGAATCTCTGGTGAAGCCACCTCCCGGGGACTACTCACGCATTTCATCAGGGAGGGGCTATGGCATAAATATGCCTGACTTCCATGACGCCGTTTCCATAGTCCCCCATCCACGTAAGGTGATTAGGGGTTCAGGAGCGTTCTGCTACGACTTCACCTGTGAAAGATACAAGCAAACAAAAGATTAAACATATTCAGGACTAACTTAATCGCGTTGGTAAACGACGGCGTTGTTCGCGTATTCTGAGCTCAGTCATTATCTCTTTACAGATGTTTTTTACTGTATTCCAAACTGCTTTATCATTAATCATATAAGATATCAGATTTTCTGGCCTTGGATCTACCTTCATGATGATTCTTAATTTCTCCCGCTCAAATGAAAACGAAGGACAAGAAAACAGTATGTGTTTTGCGTTCTCCGCCACAGTCTCACACGAGGCACAAACCATTGTATTATCATGACCATATTTACATAAGTATTCTCTGAAAGAGCCGTGCCCACTTAGCACCTGGATCATATAAAAGTCTATTTCGCCATGCGATCTGCCTAGCCAAGCCTCGATACTCGGGATGAGTCGGAAAGTCCATCGTCCCTTTGTCGACGTGGCCCAACGTTGTTGCCATTGGGTTAATCTTAATGGCGTTCGGCCGCTGTCTCTTGTACTGAGAGGGCTGTGCCTTTATCTCGGGCCATCTGATAGGTTCGCTGGATTTCGTTAGCCAGCAGATCGGCAGGCATCATGCCAGCAATTACACAGGCCGCCTCATATGAAACAGTGCGGAAAGCGCTACAAACGCGTAGTGCACTAAGTCGAAATATGGAATTCACATTTTTTGCATATGACGTATGCTGAAGCACGTGGCCCCATACGCTACAATGGTAACCGCAATATCATCTGCGTATCCGATTACCTTCACCTTTTGGAACAGGTAGACGCAGGACTCCATCGTAAGCAATAATCCACAAAACTGGGCCGAGAACTGAGCCTTGGGCAACTCCTCTGCTGACGTCATATCTATTTCTACCTAGATCAGTATTATAAAACATATATCTATAAGATAAGGTGGAGTATTTATTGCCTTTAATGCATTAATAACGTGCGACCACTTTAATGAGTTAAACGCGTTTTTTATGTCTAAGGTTACTACTGCGCAGTATTCCTTCGAACCGTACTTCCAGCGCTTGCCTGATATTGCTTCATCCGCTATTTCAGTGACGCGACAAATAGCATCGACTGTGGATCTTCCCTTTCGAACCCCGTACTGGGCTTCCGACAGACATTGATAGGTGTCAATGTGTTTCAATAAGCGATCGCAAATAACACGTTCCAACAATTTGCCTAACGAATCTATCATACAAAGCGGTCTGTAAGAACCTGGATCACCTAGAGGCTTGTTGGGCTTTGGAAGCAACACTAACTTCTGCTTTTTCCACCTCCGCGGGAAAACGCCATTTTGCAGGCATATATTAACGACATGTGAGAAGGCCATAGGGGAATCAGCTACTGCCGCTCTGATGGCAATGTTCGGTATACCATCGGGTTCCGGAGCCTTGCCGTTCTTTAGCCGTTTAGCTGCAGCTAGTATTTCATCCGGTATAACAGGTGGACAAATTGCCAATGTATTGTTATTCACAGGCCTCATTTGGGGGCTATCTTTGGGAAAAAGCGTTTCGACTATTTGCTTGTGTAGAGTGGGATATGTCGGCATCTGCTTTTGGCTACTTTTAAACTTTTTCATAACAATTTTATAGGCGCCACCCCAAGGGTACTCGTCAATCTCAATACAAAGCTCTTTGAAACAAGATTTTTTGCTTGCCTTTATTGCATTTTTTAATTGTTTACGCAAGCATTTAAATTCATCTCTCAGAATATTAGATCTGTTTCTTTGGTATTTTCTTCTGGCTTTGTTGCATTCAGACCGCAAGTCTGCGGTTTCAGCATTCCACCAATAAACAGGGTAGCGGCTATTTTTGCGCACTTTTCTATTCATAGATGCATCACAAGCCCTAGCTAATACTTTATAAAGTTCATCGGATAGACTTTCTGCATTGGCCCGCATTTGTGTTACGCTTTTCATACCATCCAGTACCAACTTAAACATATCGAGATCAAATGATTTAGTGCACCAGGCATTTGCGTCGTTCTTCACATATCCACGAGCCTTACTTCTCATGTAATCAACATCGATTATTACAGCCAAGTGATCGCTATGTGTGTAAATATCGCTTAATTGGCAGGAAACTTTTGTCATCATTGATTCACTACAGAAAGCAATATCGATAATGGAACCTCTTCCATTTTTTTCGAAAGTATTTTTGTTCCCTCTATTCAATAGAAGCAAGTCTAATGGTGCAAAGGCTTTAAGAAGAGCGCGTCCTCGCTGATTTGTCCTGCTGCTGCCCCATTCTAGAGCCCACGCATTAAAATCTCCGGCTATTATTTTGGGAGAGCACAAAACCGCATCTTCAACGAGTCTATCCAGCAGAAGTTCAAATTCTTGCTGGCTAAGACTAGGAGGTGCATAACAGCTGTATATATAAGTACCGTCAATTTTGGTCCTTACAAAGAACTCATGGCTGTAAGGCTTTTCGGTAATGCATTTTTGCCCACACACCCATATTGCTGCTTTGCCTTTGTTATGGGGAATCCAAGTTCCTTTCCCAGACTTCCTATACTGCTCGCTCAAAATGGCAATGTCAATTTTTTCTTCGATTATTGTTTGATCCAATAGCTGCTGAGCAGCTTCACAGTGATTCAAATTCAGCTGCAGTATCTTCATATTTTTGATTTAGATTTTTGTATGGCGCGTTGGAAAAAGGGGCACAGTTTGCTCCCAGTAATATGGTTTTTTTCCGCCTGATTGCTAGCTTTACAAAGAATGCATAGTGCCGTCTTGTTGCATTGTTTAGCGTTATGACCTTTTTCTCCGCACTTAAAACAGCAGCCACTGCGGTCTTCATTTGGACAAGCCTTTGCTTGATGACCAAACTCCAAGCATCTGTAGTATCTTGTCAGAATACTTTTTTCCCGAATGCGACACACCGACCATCCAATCTTAAATTTTTGGGTCCCTGGATAACCTTTTCTGATCGTTTTTATCCAGTTTAGCTCAAAGTTTTGGTTTAAAACTTTTGCCTCTGATATGGCTACAACTATATCTTCTTTAGTTGTGATCTCATCGAGATCATGTATTTCTATATAGGTCTTCTTAGATAGAGCTGTAATTTCGGCTTCATTACCTAAGAGACTTTGTACACCGTTTTTGAAAAGTTCTGGTTTTTCCTCATGCACATGGTTGAGCTCGAGAAGTATTTCTCCTTTCTGGGTCTTGCGTACTCTTTTGACCTGTTCACCCATTTTGCTTAAATCAGCGCTGTTTTTCACCGATTTAAGCATATCGCTATATGACATGGCATATATATATGACATATATGACAATGGCATTTGGTTTAACCAGCAAAGAATTCGGTTTAGCCTTAATGATCTTCTTAGCTCTTGTTTGTACTACCCATTCGCCTTCAGGGTCTTTATTTGATCTTATCAGAGCCTCCCTATAAGACAGCGTTTTTTGCCCTGTGCCATCTTTTGAGATTGCCGCCTTACTGGACCGTTTCGGCGGGTTCGTCTCATTTGTCATGGAGTCTTCTATGCCTCTTTTTGACGTAAGATTAGCTTTTTTGAAAGGAGGCGAGGTTTGCGTGCATTTACAGCTTTGCGACCTCTCCTTTACTTTACCTACGACTTTCGAAATCCTTAATTCTTTGTAAATTTCCACAATCTCATCAACCAAATCCCGAATCGGCTGATGAATGGAGCGCCTTGGCGGCGCCATTAAGTCGACAAGACTGCTCAATTTATTGCCTAAAAGCAGCAGCACGTTTGATTTTTCTTCCTTTGCCAGATTTGCGACCTGGCTAGTGGCCAGCCTTACGTTATCAATGTCCGGCGGAGACGATCGGGCTCGCACTACCGACGGAGTATCAGACGCTACAAAATTTCGCTCCGCCATATTTATATTCGCGGACGGTGACCTCTGAATTTTGCCACTTGCTCTAAAAGGATCAGGCAAATTCACGTTTTCCCCCATATCTATTATTTTTTTGCCCTCCTTGGTGCGTTGACATCACCCAAAGGAGGCAGCTTTTACGTACCCGTCTGCAGGAAGTGTTAAAAGCTTTGCTAACCGGAAGTCTTCAAACCGAAAGCTTTTAAGCTGAGCTTTTACATAAGCTTTCAAGCTTGAGTTAATGAGCTTCTATGCTAAAAGCTTTCAGCAGCTTTGTTCTCTGATAAAGCTGTCAGCTTTATTCCTATGTCAAAATCAGCTGTTTACCTGGCGCCAAAAATGAACTTGGAGTTCTTGCCAAAGTAAGCAGCCGATTTGTTTTTGTGTTTTCTCTATTTAGAAGAAAACTTTTAAAGCCAATAAAAACATACCTGATTGGTGGTTTACTATACAAACCACTTCCTTCAGATATAGGCGAGTCTCAGGTCCTCACTCACACAATTTTCTCTTTGTTTTTAAACACTTTTTCACCACAAACTTAAAGTTTTCACTAGCGCAAAAATTTAACGTCTGCACTGCACAAATTATATATGTGGGTGTGTATGTGTGTGTATGTGTGTTTTTTTTTTTTTTTTTTTACGAGGAGGAAGCATCGAAAGCCTAACCGTCACCGGTTTGTCAGAGTGGGACTTTAACCAAAACTGAACCTCCTACTGTCTGAGTATCATTCCCCCGGTACTACCGTCAAGTATTTCGTCGGGAGATGGTTTGAGCTTACGCTCAACGTTCGTGAAAGTCCGGATAACGTTTGCAGCAAGTTGCGTCAACTTGAACCACCCTCTGTACTGTTGCTCGTTGCATCTTCGTGGGGATTTAAATGGCCCTTTTTGCTTTCAAGCAATTATTTTTTTTTGTTTTTTTTTAAATATTATTATTGCTTCTACTGGGTTTCGGAACGGGTCGACTTATGTGGACTAATTTCTAGTTTTGTTTTCCTTCCTGCCTTTTATCTTGCAAATTTGACACTATTGTATAAACCTTATGCCCTTCAATCATATACGTCGGTCGGAACGGACGGGGTTCCGAGCCGCTCAGTTTTTCTTTTGTCTTCCTCTTGTCTTGTTTTTTATGCTTTCTGGTATTTCAACTATTATACGAGTACATAACGTTTTTCATAAAATTTAACGTTCATTAGTTACCTTGCCCGCCGGTCGGAACGGACGAGGTTCCGAGCCGCTCGGTTATTCTGTTGACTTCATCTCTTCTGGTGTTTCATAGTTTCCGCTTGTTTAACTGCTTTGCAGCGGTCGGATCGGACTGGGTTCCGAGACGCCTACTCACTTGGTTCGCTTTTTCCTGCTTTGTATGAACCTTACTGAAAACCATTAATTTTTGCCAAAAGTTTAACTGCATATATACATATACTATATACATATATATATATATATATTCACATATCTCGAAAGTAGTATATTGTGCACTAACCTTTCTTGGTAGCCGGAAAGGACGAGATTCCGGGCTACCCGACCGATTCAATCCGTCTTGGGCTGTACGTTGAGATCCGTATTTAGAGTCACACTGCTTAGATGCTACTGTCACCGAACTTTTTGATGCAAGCAGTCGGAACGGACTAGACTCCGAGCCGCCAATTCGATGAGTCCATCGATCGTTAAGAAACTATGTATTTCTGCGGAGTCGTTCCGCCTGACGTAGTTTTGATATTATTATATTTGCCATGTTGCAGACGGCGGACCAGTTTTTGGTCAATTCGAGCATTATATCAATCAAGTTTTCTACTTTAGCCAGTCTCCCCACCTGTGAGTTTAGGTAATTTCTTTGTTCTTCAAAATATGTGCAGGCAAAAAAGCAGTGTTCAGCATCTTGGATATCACCGCCTGCGCAGAGAGTGCCGTACGGATCATCATCGATCTTGAATCTATAAAAGTAGGATTTAAAACAGCCATGCCCAGTAAGCATTTGGGTTAACTGGAAGTTTACTTCTCCATGTTTCCTGCTTAACCATTTTTCTACTGAAGGTATGAGACGGTGTGTCCAGCGACCTTTATCTGTCTGGTCCCAACGGCATTGCCACTGTTGCCAGCAGATCTTGATTTATTCTTCGCGATTCGCCTTATTTACGGATCTTGCCAACGTCTGCGTCGCCAGAATATCTATGGGACATAGGCCAGCAACAACCAACGCAACCTTCGGATGTAGTGCGAAACGTGCAGCATACCTTAATCGCACAGAGCCTGTACAGGGCCTTCGCTTCGCGTGCGTATGATGTCTTCTTAAAGCTTCACCCCAGATTTGAAACCCGTACAATAGGACATTTCTTACTACATTGGCATATAACTGTCTTCGTTGTTGCTGTGGACCTCCGACGTTCAGCATCAGTCTCGAAAGCGCCACTGCGACTTTTTCCGCCTTCCCGACTGCATACTCAATATGCGGCTTAAATGTTAATCTAGCATCCAGAATGATTCCGAGGTATTTCAAATCTGGAGCTGATTCTATTTCATGGCCACATATTTTTATTTTCGCTACTTCTCGAATCTTCCTGCTGCTAATTAGGACTGTCTCGGTTTTTTGGTGTGCAAGCTCGAGGCCTGCATCGAGTAGCCAGTTTTGAACCATAGTGATTGAGTTGTTTGCGCTCTCTTTTATATCTTTTATGCGCTTGGCTACGACCACAATGGCTATATCATCGGCAAAACCAACAATTTTCACCCCTTTTGGTAGCTGTAGTTTCAATATGCCATCATACATTATGTTCCATAGCGTTGGGCCCAGCACTGAGCCTTGTGGTACTCCGCCAGAAATCATATATTTCCTTCTCCCTTCTTCGGTGTCATAGAGTAGTAATCGGTCTGACAAGTAACTGCTTACTATTCTTCTGAGGTATGCTGGAATATCGAACGCACTGAGAGCCTCTGTTATTTTCCGCCAGTTTGCGGTGTTAAATGCGTTTTTCACGTTGAGCGTAATTATCAAGCAGTATTCTTTGGAGCCCCATCTCCATCTCTCACCGCTAATCGCTTATTTTGCTATTCGTTTTATCAAATTGGCTGCATCGACTGTGGACCGCCCTTTTCTAAATCCATTCGTTAAAAGTGTGAGCATATGCCTGAGTATTCACTTTTACTGCAAGTTTAAGAACTTTATTTGGAATTGCATCAGGGCCTGGGGCCTTTTTGTCTTTAAATACATCAGCCGCAAGAAGTGCCTCTCCGGCAGTGATCAGGGGGAATTGACACTCAGCATGGGAGAGGGTCTCTCTATTGAATGCTTCTTGGCCCGGAAACAGTGTGCTCACTATTTGGCTCAGCTGGTCGTCGTTTGTGAGCTGTGGTTGGGTCGATGCCTGGAGCTTTTTAGTGACCACTTTGCAAGCCATACTCCAAGGATTTTTCTCAGCACTGTCGCAAAGCTGGACATGTATGTGTGTGTGCGTGTGTCTGCGTGCATGCAAACCATTTACTAGGGTTGCGCGCCCGGTTTGTCGGTCGAAGGAGGGTGGCGATGATATTTAGGGCGGAAGCCTAAACAATATAAGTATTCATTTAACTTTTCATATAGGTATTAACTTATTTTTTCATATAAGTATTAACTATATGAACTCATACTAGTTTTAAGTTTTTCTATTAGTATTAATGCAACTTTTCGGCTGTGCGTCAGATCGCCCAAAACCTAATCGCCCAAAACCGAAAAATGTCAAATCGCCCAACATTTTGGGCGATTTGACATATGTCTAATAGCCCAAATGACAGATCGCCCAAAAAGTTGGGCGATTGGAAATAATGTCTAATTTCCTAAATGACAGATCGCCCAAAAAGTTGGGCGATTAGACATATGTCTAATTGCCCAAATGACAGATCGCCCAAATGACAGATCGCCCAAATGACAGATCGCCCAAATGTCTAATCACCCAAATGTCAAATCGCCCAAAAATGCATAAAAGTTCTTGTCAACTTCTGTAAAAGGGAAAATGGTTAGTTCTTTGAAAATTTTTAAATCTAATTTTCCCTTTTACAAAATGCATAGGGCCGGTTGTTTGACTGCCGCTTGAGCCTAAGCTTGTTCTTAAGCAGTGTTTTCAGTTGTTTGACATTTTCCTGCTTAAGCAAACCTTTGCCCTGTCTTGAGCTCGGCTAACTAACCCTTCCACGAATTTCATGTAAAATGAAATATTAGTAAAATACATAATTATAATGCTAATTAATCTTAATTTATATTTTGCTACATATTTATTCACACAACTTCATAACATAACCCCTAACATAGAGCTATACAACCCCTAAAACCCCCCACTTACTACGATACTGAAAGTAAAAGGGAAAAAAAAATCTGAGAGGGTATTGCTTTTAGTTGAGAGCATATTTACCGTACTTTTATTTTATTATTTTGACAAATTTGCTAAAAACAGTTGGGCGATTTGACATATGTCTAATTGCCCAAATGACAGATCGCCCAAATTTTTTTTTGGGCGATTTGACATTTTTGCTTTTGGGCGATTAGGTTTTGGGCGATCTGACGCACAGCCCAACTTTTCATATAAGTTTTTACTAATTGAACTGTTACTTGTTTCAAGTTTTCATAAAAGTGTTAATTGAACTTTTTTTATAAGTATTAAATATATGAACTCATACTAGTTTCAAGTTCTCATATAATAATTAATGCAACTACTTTTCATATAATTATGAACTCTTACTAGCTTCAAGTTTTCATATAAGTATCCAAGCAACTAAAAATAATATAACTATGTAATTAATAAAGGTAATCAGTTAAGTTCATTGAACTTACTGTAATGCTATGTATAACCTCTGCTCTGGTTCAATTGGTTTTCTGTGAGAGTTCTTTTCCAACCATGGCTACACCAAATTTAAGAGCACTTCGAACTGTCCATGGGTAAATCTAATTGCCCTGGCTGAGGTTCGAACCTCGAACTACGGACAACCAAATAGAAAAAGTAAAGATCCACACACTTTTTTCAAAACTTTACAAAACTCGGTTTCTTTTTTTCAAATAGCTAAACACATTTAATTTTACTTAATTTGTTCCAATAGTAACCGAAACGAGTGAGAAAAGCTAAATTCGGGCGAACCCAATTTTTATATACCTTTGCGATGTATTTTTGCATGGGCGGTGCCCATAATTTCATAAAAACCCCGTTGCATTGTTTCAAATCGCTGCTTGTATTCAACTTTACTCTATTTCTTCCAATAAATACTGAACAACGAAGTTTTTTGCATTTTTCAAAATTTCTGATTCAAAAAATTATTAACGGTGATGCTAGTGATATGTTCACCAAATTTTGTGACGATACCTTACATCGTTATTGAGATACCTACAGACGTTTTTCAAAATTTCATAAAAATCAAGTTTCTTAATTAAATATCTCTCTAAATATCAAATTTTAATTAACATGTTCCAATATATAAGAAAAAACGAAATTTTTGCATTTTTCACAATTTCCGTTATACAGGAGGTGGGCGAGGTCATGGTCCGATTTAAAAAACGATGATAACAGGGATATTGAGGAAAATTTGTTCACTAAATTTTAAGGCGACACCTTACACCGTTTTTGAGATACACATATTTTTTCCTAATTCCATTTTTCAAAGTTTCATAAATATCAAATTTCGTAGTTCAAAAGCGCTCCAAATACTAAATTTCACTCAATTTGCCGTAATAGATACCGAAAAAAATTAGTTTTTGCATTTTTAAAAAATTTGCGTTATATGGGAGGTGGGGGTGGTTATTGACCAACCTACCCTGTCCAAAGAGCAATCTGTGTACCAAATTTCATTGAGATATCTCAATTTCTACTCAAGTTATTGGAACCACGGCCAGACGGACGGACTGACGGACGGACAGACAGTCAGGGCTAAATCGATTCCTCTTTTCATTCTGATCCTTTTAGTATATATATGTCTATATCTATCTCGATTATTTTTTGCTGTTACAAACAACCGTTATGCGAACAATGTTATATTACCCTTGTGTACAAGTACTTCATCTTATTTTCTTTCATTGGCTCGATAACCGCCTATGCGATTTTGGCCGAGCTTACCACAGCACGCCAGTTATTTCATTCTTTCGCCAACTGGCGCCAGCTGGAAATACCAAGCGTACCCAAGTCCCTTACCGACTGGTCTTACCAACGCAGAGGAGGCCTCCCTTTTCCTCTGCTACCACCGGCGGGTACCGCGTCGAATACTTTCAGAGCTGGAGCGGAGAATCTTTCTCTCGAACACTGCCAGAGCCTTCTCATCAGATATCTTCATCGTCCATGCGCCATACATGAGGACGGGCATAATGAGAGAATTATAGAGCGTGATTTTTGTCCGTCGAGAGAGGACTTACTGCTCAGTTGCCTACTCAGTCCGAAGTAGCACTTGTTGGCAAGCGTGAACCGCCTTTGGATTTCGAGGCTGACATTATTATTGATGTGAATGCTCGTTCCTAAGTAAACGAAGTCTTCTACTTTTTTAAAGTTATAACTGTCAACAGTGATGTTTGATCCCAGTCGTGAATGTGCCGACTGTTTATTTGATGACAGGATATACTTCGTCTTGCCCTCGTTCACCTCCAGACCCATACGCTTTGCTTCTCTATCCAGTTTGGAGAAGGCAGAACTAACTGCGCGGTTGTTAAGGCTGATTATGTCAATGTCATCGGCGTACGCCAGCAGCTGCACACTCTTATAAAAGATGGTACCTGGCCGATTTAGTTCTGCGGCTCGAATTGTTTTCTCCAGCATCAGGTTAAAGAAATCGCACGACAGAGAGTCACCCTGTCTGAACCCTCGTTTGGTATCAAACGGCTCGGAGAGGTCCTTCCAAATCCTGACGGAGCTGGTGGTGTTGCTCAACGTCATTTGACATAGCCGTATAAATTTTGCGGGGATACCAAATTCAGACATTGCGGCATAAAGGCAACTTCTTTTTGTGCTGTCGAAAGCGGCTTTGAAGTCGCCAAAAAGATGGTGTGTGTCGATTCTTCTTTCTTGGGTCTTTTCCAAGATCTGGCGCAATGTGAATATCTGGTCGATGGTAGATTTACCAGGTCTAAAGCCACACTGATAAGGTCCTATCAGTTCATTGACGGTGGGCTTTAGTCTCTCACACAATAAGCTCGACAGAACCTTATATGCTATGTTAAGAAGGTGTATACCACGATAGTTGGCGCGAATTGCAGTATCACCCTTCTTGTGAATTGGGCAAAGTACACTTAGATTCCAATCAGTAGGCATGCATTCGCCCGACCATGCTCTACAGATAAGCTGGTGCATGCGCTTTACCAACTCTTCTCCCCCGTATTTGAATAACTCAGCTGGCAGCCCGCCAACTCCGGGCGCTTTGTTGTTCCTTAGCCGTGCTATTGCTATACGGATTTCATCACAGTCGGGTAACGGAACATGAATTCCGTCGTCATTGATTGGGGTTTCGGAATCATCATCTTCTCCAAGGTGGTCTCTGTCACTACCACTAAGTAGTGTGGAGGAGTGCTCCCTCCATAAACCAAGTATATTCTGAACGTCAGTTACCAGGTCGCCGTTGTCGTTCTTAGAGAAAGTCGCCCCGGTCTTAAAACCTTCTGTTAGCCGTCGTACTTTGTGAAAGAATTTCCGGGCGCTTTTCTTGTCGGCCAGCATTTCAAGCTTTTCGCATTCACGCATTTCGGCCTTTCTCTTCTTTTCTCGAAAAATGCGTCTCGCTTCCTTCTTCAACTCACGATATCTCTCCTGCAAGGCTCGCGTTGCGCCCGATCGCAACGTGGCCCTGTAAGCAGCATCTTTCCGTTCCGTCGCAACGCGACATTCCTCATCGTACCAGTCATTTTTCCGGGCTCTCTGGAAACCAATAGATTGGCGGTATGTAAAGAGCAAGAGATGTGGTTTCATTGCTCTGAAATATCGCTGTGTTGATTAGAGCTCTCAGAGAGCAGGAGTGCGAGTTGAGTAGCGAAGTGCGTGGATGTCTGTTGTGATTGCAACTTTCCGACGTCGAGCTCTCCTTGTGTGCCTTTTTCGCACGCTTTTTGACCCACAGAGGCACGTGCGTATCTTGGCTGCGACAAGATAATGGTCCGAGTCGATGTTGGCTCCTCGGATTGTGCGCACATCTAGGACACTGGAAGCGTGCCTTCCGTCTATCACAACATGGTCGATTTGGTTTCGTGTCTTACGATCTGGAGACAGCCACGTAGCCTGATGTATGCTCCTATGCTGGAACCTGGTACTACAAACTACCATGTTTCGGGCCCCGGCGAAGTCCATCAGTCTCAATCCGTTATCAGACGTTTCCTCGTGATACTAAATTTTCCGACTGTGGAACCAAAGATGCCCTCTTTGCCCACCTGGACATTAAAATCGCCTAGCACGATTTTTATATCGTGTTGAGGGCAGCATTCGAACGTGCGCTCCAGGAGTTGGTAAAAGCAATCTTTGGTCCCATCGTCCTTCTCTTCCATCGGGGCATGGGCGCAAATTAGGGAGATGTTGAAGAATCTCGCCTTGATGCGGATTGTGGCGGGACGCTCGTCCACCGGAGTGAACGACAGTACTTTACGGCCAAGTCTCTCTCCCACCACAATTCCAACACCAAATTTGCGCTCCTTTACATGGCAGCTGTAGTATATGTACGTCGCAAGGGCCTACCATTTTCCTTTCTTGCCCCGTCCATCGCATTTCTTGGATGACGGTGATGTCAGCCTTCGCTCTGCCGAGGACATCTACCAGCCGGGCAGAGGCACCTTCCCAATTAAGGGTTCGGACATTCCAGGTGCATGCCCTCAAATCATGGTCCTTAAAACGTTTGCCGTGGTCGTCATCTGAAAGGGGGGGGGTCCTGTCCGAGGCTTTGCTTTACTTTTCATTGGAAGTGGTTTTTTTACGTGGCGGGTTCCAAGCCCTGTGCACAACCCATTGCTGGGGGTTGAAATTTTAAATTCGTGTATATAGCGAGGCGCTTGCAGCCGCACCTCCTTGTGTACAAGTACACTCGGGTATAAAAATGAAGTTTTTGCATTTTTCAAAACTTCCGTTATATGGTAGGTGGGCGTGGTTATGGTACGATTTAAAAAATTTTTGACGATGATACTAATTAAACAAGGACCATGTTTACCAAATTTATTAAAGACAACTTGCACTGTTATTGAGATACAGACATTTTGTCATAAGTGCGCGTGGAAACGCTTATTTTTCAAAATTTCATAAAAGTCCAGTTTCTTTGTTTAAAATTGCTCCTAATATCAAATTTTATTCAATTTGTTTCAATTTCACGGTACAGCAAAATTTTAGATTTTATAAATCCCACTGGGTTCTTAACGGTTTTTTCTACAGACGTAGTTTGTGTTTTATCATGTACCGCAAATGGAGGGATCTACAGTTTTGTGCCCACTCCGAACGGCAGATATATTTTTTAAGAAGCTTTTTCATGGCAAAAATTCACTCGCCGGTCCGATTTCAAATTTTTTGACGTTGATACTAGTGATATCAAGAACAATATGTTTATCATATGATAACTAAAACTGTTATTGAGATAACGTATAAACGTAAATTAATGTATAACTTTAAACCTAACTATTGCTTACTCACCTAACATATCTTAAAAATTACGCTGCTTCCATTGTATTAAGATTCAATTCATCTACATATCGCACCCTAATCCAAAAACCGTCACAACTCAAAATTTTTTTAAATCGCTTTTATCTCATAAATCTATTCCCAGAATACTTCCCAACATGCTCCGAAAATTTCTTCATCGTAACTATCTTATTTACTGGAAAAGTACGTTTAAAATATTACAACCATTTTTACATAAATTTTTTTACTTCTCTTGGATATTGAAAAAAAAAATTGTAAATCCTTTTTCCACATATCTAAACTAATTTACGGAATACTTCCCCAACTGCTCCAGAAATTTTTTCGTAGTTACTATCTTCTTTTACTGGAAAAGCATGATTATAAAATTGTCATCATTATTGTAGAGACTGTTTGTTTTGCCTCTCCTGAACATTTGTGATTTTTTGAGTTGTGACTGTTTTTGGTTTAGGGTGCGATATGTAGATTTCAACTACAATTTAAAACTAATTTCGTCCGTACATAGATATACTTACTACCATATGTATCGTGACTAGCACTATAAAAAAATTTATTTAATTGTTGTGCTCGAATAAAAATAAAAATAAAGGCAAATACAAATAGGCCCTTTTCATTTCAAAATGTCCGGTCGTTTCGGGCCATAATTTTAGGTTTTAACGGAATTTTAATATGTAGTTTTTTGGTAAATTTAAGGAGACACGTATTTTTCTTTTAGTGATTTTTACGCTGAGCTACAGCTGCCTTTTTTCTTTCGAATATTTTTGAAAAAAAAAGGCTTTTTGAAACCTAAAATTTTGAAAATTTTTTGTTTATTGTTAAAAAAAATTATTAAAATTTCCATGTATTTTCTGAGGCTTGTATTTAAAATAATATATAATTACAAACATTTGAAAAAAAATTGTTTAAATCGTTGATATTTATCGAAGTTATGCGGGTTTGAAAAAATAACATTAGCAATATCTCCATCGGAAATGGGTATAATTTCCGATTGCAAAACGTCCCATGACATGTGGAAAAAATTAGAATCTACTTTTCAATCAAAAGGGCCTGCAAGAAAAGCCACACTTTTGAAACATCCGTGAACATCTAAATGAGTTTTTCCACACAGTAAAAACTTAAAGAAATTAATGTCTCTGTGGGTGATGATTTACTTACAATATTGCTAATTTATAGTTTGCCTGCTTAATTCGAGACATTAAGTTGAGCATTGGAGATACGGGATGACCTCACAAAGCCTGATGTTCTTCGAGTGAAAATACTTGAAGTAGAGCAATCGCGAAAAGCAAAGGAGGCAGCTGCGGAGCAGAATGTTTAATTGCTCAGCAAAAATCTAAAAATTTCCATAAGCAAACTGGCGATGCGTAGGGCAACCGATAAACAAATTCAGTAACAAAAGAAAAAACTGGTCATGGAACTTTATATAAATGCGGCGGATTCTGTAAAACTTTTAATTCGCTAAAGAAAAGGTTGAAAAATCAATGTTGTTCGAATCCGTTCTTTCGACAAATAATACCAACAAATACTGGTGTATAGGTAGTGGTTGTTCTTCACACATGAGTTCAAACAAAAACAATTTTAGCAGGTTTAGAGAAATATGCAAAACGCTCAGTTTGGCGAACAGCGACACGGCGAATATTACGGGCATAGGCAATGTTAAAGTCATTGTCAACGAAGAAGGAAGTGAAGAACCAATACAATTCGAACAAGTAATCTACGTGGCAGACTTAAGGACTAATCTTCTCTCCGTTACAAAAATTACTGAAAGAGGTACCGACGCAATATTTTAGTGTGATAAAGCAATCATAATTTATGCCAGTGCTAACGGCTACGCGTCTCGGTGATTTATACTATATTAAAAGATCACCGCCGTGGTGTTGGCCGCTGTGGTAGAATTGGTAGCGGTGCGTGCTATAACTCGATATGCCTGTGAGTTCGAGGTTCGAATCTCAGTCAGGGCTAGCAAAATTTTAATCATAGAAAAAGTTTTTTTTAATAACGATTACCCCTCGGCAGGCAATGGGCGAAAAGTTATTGGCAATCGATTTGTTTTTCGAACGAAAAAGGGCAACAAGGAAAAGGCACGTCTCTTAGCAAAAGAGTGATCGCAACGTCCAGGGAAGGACTTCAACGTAACATATTCACCAGTCTCGCGATTGACTTTAATTCGAACAATGGTAGCTTTGGCAGCGAAAATGAACCTTCAGATACATCAAATGCTGATATGGAAGAAAGCGTTTATATGTAAATACCGGAGCATCTGAAAGTTATCTTCAACTAGGTAATCTCTAGACAACTTCCGGACACAAATAATTCTAAAACAGGTAAGCTTCGCGCTATAGTTGATTAATTTATATGAAAACAAGAATCCAGTATGTAAACTTCGCAAATCGCTTGACGGTTTGCGGCAATCCGGTTTTCAGTGGAACCAGAACTTAAGTACTAAACTAAGTGAAATAGGGTTTCAGCCATCCGAATGCGATCCTTGTGTTTTTAAAATGAGGAAATATTCAAACCTTAGGCTAATTACGGTCTATTTGGATGATTTATTGATTGCTACAAATAATAAAGCACGTTGACGTAAAATCAAACAATCTCTCGCCGAAAGCTTTGATATATAGGACATAAGTCCTGTCAAAACTTGTTTGGCTATAAAATTTTGGCAAGATCGCACAAACCGCAATAGATTTTGATGTCAACATGAGTATGCAGAACAAATTTTAAAACGTTTTCAAATGGAGGACTGGAAACCAGTTAAAGATCCGCTAGAAATTAACTGCAAAATTGAAAAACCTACTACATGTTAGGAAGCTAAAATAAAAAAAAAATTCAAACCAAAGTTTAATTGGTGCCTTACTATACTTGGCTGTAACAACACGCCCTGACTTGGCTTTCAGCGTTAATTTTTTAAGTCAGTTTAATTCTAATTATAAATATGTTCATTGGAAGGCAGCCAAACGGGTGCTAAGATACTTAAATTATGGTCTATTCTATGAAAAAACAAATGAAAAATTGTATGCAGTTGCTGATGCTGATGCCGATTGGGGCGCTAATTTGGCTGATAGACGTTCATACTCTGGTTACGATTTTATATTAGCTGGAGCGGTAACATCGTTGGAGGCACACAAGCAGTGAACTGTCTCACTTGCGAGCACTGAATTGGAGTACATGGCCCTGTGTGAAGCAACAAGAGAAGCTCTTTATCTGCGTAAAATGCTGAACGAAAACGGTAAGAGCCCAAAAGTTAGTGAAGAGCTGGTGATAAACCCGCTTACTAAACAAATATGTAGATGTAGGCCACCATTTTATTAGCGGAATACATCCAAACGGCGACATCCTAAACAAAGTGAGCAACGTACTTAAGAAATGCTCAAAATTGTGCCTAGTGATGTCTCTGACCCAATTAAGAGCTGCTCACATTCAGGTGCAAAATACTTCAGTGAAGTTTATTTTATAAAGCTTAAGTCGGACGTACTACAAATGTTGTTTTTAAAAATTCTGCCGAAACTTTTACTGGAAATAAACTTAAATTTCGCCAATCAGATTACGGCTTGAAAAAAATTAACAATGATTTTTTATAAATATCTAGACGATTGTGGAGTTAGAAGGTGACTGAGCACGCCGTATACACCACAACAAAATGACATCGCGGAACGAAAAATAACACACTTTTGGAAATGTCTAGATGTATGTATGTTAAAGCAGGCGAATTTACTAACGACATTTTGGGCAGGAGCCATCAACACTGCGAATTATATACGAAATTGGTGCCCCACCAAAGCTCTTAATAAAGAAGTACCCCTTAAACTGGGGTCGGGGAAGGCTTCTACAGTTGTTCATATAAGACATTTTGGTGAAAAGTGTTACGTTTTAATAAAAGACCAACACAATGGAAAGTTCGTTCCGCGATCGGAGGCGTGTATTTTAGTTGGATTTTCTAATAAAGCTAAAGCTTTTGGCCTCTGGTCTCCCAAAAAGCAAACCATTTTGGTGAGTCGCGATGTTAATTTCTTAGATGAAATGTTCTACCAGTCTAATAACAAAAAGCAACATACTGTAGAGATGGAATTTGAACCGAGGCCGAAGAGACTGCTTAAAATTCTCGCAGTGAAATCGAAATTAAGAACGCATCTTCATCTTCGAAATCGAAATATGGCAGAGGTAGGCCGAAGCTAATGAGAGTTGGCAAAAGCACACGACCTCCAAGGATATATCAAAAAGTATTAAGTATCGAAAACAAAACAGTCGATGACGGTAAAAAAATTCAAGCTCTGAATAAGAAGACTGTGAATATGTTAATGTGGCAACGTGCGATGATTCATTATAATTGGATGAAGCGTTTAGCAGCGACGAATCAGCAGCATGGCAGCAAGCTGATGAGAAGGAGTATATCGTACAAATTTTGAACGATCTCTGGGAAATCGTTGAGCAGCCTATCGGGCGAAAAGTTATTGGCAATCGATTTGTTTTTCGAACCAAAGAGGGCAACAAGAAAAATGCATGCCTCGTAGCAAAGGGGTGACGTCCAGGGAGGACTTCAACATCACATATTCACCAGTCTCGTGATTGACTTTAATTCGAACAATGGTAGCTTTAACAGCGGAAATGAATCTTCAGATACATCAAATGGTTATCTGGGAGCAAGCGTTTATATGTAAATACCGGAGCATCTGAAAGTTATCCTCAACAAGTTAATCTCTAGACAACTTCCGGACACAAATGATTCTAAAGCAGGTATGCTTCGCGCTATAGCAGAAAAAATGTTGATTAATTTATATGAAAACAAGAATCCAGTATGTAAACTTCGCAAATCGCTTGACGGTTTGCGGCAATCCGGTTTTTAGTGGAACTAATTACGGTCTATGTGGATGATTTATTGATTGCTACAAATAATAAAGCACGTTGACGTGAAATCAAACAATCTCTCGCCGAAAGCTTTGATATATAGGACATAAGTCCAGTCAAAATTTGTTTGGCTATAAAATTTTGGCAAGATCGCACAAACCGCAATATATTTTGATGTCAACATGAGTATGCAGAACAAATTTTAAAACGTTTTCAAATGGAGGACTGGAAACCAGTTTAAGATCCGCTAGAAATTAGCTGCAAAATTGAAAAACCTACTAAACCAGAGTTTAATTGGTGACTTACTATACTTGGCTGTAACAACACGCCCTGACTTGGCTTTCAGCATTAATTTTTTAAGTCAGTTTAATTCTAACTATAAATCTGTTCATTGGAAGGCAGCCAAACGCGCGCTAAGATACTTAAATTATGGTATATTCTATGAAAAAACAAATGATAAGTTGTATGCAGTTGCTGATGCCGATTGGGGCGCTAATTTGGCTGATAGACGTTCATACTCTGCTTACCATTTTATATTAGCTGGAGCGGTAATATCGTGGGAGGCACTCAAGCAGAGAACTGTCTCACTTGCGAGCAATGAATCGGAGTACATGGCCCTGTGTGAAGCAACAAGAGAAGCTCTTTATCTGCGCAAAATGCTGAACGAAAACGGTATGAAACAAATCTCGGTGATGATTCATAATGTCAGTCAAAGTATCCAAAAGTTAGTGCAGAGCTGGTGATAAGCCCGCGTACTAAACATTTATGTAGATGTAGGCCACCATTTTATTCGCGGAAAACATCCAACCGGCGATATCGCGCTGAACTACATGCCAACCGAGGATATGCCTGCCGATATACTCACAAAGGGGTTACCCAATGGATGCATCGTAAACCTTGGCATGGCTAACGCAAATTAAATTGCTGCTACAAGATATTTAAATGCGTTTTTTATCTTTAAACAATTGGTCCTTTTATTCGCAAAGCTACCTTCAGACTACTTAACAGTTTTTCTGATCAGTCCAATTGGAGCTGCCGATTGATTTTTCCTTGGCGATTCCAATTGGAAAGATACCGCTTAGCGAATAAGCAATAGAGAAATAGCCCGCTCATACACCAGTGATGCCAACAATTGTTTCGTTAACTCCACCGCACTTAGATTCAAACGTCCTCGTTTGTTGAGCAATTAATTTATTGATTTTTATGTTATTCATTCTTTTGTTCTTGAGCGTACTCATTTCTCCATCACTTTTACAGTATAGTTTTAATGATAATTTTAATTCATTAATGCTTATTTTAATTAATGTTAAATTTAATGATAAGTTTTAGTGCTAATTCTAGTTAATACTACTTTTAGTATTCGTTAATTTTGTTTAAGAACATTCTTTGTTTTTTTTAGTTGGCCTTTGTAAACAACACGGCCGCTTTCTGTTACGACAGTAGTATTATAGTTTTGCTTAACAATTTCTTCTTTGAACCTTTCTGTTAACTTACTATTTTCTCCCCCACTGAGTAATGCTTAAGTGGCTGTTTCTTTTTATTGTGAAATTCTATGTCCCTTTTCTGCTTTTTATATAATTTCTCTATATTACTTTTCCTAGCTTTTTCGAAATCTTCTGGCGTACAAGAAACTTTCCTACCGAAGAACACGTCGACTGGCCTTTGTTGGATAGTGCTATGAAAGCTGTGGTTATACTCATTTACTGCTCTCTGGAGCAGTTCTTCATAATTTTTATGAGTGTTTTCCGCTTTTAAACATCTCATTATTTCATCTAAAAATTAGTGGAAGCGTTCAACTTGGCCGTTTGCTTCGCTGCGATATGGAGGTGTTGTGTGCACATCGATTTTGAGTTCTTCGCTCATCATAAACATTATGGTCTCTGAATTTAATGACTTTTCATTGTCTATTACTATAGCTTGTGGAACTGCATAATAGAAGAGAAGCTCTCTGAGGGGCTGCCTAACATCTTCTATTGACTTTCCGTTTACGATTCTAGCTTGTGCGAATTTTGAGAACTTGTCTAGAGCTGTTAATGCAATTTTTTTTTCTGTCATGAATAAATCGATGTGTAGTGTGTGACCTGGGTACTTTGGTAAAGGAGTTTCTGAGAGATTTGGTTTATTTGGATGCCTGTCGTATTTATTTAGCTTGCAGCTGTTACAGTTTTTAACGATTTTCTTTATCTTACCAGAGATGCTAGGGAAATAGTATTTTTCCTAAAATTTGCAACTTTTTTTTGGCGGCATGGCGGTGAGCTCTTGTGTGTGTGTTAATTATAATTTGTTCTTGTTCTTGCTCACTTAGTATATCTTTTACTCGGTTGTTAGTAAATCGCACCTTGACGCTTTCAAAATGAGTTGGGTATATTTTTTGTATTTTGCCCAAAATTGATTCAGGTGCCATAATGCCGTTTATTACGCTCGGGTTTAAATAAGTTTTTAGTATTTCTTTAATTTCTATTTCGCTGTAGCTTGTTCTTCTAACATTATGCCTATGGTATTTAGGGAACACAATTTCGAATTTGTATGAGTTGTTGTTGTCAATATTTATTATAATTTGGTTGCGGAAATCATCTATCGGTGCTTCGGTGTGATAAATTAGATTATGTGGCGAACTTTGAGCTGAGTGCAGTGTCGCTATGCTTGCAGAATTTATCTCGCTGTTTATCGGCAATCTAGTCAAAGCATCTGCCACTGTATTTGTGCTACCTAGCTTGTAATGAAGCTTATAGTTATACTCTTCCAGCAATGCTTTCCAGCGCTTCATTTTTGCGTTGTGATTTTTATTACTTAGCGCGAAAATCAGAGGCTGGTGGTCAGTAAATATGTTATTTTCGGCACAACCGTATAGATAGTTACGTAATGGTGTAATTGACTAGATTATAACAAGAATCTCCTTTTCATTGGCCGCGTAATTTTCTTCGGCCTTCGAAAGAGTTCTTGATATAAATGATATTGGCCTATGGTTTTGGGAAAGCACAGCGCCGATTGCATAATTTGATGCGTAGTCAGTTCAAATGGTTTGCTATAATCGGGGTAGTGCAACAAAACTTCACGCGACGACAGTACAATCTTTATTTGCTCATAAGCATTTGCTGCTTCATTATCAAGATTAATAGCCTTTTTGTTAGATGTATTTTTTGATGCACGACCCTCTTCCCCCCTTAGAAGGTTTGTCAGGGGCTTGGAAATTTGTGCGTAGTTTTTAATAAATCGGCGGTAGAAACCTGCTAAGCCTAAAAAAGATCTCAGTTCTTTTAGTGTCGATGGCTTTTCAAAATTTACGATAGCCTTTACTTTACTCAGACTTGACGTAATGCCCTCTGACGAAACTACAAAACCGATAAATTCCACATTATTTAAAAAAAAAAACCTTTTTCCAGCTGAACTTTTAGATTGGCTTTATTTAGAGTACGAAATACTTTTGTAATGTGTTCGATGTGTTTTTCTGCATTTTCGCTAAAAATGATAACGTCGTCTATATACACATAGCAATACTTTCCAATGTGCTCATGTAAAATATCATCAAGCGCTCTTTGAAAAATCGCTGGAGCGTTTTTAAGGCCGAATGGCAGCCGTTTAAATTCAAATTTACCGTTTTTTACCGAAAATGCAGTTTTTTCGATGTCTGCTTCGCAGAGGGGTATTTGGTGGAAACCACTTTTTCAATCAATTATAGTAAAAATTGCAGCATTATTCAAATTTGATAACGTATCTTGAATATCCGCTATCGGATATTTATCTGCTATGGTTACAGAATTTAATTTACGGTAATCGATTACAAGTCTGTATTTTTGAAATTCGTTATCTGAGCTTTTTCTCTTAACTATATGCACTGGAGAGTTATATGGGGATCGTGACGGACGAATTATGTCGTTATGGAGCAACTCTTGAATTTGTCTATCGACTTCGTCTCTGAGTGCTGCTGGGTACGGGTAACTGCGTGTATAAACAGGTTCATCTGTAGTAGTTCGTATTTTTGCGATAACTTTTGTGGTAAATGGCAGTTTTTCGTTTGGTTCGGAGAATAAGTTTGCATTTTCTTTTATGATTTTGTTAACTATTTTCTCTTGTTCTTCATTTATGTGTTCTGTATTTATTTCTAACTTATTCACAGCCGGGCAGTTTTCCTGATAAATTTTTATTTTAATGTTGTCTTTGATTAACATGATGTTTTCTTTGAGAAAAATGGTGGCATTTAGTTGTTTCATACTGTTATTTCCTAAAATGGCATCGAAAGATCTTAGTGTTGGCAAAAGATAAAATTTAAAATATTAATTTTCCAAGTTAAAAATATTCAGAAATTTATGGTGTGTTATTTCTAGTATACCCCCAATTGACGAAGCAGAAAATTTGTTTTTGTTTTCGATAGGGTTTCTTATTAGGCTTGGTTTAATATAATTTTCATTAGAACCAGTATCAATCAATATTTTTAAAAAATTACCGCTCTTCGTTCTTGCTTTGATATAGGGAAGCGAAGAGCCGCTTAGTCTAAAAAATGAATATCTGTGAAGTCCAACTCGTCAGTTGCTGGATATACATCCTCTCTTTGGTAGACATCTTTGTTTTTGTTCGCTTCTTGTTCGTTACTAGTCTCTTGTTGTTGTATCTCATTTCCTATGTTAAAATTTCGTTGCCTTTTTTGCAAGTTTTCAAATGTACTAGCTGGTCTTTTGTTTTGAAATCCACAATTGCTGGGCCTATTCATATAGTTCATCCTCCTGGTTTGGATCGAAGCGTCCAAGTCCATTGGTTCCTCATACCTTGGTTTGGCTCCTGTAGGGCGTGGTGGCGCAGCATTTTGGATTTGCGTTTCTTGGATTTTTGAATAATGAGCCAGCTGTGGGTAAAATTGTTGATTTCGTGGTGGTTGATATTGCTGCTGATTTTGCTGTTGCTGCCTTTGCTGTTGGAATTGTTGTCGATTTTGTTGTTGAAAAGGCTGTGGCTGTTGTTGTTGTTGCATCATGCCGGATGTTGCTCTTCGTGGCGGAACTAGAGGTTTGTTCGTATGGTTAAGTGCATTGTAGGCATAAGCACTTCTCAAATTTTGGTTCTCCAATTTCTGGAACAAATGTAAGGCTTGTGGGAGATCACTTGGCTGACGTTTTGCTAATAAACGCGGTAAATCACCATTTAAGTCTCTAACAAAGTGTCAAGTGCTTTCTCTCTATATGTTTTCGTTCGCAACACAATTGAGCTGTGAATAATCTCCATACATTAATATGAGTGACAAATACGAATAAACTTTTTCATAAAATATTTGGATTGTACTATTGCCTTGTATTAACGACATGAGCTGGTATTCAAGAGTGCTAATATCGCGCTTGTCAGCATAGTGGAGCGTCAAACATCTAGATATTGAACCCCAGTTAAGTGGAGTATTATATGTTTCGAGAACTATGTCAGCGTTGGCGACGATTTTATTTCTTATTACAGACAAAATACCAAAATAAAACGGCGTACCTTTTTTAGGGTCGGAAATCTGCAGAATGCGTTCACAACTTTTTCGCCAGGAGCTAAACTCATTAGGATTTCCAGAAAATTCTCTCAGGCAACGTACCACATCAGGGATTCTATCAATTTCATTTAAATTCCCCCTGAATCTTTCCTCTATTACTTGATCAATTTCAACTTCTGGTCTTACATTTAATAAAGAATTCATGATCTGGCTACTTTGATTAAATAAAGCAGTTTGAATCATGGTATTTATTGCAGTTTGTAACTCTGGTGATGTTGCTGGTTGTTGTTCTTGGGTATTATTTTTGACGTGAGCATTTTGCGCTGCGCCGTCTAAATTAAGCATAGAGGGCCTTAATAAATTGTGATGGGCCATTTTCAACAAAGAATTTGCTTAAACTTACAAAAAAAATTAATATGCGCTTAGAGTATGAGTATATTTACACACAAAATATTTTTGGTTTGTAAATTTCAAAAATTTAACGATAAATATTTCTTAATTTTTATTTAGGTTTAGAGTATAAGTAGATTTCCGTAGTAAATTAAGGAAAATGTTTTGTTTGACAATTTCAAAAATTGTGTAAAATATATACATATATTTTTTTGTTCGATATTACTATAGAATTTACGTGGGCAATTAAATTTTCTTTAAACATATAATTTAGGATTAAGTTTTAATTTAATACTTTCAAATAATTTTGTAATGAATATTCGAGTTTGAAATTAGCAAGTCCTGCTTTTCTTTGCTTTAGAAAGTTTTAGAGAAATAACTGAGTACTGAAACCGGTGCTTATAGCGGTTTTATTTTGTTGCTTTTTTTTCTTACTTTAGTTTTGTTGTAAATATTTTTATATGACTTGCTAGTTTCGTGTTAATTTTTTTTGGACTTTGATTTTATGTGAAATTACATGTGACACTTTTAGTTCAAAATTTATTATTTTAAATGTAGGTAGGCACTATGGATTATATAACTTATCTTAATTCTGCGTTCAGCGGCTGCAGCATCACTGCTCCTTTTTGCTTCCTTCTTAGTTGCTACTGGGGGGCCTCCTTCTGATCGTCTTCCGAATCGATTTGTGTTTTTTTTTTTTTTTTTTACTTTTAATAGTTTTGACGTTTTAGCGGTTTTTTTGTATATTAGTTTTATTTGTCTTTTATTTGAAAATCTTTTAATTTTTGTATTAACGTATTTTTTATTTTAAGTTTCGTCAATTTTAAGTTTATATAAGTTTTGAATGAAGAATTTTTTTTTTTACATTTCTCTTGATTAGACTTGCTGTACTAATTTTGTTCAGTACTAGTGTTCAATTTATTATGCACGAAACTTTTTTTGCTTGTCGGTTTTTTTCTGCTTAAAATTTTCCGACACTTTTGTGACGCCCGTTACTTGCGGTACGGCACCGTTGATTGTACTTTGCTACGACAAAGCAAGAATTGCACTTTGTACTTTAAGCGAATTAATATCATTTCGATTTTATTTTACTGCAAATTAATATAATCTCAGCGGGATTTTTTCCAAATTTTGCTTATACCGCTTTTTAAGCTTAGTTTTAGTTTGTTAGTTATATTTTTAAAAGGTTTTTTAAATAGTTTCCTTTTAGCTCGGGCGCCAGATATTTAAATGCGTTTTTTATCTTTAAACAATTGGTCCTTTTATTCGCAAAGCTACCTTCAGACTACTTAACAGTTTTTCTGATCAGTCCAATTGGAGCTGCCGATTGATTTTTCCTTGGCGATTCCAATTGGAAAGATACCGCTTAGCGAATAAGCAATAGAGAAATAGCCCGCTCATAGACCAGGGATGCCAACAATTGTTTCGTTAACTTACATACGAAATTCTTCGAGGGGAGGAGTACACGTTTTAGGAGAGCATGAAGCGATTTATATTCAAGCTTTCCCGCAATCTATTGTTGATTTATATTTACATGTAAAACTTTAGAATTTAAAACATTTGAAATAGTTTACTTAATATTACAAATGTCACTCATTACTTCCGCTTTTATAAACTCTTCTTAAATAAAGCGTGTATTGAAGAACAAACATGTCTCCTTAAATTTACAAAAAAAATAACAAATTAAAGTTTCGTTCAAATCAAAAATCATAACCCGAAACGACCGGAAATTTTGAAATAGAAAGGGCCAATACAGATACAGACTTTTATCATAAGTGCGCGTGGCAACGATTATTTTAAAAAAAATTTAAAATATCTGGTTTCTTTGTTTAAAATTTCTCCAAATATTAAATTTGACTGTATTTGTTCCAATAAGTAATGAAAATACGAAGTTTTTGCATTTTTCAAAACATCCGTAAAGCATGGTTTTTGACCATAAGGTAAGCATGGTTATTGACCGAGCTTGGCCACTTTCAATACCAACCTACCCTGGCCAAAGAAGAATCTATTTACCAAGTTTTGTTACGGAATCCCATTTTAAATCAAGTTACCATGTTCACGGACAGACGGACGGACGGGCTAGTGTCTAAATCATTTCCGCCTTACCTCCTGATGATTTGAGAAAGAACATGTCTATATCTATTTCGATTATTTTTGGCTGTTACAAACAACCGTTATGCAAACAAAATTAATATACCCTTGTGTACAAGTCGCTCGTGTTGAATCAGTGGAAGTATTGACAGTCAAACTAATGAACTGTGGCAGCCCTTTAGAAACAGAATAGTAAAATTGGGGCATTACAAATAAGAATCACTCATTGATTTATTGCGATGGATTAAAGACGCGCTGAAATAGAAATAACTGATCGTTTGTTTAATTTTGATAAAATAAGACTACTAGTGAAGTGTTGAACAATTTAAAAACGTACATGGTAGCGCAGCTGTAGACATGGCTACGCAAGATCGGCGAGGAGACCAGCGGCGCCAAAAATGAATAAGTGCTTCGTTAAGGAAGCATGCAGAATCAGGGTTAGTTTGTTCTGCCTGAGGACGGCAGCGAAATACCAACCGAGGATAGTCGCACAGGCGCTGTTGTGTAGGTTGTGCTAGTAGACAATGACGTATACGGCGTTGGCGGCGAAACGAGCGTCGGCAGAATTGTGCAATTGATGATTCGCAACGACGAAACCATTCAAAACGAGTGCAGAGGTACACGTACAAAGCAGAACGTAGACGGAAATCGAACAGATATTCAAACAAACTATTGGGAAATAATGAAAAGGTAGTTGGAAATAATGAAATGCGTTCTCTGAGTCACTTAAAAGAGAAAATGAGATGTTGACAAGAACTTATAAGCAACAGAAGCAAACCGACAACGGAAAAAGTGCAATTTCAAATACAGACGTAGCCTCTACGAGCAATTTTATGCTAGCAAAGGTATATTCTGGCAGTTGCGACTATTTTCAACAATGGGAAGCTAAGCCAAAGTGCGTACAAAATGCGTACAACTTAAATGAGAATAATATGAGGGCGCTCATTTCGATAAAATGAAAAGGTCGAGAGTTGAAGTGGTTTTAGTCACGCTCTTATATAATGACAATGATTGTTGCAAATATACTTACAGAAATGTTATTTGAAGATCGCCCAAGCGATTAACGCTAATGAAGGTAGAAAAATGCAACGTTTCAAAGATAAACAAAGTTTGCTCGAAGCTTTTCAAGGAGTCAAATTGATAAAAATAAACAAATTGCGGTGATAATATAAACGCCAATGTGGTTCAACAATCAAAATCGAAGAGGTGTTTCAACTGCAACTCCCTGCGCCATGTAGCAGCCGAATGCCGTAACCCAAAACGCGATAAGGGAGCTTGCCACGTTTGCGCACAGATGGGACACTACGCTGCCGAAAGCCCAAAAAGGAATATCCATTACGTCTAATTTTCTCTCCGTTTCAAAGATTACGGAAAGAGGTACCGACGTAATATTTAAGCGTGATAAAGCAATCATAATGGAAAAATGTAAGCCAGTGCTAACGGCTACGCGTATCGGTGAGTTATACTGTATTAAAAGATCATCGCCATAATATTTTTGAAACCAAACCTATCAAAATTAATACCTGGCATATTCGTATGGGTCACCTTAATGAAGCAGACTTAAAACGCGCTGCAGATATGGTACATGGTATACACATTGATCGGAATAAAAAGTTAGCAAATAGTGAGATTTGTGTTAGCCAAAAACAAACACAAGAGAGTTTTCCTAAACAAAGTGAGAAACGTACTTTAGAACTGCTGGAAATTGTGCATAGTGATGTCTGTGACCAAATCAAGACTTGCTCACATTCAGGTGCAAAATACTTCAGCGCAGTTTATTTTATAAAGCTTAAGTCCGACGTACTACAAATGTTGTTTTTAAAAATTCTGCCGAATCTTTTACGGGAAAAAACTCAAACTTCGCCAATCTGATAACGGCTTGAAAAACATTAAGAATGATTTTTTAAAAATATCTAGACGATTGTGGAATTAGAAGGTGGCTGAGCACGCCGTATACACCACAACAAAATGACGTCGCAGAACGAAAATATAGACCAGTTTTTAAATGTCTATATATATGTTAAAGCATTCGTATTTACCAGCGACATTTTGGGCAGGAGCCATAAACACTGCGAGTTATATACGAAATAGGTGCCCCACCAGAGCTCTTAATAAAAGCTATTCCTTAAACCGAGGCCGAAGAGACTGCTGAAAATTCTCGCAGCGAATTCGAAAGTGACAACGCATCTTCATCTTCGAAATCGAAATATGGCAGAGGTAGGCCGAAACTAATGAGAGTTGGCAAAAGGACGCGACCTCCAAAGATATATCAAAAAGTATTAAGTATGTGAATATGTTAATGTGGCAACGTGCGATGATTCATTATAATTGGATGAAGCGTTCAGCAGCGACGAATCAGCAGCATGGCAGCAAGCTGGTGAGAAGGAATACATCGTACAATTATTGAACGATCTCTGAGAAATCGTTGAGCAGCCTATCGGGCGAAAAGTTATTGGCAATCGATTTCTTTTTCGAACGAAAGAGGGCAACAAGAAATAGGCACGTCTCGTAGCAAAACGGTGATCGCAACGTCCAAGGGAGGACTTCAACGACACATATTCACCCGCCTCGCGATTGACTTTAATTCGAACGATGGTAGCTTTGGCAGCGAAAATGAACCTTCAGATACATCAAATTCTGATATGGAAGAAAGCGTTTATATGTAAATACCGGAGCATCTGAAAGTTATCTTCAACAAGGTAATCTCTAGACAACTTCCGGACACAAATAATTCTAAAACAGGTAAGCTTCGCGCTATAGTTGATTAATATATATGAAAACAAGAATCCAGTATGTAAACTTCGCAAATCGCTTGACGGTTTGCGGCAATCCGGTTTTCAGTGGAACCAGAAATTAAATACTAAACTAAGTGAAATAGGGTTTCAGTCATCCGAATGCGATAATTGTGTTTTTAAAATGAGGAAATATTCAAACTTTAGGCTAACTACGGTCTATGTGAATGATTTCTTGATTGCTACAAATAATAAAGCACGTTGACGTGAAATCAAACAATCTCTCGCCGAAAGTTTTGATATATAGGACATAAGTCCAGTCAAAACTTGTTTGGGTATAGAATTTTGGCAAGATCGCACAAACCACAATATATTTTGATGTCAACGAGAGTATGCAGAACAAATTTTATAACGTTTTCAAATGGAGGACTGGAAATTAGTTAAAGATCCGCTAGAATTTAACTGCAAAATTGAAAAACCTACTACATGTTAGGAAGATAAAATAAAAAAAATTCAAATCAGAGTTTAATTGGTGCCTTACTATACTTGGCTGTAACAACACGCCCTGACTTGGCTTTCAGCGTTAATTTTCTAAGTCAGTTTAATTCTAACTATAAATCTGTTCATTGGAAGGCAGCCAAACGCGTGCTAAGATACTTAAATTATGGTCTATTCTATGAAAAAACAAATGAAAAATTGTAGGCAGTTGCTGATGCCGATTGGGGCGCTAATTTGGCTGATAGACGTTCATACTCTGGTTACGATTTTATATTAGCTGGAGCGATAATATCGTGGGAGGCACACAAGCAGAGAACTGTCTCACTTGCGAGCACTGAATCGGAGTACATGGCCCTGTGTGAAGCTACAAGAGAAGATCTTTATCTGCGTAAAATGCTGAACGAAAACGGTATGAAACAAATCTCGGTGACGATTCATAATGTCAGTCAAAGTGCCCAAAAGTTAGTGCAGAGCAGGTGATAAACCCGCGTACTAAACATTTATGTAGATGTAGGCCACCATTTTATTCGCGGAAAACATCCAACCGGCGACATCGCGCTGAACTACATGCCAACCGAGGATATGCCTGCCGATATACTCACAAAGGGGTTACCCTATGGATGCATCCTAAACCTTGGCATGGCTAACGCAAATTTAATTGCTGCTACATACGAAATTCTTCGAGGGGAAGAGTACACGTTTTAGGAGAGCATGAAGCTATTTCTATTCAAGCTTTCCCGCAATCTATTGTTGATTTATATTTACATGTAAAACTTTAGAATTTAAAACATTTAAAATAGTTTACTTAATATTACAAATGTCATTCATTACTTCCGCTTTTATAAACTCTACTTAAATAAAGCGTGTATTGAAGAACAAACGTGTCTCCTTAAATTTACAAAAAAAATAACAAATTAAAGTTTCATTCAAATCAAAAATCATAACCCGAAACGACCGGACGTTTTGAAATGGAAAGGGCCAATACAAATACAGACTTTTATCATAAATGGGCGTGGCAACGCTTATTTTTAAAAACATTTTAAATATCCGGTTTCTTTGTTTAAAATTTCTCCAAATATTAAATTTGACTGTATTTGTTCCAATAAGTAATGAAAATACGAAGTTTTTGCACTTTTCAAAACTTCCGTAAATCATGGTTTTTGACCATAAGGTAGGCATGGTTATTGACTGATCTTGGCCACTTTCAATACCAACCTACCCTGGCCAAAGAAGAATCTATTTACCAAGTTTTATTACGGAATCCCATTTTAAATCAAGTGGGCTAGTGTCTAAATCATTTCCTCCTTACCTCCTGATGATTTTAGAAAGAACATGTCTATATCTATTTCGATTATTTTTGGCTGTTACAAACAACCGTTATGCAAACAAAATTAATTTACCCTTGTGTACAAGTCGCTCGTGTTGAATCAGTGGAAGTATTGACAGTCAAACTAATGAACTGTGGCAACCGTTTAGAAACAGAATGGTAAAATTGGGGCATTACAAATAAGAATCACTCATTGATTTATTGCGATGGATTAAAGACGCGCTGAAATAAAAATAACTGATCGTTTGTTTAATTTTGATAAAATAAGACTACTAGTGAAGTGTTGAACAATTTAAAAACGTACATATACGGTAGCGCAGCTGTAGACATGGCTACGCAAGATCGGCGAGGAGACCAGCGGCGCCAAAATTAGTGCTTCGTTAAGGAAGCATGCATAATCAGGGTTAGTTTGTTCTGCCTGAGTACGGCAGCGAAATGCCAACCACGGATAGTCGCACAAGCGCTGTTGTGAAGGTTGTGTTGAGGTTGTGCCAACATAGCGCCGACGCCGTCTATGTTGGCGGCGAAAGGAGCGTCGGCAGAATTGTGCAATTGATGATTCGCAACGACAAAAACATTCGAAACGAGTGCAGAGGTACACTTACAAAGCAGAACGTAGACGGAAATCGAACAGATATTCAAACAAACTAGTGGGAAATAATGAAAAGGTAGTTGGAAATAATGAAGTGCGTTCTCAGAGTCAAAAATTAGTTAAAAGAGAAAATGAGATGTTGACAAGAACTCATAAGCAACTGAAGCAAACCGACAACGGAAAAAGTGCAAGTTCAAATACAGACGTTGCCTCTACGAGCAATTTTATGCTAGCAAAGGTATATTCTGGCAGTGGCGACTATTTTCAACAATGGGAAGCTCAGCCAAAATGCGTACAACTTAAATGAGAATAATATGAGGGCGCTCATTTCGATAAAATTAAAAGGTCGAGCGATGAAGTGGTATTATTCACGCTCTGATATAATGACAATGAGTGTTGCAAATATACTTACAGAAATGTTATTTGATAATCGCTCAAGCGATTAACGCTAATGAAGGTAGAAAAATGCAACGTTTCAAATATAAACAAAGTTTGCTCGAAGCTTTTCAAAGAGTCAAATTGATAAAGAAAACAAATTGCGGTAATAATATATACGCCAATGTGGTTCAACAATCAAAATCGAAGAGGTGTTTCAACTGCAACTCCCTGCGCCATGTAGCAGCCGAATGCCGTAACCCAAAACGCGATAATGGAGCTTGCCACGTTTGCGCACAGATGGGACACTATGCTGCCGAAAGCCCACAAAGGAATATCCATTACGTCTAATTTTCTCTCCGTTTTAAAAATTACGGAAAGAGGTACTGACGTAATATTTGATCGCGCCCCCACTAAAAATATAATTAACGCCGTCTCCGTTTTTCATTACCTTTTATTTTGAATACGTATGTATGTATATTTAAATAACAACCTTCAACCTACTCAGCGCAGTAGCAGCGCTAATCGAGTTATTCATAGTTATTGTTTTTCAAAGCACCGCTAATCAAGAGCCTATGCAAGGGCTCTCGCATAGAATATGTACATAAGTATGTACACAAAACAACACATCACCACTTATTGTTGCCTACGGTAAAATCACGCCACCATCAACACCCGCTAGTTTTCGTCGTCATCATCTTCGTTCTTGGTCTACCTATTGGCAAGCAACGATTTAATTGGAAATAACCAACAAAAACAAAGGCCTTTACGCATTACATTTTTCGCACACTCGCACCACCAACAACAACAGCAGCTGCATTTTAGTCGTCATCGCTGCTAGCAAAGTACAGCTTAACAAACTAAGAATCAATCGAATATAGACATCCGGACGAAGCACTTCGCACCAACTCTTGTTCAAATCTATGTTAACAAACACATTTGATAAATATAAAATTTAACTTAAATAAAATTAATATTAAATACATAATGAATTCGGAAATCTTAGTTTTCATTAGTTAAAAGGGCCACGGAAAAGGCTCCGCGAGCTCCAGCAATATTTAAGCGTAATAAAGCAATCATAATGGAAAAATGTAAGCCAGTGCTAACGGCTACGCGTATCGGTGATTTATACTATATTAAAATATCACCGCCTTCAGCAAATATTTTTGAAACCAAACCTATCAAAATTAATACCTGGCATATTCGTATGGGTCACCTTAATAAAGCAGATTTAAAACGCGCTAGTTAGCTACTAGTGAGATTTGTGTTTACCAAAAACAAACACAAGAGAGTTTTCCTATCAAGGCCTGCTCACATTCAGGTGCAAAATACTTCAGTGAAGTTTATTTTATAAAGCTTAAATCCGACGTACTACAAATGTTGTTTTTAAAAATTGTAGATGTATTTTAAAGCAGGCGAATTTACCAGCGACATTTTTGGCAGGAGCCTTAAACACTGCGAATTATATACGAAATTGGTGCCCCACCAAAGCTCTTAATAAAGAGGTACCCCTTAAACTGTTGTCGGGGAAGCCTTTTACATTTGTTCATATAAGACATTTTGGTGAAAAGTGTTACGTTTTAATAAAAGACAAACACAATGGAAACTTCGATCCGCGATCGGAGGAATGTATTTTAGTTGGGTATTCTAAAAGCTTTTGGCCTCTGGTCTCCCAAAAAGCAAACAATTTTGGTGATTCGCGATGTTAAGTTCTTAGATGAAATGTTCTACCCGTCTAATAAGGAAAAGCAACATACTGTAGAGATGGAATTAGAACCGAGGCCGAAGAGACTGCTGAAAATCCGCAGTGAATTCGAAATTGAGAACGCATCTTCATCTTCGAAATCGAAATATGGCAGAGGTAGGCCGAAGCTAATGAGAGTTGGCAAAAGGACACGACCTCCAAAGATATACCAAAAAGCATTAAGTATCGAAAACAAAACAGTCGATGGCGGTAAAACTAATTCAAGCTCTGAATTAGAAGACTGTGAATATGTTCATGTGGCAACGTGCGATGATTCATCACAATTCGATGAAGCGTTCAGCAGCGACGAAGAAGCAGCATGGCAGCAAGCTGATGAGAAGGAGTACATCGTACAAATTTTGAACGATCTCTGGGAAATCGTTGAGCAGCCTATCGGGCGAAAAGTTATTGGCAATCGATTTCTTTTTCGAACGAAAGAGGGCAACAAGAAATAGGCACGTCTCGTAGCAAAACGGTGATCGCAACGTCCAAGGGAGGACTTCAACGACACATATTCACCCGCCTCGCGATTGACTTTAATTCGAACGATGGTAGCTTTGGCAGCGAAAATGAACCTTCAGATACATCAAATTCTGATATGGAAGAAAGCGTTTATATGTAAATACCGGAGCATCTGAAAGTTATCTTCAACAAGGTAATCTCTAGACAACTTCCGGACACAAATAATTCTAAAACAGGTAAGCTTCGCGCTATAGTTGATTAATATATATGAAAACAAGAATCCAGTATGTAAACTTCGCAAATCGCTTGACGGTTTGCGGCAATCCGGTTTTCAGTGGAACCAGAACTTAAGTACTAAACTAAGTGAAATAGGGTTTATGCCATCCGAATGCGATCCTTGTGTTTTTAAAATGAGGAAATATTCAAACTTTAGGCTAACTACGGTCTATGTGAATGATTTCTTGATTGCTACAAATAATAAAGCACGTTGACGTGAAATCAAACAATCTCTCGCCGAAAGCTTTGATATATAGGACATAAGTCCAGTCAAAACTTGTTTGGGTATAGAATTTTGGCAAGATCGCACAAACCACAATATATTTTGATGTCAACGTAAGTATGCAGAACAAATTTTTAAACGTTTTCAAATTTAGGACTGCAAACCAGTTAAAGATCCGCTAGAAATTAACTGCAAAATTGAAAAACCTACTACATGTTAGTAAGCTAAAATAAAAAAAAATTTAAACCAGAGTTAAATTGGTGCCTTACTATACTTGCCGGTAACACCACGCCCTGACTTGGCTATAAGCGTTAATTTTTTAAGTCGGTTTAATTCGAACTATAAATCTGTTCATTGGAAGGCAGCCAAACGCATGCTAAGATACTTAAATTATGGTATATTCTATGAAAAAACAAATGAAAAATTGTAGGCAGTTGCTAATGCCAATTGGGGCGCTAATTTGGCTGATAGACGTTCATACTCTGGTTGCTATTTTATATTAGCTGGAGCGGTAATATCGTGGGAGGCACACAAGCAGAGAACTGTCTCACTTGCGAGCACTAAATCGTAGTACATGGCCCTGTGCGAAGCTACAAGAGAAGCTTTTTATCTGCGTAAAATGCTGAACGAAAACGGTATGAAACAAATCTCGGTGATGATTCATAATGTCAGTCAAAGTGCCCAAAAGTTAGTGCAGAGCTGGTGATAAACCCGCGTAGTAAACATTTATGTAGATGTAGGCCACCATTTTATTCGCGGAAAACATCCAACCGGCGACATCGCGCTGAACTACATGCCAACCGAGGATATGCCTGCCGATATACTCACAAAGGGGTTACCCTATGGATGCATCGTAAACCTTGGCATGGCTAACGCAAATTTAATTGCTGCTACATACGAAATTCTTCGAGGGGAGGAGTACACGTTTTAGGAGAGCATGAAGCAATTTCTATTCAAGCTTTCCCGCAATCTATTGTTGATTTATATTTACATGTAAAACTTTAGAATTTAAAACATTTAAAATAGTTTACTTAATATTACAAATGTCATTCATTACTTCCGCTTTTATAAACTCTACTTAAATAAAGCGTGTATTGAAGAACAAACGTGTCTCCTTAAATTTACAAAAAAAATAACAAATTAAAGTTTCGTTCAAATCAAAAATCATAACCCGAAACGACCGGACGTTTTGAAATGGAAAGGGCCAATACAAATACAGACTTTTATCATAAATGGGCGTGGCAACGCTTATTTTTAAAAACATTTTAAATATCCGGTTTCTTTGTTTAAAATTTCTCCAAATATTAAATTTGACTGTATTTGTTCCAATAAGTAATGAAAATACGAAGTTTTTGCACTTTTCAAAACTTCCGTAAAGCATGGTTTTTGACCATAAGGTAGGCATGGTTATTGACCGATCTTGGCCACTTTCAATACCAACATACCCTGGCCAAAGAAGAATATATTTACCAAGTTTTATTACGGAATCCCATTTTAAATCAAGTGGGCTAGTGTCTAAATCATTTCTTCCTTACCTCCTGATGATTTTAGAAAGATCAGGTCTATATCTATTTCGATTATTTTTGGCTGTTACAAACAACCGTTATGCAAACAAAATTAATATACCCTTGTGTACAAGTCGCTCGTGTTGAATCAGTGGAAGTATTGACAGTCAAACTAATGAACTGTGGCAACCGTTTAGAAACATAATGGTAAAATTGGGGCATTACAAATAAGAATCACTCGTTGATTTATTGCGAAGGAATAAAGATGCGCTGAAATAAAAACAACTGATCGTTTGTTTAATTTTGATAAAATAAGACTACTAGTGAAGTGTTGAACAATTTAAAAACGTACACGGTAGCGCAGCTGTAGACATAGCTACGCAAGATCGGCGAGGAGACCAGCGGCGCCAAAAATGAATTAGTGCTTCGTTAAGGAAGCATGCAGAATCAGGGTAAGTTTGTTCTGCCTGAGGACGGTAGCGAAATGCCAACCGAGGATAGTCGCACAGGCGCTGTTGTGAAGGTTGTGTTGAGGTTGTGCCAACATAGCGCCGACGCCGTCTATTTTGGCGAAACGAGCGTCGGCAGAATTGTGCAATTTATGATTCGCAACGATGAAAACATTCGAAACGACTGCAGAGGTAAACTTACAAAGCAGAACGTAGACGGAAATCGAACAGATATTCAAACAAACTAGTGGGAAATAATGAAAAGGTAGTTGGAAATAATGAAATGCGTTCTCTGAGTCACTTAAAAGAGAAAATGAGAAGTTGACAAGAACTCATAAGCAACAGAAGCAAACCGACAACGGAAAAAGTGCAAGGTCAAATACAGACGTTGCCTCTACGAGCAATTTTATGTTAGCAAAGGTATATTCTGGCAGTGGCGACTATTTTCAACAATGGGAAGCTCAGCCTAAGTGCGTACAAAATGCGTACAACTTAAATGAGAATAATATGAGGGAGCTCATTTCGATAAAATTTAAAGGTCGAGCGTTGAAGTGGTTTTATTCACGCTCTGATATAATGACAATGAGTGTTGCAAATATACTTACAGAAATGTTATTTGATAATCGCTCAAGCGATTAACGCTAATGAAGGTAGAAAAATGCAACGTTTCAAAGATAAACAGAGTTTGCTCGAAGCTTTTCAAGGAGTCAAATTGATAAAAATAAACAAATTGCGGTGATAATATAAACGCAAATGTGGTTCAACAATCAAAATCGAAGAGGTGTTTCAACTGCAACTCCCTGCGCCAGGTAGCAGCCGAATGCCGCAACCCAAAACGCGATAAGGGAGCTTGCCACGTTTGCGCACAGATGGGACACTACGCTGTCGAAAGCCCAAAAAGGAATATCCATTACGTCTAATTTTCTCTCCGTTTTAAAAATTACGGAAAGAGGTACTGACGTAATATTTAAGCGTGATAAAGCAATCATAATGGAAAAATGTAAGCCAGTGCTAACGGCTACGCGTATCGGTGATTTATACTATATTAAAATATCACCGCCTTCAGCAAATATTTTTGAAACCAAACCTATCAAAATTAATACCTGGCATATTCGTATGGGTCACCTTAATAAAGCAGATTTAAAACGCGCTGCAGATATGGTACATGTTATACACATTGATCGGAATAAAAAGTTAGCTACTAGTGAGATTTGTGTTTACCAAAAACAAACACAAGAGAGTTTTCCTAAACAAAGTGAGCAACGTACTTAAGAACTGCTGGAAATTGTGCATAGTGATGTCTGTGACCCAATCAAGGCCTGCTCACATTCAGGTGCAAAATACTTCAGTGAAGTTTATTTTATAAAGCTTAAATCCGTACTACAAATGTTGTTTTTAAAAATTCTAGATGTATTTTAAAGCAGGCGAATTTACCAGCGACATTATTGGCAGGAGCCATAAACACTGCGAATTATATACGAAATTGGTGCCCCACCAAAGCTCTTAATAAAGAGGTACCCCTTAAACTGTTGTCGGGGAAGCCTTTTACAGTTGTTCATATAAGACATTTTGGTGAAAAGTGTTACGTTTTAATAAAAGACAAACACAATGGAAACTTCGATCCGCGATCGGAGGAATGTATTTTAGTTGGATATTCTAAAAAAGCTAAAGCTTTTGGCCTCTGGTCTCCCAAAAAGCAAACAATTTTGGTGACTCGCGATGTTAAGTTCTTAGATGAAATGTTCTACCCGTCTAATAAGGAAAAGCAACATACTGTAGAGATGGAATTAGAATCGAGGCCGAAGAGACTGCTGAAAATTCTCGCAGCGAATTCAAAATTAAGAACGCATCTTCATCTTCGAAATCGAAATACGGCAGAGGTAGGCCGAAGCAAATGAGAATTGGCAAAAGGACACGACCTCCAAAGATATATCAAAAAGTATTAAGTATCGAAAACAAAACAGTCGATGGCGGTAAAACAAATTCAAGCTCTGAATTAGAAGACTGTGAATATGTTCATGTGGCAACGTGCGATGATTCATCATAATTCGATGAAGCGTTCAGCAGCGACGAATCAGCAGCATGGCAACAAGCTGATGAGAAGGAGTACATCGTACAAATTTTGAACGATCTCTGGGAAATCGTTGAGCAGCCTATCGGGCGAAAAGTTATTGGCAATCGATTTGTTTTTCGAACGAAAGAGGGCAACAAAAAAAGACACGTCTCGTAGCAAAAGGGTGATCGCAAAGTCCACGGGAGGACTTCAACGTCACATATTCACCAGTCTCGCGATTGACTTCAATTCGAACGATGGTAGCTTTGGCAGCGGCAATGAACCTTCAGAAACATCAAATGGTGATCTAAGAGCAAGCGTTTATATGTAAATACCGGAGCATCTGAATGTTATCCTCAACAAGGTAATCTCTAGACAACTTCCGGACACAAATGATTCTAAAGCAGGTACGCTTCGCGCTAAAGCAGAAAAAGGCTTGATTAATTTATATGAAAACAAGAATCCAGTATGTAAACTTCGCAAATCGCTTGACGGTTTGCGGCAATCCGGTTTTCAGTGGAACCAGAAATTAAATACTAAACTAAGTGAAATAGGGTTTCAGTCATCCGAATGCGATAAATGTGTTTTTAAAATGAGAAAATATTCAAACTTTAGGCTAACTACGGTCTATGTGAATGATTTCTTGATTGCTACAAATAATAAAGCACGTTGACGTGAAATCAAACAATCTCTCGCCGAAAGCTTTGTCCTATAATAAGTCCAGTCAAAACTTGTTTGGCTATAGAATTTTGGCAAGATCGCACAAACCGCAATATATTTTGATGTCAACGTAAGTATGCAGAACAAATTTTTAAAACGTTTTCAAATTTAGGACTGCAAACCAGTTAAAGATCCGCTAGAAATTAACTGCAAAATTGAAAAACCTACTACATGTTAGTAAGCTAAAATAAAAAAAAATTTAAACCAGAGTTAAATTGGTGCCTTACTATACTTGCCGGTAACACCACGCCCTGACTTGGCTATAAGCGTTAATTTTTTAAGTCGGTTTAATTCGAACTATAAATCTGTTCATTGGAAGGCAGCCAAACGCATGCTAAGATACTTAAATTGTGGTCTATTCTATGAAAAAACAAATGAAAAATTTTAGGCAGTTGCTAATGCCAATTGGGGCGCTAATTTGGCTGATAGACGTTCATACTCTGGTTGCGATTTTATATTAGCTGGAGCGGTAATATCGTGGGAGGCACACAAGCAGAGAACTGTCTCACTTGCGAGCACTAAATCGTAGTACATGGCCCTGTGCGAAGCTACAAGAGAAGCTTTTTATCTGCGTAAAATGCTGAACGAAAACGGTATGAAACAAATCTCGGTGATGATTCATAATGTCAGTCAAAGTGCCCAAAAGTTAGTGCAGAGCTGGTGATAAACCCGTGTACTAAACATTTATGTAGATGTAGGCCACCATTTTATTCGGCAAAAACATCCAACCGGCGACATCGCACTGAACTACATGCCAACCGAGGATATGCCTGCCGATATACTCACAAAGGCGTTACCCTATGGACGCATCGTAAACCTTGGCATGGCTAACGCAAATTAAATTGCTGCTACATACGAAATTCTTCGATTTATATTTACATGTAAAACTTTAGAATTTAAAACATTTGAAATAGGTTACTAAATATTACAAATGTCATTCATTACTTCCGCTTTTATAAACTCTTCTTAAATAAAGCGGGTATTGAAGAACAAACGTGTCTCCTTAAATTTACAAAAAAGATAACAAATTAAAGTTTCGTTCAAATCAAAAATCATGGCCCGAAACGACTGGACGTTTTGAAATGAAAAGGGCCAATACAAATACAGACATTTTATCATAAGTGGGCGTGGCAACGATTATTTTTAAAAATTTTGTAAATATCTGGTTTCATTGTTTAGAATTTCTCCAAATATTAAATTTGACTGTATTTGTTCCAATAAGTAATGAAAATACGAAGTTTTTGCATTTTTCAAAACTTCCGTAAAGCATGGTTTTTGACCATAAGGTAGGCGTGGTTATTGTCCGATCTTGGCCACTTTCAATACCAACCTACCCTGGCCAAAGAAGAATCTATTTACCAAGTTTTATTACGGAATCTCATTTTAAATCAAGTTACCATGTTCACGGACAGACGGACGGACGGGCTAGTGTCTAAATCATTTCCTCTTTACCTCCTGATGATTTTAGAAAGAACATGTCTATATCCCTCTCGATTATTTTTGGCTGTTACAAGCAACCGTTATGCGAACAAAATTAATATACCCTTGTGTACAAGTCGCTCGTGTATAACAAATAGTATCAAAGGTGAATCAGTGAAAGTATTGACAGTCAAACTAATGAACTGTGGCAACCCTTTAGAAACAGAATGGTAAAATTGGGGCATTACAAATAAGAAACACTCGTTGGTTTACCGCGAAGCAATAAAGACGCGCTGAAATAAAAACAACTGATCGTTTGTTTAATTTTGATAAAATAAGACTACTAGTGAAGTGTTGAACAATTTAAAAACGTACACGGTAGCGCAGCTGTAGACATAGCTACCCAAGATCGGCGAGGAGACCAGCGGCGCCAAAAATGAATTAGTGCTTCGTTAAGGAAGCATGCAGAATCAGGGTTAGTTCTTCCCGAGGACGGCAGCGAAATGCCAACCGAGGATAGTCGCACAGGCGCTGTTGTTGGCGGCGAAGCGAGCGTCGGCAATTGATGATTCGCAACGACGAAAACATTCAAAACGAGTGCAGAGGTACACTTACAAAGCAGAACGTAGACGGGAATCGAACAGATATTCAAACAAACTAGTGGGAAATAATGAAAAGGTAGTTGAAAATAATGAAATGCGTTCTCTGAGTCACTTAAAAGAGAAAATGAGATGTTGACAAGAACTCATAAGCAACAGAAGCAAACCGACAACGGAAAAAGTGCAAGGTCAAATACAGACGTTGCCTCTACGAGCAATTTTATGCTAGCAAAGGTATATTCTGGCAGTGGCGACTATTTTCAACAATGTTAGCAAAGGTATATTCTGGCAGTGGCGACTATTTTCAACAATGGGAAGCTCAGGCGCTCATTTCGATAAAATTAAAAGGTCGAGCGTTGAAGTGGTTTTATTCACGCTCTGATATAACGACAATGAGCGTTGCAAATATACTAACAGAAATGTTATTTGAAGATCGCCCAAGCGATTAACGCTAATGAAGGTAGAAAAATGCAACGTTTCAAAGATGAACAAAGATTGCTCGAAGCTTTTCAAGGAGTCAAATTGATAAAAATAAACTAATTGCGGTTGCGCACAGATGGGACACTACGCTGCCGAAAGCCCAAAAAGGAATGTACATTACGTCTTCTCTCCGTTTCAAAAATTACGAAAAGAGGTACCGATGTAATATTTAAGCGTGATAAAGCAATCATAATGGGAAAATGTAAGCCAGTGCTAACGGCTACGCGTATCGGTGATTTATACTAAATTAAAAGATCACCGCCTTTAGCAAATATTTTTGAAACCAAACCTATCAAAAATAATACCTGGCATATTCGTATGGGTCACCTTAATAAAGAAGACTTAAAACGCGCTGCAGATATGATACATGGTATACACATTGATCGGAATAAAAAGTTAGCAACTAGTGAGATTTGTGTTAGCTAAAAACAAAAAGCCATCTTCAGTGTAAAATTTCGTTCTTAACAGTTTATGTCTGTTGTTCCGTATTTATTTCATTTTTTTGGTCAATCAGGTATTGGTGCATGATCGTAAATGTTAACAAATAGTAAGTGTCCTGAATATAGGTACCTAAAGTCTCGCGCGGTTACAGTCCAAAAATGTATATATTATCTCGAATCTGCCTTTGCGGTAAGAACAGGTAGATAGTCAGTAATTTTAGTCCGTTTAGGTATTTCAGGTTTGTTTTGTATGTTGGTATCTGTCATTTTACCTACGTCTTTGTTTTGTTTTTTGTAAACAAGCCTTAAGGGTGCAAATATCGCATCAGAGTTGCTGTTTATTTGTTAGTTTATTATTCTCCTATCAAATGTTTTTTGTTTATATATTTCCATGTTTTCAAGAGCATTTAGGCGCCGTCCTTTTTGTTGCACGTGCAGTACCTTCACGGTTTTCTTAATGTTAGCGGGTGAACATTTTGCGTTTACCAAATGGTTTGCAAAATTAGATTCATGTGTTGCCGTGTGTTTTCGTATCCTTTTGTATGTGTTCACGGAATCTTGTTCTTACTTTGCGTCCTGTTTGTCCTATATAGCTATATTGACACTCACAGGTGAGTTTATACACGCCTTGTTTGTTCAATGGGTCTTCTTCATTCGTGCTGCTTTTAAGTATCCTTCCCATGTTGTTTCCAGTTTTAAACGCCGTGTGGATATTATACTTTCTGAAAAAATTTGCAAGTTTGTATGTCATTTTTCCTGTATAAGTCATTACTGTCCAAGTTTTTTCGTCTAGCTCTCTGTCGCTTGTTTTTGAGCTGCATACAATTTTCTGAATTTATCCACGAGCTCCTTTTTATATCCGTTGTTTGTTGCTATTGTGTTTAGTTCCTTTCCGTATGCCTCTGGCGATAGAGGTATTCGTTCAAGTCTGTTTGTTAGTTGTCTTATAGCGGCGTTTTTGTGTTCTTGAGGATGATTTGATGGGTTATGTATTATGGTGTCTGTAGCTGTCGGTTTTCTGTAAATTTCGTAGACAAGTTTTTTGGCAATTTTGTCTATCTTAATCGTCAGATCCAGGTAATTTATTGTTCCCTTTTTTTCCATTTCCATCGTAAACATAATACATCCATGTTGTTTGTTTAGGTAATCCAGTATCTGCCCTTCCTTGTCCTTGGTGATCACGCAGATAATGTCATCCACGTACCTTGCATAGAATACTAAGCCTAACTCGGCTCCATATTTCGTTTTTCCAGGCAGCGCGTAGACCCATTAGCACTACTGGCAGGGCATCAAACCAGCCTTCAGTATGACACAGCAATGCTGACTTCAATTGCCTATGCAGGCGTTCAACGAGTCCGTTGGCTTGCGGATGGTACGGTGTGGTCTTCAAGTGGCTGATGCCAAAAAATTGTGAGAGTTGGCGAAAGAAAGCAGTTTTTCTCAGCGGAACGCCATACCTGGATATCCAGTGATAAACGATTGCACGTGCAACCGTTTCCGTATTGCCATTTTCCAAAGGAATCGCATCTGGAAAACGTGCGAAACGATCGATTATGGTTAAACACAATCGAAACCCTTTTGAAGACGTTAGTGAAATCATATCAATATGGATATGCTCAAATCGCTGAGTAGGCAACTGGAATCGCGCCTATTAGTGTTGTGGTTTTTTGTATATATTCCTCTCTCTTCATGAGTACCGTTGTATTGCCTTTGTCCGCCTTTGTCGTTATTATGTTGTTCTTCCTAAAATTTCTGTTTTTCTCAGCGGAACGCCATACCTGGATATCCAATGATAAACGACTGCACGTGCAACCGTTTCCGTATTGCCATTTTCCAAAGGAATCGCCTCTGGAAAACGTGTGAAACGATCGATTATGGTTAAACACAATCGAAACCCTTTTGAAGACGTTAGTGAAATCATATCAATATGGATATGCTCAAATCGCTGAGAAGGCAACTGGAATCGCCCCTATTAGTGTTTTAGTTTTTTGTATATATTCCTCTCTCTTCATGAGTACCGTTGTATTGCCTTTGTCCGCCTTTGTCGTTATTATGTTGTTCCTCTTAAAATTTCTGTTTCACACTCTTCATAATCTTACTTTCGTGGCTATATCTTCCATTTTCATTTATTTTAATTTGGGTTTCTATAATATCTCTGCATGTGTGCCTTGCATGATCTTGGTCCTCACTTGGCAGCAAAGATATTCCTACTTCCGTATCTATAATAGCTTGTTCTGCTATCCATATCCTGTTATTGTCCTTTATATTGTGTTTAAGTCCTTTCTGCAATAGTTTGGTTTCTTTCTCGTTGATGGATATATTTGCAAGATTCACTAGTCATGACCTTGTGACTTGTGTTTTACCCCATATGGCCCCGTTAGTTTTCCAGTTTTTTCTGTAATTTTTCGTATACCCGCTTCAATGTGTGCTCTGTGTTCGTTTTTATATGTTTGAATAGGTCCATGAGAATGTCTAGCGGTATACCGTAGGCCAGTCTTAAGTAAATAGAAAGCAATTCCTCGTTTGATCGATCCTTCTTAGCGTACAAACTTCTTACTTCGTTCTTTACAAAGTCCCTTTCAGCTTTCCTGATAGTTTTTCGGCTCGCTTCCGTGTTTGTTTTTATTATAATTCTTGTAAATTTTGGTGTAACGTTCGATGCTAGATAGAAAACAATACAAGAGAGTTTTCCTAAACAAAGTGAGCAACGTACTTCAGAAATGCTCGAAATTGTGCCTAGTGATGTCTCTGACCCAATTAAGACCTGCTCACATTCAGGTGCAAAATACTTCAGTGAAGTTTATTTTACTACAAATGTTATTTTTAAAAATTCTGCCGAAACTTTTACGGCAAAAAAACTAAAATTTCGCCAATCAGATAACGGCTTGAAAAACATTAACACTGATTTTTTAAAAATATCGAGACGATTGTGGAATTAGAAGGTGGCTGAGCACGCCGTATACACCACAACAAAATGACATCGCACAACGACAAAATAGAACACTTTTGGAAATGTCTAGATGTATGTTAAAGCAGGCGAATTTAACAGCGACATTTTGGGCAGGAGCCATAAACACTGCGAATTATATACGAAATAGGTGCCCCACCAAAGCTGTTAATAAAGAGGTACCCCTTAAACTGGGGTCGGGGAAGACATCTACAGTTGTTCATATGATACATTTTGGTAAAAAGTGTTACGTTTTAATAAAAGACAAACACAATGGAAAGTTCGATCCGCGATTGGAGGAGTGTATTTTAGTTCGATATTCTAATAAAGCTAAAGCTTTTGGCCTCTGGTCTCCCAAAAAGCAAACAAATTTGGTGAGTCGCGATGTTAAGTTCTTAGATGAAATGTTCTACCGGTCTGATAACGAAAAGCAACATACTGTAGAGATGGAATTGGGAAATCGTTGAGCAGCCTATCGGGCGAAAAGTTATTGGCAATCGATTTGTTTTTCGAACGAAAGAGGGCAACAAACTAAAGGCACGTCTCGTAGCAAAATGGTGATCTCAACGTGTAGGGGAGGACTTCAACGTCACATACTCACCAGTCTCGCGATTGACTTCAATTCGAGCGATGGTAGCTTTGGCAGCGGAAATGAACCTTCAGATACATCAAATGGTGATCTGGGAGAAAGCGTTTATATGTAAACACCGGAGAATCTGAAAGTTATCCTCAACAAGTTAATCTCTAGACAACTTCTGGACACAAATGATTCTAAAGCAGTTATGCTTTGCGCTATAGCAGAAAAATGGTTGATAAATTTATATGAAAACAAGAATCCAGTATGTAAACTTCGCAAATCGCTTGACGGTTTGCGGCAATCCGGTTTTCAGTGGATCGAGAAATTAAGTACTTAACTAAGTGAAATAGGGTTTCAGCCATCCGAATGCGATAATTGTGTTTTTAAAATGAGGAAATATTCAAACCTTTGGCTAATTACGGTCTATGTGGATGATTTGTTGATTGCTACAGTCATCGACTAAACCCCTCCGTGTGCACACGTTTGCTCTCTTTCGCGGATCTCGTTTGACTATCTCACCCGTTAGTGAAGTGTTCTTCATTGTTCTGCTTTTGCTCTCTGCCCCACGTGTTTCTTTCGTTTCTGCGAACAAAAGTACATTCTATTAAGTGACTAATAAACTAAAAGTGCAACATGCCCCCGGGGCTACAAATCTAGAGGAAAACAGGTTTGCCCTGCTTTCCTCTAGTCCTCAATCCAAAAGAAAAAAAGCCAACAAAACTGTTGAAGACTTTCCTCAGCTACCTCTTGTAAACATTACTAAGAACGACGATGCAAAGTTCATTGTTTCAAAATCGTGCGACATTAACAAGCCTTTATCACGTTTTTCATGTTTTTTGGTACATAAAGCCCTTAACGCCATAAGTAAAAATGTGAAAATCACAGAATTGAGAGATGGCAATCTCTTGCTACTTGCAAAAAATAAGAAAATTGCCGAAAAATTCATCAACATCAAAAATCTCTCAGGCGTCTGCCAAATCGAAGCAAAATACCATGAACAGCTCAATAGTGTCAAAGGTACAATTTTTGCTCCGTTCCTCAATCACGTCCCCGACCACGAAATTGTGGAAGGCTTGGAAGCATATGGTGTAACATCCATTTACAGATTTCAGAGAAAAATTGAAGGAGTTCTAACACCAACGGGTGCGTTACTTTTAACCTTTGAAAGCTACAAACTTCCCGAAAAAATTGAGGTTGCATGGAGGAAAATTTCTGTTCGTCCATTTTTCCCCAATCCAATGCGCTGTAAATCTTTCCAAAAGCTTGGCCATACATTAAAGCATTGTAAAAATCTCCCATCATGTGTCAATTGCAATTTCCCTCCGCACGAAGAAGAAAAATGCTCAAGGTTAATGTGCGCAAATTGTTCTGGCGAACATCCCGCATCCTCAATTAGCTGCCCAAAATTCCAACAAGTGAAAGAAATACTATAAATAAAAACTGAAGAAAAGTGCAGTATGCACGAAGCAATAAAGAAGAACAGAGCGCAAGCTCCCTCCACCACTCCTCTCCAATCTTTCTCTGAAATTACTAAGCGACCTGCTCCCGCAGCAACCAACAATATTATTATACCAACTGTAAAAACTACAACAACAAACGATAATGCAAACATCATTCCCTTATCTCCACCACTCGATACACCATCCACCTCTTCATTCAAATCAAATGCCGCCTCACCGCCTTATCCCCATCCCCCCAAAGTACTAATAGCAATCTTCCTACCTTTCTAAACTCTCAGCTCAGCGAAGCAATGCATTCCACCTTAGCAAGCGCTAAGTTAAATGACATTGCGCTATTCGCTAATAGCTTCAACTCGTAAACACTCTTCTCCACGCGACTAGATGCGCTATGCCAAGCATAGTTCACTCGTAGTTACCAAGACTCAATTTTCTCTCCTCACTCACTAGCTATGTATATTTCTCCCTTCTCTGTTTTTTGTCTTTACTTTATTTCGTTATGCTGTCGATCATACAATGGAATATGAACGGTTATACCAACAATTATCACGAACTTGAAATTCTTATCAACTCCTACACTCCATCCATGATCTTCCTTAATGAAACTCATATTCCACATAATCAGCCTGCCCACACGCCAAAATCCTATGTAGGTTATTTTAACAATCTTCCGAACGTAACAACAAAAAAACAAGGTTCAGCTATTTTAATAAGAAGAAGCATATCCCACAAAGTACTACCTATTCGGTCTAATCTCTCAGCAGTAGCTATTGAAATAAATGCACCAACAAAACTAGTAGCAGCTTGCATCTACATTCCACCAACTCAAGATTTTGCTGCTTCTGATATTCTGCACTTGATAAGCCAATTAGATAAACCACTTATTTTAGGAGGAGATATAAATGCCTGGAGTACAATATGGGGCTCTGCGCAGACAAACTCAAGAGGCGAAAAAGTTGAAGATGCGCTACTTGCATCCAATATTATCTGTCTAAACGACGGAACCGCCACACATTTTTCCACCCATAACACCTTCTCCAATATCGACGTCACGTTTTGCTCTGCCAATATAGCGCCTCTATGCACATGGCAAGTGCTAAATTCTTTGTTTGGTAGTGACCACTTCCCAATATTCATACAAACAAACCCGCGAAACAATCAAAATACGAGTACATTTAAATTTACATCTAAATTTAAAACCGATGAGGCTGATTGGAGAAAGTTCAGACAAATATGCAACAATCTTTGTGAGACCACGCAAGTTTCCTCCAACTCGAATCAGGAGTATGCAAAAATCTCGAGAATCATACGTACCGCTTCTCACTTTTCCATCCCTCAAACGCTTCCCAACAAAAGTACGAAAAATGTTCCTTGGTGGAACGCCAACTTAGCCAGACTACGGCTCACTAAGCAGAGTTTTTGGTATGAATACAAGCGAACGCGCTCAGCTGAAAACCTAATCCTTTATAAAAAGGCGAATGCGTTATTTAGACGTTCTGCCAAACAATATAAAAAGAAAAAATTCGAAGAATTCACTGAGCCAATTATCCCCCGCAGTAGCCCAAAAAAAATATGGGATGATATCAAAATGCTAACCGGATCTCCTAAACAGCCTCTATTTTCCTACATTCAAACACAAAGCGGTCCATTAACTGCTCCCTCAGATATTGCCAACCACTTTTCTTCATTCCTGTCACTCTCTTCATCCGATGCAAGCTTCTCAGACACGTTCTGCAACTTAAAATCCCAACGAATAAGTACTGAGCCACCTATATTGTAGCTTTTATCGGCTCCCGCTAAGCAACTGGAGTCTGAAATCCTACTAACCGAACTCGAATTCGCCCTTGCGTCTGTTAAAGGCAAAACCCCTGGTCTTGACAAAATTACCTATTCAATCATCCAAAACTTGCCTATCCAGGCTAAGCACCGGGTACTAAATCTTTATAATAATATATTTGAAAGCGGAGGCTATCCTCATCCCTGGAAAACATCGTGCATAGCTCCTATCCTGAAGCCCAATAAATCAGCACTTGATGTCAACAACTATAGGCCGATATCTCTTTTACCCTGTTTAGGAAAACTTCTTGAAAAAATTATAGTTAACCCATATCGTTTTGAGACAATTAGATAAGTGGAAACTAGGCCCTAAAATCAAGAAATTTGTCAAGAATTTCCTTAGTCACAGGCAATGCAAAGTAAAAATAAATGGTTTCCTATCCTCCATAGCTTCACTTGACAACGGAACTCCGCAAGGGTCACCATTATCCGCCTTCCTTTTTATAATAGCTTTTGAAGAGATTACTCAACTCGCCTACAACTATCGTGGCATCGAGTGCCAGCTTTATGCTGACGATGTAATTTTCTACACAAAAAATCCAGACCTCACTAATACAGCCCAACTTTTTGAGAACATCTTATCCGAAATTTCGACATGGTCCTTATCATCGGGAACTACTATCTCTTACGAGAAATCAAAAACATTACACATTTGTAAAAAACGAAATTGCTCAGGTTTACTAACCTATTCTAACAATATTAATATTAGTATGGTAAATAAACTTAAAATCTTAGGGCTAGTATTAGACTCTAAATATAGTTTTAAGGCTCATTGTAAATACATTAAGGACTGTCTCTCAACGCGACTAAATATAATCAAATATCTAACGTCGAAAAAAAGTTTAATGCATCCATCTACGCTCATTAACGTCACTAAGGCTCTAATGCTTTCCAAGATCGACTACGCTCTACCTATCTTCGGCAACTGCCCGGTTTCTACAATGAAAAAACTCTCCACCCCTTACCATGTGGCTATGCGCAGAAGCATTAGAGCATTTCCAACGACACCTCTGAAGAATCTCTTTGCTGAAACTGGCCTGCCAACTATATTCGATAGGACTATCGACTGCACCCGACGTTTGCTGCCAAAGCTTCTGTTCACGACCAACACTATTCTCGCCAAAGACGTCCGTAATGCTCTCTCGAAGAAACGGAAACCTAAGTACTTTTCAGCCATCGCGCGATGCGTCAACTTTGCCAGACAACTTGAGTTACCATCCAATGAATGTTCTCCTGGATCTGAAACGCGTCCACAATGGATGATAAAAAATTCATCTTTTGCTATCAAGACCCTGCAACTGCCAAAAGATAAGACCTCAAGCGAAAAATACAGGCAACTCTTCGCTTCGGAGAAGTCAAAATACTCCAGTTACGGTTGGAACTTTATATACACCGACGGCTCAAAAACAGCAAACAACTCAACGTTCGCGGTCACAAAAGAAAATGGTGACTTGATAAGACAAGGCACTCTCCACACAATCTGTTCATCATTTACGGCCGAAGTCGCCGCTTTATTAGAAGCAGTTACTTATGTAAAATACAGCAGGGGAAAGTATATAGTATGCACCGATAGCAAATCTTGCATCGAAGCTATAGAATCTCCGGAAAATACACAAAATGAAATAGTCGAATTACGAAACAATCTTTTGAAATATGCAAACAAACTTAAACTGATGTGGATCCCTGGGCATGCAGGGATATTTGGTAATGAGAAAGTAGACGCAGCTGCGAAAAATGCAGCAAATACGCCAACCTTAACATTCGGTTATTTCACAAAACAAGACATTATAACTGAGATTACACGCCTAAGGAAAAAATCAGCAAAAGATAGCTGGAGTGGGTCACTACTCTACAATCAACCCCTTCAGAATTAAACCGACCTACACAGCCGACATCACCCTGCGCGCCATCAGGCCCTATACCCGCTTACGTCTGGGACACACGATAATTACGCACGCCCATCTATTGCAAGGTGCACCACATGGTAACTGTCCATTCTGCGACGAAAACGCAACGTTAGAACACATATTAACCGCTTGCCCTATAATCGCAACAATCAGACATGAGATTTTTAACTCGGTCGATCCAATCCAGCTTCTGAACGAGCCCATCGCTAGAAATGTTAATATGATTTACAATTTCCTTAAAGAAACAGATCTACTTCGACGAATATAAAATATACATAGCTACTCTAGTTAATTCACTAACCCTACTTCCTAAGTACTAATTTATCCTTTCAGTTCTGTTTTAAAATTCATTAAACATACATATGTATGTAGTATAACAGACAGCCGAAGGCCTCTGCTGTCAGTGCTGCTAGATATTTATTTGTAGAATATTAAATATTGTACAAATAATTTAAAATAAAATAAATAATAAAAATTGATTGCTACAAATAATAAAGCACGTTGACGTGAAATCAAACAATCTCTCGCCGAAAGCTTTGTCCTATAATAAGTCCAGTCAAAACTTGTTTGGCTATAGAATTTTGGCAAGATCGCACAAACCGCAATATATTTTGATGTCAACGTGAGTATGCAGAACAAATTTCAAAACGTTTTCAAATGGAGGACTGCCAACCAGTTATGGATCCGCTAGAAATTAACTGCAAAATTGAAAAACCTACTACATGTTAGTAAGCTAAAATAAAAAAAAATTCAAACCAGAGTTAAATTGGTGCCTTACTATACTTGCCGGTAACAACACGCCCTGACTTGGCTTTCAGCGTTAATTTTTTAAGTCAGTTTAATTCTAACTATAAATCTGTTCATTGGAAGGCAGCCAAACGCATGCTAAGGTACTTAAATTATGGTCTATTCTATGAAAAATTGTAGGCAGTTGCTGATGCCGATTGGGGCGCTAATTTGGCTGATAGACGTTCATACTCTGGTTACGATTTTATATGAGCTGGAGCGGTAATATCGTGGGAGGCACACAAGCAGAGAATTGTCTCACTTGCGAGCACTGAATCGGAGTACATGGCCCTGTGTGAAGCTACAAGAGAAGCTCTTTATCTGCGTAAAATGCTGAACGAAAACGGTATGAAACAAACCTCATAATGTCAGTCAAAGTGCTCAAAAGTTAGTGCAGAGCTGGTGATAAACCCGCATACTAAACATTTATGTAGATGTAGGCCAACCGGCGACATCGCGCTGAACTACATGCCAACCGAGGGTATGCCTGCCGATATACTCATTGATTGTTGATTTATATTTACATGTCAAAACTTTAACTGGCAACGCTTATTCTTCAAAATTTTTTAAATATCTGGTTTCTTTGTTTAAAATTTTCCAAATATTAAATTTTACTGTATTTGTTCCAATAAGTAATGAAAATACGAAGTTTTTGCATTTTTCAAAACATTCGTAAAGCATGGTTTTTGACCATAAGGTAAGCATGGTTATAGACCGATCTTGGCCACTTTCAATACCAACCTACCCTGGCCAAAGAAGAATCTGTTTACCAAGTTTTATTACGGAATCCCATTTTAAATCAAGTTACCATGTTCACGGACAGACAGACGGGCTAGTGTCTAAATCATTTCCTCTTTACCTCCTGATGATTTTAGAAAAAGAATGTCTATATCTATCTCGATTATTTTTGGCTGTTACAAACAACCAATATGCGAAAAAAATTAATATACCCTTGTGTTCAAGTCGCTCGTGTATAACAAATAGTATCAAAGGTGAATCGATGGAAGTATTGACAGTCAAACTAATGAACTGTGGCAACCCTTTAGAAACAGAATGGTAAAATTGGGGCATTACAAATATAAGTCTCTCTTCATGAGTACCGTTGTATTGCATTTGTCCGCCTTTGTCGTTATTATGTTGTTCTTCCTAAATTTCTGTTTCACACTTCATAATCTTACTTTCGTGGCTATATCTTCCATATTCAGTTATTTTAATTTGGTTTTCTATAATATCTCTGCATGTGTGCCTTGTGTGATCTTGGTCCTCACTTGGCAGCAAAGATATTCCTACTTCCGTATCTATAATAGCTTGTTCTGCTATCCATATCCTGTTATTGTCCTTTATATTGTGTTTAAGTCCTTTCTGCAATATTTTGGTTTCCTTGTCGTTGATGGATATATTTGCAAGATTCACTAGTCTGGTGTGAAAGTCATGACCTTGTAACTTGTCTTTTACCCCATATGGCCCCGTTAGTTTTCCAGTTTTTTCGTTAATTTTTCGTATACCCGCTTCAATATGTTCTCTGTGTTCGTTTTTATATGTTTGAATAGGTCCATGAGAATGTCTACCGGTATAACGTAGGCCAGTCTTAAGTGAATATAAAGCAATTCCTCGTTTGATCGATCCTTCTTAGCGTACAAACTTCTTACTTCATTCTTTACAAAGTCCCTTTCAGCTTACCTGATAGTTTTTCGGCTCGCTTCCGTGTTTGTTTTTATTCTAATTCTTGCAAATTTTGGTGTAACGTTCGATGCTAGACAGAAAACAATACAAGAGAGTTTTCCTAAACAAAGTGAGCAACGTACTTCAGAAATGCTCGAAATTGTGCCTAGTGATGTCTGTGACCGAATTAAGACCTGCTCACAGTGAAGTTTATTTTATAAATCTTAAGTCCGACGTACTACAAATGTTGTTTTTAAAAATTCTGCCGAAACTTTTACGGGAAAAAAACTTAAATTTCGCCAATCAGATAACGGCTTAAAAAACATTAACAATGATTTTTTAAACATATTTAGACGATTGTGGAATTAGAAGGTGGCTGAGCACGCCGTATACACCACAACAAAATGACATCGCAGAACGAAAAAATAGAACACTTTTGGAAATGTCTAGAGGTATGCTAAAGCAGGCGAATTTACCAGCGACATTTTGGGCAGGAGCCAAAAACACTGCGAATTATATACGAAATAGCTCTTAATAAAGAGGTACCCCTTAAACTGGGGTCGGGGAAGACTTCTACAGTTGTTCATATAAGACAATTTGGTAAAAAGTGTTACGTTTTAATAAAAGACAAACACAATGGAAAGTTCGATCCGCGATCGAAGGAGTGTATTTTAGTTCGATATTCTAATAAAGCTAAAGCTTTTGGCCTCTGCTCTCCCAAAAAGCAAATAAATTTGGTGAGTCTCGATGTTAAGTTCTTAGATGAAATGTTCTACCGGTCTGATAACGAAAAGCAACATACTGTAGAGATGGAATTGGGAAATCGTTGAGCAGCCTATCGGGCGAGAAGTTATTGTCAATCGATTTGTTTTTCGAACGAAAGAGGGCAACAAACTAAAGGCACGTCTCGTAGCAAAATGGTGATCTCAACGTGTAGGGGAGGACTTCAACGTCACATATTCACCAGTCTCGCGATTGACTTCAATTCGAACGATGGTAGCTTTGGCAGCGGAAATGAACCTCAGATACATCAAATTTTGATCTGGGAGAAAGCGTTTATATGTAAACACCGGAGCATCTGAAAGTTATCCTCAACAAGTTAATCTCTAGACAACTTCTGGACACAAATGATTCTAAAGCAGTTATGCTTCGCGCTATAGCAGAAAAATGGTTGTTTAATTTATATGAAAACAAGAATCCAGTATGTAAACTTCGCAAATCGCTTGACGGATTGCCGCAATCCGGTTTTCAGTGGAACCAGAAATTAAGTACTAAACTAAGTGGAATAGGGATTCAGCCATCCGAATGCGATCCTTGTATTTTTAAAATGAGGAAATATTCAAACCTTTGGCTAATTACGGTCTATGTGAATGATTTATTGATTTCTACAAATATTAAAGCACGTTGACGTGAAATCAAACAATCTCTCGCCGATAGCTTTGTCCTATAATAAGTCCAGTCAAAACTTGTTTGGCTATAGAATTTTGGCAAGATCGCACAAACCGCAATATATTTTGATGTCAACGTGAGTATGCAGAACAAATTTTAAAACGTTTTCAAATGGAGTACTGCAAACCAGTTATAGAACCGCTAGAAATTAACTGCAAAATTGAAAAACCTACTACATGTTAGTAAGCTAAAATAAAAAAAAATTCAAACCAGAGTTAAATTGGTGCCTTACTATACTTGCCTGTAACAACACGCCCTGACTTGGTTATCAGCGTTAATTTTTTAAGTCAGTTTAATCCTAACTATAAATCTGTTCATTGGAAGGCAGCCAAACGCATGCTAAGATACTTAAATTATGGTCTATTCTATGAAAAAACAAATGAAAAATTGTGGGCAGTTGCTGATGCCAATTGGGGCGCTAATTTGGCTGATACACGTCCATACTCTGGTTGCGATTTTATATTAGCTGGAGCGGTAATATCGTGGGAGGCACACAAGCAGAGAACTGTCTCACTTGCGAGCACTGAAAGTGTTGGAAGATAGTAATATAAAAAAAAATTTGTTGAAAAAAAATAAATGAGTGAGGTGCTGGAGGACCTCTTTAAAAAATTTAAATTAGGTATATCCGATAGCAACATGAACGCAGAACAGGTGAGCAAACTGGTTAAAGCGGAAGTAAGAACTGCATTAGCAGCACAGAAATTGGAGTTCGATAGGAAACTAGTGACAATCCAAAACCAAGTTACTATTGCCAAGCCCAAAGTAGAAAAATATAGTAAAGTAACAATAAACCCATTGGTAGGATGCGACATTACATTAGACGCAATAAAAACTCTACCTGAGTCTCAGGGACACACAGGCACATGTGTCATGGCGTGAGGCGGCGCACAATGCCTATGACCTATTCAAAAGATACGATGGGAGGCCGTAACTATTTTAAGGAACAAGATAAGAGGGGCTGCCGATGCAGTACTCTCATCATTTAGCACCGTGCTTAATTTTAATGTCATTATCGCAAGATTAGACTTTACTTACGCGGACAAGCGTCCACTTTACCTCATAGAACAAGAGTTGTCCACTCCTAGGCAGGGTCCCTTGTCGTGTTTGGAATTTTACGATGAAGTCGAGAAAAAGCTAACATTATTAGCGAACAAAAGCATAATGTCTTACGAGTGTAGCGTAGCAGATGCCATTAATGAAAAATACAGGGCAGATGCCTTCAGGGTGTTCATATCTGGCTTAAGGAAGCCCTTGTGCGACATCCTTTTCGCTTCGAGGCCATCAGACCTCCCATCTGCTCTTGCCTGGCGCAAGAGATAGACGCAAATCACGAACGCTACACATTCGCAGCTAATTTTGCAACAAGGCATAGCGAAAATAATTATAATAAAAAAACTAACAGGAGCGCGAATTCAGGTACAAACGGTCAGAGGTTTAACAATTCTGAGTCCCACACAGGATACAAGAATCCGCACTATTCAGGTAATAAACAGTACAGACCCGGACAATCACAGCATTTGACTGAAAATCAAAAGCTAAATAACGGACGGGACAATGACAATCAAAAACGTGTAGAACCAATGGAGGTAGATCCATCCATCTCACAATTCAGACGTCAGCCATATAACAGGGATCACAATCCGAACCAAGAAGGGCAGTATAGAACCCAGCAGGGCAATCAACAAAAGCGTGCAGCGAATTCCGGACGCTATACAGGACCAAAAGTTCAGCGTGTAAACCACTTAAATGATGAGAGTGATTCACGTAGCGAGGCGACATATGAGGAAGAGGCCGAACAGACGGCAGACGCCATTAAATTTGACCAACTAAATTTTTTAGGGGAAGGTCCCTCCTACCTTGGATCTCCAAATATATAGGAGGGATAGAAATTAAACTCCTCATTGATACCGGGCGTCGAAAAGTTATATGAAACCGTTGCCGGCGCTCAAAGGAGTACAGACTGTTAGGGACACCTTTTCAGTAAAATCTATTCACGGGGTTACCTCCATCAAAGAAAAGTGCTACATAAAAATATTCGGAGTAATTGCGAAATTTTTCATTATGCCAGACTTGACTTCATTCGACGGTGTAATTGGGCTCGATGTACTAAACAAGGTGCATGTGAACATCGATTTGAAATCAAACGTAATAACTAATGACTTTGGGGTAGAAGAAATCTTCTTCATCACCAGCCAAGATGTCAGCCATCTTAGGCTTCAGGCTGATGCGGTACCAGCCGACGTTAGAGACAGCTTCTTTAAAATGATCAGACGAATCAACGGTGTTTTCGCCGACCCCAACGAAGCACTACCATATAATACAAAGGTAGTAGCAACAATCCGCACCGAGGATGAGGACCCAGTGTACTCTAGGTTATACTCATATCCATTGGGTGTAGCGGATTTTGTTAACAGGGAAATCCAGGAACTGTTAGCTAATACTATTATCCGACCATCTAGGTCGCCGTTCAATAACCCCATATGGGTAGTTAAAAAAAAGGGTGTAGATGAAGCTGGACAAGCAAAACAAAGGTTAGTTATCGATTTTCGTAAACTCAACGAAAAAACTGTAGGTGACAAATAACCGATACCTGACATTACAGGGATCTGTCTAATTTGGGAGGAAGCAAATATTTTACAACTCTGGACTTAAAATCTGGCTTTCACCAGATTAACTTATGAGAGCGAGATAGGGAAAAAACTGCTTTCTCTATCAAAAGCGGGAAATACGAATTTTGCCGGTTGCCCTTCGGGTTAAAAAACGCCCCGAGTATCTTTCAAAGGGCGAAGGATGATGTGTTAAGAGAGCACATAGGAAAAAGCTGTTTTGTTTACGTGGATGATGTCATAATTTTTTCACAAGACAAACAACAACATTTGAAGGACGTAGAGGAAATATTTAAAAACTTATTCAATGCCAATATGAGGGTATCAGCTGAAAAGTCAAAATTTTTCAGAACAGAAGTTGAGTATCTAGGATTACTGGTGTCACAGGGAGGGATAAAAACCTGTCCAGACAAAGTTGACGCTATTCGGCAATTTCCTGAGCCTACCACCCAGAGGGGGCTTAGATCGTTTTTAGGCTTAGCAGGGTACTACAGGTGTTTTATAAAGGACTTTGCTAAAATAGCCAAACCACTATCAGCCATAATGAGGGGAGAATACGGTCGAGTGACTGCGTCACAGTCCAAAAAAATCGAAATTGATTTGACTGATGAACAGAAAAACCCCTTCACTACCCTAAAAGAAATACTGGCGTCCGAGGACGTAACATTAACCTATCCAAACTTCAACAAACCATTCGACTTAACTACAGATGCGTCTTCACACGCTATAGGTGCTGTCCTCTCGCAAGAGGGCAAGCCTATTACCATGATTTCTCGCACCCTATCTGGTAGCGAGGAGCATTATGCCAGAAACGAAAGCGAGCTGCTAGCTATCGTTTGGGCATTAAAAATGCTTAGAAATTATCTCTACGGCGTAACAAAATGTATTCACGGACCACCAACCCCTAACGTTTGCAGTCTCGGACAGAAACCCGAACTCGAAAATTAAGAGATGGAAGGCCTTCATTGACGAGTGCAATGCTAAGCTCATCTACAAACCGGGTAAAGAAAATGTGGTTGCGGATGCATTATCGAGGCAGCATATAAACGCCTTAGATAGTATGAGTGTTGAAACGATTCACAGCGAAGAATCTTCAACTAATACAATTGAAAGAACCGATAAGCCGGTAAACTGCTTTCGCAATCAGATACTCATAGATGAAGGTGCAGAAACTCATAAAAGAACATTCATTATTTTTGGGAAAAAAACAAGACACCTAATTACAAACAAATCTTCTAACGATCTGAAGAAACTTCTACAGGAATCTGTGAAAGTCGACGTAGTTAACGCAATATACTGCGATTTACACACATTAACACAGGTGCAACATAAATTAATAGAAATCTTTCCAACGGTAAAGTTTAGGCATACGGAGAAGTTTGTAAACGATATTTCGGACCCAAACGAGCAACAAGAAATAATTGCGGCTGAACATAACCGCGCACATCGCGCAGCTCAAGAGAATGCAAAGCAGATACTAGAAGATTATTTTTTTCCAAAATTAGAAAAAAAGGCCAACCAATTTGCGGCCAAATGTCGCGTATGCTCCCAAGCAAAGTACGACCGCCACCCAAAAAAGAAACTTATTGCTCAAACACCTATACCATCATATTGCGGAGAAGTCCTACACATTGACATATTCTCTACTGGATCAAAATACTTTTTGACTTGCATCGACAAATTTTCAAAGTTTGCGATAGTACAGTCGATAAGGTCTAGGACGATAGTGGATGTAAAATCACAGCTCCTACAACTGCTCAACATGTTTTCCGGTACAAAAACCATCTATTGCGACAACGAAAAGTCTTTAAACTCATTTAGTGTCAAAGCGATGCTAAAAAATCATTTTAACATCGAAATCACGAACGCCCCACCCCTTCATAGTACATCAAACGGTCAGGTAGAGCTATTGCACAGTACGCTGATGGAAATATCGCGATGCCTTAAACTTGACAAAAAACTAGAGGATATCGAAGAAATAATCCTTTTGGCCACAATCAAATATAACCACTCTATCCATACGGTGTCTGGAATGAAGCCCATTACTGTCTTTCGCCCAATAAAAGACGACGAACAGATAGCGGCTCGCATAAAAAACGCTCAAGAGAAAGAGTTAACAGCGCACAATAAAAATAGGAGGGATAGAGAATTCGCAGTAGGGGACAAAGTACTAGTCAAAAATAATAGGAGACTAGGCAATAAATTGACTCCTCTATATACTGAAGAAAGTGTTGAAAAAGATTTGGGCACAACAGTGCTTATAAGAGGGAGGAGGGTCCATAAGGAGAACCTTCGCTGAAATCAAAACTAAGAGTTATTAAAATTAGCCATCTGTAGTTATTAATTAGTTTTAACTTTTTATGCTTTTAGGGTTATCTTAGAATTGGTCATTGCAATGCTAGTATCGGGAACGTCGGGAAGAATAATATACTACTCTAATGCAAAGTACATTCCGGTAGCTGACGGTGACCTCATCATTTGGAAAAACTTCGGACATATTAAACACGTTACTAACTTGACTCTATACGAATTATTAAGAGACGAGACAATTAACGCCACAGAAAACTTCCCGCAAACGCATATGAGGAATTTGTTGGTCGCGGACATACAACAGATAAATAGACTAATACAGACGCTAAGTACTCACCACAGGCAGACCAGAAGCCTAAACGCACTAGGGACAGTACTGAAATACATTACTGGAACTCCGGATCACGATGACTTTGACAGGCTGACGAACACAGCAGAACAACTGATCGATTCGCAAGACAGACAATTTACCATTAACACCGAGGTCCAAAAAGAAATCAATAGCCTTACGATTACAGTAAATAAGATGTTGAAGGCAGCTAAGCAAAGGGAATTGGATACAGGCCACCTTTACGATGTACTCACGGCTAGAATAAGTCATTACTGTCCAAGTTTTTTCGTCTAGCTCTCTGTCGCTTGTTTTTTGAACTGCATACATTTTTCTGAATTTATCCACGTGCTCCTTTTTATATATGTTGTTTGTTGCTATGTTGTATATTGTGTTTAGTTCCTTTCCGTATGCCTCTGGCGATAGAGGTATTCGTTCAAGTGTGTTTGTTAGTTGTCTTATAGGGGCGTATTTGTGCTCTTGAGGATGATTTGATGTGTTATGTATTATGGTGTCTGTAGCTGTCGGTCTTCTGTAAATTCCGTAGACAAGTTTTTTGGCAATTTTGTCTATCTTAATCATCAGATCCAGGTAATTTATTGTTCCCTTCTTTTCCATTTCCATCGTAAACATAATACATCCATGTTGTTTGTTCAGGGAATCCAGTATCTGCCCTTCCTTGTCCTTGTCCACGTACCTTGCATAGAATACTACGCCTAACTCGGCTCCATATATTGTCCCTCCAGTTCTTGCATAAATACCTCCATGAGGATGGCCGAGGTTGGATTTCACATTCCGAGTTCGTTTGTTTGTCGGTATATTTTATTATTAAACTTTAAATAATTTTGTCGCAGTGTAGTTCGTAATGTGTTTGTGATTTGGGTTGTTTTTATATGGTCTTTCGTTTTTTCGAGTAGTGTTTTTCGGACCATATCTATTGTTTTTGTTTGTGGGATCGATGGGTATAAGTCCTTAATATCAAATGATACTAGCCTGCTTTGCTGTGTAGTTTTCACGTTTGCCAGTTTATGGATGAGTTCCGTCGTGTTTGCTACAATGTGCTCGTTACGAAGTTCCAAGTTATTATTTAACAGCATTTTCAGATGTTTGGAGAGTCCATAAGCAGGAGCCGACTTATATGTAGTTAATTATTGGTCTCATTGGAGTGTCCGGTTTGTGGATTTTTGGAAGCGCTATCAGTGGTGGGGCTGCCGGATTCATTTGGCTTAATAAGTGTGCTGTGAGGGGGGTTATAATATTGCTCGCTTCTTTTATGGCCTTCTTTGTCTCTATTTGGTACCTGTCCGTGGGGTATTCTCTAATTTCTCTGCACTTCATTTCCCCTATTAGTGTTTTAGTTTTTTGTATATATTCCTCTCTCTTCATGAGTACCGTTGTATTGACTTTGTCGTTATTATGTTGTTCTTCCTAAATTTCTGTTTCACACTTCATAATCTTACTTTCGTGGCTATATCTTCCATATTCATTTATTTTAATTTGGTTTTCTATAATATCTCTGCATGTGTGCCTTGCGTGATCTGGGTCCTCACTTGGCAGCAACGATATTCCTACTTCCGTATCTATAATAGCTTGTTCTGCTATCCATATCCTGTTATTGTCCTTTATATTGTGTTTAAGTCCTTTCTGCAATATTTTGGTTTCCTTGTCGTTGATGGATATGTTTGCAAGATTCACTAGTCTGGTGTGAAAGTCATGACCTTGTAACTTGTCTTTTACCCCATATGGCCCCGTTAGTTTTCCAGTTTTTTCTGTCATTTTTCGTATACCCGCTTCAATATGTGCTCTGTGTTCGTTTTTATATGTTTGAATAGGTCCATGAGAATGTCTACCGGTATAACGTAGGCCAGTCTTAAGTGAATAGAAAGCAATTCCTCTTTTGATCGATCCTTCTTAGCGTACAAACTTTTTACTTCATTCTTTACAAAGTCCCTTTCAGCTTTTCTGATAGTTTTTCGGCTCGCTTCCATGTTTGTTTTTATTCCAATTCTTGCAAATTTTGGGGTAACGTTCGATGCTAGACAGAAAACAATACAAGAGAGTTTTCCTAAACAAAGTGAGCAACGTACTTCAGAAATGCTCGAAATTGTGCCTAGTGATGTCTGTGACCGAATTAAGACCTGCTCACATTTAGGTGCAAAATACTTAATACAAAAAACTTAAATTTCGCCAATCAGATAACGGCTTAAAAAACATTAACACTGATTTTTTTAAAATATCTAGACGATTGTGGAATTAGAAGGTGGCTGAGCACGCCGTATACACAACAACAAAATGACATCGCAGAACGAAGAAATAGAACACTTTTGGAAATGTCTAGATGTATGTTAAAGCAGGCGAATTTACCAGCGACATTTTGGGCAGGAGCCATAAACACTGCGCATTATATACGAAATAGGTGCCCCACCAAAGCTCTTAATAAAGAGGTACCCCTTAAACTGGGGTCGGGGAAGACTTCTACAGTTGTTCATATGAGACACTTTGGTAAAAAAAGTTACGTTTTAATAAAAGACAAGGTTAGGTTAGGTTAGAGCGGTTGTCATTTTAGACACACTTAGGCTCATGGCCCATTGTGATGCCGCATTTGGGTTGTAACTCCCCACGAAGGAACCACCCCCTAAAACCAATTGGTGCTACGAAGGAACTTAAGGAGATCTCTTATTTCAATATCTCTAAGCTCTTCCAGGTCGTTGAAGAACTGTCTGCCCAGAGTGGAAAGTCTTCTTCGGGATAGAGCAGGACATTGGCACAGAAGGTGCACGATAGTCTCTTCCTCTTCCTCGTCGTGACAGCTTCTACAGAAGTCGTACAGTCTCAGCCCTAATCGGAAGGCGTGTTTGCCTATAAGACAGTGTCCGGTTATGACCGATATTATCATGCTCAAGTCGTGTTTATTCATGCTTAGTAGTTGCCCTGTGCGTCTTGCGCTAAGAGCCGGCCACAGTTCCTTCGATATTTTGCAGGTTGTTTCCTGCCGCCATCTATCGTTCGATGATTTTGTAAACCTTTCGGCTATACGAAGCTTGCAAGTTTGCAAGGGTATTCCTAGTTCATCTTCTATATCTTCGGTCGAGAGCCCAGTACCGAGTCGGGCTAGCTCGTCGGCCTTACAATTTCCTTCTATACCGCTGTGGCCTGGGACCCATGTCACCCTCAGGCGAAATGACTCAGCCATCTCGTTAAGAGATGCGCGGCATTTCATAGCCACAATGGAGGTCGTTGATTGTTTTGTGAGAGATTTTACTGCCGCCTGGCTGTCAGTGAAAATGTAGATATCAATCTCGGGTATCGTATCACACTTTACCAGTTGTGTGGCCTTGTATATCGCCATCAGTTCCGCCTGAAAGACGCTACAGTGGTCTGGAAGACGGAAGCTATAAGAGATCCCCAGATGCCGGGAATATACACCTCCACCAACCTTCCCCTCAAGCTTTGATCCATCTGTGTATACATGGATGGACTCGCTATTTCCAACTGCGTTCAGTTTCCACTCTTCCTTTGAAGGTAGGAGGGTCGTAAACGCCGTAGTGAGGGTAGCGGGCGGAAGAGCATAATCCACCAGACCAGGAAGCTCCGAGAATTCCGCTAGTATCTTGCCGTGACCGTAGGTACAGTTTGACCATTTCTTCAGGGTGTTCAAGCGTATCGCCGTAGCACTTGCTACCTGTTTGGCATGCAGGTCTACCGGAAGTAGATTTAGCACGGTATATAGTGACTTCGATGCCGTTGTTTTCATCGCACCAGTTATGAGAATGGACGCCAGTCTCTGAACTTTATCCATCATTTTAAAGTTTACACCTTTCTGGAGGGAATCCCACCATACTACTATGCCATAACATAGGATCGGCCTAATCACCGCTGTGTATAGCCAGTATATAATTCTTGGTTGCATTCCCCACTTTTTCCCTATTGTCCTGTTGCAGGAGTAGAGAGCTATTGTCGCTTTACGCACTCTGTCTTGGATGTTCGACTTCCAGTTAAGCTTCCTGTCCAAAATCAGTCCCAGATATTTAGTCTGTTCCTTTACTACGAGGGTGTTTCCCCCTAGAGTTATTTGTCCAAGATCTGGTGTCTTGTGCTTCCTAGAAAAGAGCACCAGGTCGTCTTTGATGCATTTACTCCAAGTCCTCGGCTACTGCACCACAGAGTTAAGCTATTTAACGATCTTTGAAGCAGGTCCGTTGTTGTGGAGAGGTGTTTGCCTGAGATTGCTATGACGATGTCATCAGCGTATGCAATTATTTTGCCACCCGCCTCTTCGATATTTTGGAGAAGCCCGTTAACGGCTACATTCCAGAGGAGTGGTGAGATTACTCCTCCTTGAGGCGTTCCTCTGACTGGGTACCTCCTAAGGGAAGACCCACCTAGCTCAGCGCTTAATTCTCTTCGAACAAGCATACTTCCAATGAGCAAGGCCAGTGAGTTGTTCACCCCGAGGTTGACCAGTGATGAGGTGATCGCCGCGGGAGAAATGTTATTAAAAGCACCCTCGATGTCTAGAAAGGCAGCTAGGGTGTATTCCTTGTAATGCAATGATCTTTCGATCGTATTGACTAGGGAGTGTAGCGCTGTTTCCACTGATCGTCCTTTGCTGTAGGCATGCTGCGCGGTGGTAAGTTCACTGCCAATATTATCTCTAATATGCTCGTCCAGTAGCCGTTCAAACGATTTGAGTAAGAAGGACGATAAACTAATTGGTCTAAAGTCTTTCGGTCTCGTATGGGTTGTTCTTCCTCCTTTTGGAATGAAGACTACTTTTACCTCTTCCCATCTCCGTGGTATATGGCTATACCGTAACACCTCCTCATAGACGTGTACGAGTATAGGCGCAATTAGCTCCGAAGTGTTCTGTAGGTCGGCAGTTATGATCCCGTCTAGTCCAGGGGATTTAAAGGGCTGAAAACTGCTAAGGGCTCGTTTTATTTTCCCTTCCGTTATAGCGAGCATGGAGAAATCATTGTTGTTCTCAGATCGAGTACAAGCTATGTTGACTCTGTTATCCAAGCACCCTGGAAAGTGTGTTTGCATTAGTAGTTCTAATGTTTCACCGCTGTTTGTTGTCCAATCTCCGTCATCCTTTATGAAATAGCTTATGTTGCTTGGACTCATCGACAGTACTTTCCTTAGTCTGCTAGCTTCCGAAGTGCTTTCTATCCCCTGACAGAAGTCTCTCCAGGAGGATTGTTTAGCACTTCTTACTGCATACTTAAAGCGTCGTTGACTATCCTTAAATTCATTCCAGGAGTTTGTTAACTTGGCCCGGTTGAATTTTGTTCTACATTCTTTTCAAAGACTTGCAATTTCAGTCGACCACCATGGAGGTTTCGATTTCTTACTCGCTGCCCTTGCGGGACAGGCTTCCTTAACGGCCCGTTGGTAGGCTTTAGTTACATCGTCTACGACTTTGTCCAGTTGATGCTCTGAGTCTATTTGGCAATTTAAGCTATTAATATTGTTGGAAAAGGTTGCTTTAAACTTTTCCCACCTGGTTTTTCTTCGGTTTAGGAACGGCTTTCGCTCTTTTACCGGTATAGATAAATTATAGATCACATACATATGATCCGAGAGTGAAGACTCTTTCGAGACTTTCCAGTCATGCAGAAGTTCTGCCCCCTCCCCATTAACACATGTAATGTCTAGGACTTCCCTCCTATTTGAAGTAACGAACGTGGGAGTATCTCCTACATTGCTAACCTGTAAGTTATTGCACATAATGAATTCAAAGATTGACTCACCCCGTTCATTTGTGTCTGAGCTACCCCAGATATGATGATGTGCATTTGCATCTGCTCCAATGATTAGCGGGGTGCCGCGCTTGAAAGCTTCCGTTACCGCATCTCTTATTGGCTGGGGTGGAGGTGGTATTTCCGCGTCGTGCGCCATGTATGAGGACGCCAGCCAAACTGTCCTACCTTCAGACTCCACTGCCACGACAACATTGTCCGCATCACTGAACTGTATTAAAAGAAACGCATTAATACACCATCAGCAGTGTTGGGTGCTTCTCTCCACCCGACTATGGTCTGGTTGGCGTCCTCCTCATCGGATATGGGAGGGAGCTCCCCTGTCTCCTCCTCCATTACAGTGTCGGAGAGGTCAGAGAAGTCTCCCAGCCCTTCTTCCAAACTAACTCTTCTGAAGAGTTCGCCCACCATACCAGAGTTGGATGCTGCGTCGTCCTCTAGGACATTTTTCGCCGCCTCTGAATTCTCAGCCAGCTTCGTCTTCATTGACACATCCTGACGATAGATGTGGAGATTCAATGCTTGGAAGCCGTAGTTGATCTTCCACCTCTGGTTCGCAAGCGGTGCTATTGATTCCTCATTGAGGACTATTACCGCTAACCTGCGCCTACCATCCACTTCACCGATCTTGGCTACCTTCCAGTCGTGGGTGGGTAGCTCTGGATTGCCCAGATGGATTAGCTCCAACACTTCCTTTGGGTCGGTGTGGAACTCCGGAATCCAGGCTCTTGATCGGGGCCTGTTCGGAATGTTCTCCCGACGAACTACATCGAGGTGCGCTCCTTCCCAGAGTTCGCCTACACGACTTATTGCCAGCGTATATAGATCCACTGACCTTTGATCGGCGCACCTTATCATTTTGACGCGAGAGTGAAACCATCCCGCATCCGCGCAGCTAGGAGGTGGTCCTGGGTTTTCTTTCAGGATGCCTCTGTGCACCGTCCAGAGTTTCCTGTGCACCAGCTCCCAGTTATGCGGTGTAATCGCTCCATCAGGGGAACTGCGATCTATTAATAAAAGACAAACACAATGAAAAGTTCGATCCGCGATCGGAGGAGTGTGTTTTAGTTGGATATTCTAATGAAGCTAAAGCTTTTTTCCTCTGGTCTCCCAAAAAGCAAACAAATTTGGTAAGTCTCGATGTTAAGTTCTTAGATGAAATGTTCTACCGGTCTGATAATGAAAAGCAACATACTGTAGAGATGGAATTGGGAAATCGTTGAGTAGCCTATCGGGCGAAAAGTTATTGGCAATCGATTTGTTTTTCGAACGAAAGAGGGCAACAAACTAAAGGCACGTCTCGTAGCAAAATTGTGATCTCAACGTGTAGGGGAGGACTTCAACGTCACATATTCACCAGTATCGCGATTGACTTCAATTCGAACGATGGTAGCTTTGGCAGCGGAAATGAACCTTCAGATACATCAAATGGTGATCTGGGAGAAAGCGTTTATATGTAAACACCGGAGCATCTGAAAGTTATCCTCAACAAGTTAATCTCTACACAACTTCCGGACACAAATGATTCTAAAGCAGTTATGTTTCGCGCTATAGCAGAAAAATGGTTGATAAATTTATATAAAAACAAGAATCCAGTATGTAAACTTCGCAAATCGCTTGACGGTTTGCGGCAATCCGGTTTTCAGTGGAACCAGAAATTAAGTACTAAACTAAGTGGAATAGGGATTCAGCCATCCGAATGCGATCCTTGTGTTTGTAAAATGGAGAAATATTCAAACCTTTGGCTAATTACGGTCTATGTGCATGATTTATTGATTGCTACAAATAACAAAGCACGTTGACGTGAAATCAAACAATTTCTCGCCGGCTAGAGAAATTTTGGCAAGATCGCACAAACCGCAATATATTTGGATGTCAACGTGAGTATGCAGAACAAATTTTAAAACGTTTTCAAATGGAGGACTGAAAACCAGTTAAAGATCCGCTAGAAATTAACTGCAAAATTGAAAAACCTACTACATGTTAGTAAGCTAAAATAAAAAAAAATTCAAACCAGAGTTAAATTGGTGCCTTACAATACTTGCCTGTAACAACACGCCCTGACTTGGCTATCAGCGTTAATTTTTTAAGTCAGTTTAATTCTAACTATAAATCTGTTCATTGGAAGGCAGCCAAACGCATGCTAAGGTACTTAAATTATGGTCTATTCTATGAAAAATTGTAGGCAGTTGCTGATGCCGATTGGGGCGCTAATTTGGCTGATAGACGTTCATACTCTGGTTACGATTTTATATTAGCTGGAGCGGTAATATCGTGGGAGGAACACAAGCAGAGAACTGTCTCACTTGCGAGCACTGAATCGGAGTACATGGCCCTGTGTGAAGCAACAAGAGAAGCTCTTTATCTGCGTAAAATGCTGAATGAAAACGGTATGAAACAAATCTCGGTATTGATTCATAATGTGCCCAAAAGTTAGTGCAGAGCTGGTGATAAACACGCGTACTAAACATTTATGTAGATGTAGGCCACCATTTTATTCGCGGAAAACATCCTACCGGCGACATCGCGCTAAACTACATGCCAACCGAGGATATTCCTGCCGATATACTCACAACGGGGTTACCCTATGGATGCATCGTAAACCTTGGTATGGCTAACGCAAATTAAATTGCTGCTACATACGAAATTCCTCGAGGGGAGGAGTACACGTTTTAGGAGAGCATGAAGCAATTTCTATTCAAGCTTTCCCGCAATCTATTGTTGATTTATATTTACATGTAAAACTTTAGAATTAAAAACATTTGAAATAGTTTACTTAATATTACAAATGTCATTCATTACTTCCGCTTTTATAAACTCTTCTTTAATAAAGCGTGTATTGAAGAACAGACGTGTCCCTTAAATTTACCAAATAATAACAAATTAAAGTTTCGCTTAAATCAAAAATCATGACCCGAAACGACCAGACGTTTTAAAATGGAAAAGGCCAATACAAATACAGATTTTTATCATAAGTGGGCGTGGCAACGCTTATTTTTTAAAATTTTGTAAATATCTGGTTTCTTTGTTTAAAATTTCTCCAAATATTAAATTTGACTGTATTTGTTCCAATAAGTAATGAAAATACGAAGTTTTTGCATTTTTCAAATCTTCCGTAAAGCATGGTTTTTGACCATAAGGTAGGCATGGTTATTGACCGATCTTGGCCACTTTCAATACCAACCTACCCTGGCCAAAGAAGAATCTATTTACCAAGTTTTATTACGGAATCCCATTTTAAATCAAGTTACCATGTTCGCGGACAGACGGACGGACGGGCTAGTGTCTAAATCATTTCCTCCTTACGTCCTGATGATTTTAGAAAGAACATGTCTATATCTATCTCGATTATTTTTGGCTGTTACAAACAACCGTTATGCGAACAAAATTAATATACCCTTGTGTACAAGTCGCTCGTGTTGAATCAGTGGAAGTATTGACAGTCAAACTAATGAACTGTGGCAACCCTTTAGAAACAGAATGTTAAAATTGGGGCATTACAAATAAGAATAACTCGTTGATTTATTGCGAAGGAATAAAGACGTGCTGAAATAAAAATAACTGATCGTTTGTTTAATTTTGATAAAATAAGACTACTAGTGAAGTGTTGAACAATTTAAAAACGTACACGGTAGCGCAGCTGTAGACATGGCTACGCAAGATCGGCGAGGAGACTAGCGGCGCCAAAAATGAATTTGTGCTTCATTAAGGAAGCATGCAGAATGAAGGTTGTGTTAGGAAAATGCTACTTTTCAAAGATAAACGAAGTTTGCTCGAAGCTTTTCAAGGAGTCAAATTGATAAAGGAAAACAAATTGCGGTGATAATATAAACGCCAATGCGGTTCAGCAATCAAAATCGAAGAGGTGTTTCAACTGCAATTCCCTGGGCCATGTAGCAGCCGAATGCCGTAACTCGAAACGCGATAAGGGAGATTGCCACATTTGCGCACAGATGGGACACTACGCTGACGAAAGCCCAAAAAGGAATGTCCATTACGTCTAATCTTCTCTCCGTTTCAAAAATTACGGAAAGAGGTACCGAGATTTGTGTCAGCTAAAAACAAACGCAAAAGACTTTGATATTTGTTGGAACGATTTTCCGTCATCCCTTGTCAAGTTTGGTTTGGAGACAAACCGGTTTCGGCGTTGTGCCATCTTCAGTGCCAAATTTCGTTCTGTACAGTTTATGTCTGTTGTTCCGTATTTATTTCATTTTTTTGGTCAATCAGGTATTGGTGCACGATCGTAAATCTTAACAAATGTTAAGTGTCCTGAATATAGGTACCTAAAGTCTCGCGCGGTTAGAGTCCAAAAATGTATATTTTATCTCGAACCTGCCTCTGCGGTATGAACAGGTAGATAGTCAGTAATTTCAGTTCGTTTAGGTATTGCAGGTTTGTTTTGTATGTTGGTATCTGTCATTTTACTTTCGTCTTTGTTTTGTTTTTTTGTAAACAAGCCTTAATAGTGCAATTATCGCATCAGAGTTGCTCCTATCAAATGTTTATTGTTTATATATTTCCATGTTTTCAAGAGCATTTAGGCGCCATCCTTGTTGTTGTACGTGCAGTACCTTCACGGGTTTCTTTATGTTTGCGGGTGAACATTTTGCCTTTACCAAATGGTTTGCAAATTAGATTCAGGTATTGCCGTGGGTTTTCGTATCCTTTTGTTGTAGTCCCTTATGTGTTCACGAAATCTTGTTCTTACTTTGCGTCCTGTTTGTCCTATGTAGCTATATTGACACTCACAGGTCAGTTTATACACGCCTTGTTTGTTCAATGGGTCTTCTTCATTCGTGCTGCTTTTAAGTATCCTTCCCATGTTGTTTCCAGGTTTGAACGCCGTGTGCATATTATTCTTTCTGAAAATTTGCAAGTTTGTATGTCATTTTTCCCGTATAAGTCATTACTGTCCAAGTTTTTTCGTCTAGCTCTCTGTCGCTTGTTTTTGAACTGCATAAAATTTTCTGAATTTATCCACGAGCTCCTTGTTATATCCGTTGTTTGTTGCTATTGTGTTTAGTACCTTTCCGTATGCCTCTGGCGATAGAGGTATTCGTTCAAGTCTGTTTGTTAGTTGTCTTATAGCGACGTATTTGTGTTCTTGAGGATGATTTGATGTGTTATGTATTATGGTGTCTGTAGCTGTCGGTTTTCTGTAAATTCCGTAAACAAGTTTTTTGGCAATTTTGTCTATCTTAATCATCAGATCCAGCTAATTTATTGTTCCCTTCTTTTCCATTTCCATCGTAAACATAATATATCCATGTTGTTTGTTCAGGTAATCCAGTATCTGCCCTTCCTTGTCCTTGGTGATCACGCAGATAATGTCATCCACGTACCTTGCATACTACGCCTAACTCGGCTCCATATATTGTCCCTCCAGTTCTTGCATAAATACCTCCATGAGGATGGCCGAGGTTGGATTTCACATTCCGAGTTCGTTTGTTTGTCGGTATATTTTATTATTAAACTTTAAATAATTTTGTCGCAGTGTAGTTCGTAATGTGTTTGTGATTTGGGTTGTTTTTATATGGTCTTTCGTTTTTTCGAGTAGTGTTTTTCGGACCATATCTATTGTTTCTGTTTGTGGGATCGATGGGTATAAGTCCTTAATATCAAATTATACTAGCCTGCTTTGCTGTGTAGTTTTCACGTTTGCCAGTTTATGGATGAGTTCCGTCGTGTTTGCTACAATGTGCTCGTTACGAAGTCCCAAGTTATCATTTAACAGCATTTTCAGATGTTTGGAGAGTCTATAAGCAGGAGCCGACTTATATGCAGTTACTTATGGGTCTCATTGGAGTGTCCGGTTTGTGGATTTTTGGAAGCGCTATCAGTGGTGGTGCTGCCGGATTCATTTGGCTTAATAAGTGTGCTGTGTGGGGGGTTATAATATTGCTCGCTTCTTTTATGGCCTTCTTTATCTCTATTTGGTACCTGTCCGTGGGGTCTTCTCTAATTTCTCTGCCCTTCATTTCCCCTATTAGTGTTTTAGTTTTTTGTATATATTCCTCTCTCTTCATGAGTACCGTTGTATTGCCTTTGTCGTTATTATGTTGTTCTTCCTAAATTTCTGTTTCACACTTCATAATCTTACTTTCGTGGCTATATCTTCCATATTCATTTATTTTAATTTGGTTTTCTATAATATCTCTGCATGTGTGCCTTGCGTGATCTTGGTCCTCACTTGGCAGCAAAGATATTCCTACTTCCGTATCTATAATAGCTTGTTCTGCTATCCATATCCTGTTATTGTCCTTTATATTGTGTTTAAGTCCTTTCTGCAATATTTTGGTTTCCTTGTCGTTGGTGGATATATTTGCAAGATTCACTAGTCTGGTGTGAAAGTCATGACCTTGTAACTTGTCTTTTACCCCATATGGCCCCGTTAGTTTTCCAGTTTTTTCTGTAATTTTTCGTATACCCGCTTCAATATGTGCTCTGTGTTCGTTTTTATATGTTTGAATAGGTCCATGAGAATGTCTACCGGTATAACGTAGGCCAGTCTTAAGTGAATATAAAGCAATTCCTCGTTTGATCGATCCTTCTTAGCTACAAACTTCTTACTTCATTCTTTACAAAGTCCCTTTCAGCTTACCTGATAGTTTTTCGGCTCGCTTCCGTGTTTGTTTTTATTCTAATTCTTGCAAATTTTGGTGTAACGTTCGATGCTAGACAGAAAACAATACAAGAGAGTTTTCCTAAACAAAGTGAGCAACGTACTTCAGAAATGCTCGAAATTGTGCCTAGTGATGTCTGTGACCGAATTAAGACCTGCTCACAGTGAAGTTTATTTTATAAATCTTAAGTCCGACGTACTACAAATGTTGTTTTTAAAAATTCTGCCGAAACTTTTACGGGAAAAAAACTTAAATTTCGCCAATCAGATAACGGCTTAAAAAACATTAACAATGATTTTTTAAACATATTTAGACGATTGTGGAATTAGAAGGTGGCTGAGCACGCCGTATACACCACAACAAAATGACATCGCAGAACGAAAAAATAGAACACTTTTGGAAATGTCTAGAGGTATGCTAAAGCAGGCGAATTTACCAGCGACATTTTGGGCAGGAGCCAAAAACACTGCGAATTATATACGAAATAGCTCTTAATAAAGAGGTACCCCTTAAACTGGGGTCGGGGAAGACTTCTACAGTTGTTCATATAAGACAATTTGGTAAAAAGTGTTACGTTTTAATAAAAGACAAACACAATGGAAAGTTCGATCCGCGATCGAAGGAGTGTATTTTAGTTCGATATTCTAATAAAGCTAAAGCTTTTGGCCTCTGCTCTCCCAAAAAGCAAATAAATTTGGTGAGTCTCGATGTTAAGTTCTTAGATGAAATGTTCTACCGGTCTGATAACGAAAAGCAACATACTGTAGAGATGGAATTGGGAAATCGTTGAGCAGCCTATCGGGCGAGAAGTTATTGTCAATCGATTTGTTTTTCGAACGAAAGAGGGCAACAAACTAAAGGCACGTCTCGTAGCAAAATGGTGATCTCAACGTGTAGGGGAGGACTTCAACGTCACATATTCACCAGTCTCGCGATTGACTTCAATTCGAACGATGGTAGCTTTGGCAGCGGAAATGAACCTCAGATACATCAAATTTTGATCTGGGAGAAAGCGTTTATATGTAAACACCGGAGCATCTGAAAGTTATCCTCAACAAGTTAATCTCTAGACAACTTCTGGACACAAATGATTCTAAAGCAGTTATGCTTCGCGCTATAGCAGAAAAATGGTTGTTTAATTTATATGAAAACAAGAATCCAGTATGTAAACTTCGCAAATCGCTTGACGGATTGCCGCAATCCGGTTTTCAGTGGAACCAGAAATTAAGTACTAAACTAAGTGGAATAGGGATTCAGCCATCCGAATGCGATCCTTGTATTTTTAAAATGAGGAAATATTCAAACCTTTGGCTAATTACGGTCTATGTGAATGATTTATTGATTTCTACAAATATTAAAGCACGTTGACGTGAAATCAAACAATCTCTCGCCGATAGCTTTGTCCTATAATAAGTCCAGTCAAAACTTGTTTGGCTATAGAATTTTGGCAAGATCGCACAAACCGCAATATATTTTGATGTCAACGTGAGTATGCAGAACAAATTTTAAAACGTTTTCAAATGGAGTACTGCAAACCAGTTATAGAACCGCTAGAAATTAACTGCAAAATTGAAAAACCTACTACATGTTAGTAAGCTAAAATAAAAAAAATTCAAACCAGAGTTAAATTGGTGCCTTACTATACTTGCCTGTAACAACACGCCCTGACTTGGTTATCAGCGTTAATTTTTTAAGTCAGTTTAATCCTAACTATAAATCTGTTCATTGGAAGGCAGCCAAACGCATGCTAAGATACTTAAATTATGGTCTATTCTATGAAAAAACAAATGAAAAATTGTGGGCAGTTGCTGATGCCAATTGGGGCGCTAATTTGGCTGATACACGTCCATACTCTGGTTGCGATTTTATATTAGCTGGAGCGGTAATATCGTGGGAGGCACACAAGCAGAGAACTGTCTCACTTGCGAGCACTGAAAGTGTTGGAAGATAGTAATATAAAAAAAAATTTGTTGAAAAAAAATAAATGAGTGAGGTGCTGGAGGACCTCTTTAAAAAATTTAAATTAGGTATATCCGATAGCAACATGAACGCAGAACAGGTGAGCAAACTGGTTAAAGCGGAAGTAAGAACTGCATTAGCAGCACAGAAATTGGAGTTCGATAGGAAACTAGTGACAATCCAAAACCAAGTTACTATTGCCAAGCCCAAAGTAGAAAAATATAGTAAAGTAACAATAAACCCATTGGTAGGATGCGACATTACATTAGACGCAATAAAAACTCTACCTGAGTCTCAGGGACACACAGGCACATGTGTCATGGCGTGAGGCGGCGCACAATGCCTATGACCTATTCAAAAGATACGATGGGAGGCCGTAACTATTTTAAGGAACAAGATAAGAGGGGCTGCCGATGCAGTACTCTCATCATTTAGCACCGTGCTTAATTTTAATGTCATTATCGCAAGATTAGACTTTACTTACGCGGACAAGCGTCCACTTTACCTCATAGAACAAGAGTTGTCCACTCCTAGGCAGGGTCCCTTGTCGTGTTTGGAATTTTACGATGAAGTCGAGAAAAAGCTAACATTATTAGCGAACAAAAGCATAATGTCTTACGAGTGTAGCGTAGCAGATGCCATTAATGAAAAATACAGGGCAGATGCCTTCAGGGTGTTCATATCTGGCTTAAGGAAGCCCTTGTGCGACATCCTTTTCGCTTCGAGGCCATCAGACCTCCCATCTGCTCTTGCCTGGCGCAAGAGATAGACGCAAATCACGAACGCTACACATTCGCAGCTAATTTTGCAACAAGGCATAGCGAAAATAATTATAATAAAAAAACTAACAGGAGCGCGAATTCAGGTACAAACGGTCAGAGGTTTAACAATTCTGAGTCCCACACAGGATACAAGAATCCGCACTATTCAGGTAATAAACAGTACAGACCCGGACAATCACAGCATTTGACTGAAAATCAAAAGCTAAATAACGGACGGGACAATGACAATCAAAAACGTGTAGAACCAATGGAGGTAGATCCATCCATCTCACAATTCAGACGTCAGCCATATAACAGGGATCACAATCCGAACCAAGAAGGGCAGTATAGAACCCAGCAGGGCAATCAACAAAAGCGTGCAGCGAATTCCGGACGCTATACAGGACCAAAAGTTCAGCGTGTAAACCACTTAAATGATGAGAGTGATTCACGTAGCGAGGCGACATATGAGGAAGAGGCCGAACAGACGGCAGACGCCATTAAATTTGACCAACTAAATTTTTTAGGGGAAGGTCCCTCCTACCTTGGATCTCCAAATATATAGGAGGGATAGAAATTAAACTCCTCATTGATACCGGGCGTCGAAAAGTTATATGAAACCGTTGCCGGCGCTCAAAGGAGTACAGACTGTTAGGGACACCTTTTCAGTAAAATCTATTCACGGGGTTACCTCCATCAAAGAAAAGTGCTACATAAAAATATTCGGAGTAATTGCGAAATTTTTCATTATGCCAGACTTGACTTCATTCGACGGTGTAATTGGGCTCGATGTACTAAACAAGGTGCATGTGAACATCGATTTGAAATCAAACGTAATAACTAATGACTTTGGGGTAGAAGAAATCTTCTTCATCACCAGCCAAGATGTCAGCCATCTTAGGCTTCAGGCTGATGCGGTACCAGCCGACGTTAGAGACAGCTTCTTTAAAATGATCAGACGAATCAACGGTGTTTTCGCCGACCCCAACGAAGCACTACCATATAATACAAAGGTAGTAGCAACAATCCGCACCGAGGATGAGGACCCAGTGTACTCTAGGTTATACTCATATCCATTGGGTGTAGCGGATTTTGTTAACAGGGAAATCCAGGAACTGTTAGCTAATACTATTATCCGACCATCTAGGTCGCCGTTCAATAACCCCATATGGGTAGTTAAAAAAAAGGGTGTAGATGAAGCTGGACAAGCAAAACAAAGGTTAGTTATCGATTTTCGTAAACTCAACGAAAAAACTGTAGGTGACAAATAACCGATACCTGACATTACAGGGATCTGTCTAATTTGGGAGGAAGCAAATATTTTACAACTCTGGACTTAAAATCTGGCTTTCACCAGATTAACTTATGAGAGCGAGATAGGGAAAAAACTGCTTTCTCTATCAAAAGCGGGAAATACGAATTTTGCCGGTTGCCCTTCGGGTTAAAAAACGCCCCGAGTATCTTTCAAAGGGCGAAGGATGATGTGTTAAGAGAGCACATAGGAAAAAGCTGTTTTGTTTACGTGGATGATGTCATAATTTTTTCACAAGACAAACAACAACATTTGAAGGACGTAGAGGAAATATTTAAAAACTTATTCAATGCCAATATGAGGGTATCAGCTGAAAAGTCAAAATTTTTCAGAACAGAAGTTGAGTATCTAGGATTACTGGTGTCACAGGGAGGGATAAAAACCTGTCCAGACAAAGTTGACGCTATTCGGCAATTTCCTGAGCCTACCACCCAGAGGGGGCTTAGATCGTTTTTAGGCTTAGCAGGGTACTACAGGTGTTTTATAAAGGACTTTGCTAAAATAGCCAAACCACTATCAGCCATAATGAGGGGAGAATACGGTCGAGTGACTGCGTCACAGTCCAAAAAAATCGAAATTGATTTGACTGATGAACAGAAAAACCCCTTCACTACCCTAAAAGAAATACTGGCGTCCGAGGACGTAACATTAACCTATCCAAACTTCAACAAACCATTCGACTTAACTACAGATGCGTCTTCACACGCTATAGGTGCTGTCCTCTCGCAAGAGGGCAAGTCTATTACCATGATTTCTCGCACCCTATCTGGTAGCGAGGAGCATTATGCCAGAAACGAAAGCGAGCTGCTAGCTATCGTTTGGGCATTAAAAATGCTTAGAAATTATCTCTACGGCGTAACAAAATTAAATGTATTCACGGACCACCAACCCCTAACGTTTGCAGTCTCGGACAGAAACCCGAACTCGAAAATTAAAAGATGGAAGGCCTTCATTGACGAGTGCAATGCTAAGCTCATCTACAAACCGGGTAAAGAAAATGTGGTTGCGGATGCATTATCGAAGCAGCATATAAACGCCTTAGATAGTATGAGTGTTGAAACGATTCACAGCGAAGAATCTTCAACTAATACAATTGAAAGAACCGATAAGCCGGTAAACTGCTTTCGCAATCAGATACTCATAGATGAAGGTGCAGAAACTCATAAAAGAACATTCATTATTTTTGGGAAAAAAACAAGACACCTAATTACAAACAAATCTTCTAACGATCTGAAGAAACTTCTACAGGAATCTGTGAAAGTCGACGTAGTTAACGCAATATACTGCGATTTACACACATTAACACAGGTGCAACATAAATTAATAGAAATCTTTCCAACGGTAAAGTTTAGGCATACGGAGAAGTTTGTAAACGATATTTCGGACCCAAACGAGCAACAAGAAATAATTGCGGCTGAACATAACCGCGCACATCGCGCAGCTCAAGAGAATGCAAAGCAGATACTAGAAGATTATTTTTTTCCAAAATTAAAAAAAAAGGCCAACCAATTTGCGGCCAAATGTCGCGTATGCTCCCAGGCAAAGTACGACCGCCACCCAAAAAAGAAACTTATTGCTCAAACACCTATACCATCATATTGCGGAGAAGTCCTACACATTGACATATTCTCTACTGGATCAAAATACTTTTTGACTTGCATCGACAAATTTTCAAAGTTTGCGATAGTACAGTCGATAAGGTCTAGGACGATAGTGGATGTAAAATCACAGCTCCTACAACTGCTCAACATGTTTTCCGGTACAAAAACCATCTATTGCGACAACGAAAAGTCTTTAAACTCATTTAGTGTCAAAGCGATGCTAAAAAATCATTTTAACATCGAAATCGCGAACGCCCCACCCCTTCATAGTACATCAAACGGTCAGGTAGAGCTATTGCACAGTACGCTGATGGAAATATCGCGATGCCTTAAACTTGACAAAAAACTAGAGGATATCGAAGAAATAATCCTTTTGGCCACAATCAAATATAACCACTCTATCCATACGGTGTCTGGAATGAAGCCCATTACTGTCTTTCGCCCAATAAAAGACGACGAACAGATAGCGGCTCGCATAAAAAACGCTCAAGAGAAAGAGTTAACAGCGCACAATAAAAATAGGAGGGATAGAGAATTCGCAGTAGGGGACAAAGTACTAGTCAAAAATAATAGGAGACTAGGCAATAAATTGACTCCTCTATATACTGAAGAAAGTGTTGAAAAAGATTTGGGCACAACAGTGCTTATAAGAGGGAGGAGGGTCCATAAGGAGAACCTTCGCTGAAATCAAAACTAAGAGTTATTAAAATTAGCCATCTGTAGTTATTAATTAGTTTTAACTTTTTATGCTTTTAGGGTTATCTTAGAATTGGTCATTGCAATGCTAGTATCGGGAACGTCGGGAAGAATAATATACTACTCTAATGCAAAGTACATTCCGGTAGCTGACGGTGACCTCATCATTTGGAAAAACTTCGGACATATTAAACACGTTACTAACTTGACTCTATACGAATTATTAAGAGACGAGACAATTAACGCCACAGAAAACTTCCCGCAAACGCATATGAGGAAGTTGTTGGTCGCGAACATACAACAGATAAATAGACTAATACAGACGCTAAGTACTCACCACAGGCAGACCAGAAGCCTAAACGCACTAGGGACAGTATTGAAATACATTACTGGAACTCCGGATCACGACGACTTTGACAGGCTGACGAACACAGCAGAACAACTGATCGATTCGCAAGACAGACAATTTACCATTAACACCGAGGTCCAAAAAGAAATCAATAGCCTTACGATTACAGTAAATAAGATGTTGAAGGCAGCTAAGCAAAGGGAATTGGATACAGGCCACCTTTACGATGTACTCACGGCTAGAATAAGTCATTACTGTCCAAGTTTTTTCGTCTAGCTCTCTGTCGCTTGTTTTTTGAACTGCATACATTTTTCTGAATTTATCCACGTGCTCCTTTTTATATATGTTGTTTGTTGCTATGTTGTATATTGTGTTTAGTTCCTTTCCGTATGCCTCTGGCGATAGAGGTATTCGTTCAAGTGTGTTTGTTAGTTGTCTTATAGGGGCGTATTTGTGCTCTTGAGGATGATTTGATGTGTTATGTATTATGGTGTCTGTAGCTGTCGGTTTTCTGTAAATTCCGTGGACAAGTTTTTTGGCAATTTTGTCTATCTTAATCATCAGATCCAGGTAATTTATTGTTCCCTTCTTTTCCATTTCCATCGTAAACATAATACATCCATGTTGTTTGTTCAGGGAATCCAGTATCTGCCCTTCCTTGTCCTTGTCCACGTACCTTGCATAGAATACTACGCCTAACTCGGCTCCATATATTGTCCCTCCAGTTCTTGCATAAATACCTCCATGAGGATGGCCGAGGTTGGATTTCACATTCCGAGTTCGTTTGTTTGTCGGTATATTTTATTATTAAACTTTAAATAATTTTGTCGCAGTGTAGTTCGTAATGTGTTTGTGATTTGAGTTGTTTTTATATGGTCTTTCGTTTTTTCGAGTAGTGTTTTCCGGACCATATCTATTGTTTTTGTTTGTGGGATCGATGGGTATAAGTCCTTAATATCAAATGATACTAGCCTGCTTTGCTGTGTAGTTTTCACGTTTGCCAGTTTATGGATGAGTTCCGTCGTGTTTGCTACAATGTGCTCGTTACGAAGTTCCAAGTTATTATTTAACAGCATTTTCAGATGTTTGGAGAGTCCATAAGCAGGAGCCGACTTATATGTAGTTAATTATTGGTCTCATTGGAGTGTCCGGTTTGTGGATTTTTGGAAGCGCTATCAGTGGTGGGGCTGCCGGATTCATTTGGCTTAATAAGTGTGCTGTGTGGGGGGTTATAATATTGCTCGCTTCTTTTATGGCCTTCTTTGTCTCTAGTTGGTACCTGTCCGTGGGGTATTCTCTAATTTCTCTGCACTTCATTTCCCCTATTAGTGTTTTAGTTTTTTGTATATATTCCTCTCTCTTCATGAGTACCGTTGTATTGCCTTTGTCCGCCTTTGTCGTTATTACGTTGTTCTTCCTAAATTTCTGTTTCACACTCTTCATAATCTTACTTTCGTGGCTATATCTTCCATTTTCATTTATTTTAATTTGGTTTTCTATAATATCTCTGCATGTGTGCCTTGCGTGATCTTGGTCCTCACTTGGCAGCAAAGATATTCCTACTTCCGTATCTATAATAGCTTGTTCTGCTATCCATATCCTGTTATTGTCCTTTGTAATGTGTTTAAGTCCTTTCTGCAATAGTTTGGTTTCTTCGTCGTTGATGGATATATTTGCAAGATTCACTAGTCTGGTGTGAAAGTCATGACCTTGTAACTTGTCTTTTACCCCATATGGCCCCGTTAGTTTTCCAGTTTTTTCTGTCATTTTTCGTATACCCGCTTCAATATGTGCTCTGTGTTCGTTTTTATATGTTTGAATAGGTCCATGAGAATGTCTACCGGTATAACGTAGGCCAGTCTTAAGTGAATAGAAAGCAATTCCTCTTTTGATCGATCCTTCTTAGCGTACAAACTTCTTACTTCATTCTTTACAAAGTCCCTTTCAGCTTTTCTGATAGTTTTTCGGCTCGCTTCCATGTTTGTTTTTATTCCAATTCTTGCAAATTTTGGTGTAACGTTCGATGCTAGACAGAAAACAATACAAGAGAGTTTTCCTAAACAAAGTGAGCAACGTACTTCAGAAATGCTCGAAATTGTGCCTAGTGATGTCTGTGACCGAATTAAGACCTGCTCACGTTTAGGTGCAAAATACTTAATACAAAAAAACTTAAATTTCGCCAAACAGATAACGGCTTAAAAAACATTAACACTGATTTTTTTAAAATATCTAGACGATTGTGGAATTAGAAGGTGGCTGAGCACGCCGTATACACAACAACAAAATGACATCGCAGAACGAAGAAATAGAACACTTTTGGAAATGTCTAGATGTATGTTAAAGCAGGCGAATTTACCAGCGACATTTTGGGCAGGAGCCATAAACACTGCGCATTATATACGAAATAGGTGCCCCACCAAAGCTCTTAATAAAGAGGTACCCCTTAAACTGGGGTCGGGGAAGACTTCTACAGTTGTTCATATGAGACATTTTGGTAAAAAGTGTTACGTTTTAATAAAAGTCTATGTGCATGATTTATTGATTGCTACAAATAACAAAGCACGTTGACGTGAAATCAAACAATTTCTCGCCGGCTAGAGAAATTTTGGCAAGATCGCACAAACCGCAATATATTTGGATGTCAACGTGAGTATGCAGAACAAATTTTAAAACGTTTTCAAATGGAGGACTGAAAACCAGTTAAAGATCCGCTAGAAATTAACTGCAAAATTGAAAAACCTACTACATGTTAGTAAGCTAAAATAAAAAAAAATTCAAACCAGAGTTAAATTGGTGCCTTACAATACTTGCCTGTAACAACACGCCCTGACTTGGCTATCAGCGTTAATTTTTTAAGTCAGTTTAATTCTAACTATAAATCTGTTCATTGGAAGGCAGCCAAACGCATGCTAAGGTACTTAAATTATGGTCTATTCTATGAAAAATTGTAGGCAGTTGCTGATGCCGATTGGATTGGATTCAAGGAGTCAAATTGATAAAGGAAAACAAATTGCGGTGATAATATAAACGCCAATGCGGTTCAGCAATCAAAATCGAAGAGGTGTTTCAACCGCGATTCCCTGGGCCATGTAGCAGCCGAATGCCGTAACTCGAAACGCGATAAGGGAGATTGCCACATTTGCGCACAGATGGGACACTACGCTGACGAAAGCCCAAAAAGGAATGTCCATTACGTCTAATCTTCTCTCCGTTTCAAAAATTACGGAAAGAGGTACCGAGATTTGTGTCAGCTAAAAACAAACGCAAAAGACTTTGATATTTGTTGGAACGATTTTCCGTCATCCCTTGTCAAGTTTGGTTTGGAGACAAACCGGTTTCGGCGTTGTGCCATCTTCAGTGCCAAATTTCGTTCTGTACAGTTTATGTCTGTTGTTCCGTATTTATTTCATTTTTTTGGTCAATCAGGTATTGGTGCACGATCGTAAATCTTAACAAATGTTAAGTGTCCTGAATATAGGTACCTAAAGTCTCGCGCGGTTAGAGTCCAAAAATGTATATTTTATCTCGAACCTGCCTCTGCGGTATGAACAGGTAGATAGTCAGTAATTTCAGTTCGTTTAGGTATTGCAGGTTTGTTTTGTATGTTGGTATCTGTCATTTTACTTTCGTCTTTGTTTTGTTTTTTTGTAAACAAGCCTTAATAGTGCAATAATCGCATCAGAGTTGCTCCTATCAAATGTTTATTGTTTATATATTTCCATGTTTTCAAGAGCATTTAGGCGCCATCCTTGTTGTTGTACGTGCAGTACCTTCACGGGTTTCTTTATGTTTGCGGGTGAACATTTTGCCTTTACCAAATGGTTTGCAAATTAGATTCAGGTATTGCCGTGGGTTTTCGTATCCTTTTGTTGTAGTCCCTTATGTGTTCACGAAATCTTGTTCTTACTTTGCGTCCTGTTTGTCCTATGTAGCTATATTGACACTCACAGGTCAGTTTATACACGCCTTGTTTGTTCAATGGGTCTTCTTCATTCGTGCTGCTTTTAAGTATCCTTCCCATGTTGTTTCCAGGTTTGAACGCCGTGTGCATATTATTCTTTCTGAAAATTTGCAAGTTTGTATGTCATTTTTCCCGTATAAGTCATTACTGTCCAAGTTTTTTCGTCTAGCTCTCTGTCGCTTGTTTTTGAACTGCATAAAATTTTCTGAATTTATCCACGAGCTCCTTGTCCAATCAAAATCGAAGAGGTGTTTCAACCGCGATTCCCTGGGCCATGTAGCAGCCGAATGCCGTAACTCGAAACGCGATAAGGGAGATTGCCACATTTGCGCACAGATGGGACACTACGCTGACGAAAGCCCAAAAAGGAATGTCCATTACGTCTAATCTTCTCTCCGTTTCAAAAATTACGGAAAGAGGTACCGAGATTTGTGTCAGCTAAAAACAAACGCAAAAGACTTTGATATTTGTTGGAACGATTTTCCGTCATCCCTTGTCAAGTTTGGTTTGGAGACAAACCGGTTTCGGCGTTGTGCCATCTTCAGTGCCAAATTTCGTTCTGTACAGTTTATGTCTGTTGTTCCGTATTTATTTCATTTTTTTGGTCAATCAGGTATTGGTGCACGATCGTAAATCTTAACAAATGTTAAGTGTCCTGAATATAGGTACCTAAAGTCTCGCGCGGTTAGAGTCCAAAAATGTATATTTTATCTCGAACCTGCCTCTGCGGTATGAACAGGTAGATAGTCAGTAATTTCAGTTCGTTTAGGTATTGCAGGTTTGTTTTGTATGTTGGTATCTGTCATTTTACTTTCGTCTTTGTTTTGTTTTTTTGTAAACAAGCCTTAATAGTGCAATTATCGCATCAGAGTTGCTCCTATCAAATGTTTATTGTTTATATATTTCCATGTTTTCAAGAGCATTTAGGCGCCATCCTTGTTGTTGTACGTGCAGTACCTTCACGGGTTTCTTTATGTTTGCGGGTGAACATTTTGCCTTTACCAAATGGTTTGCAAATTAGATTCAGGTATTGCCGTGGGTTTTCGTATCCTTTTGTTGTAGTCCCTTATGTGTTCACGAAATCTTGTTCTTACTTTGCGTCCTGTTTGTCCTATGTAGCTATATTGACACTCACAGGTCAGTTTATACACGCCTTGTTTGTTCAATGGGTCTTCTTCATTCGTGCTGCTTTTAAGTATCCTTCCCATGTTGTTTCCAGGTTTGAACGCCGTGTGCATATTATTCTTTCTGAAAATTTGCAAGTTTGTATGTCATTTTTCCCGTATAAGTCATTACTGTCCAAGTTTTTTCGTCTAGCTCTCTGTCGCTTGTTTTTGAACTGCATAAAATTTTCTGAATTTATCCACGAGCTCCTTGTTATATCCGTTGTTTGTTGCTATTGTGTTTAGTACCTTTCCGTATGCCTCTGGCGATAGAGGTATTCGTTCAAGTCTGTTTGTTAGTTGTCTTATAGCGACGTATTTGTGTTCTTGAGGATGATTTGATGTGTTATGTATTATGGTGTCTGTAGCTGTCGGTTTTCTGTAAATTCCGTAAACAAGTTTTTTGGCAATTTTGTCTATCTTAATCATCAGATCCAGCTAATTTATTGTTCCCTTCTTTTCCATTTCCATCGTAAACATAATACATCCATGTTGTTTGTTCAGGTAATCCAGTATCTGCCCTTCCTTGTCCTTGGTGATCACGCAGATAATGTCATCCACGTACCTTGCATACTACGCCTAACTCGGCTCCATATATTGTCCCTCCAGTTCTTGCATAAATACCTCCATGAGGATGGCCGAGGTTGGATTTCACATTCCGAGTTCGTTTGTTTGTCGGTATATTTTATTATTAAACTTTAAATAATTTTGTCGCAGTGTAGTTCGTAATGTGTTTGTGATTTGGGTTGTTTTTATATGGTCTTTCGTTTTTTCGACTAGTGTTTTCCGGACCATATCTATTGTTTCTGTTTGTGGGATCGATGGGTATAAGTCCTTAATATCAAATTATACTAGCCTGCTTTGCTGTGTAGTTTTCACGTTTGCCAGTTTATGGATGAGTTCCGTCGTGTTTGCTACAATGTGCTCGTTACGAAGTCCCAAGTTATCATTTAACAGCATTTTCAGATGTTTGGAGAGTCTATAAGCAGGAGCCGACTTATATGTAGTTACTTATGGGTCTCATTGGAGTGTCCGGTTTGTGGATTTTTGGAAGCGCTATCAGTGGTGGTGCTGCCGGATTCATTTGGCTTAATAAGTGTGCTGTGTGGGGGGTTATAATATTGCTCGCTTCTTTTATGGCCTTCTTTATCTCTATTTGGTACCTGTCCGTGGGGTCTTCTCTAATTTCTCTGCACTTCATTTCCCCTATTAGTGTTTTAGTTTTTTGTATATATTCCTCTCTCTTCATGAGTACCGTTGTATTGCCTTTGTCGTTATTATGTTGTTCTTCCTAAATTTCTGTTTCACACTTCATAATCTTACTTTCGTGGCTATATCTTCCATATTCATTTATTTTAATTTGGTTTTCTATAATATCTCTGCATGTGTGCCTTGCGTGATCTTGGTCCTCACTTGGCAGCAAAGATATTCCTACTTCCGTATCTATAATATCTTGTTCTGCTATCCATATCCTGTTATTGTCCTTTATATTGTGTTTAAGTCCTTTCTGCAATATTTTGGTTTCCTTGTCGTTGATGGATATATTTGCAAGATTCACTAGTCTGGTGTGAAAGTCATGACCTTGTAACTTGTCTTTTACCCCATATGGCCCCGTTAGTTTTCCAGTTTTTTCTGTAATTTTTCGTATACCCGCTTCAATATGTGCTCTGTGTTCGTTTTTATATGTTTGAATAGGTCCATGAGAATGTCTACCGGTATAACGTAGGCTAGTCTTAAGTGAATATAAAGCAATTCCTCGTTTGATCGATCCTTCTTAGCGTACAAACTTCTTACTTCATTCTTTACAAAGTCCCTTTCAGCTTACCTGATAGTTTTTCGGCTCGCTTCCGTGTTTGTTTTTATTCTAATTCTTGCAAATTTTGGTGTAACGTTCGATGCTAGACAGAAAACAATACAAGAGAGTTTTCCTAAACAAAGTGAGCAACGTACTTCAGAAATGCTCGAAATTGTGCCTAGTGATGTCTGTGACCGAATTAAGACCTGCTCACAGTGAAGTTTATTTTATAAATCTTAAGTCCGACGTACTACAAATGTTGTTTTTAAAAATTCTGCCGAAACTTTTACGGGAAAAAAACTTAAATTTCGCCAATCAGATAACGGCTTAAAAAACATTTACAATGATTTTTTAAACATATTTAGACGATTGTGGAATTAGAAGGTGGCTGAGCACGCCGTATACACCACAACAAAATGACATCGCAGAACGAAAAAATAGAACACTTTTGGAAATGTCTAGAGGTATGCTAAAGCAGGCGAATTTACCAGCGACATTTTGGGCAGGAGCCAAAAACACTGCGAATTATATACGAAATAGCTCTTAATAAAGAGGTACCCCTTAAACTGGGGTCGGGGAAGACTTCTACAGTTGTTCATATAAGACATTTTGGTAAAAAGTGTTACGTTTTAATAAAAGACAAACAAAATGGAAAGTTCGATCTGCGATCGAAGGAGTGTATTTTAGTTCGATATTCTAATAAAGCTAAAGCTTTTGGCCTCTGCTCTCCCAAAAAGCAAATAAATTTGGTGAGTCTCGATGTTAAGTTCTTAGATGAAATGTTCTACCGGTCTGATAACGAAAAGCAACATACTGTAGAGATGGAATTGGGAAATCGTTGAGCAGCCTATCGGGCGAGAAGTTATTGTCAATCGATTTGTTTTTCGAACGAAAGAGGGCAACAAACTAAAGGCACGTCTCGTAGCAAAATGGTGATCTCAACGTGTAGGGGAGGACTTCAACGTCACATATTCACCAGTCTCGCGATTGACTTCAATTCGAACGATGGTAGCTTTGGCAGCGGAAATGAACCTCAGATACATCAAATTTTGATCTGGGAGAAAGCGTTTATATGTAAACACCGGAGCATCTGAAAGTTATCCTCAACAAGTTAATCTCTAGACAACTTCTGGACACAAATGATTCTAAAGCAGTTATGCTTCGCGCTATAGCAGAAAAATGGTTGTTTAATTTATATGAAAACAAGAATCCAGTATGTAAACTTCGCAAATCGCTTGACGGATTGCCGCAATCCGGTTTTCAGTGGAACCAGAAATTAAGTACTAAACTAAGTGGAATAGGGATTCAGCCATCCGAATGCGATCCTTGTATTTTTAAAATGAGGAAATATTCAAACCTTTGGCTAATTACGGTCTATGTGAATGATTTATTGATTTCTACAAATATTAAAGCATGTTGACGTGAAATCAAACAATCTCTCGCCGATAGCTTTGTCCTATAATAAGTCCAGTCAAAACTTGTTTGGCTATAGAATTTTGGCAAGATCGCACAAACCGCAATATATTTTGATGTCAACGTGAGTATGCAGAACAAATTTTAAAACGTTTTCAAATGGAGTACTGCAAACCAGTTATAGATCCGCTAGAAATTAACTGCAAAATTTAAAAACCTACTACATGTTAGTAAGCTAAAATAAAAAAAAATTCAAACCAGAGTTAAATTGGTGCCTTACTATACTTGCCTGTAACAACACGCCCTGACTTGGTTATCAGCGTTAATTTTTTAAGTCAGTTTAATTCTAACTATAAATCTGTTCATTGGAAGGCAGCCAAACGCATGCTAAGATACTTAAATTATGGTCTATTCTATGAAAAAACAAATGAAAAATTGTGGGCAGTTGCTGATGCCAATTGGGGCGCTAATTTGGCTGATACACGTCCATACTCTGGTTGCGATTTTATATTAGCTGGAGCGGTAATATCGTGGGAGGCACACAAGCAGAGAACTGTCTCACTTGCGAGCACTGAAAGTGTTGGAAGATAGTAATATAAAAAAAAATTTGTTGAAAAAAAATAAATGAGTGAGGTGCTGGAGGACCTCTTTAAAAAATTTAAATTAGGTATATCCGATAGCAACATGAGCGCAGAACAGGTGAGCAAACTGGTTAAAGCGGAAGTAAGAACTGCATTAGCAGCACAGAAATTGGAGTTCGATAGGAAACTAGTGACAATCCAAAACCAAGTTACTATTGCCAAGCCCAAAGTAGAAAAATATAGTAAAGTAACAATAAACCCATTGGTAGGATGCGACATTACATTAGACGCAATAAAAACTCTACCTGAGTCTCAGGGACACACAGGCACATGTGTCATGGCGTGAGGCGGCGCACAATGCCTATGACCTATTCAAAAGCTACGATGGGAGGCCGTAACTATTTTAAGGAACAAGATAAGAGGGGCTGCCGATGCAGTACTCTCATCATTTAGCACCCTGCTTAATTTTAATGTCATTATCGCAAGATTAGACTTTACTTACGCGGACAAGCGTCCACTTTACCTCATAGAACAAGAGTTGTCCACTCCTAGGCAGGGTCCCTTGTCGTGTTTGGAATTTTACGATGAAGTCGAGAAAAAGCTAACATTATTAGCGAACAAAAGCATAATGTCTTACGAGTGTAGCGTAGCAGATGCCATTAATGAAAAATACAGGGCAGATGCCTTCAGGGTGTTTATATCTGGCTTAAGGAAGCCCTTGTGCGACATCCTTTTCGCTTCGAGGCCATCAGACCTCCCATCTGCTCTTGCCTGGCGCAAGAGGTAGACGCAAATCACGAACGCTACACATTTGCAGCTAATTTTGCAACAAGGCATAGCGAAAATAATTATAATAAAAAAACTAACAGGAGCGCGAATTCAGGTACAAACGGTCAGAGGTTTAACAATTCTGAGTCCCACACAGGATACAAGAATCCGCACTATTCAGGTAATAAACACTACAGACCCGGACAATCACAGCATTTGACTGAAAATCAAAAGCTAAATAACGGACGGGACAATGACAATCAAAAACGTGTAGAACCAATGGAGGTAGATCCATCCATCTCACAATTCAGACGTCAGCCATATAAACAGGGATCACAATCCGAACCAAGAAGGGCAGTATAGAACCCAGCAGGGCAATCAACAAAAGCGTGCAGCGAATTCCGGACGCTATACAGGACCAAAAGTTCAGCGTGTAAACCACTTAAAAGATGAGAGTGATTCACGTAGCGAGGCGACATATGAGGAAGAGGCCGAACAGACGGCAGACGCCATTAAATTTGACCAATTTTTTAGGGGAAGGTCCCTCCTACCTTGGATCTCCACATATATAGGAGGGATAGAAATTAAACTCCTCATTGATACCGGGCGTCGAAAAGTTATATGAAACCGTTGCCGGCGCTCAAAGGAGTACAGACTGTTAGGGACACCTTTTCAGTAAAATCTATTCACGGGGTTACCTCCATCAAAGAAAAGTGCTACATAAAAATATTCGGAGTAATTGCGAAATTTTTCATTATGCCAGACTTGACCTTATTCGACGGTGTAATTGGGCTCGATGTACTAAACAAGGTGCATGTGAACATCGATTTGAAATCAAACGTAATAACTAATGACTTTGGGGTAGAAGAAATCTTCTTCATCACCAGCCAAGATGTCAGCCATCTTAGGCTTCAGGCTGATGCGGTACCAGCCGACGTTAGAGACAGCTTCTTTAAAATGATCAGACGAATCAACGGTGTTTTCGCCGACCCCAACGAAGCACTACCATATAATACAAAGGTAGTAGCAACAATCCGCACCGAGGATGAGGACCCAGTGTACTCTAGGTTATACTCATATCCATTGGGTGTAGCGGATTTTGTTAACAGGGAAATCCAGGAACTGTTAGCTAATACTATTATCCGACCATCTAGGTCGCCGTTCAATAACCCCATATGGGTAGTTAAAAAAAAGGGTGTAGATGAAGCTGGACAAGCAAAACAAAGGTTAGTTATCGATTTTCGTAAACTCAACGAAAAAACTGTAGGTGACAAATAACCGATACCTGACATTACTGGGATCTGTCTAATTTGGGAGGAAGCAAATATTTTACAACTCTGGACTTAAAATCTGGCTTTCACCAGATTAACTTATGAGAGCGAGATAGGGAAAAAACTGCTTTCTCTATCAAAAGCGGGAAATACGAATTTTGCCGGTTGCCCTTCGGGTTAAAAAACGCCCCGAGTATCTTTCAAAGGGCGAAGGATGATGTGTTAAGAGAGCACATAGGAAAAAGCTGTTTTGTTTACGTGGATGATGTCATAATTTTTTCACAAGACAAACAACAACATTTGAAGGACGTAGAGGAAATATTTAAAAACTTATTCAATGCCAATATGAGGGTATCAGCTGAAAAGTCAAAATTTTTCAGAGCAGAAGTTGAGTATCTAGGATTACTGGTGTCACAGGGAGGGATAAAAACCTGTCCAGACAAAGTTGACGCTATTCGGCAATTTCCTGAGCCTACCACCCAGAGGGGGCTTAGATCGTTTTTAGGCTTAGTAGGGTACTACATGTGTTTTATAAAGGACTTTGCTAAAATAGCCAAACCACTATCAGCCATAATGAGGGGAGAATACGGTCGAGTGACTGCGTCACAGTCCAAAAAAATCGAAATTGATTTGACTGATGAACAGAAAAACCCCTTCACTACCCTAAAAGAAATACTGGCGTCCGAGGACGTAACATTAACCTATCCAAACTTCAACAAACCATTCGACTTAACTACAGATGCGTCTTCACACGCTATAGGTGCTGTCCTCTCGCAAGAGGGCAAGTCTATTACCATGATTTCTCGCACCCTATCTGGTAGCGAGGAGCATTATGCCAGAAACGAAAGCGAGCTGCTAGCTATCGTTTGGGCATTAAAAATGCTTAGAAATTATCTCTACGGCGTAACAAAATTAAATGTATTCACGGACCACCAACCCCTAACGTTTGCAGTCTCGGACAGAAACCCGAACTCGAAAATTAAAAGATGGAAGGCCTTCATTGACGAGTGCAATGCTAAGCTCATCTACAAACCGGGTAAAGAAAATGTGGTTGCGGATGCATTATCGAGGCAGCATATAAACGCCTTAGATAGTATGAGTGTTGAAACGATTCACAGCGAAGAATCTTCAACTAATACAATTGAAAGAACCGATAAGCCGGTAAACTGCTTTCGCAATCAGATACTCATAGATGAAGGTGCAGAAACTCATAAAAGAACATTCATTATTTTTGGGAAAAAAACAAGACACCTAATTACAAACAAATCTTCTAACGATCTGAAGAAACTTCTACAGGAATCTGTGAAAGTCGACGTAGTTAACGCAATATACTGCGATTTACACACATTAACACAGGTGCAACATAAATTAATAGAAATCTTTCCAACGGTAAAGTTTAGGCATACGGAGAAGTTTGTAAACGATATTTCGGACCCAAACGAGCAACAAGAAATAATTGCGGCTGAACATAACCGCGCACATCGCGCAGCTCAAGAGAATGCAAAGCAGATACTAGCAGATTATTTTTTTCCAAAATTAAAAAAAAAGGCCAACCAATTTGCGGCCAAATGTCGCGTATGCTCCCAGGCAAAGTACGACCGCCACCCAAAAAAGAAACTTATTGCTCAAACACCTATACCATCATATTGCGGAGAAGTCCTACACATTGACATATTCTCTACTGGATCAAAATACTTTTTGACTTGCATCGACAAATTTTCAAAGTTTGCGATAGTACAGTCGATAAGGTCTAGGACGATAGTGGATGTAAAATCACAGCTCCTACAACTGCTCAACATGTTTTCCGGTACAAAAACCATCTATTGCGACAACGAAAAGTCTTTAAACTCATTTAGTGTCAAAGCGATGCTAAAAAATCATTTTAACATCGAAATCGCGAACGCCCCACCCCTTCATAGTACATCAAACGGTCAGGTAGAGCTATTGCACAGTACGCTGATGGAAATATCGCGATGCCTTAAACTTGACAAAAAACTAGAGGATATCGAAGAAATAATCCTTTTGGCCACAATCAAATATAACCACTCTATCCATACGGTGTCTGGAATGAAGCCCATTACTGTCTTTCGCCCAATAAAAGACGACGAACAGATAGCGGCTCGCATAAAAAACGCTCAAGAGAAAGAGTTAACAGCGCACAATAAAAATAGGAGGGATAGAGAATTCGCAGTAGGGGACAAAGTACTAGTCAAAAATAATAGGAGACTAGGCAATAAATTGACTCCTCTATATACTGAAGAAAGTGTTGAAAAAGATTTGGGCACAACAGTGCTTATAAGAGGGAGGAGGGTCCATAAGGAGAACCTTCGCTGAAATCAAAACTAAGAGTTATTAAAATTAGCCATCTGTAGTTATTAATTAGTTTTAACTTTTTATGCTTTTAGGGTTATCTTAGAATTGGTCATTGCAATGCTAGTATCGGGAACGTCGGGAAGAATAATATACTACTCTAATGCAAAGTACATTCCGGTAGCTGACGGTGACCTCATCATTTGGAAAAACTTCGGACATATTAAACACGTTACTAACTTGACTCTATACGAATTATTAAGAGACGAGACAATTAACGCCACAGAAAACTTCCCGCAAACGCATATGAGGAAGTTGTTGGTCGCGAACATACAACAGATAAATAGACTAATACAGACGCTAAGTACTCACCACAGGCAGACCAGAAGCCTAAACGCACTAGGGACAGTATTGAAATACATTACTGGAACTCCGGATCACGACGACTTTGACAGGCTGACGAACACAGCAGAACAACTGATCGATTCGCAAGACAGACAATTTACCATTAACACCGAGGTCCAAAAAGAAATCAATAGCCTTACGATTACAGTAAATAAGATGTTGAAGGCAGCTAAGCAAAGGGAATTGGATACAGGCCACCTTTACGATGTACTCACGGCTAGAATAAGTCATTACTGTCCAAGTTTTTTCGTCTAGCTCTCTGTCGCTTGTTTTTTGAACTGCATACATTTTTCTGAATTTATCCACGTGCTCCTTTTTATATATGTTGTTTGTTGCTATGTTGTATATTGTGTTTAGTTCCTTTCCGTATGCCTCTGGCGATAGAGGTATTCGTTCAAGTGTGTTTGTTAGTTGTCTTATAGGGGCGTATTTGTGCTCTTGAGGATGATTTGATGTGTTATGTATTATGGTGTCTGTAGCTGTCGGTTTTCTGTAAATTCCGTGGACAAGTTTTTTGGCAATTTTGTCTATCTTAATCATCAGATCCAGGTAATTTATTGTTCCCTTCTTTTCCATTTCCATCGTAAACATAATACATCCATGTTGTTTGTTCAGGGAATCCAGTATCTGCCCTTCCTTGTCCTTGTCCACGTACCTTGCATAGAATACTACGCCTAACTCAGCTCCATATATTGTCCCTCCAGTTCTTGCATAAATACCTCCATGAGGATGGCCGAGGTTGGATTTCACATTCCGAGTTCGTTTGTTTGTCGGTATATTTTATTATTAAACTTTAAATAATTTTGTCGCAGTGTAGTTCGTAATGTGTTTGTGATTTGAGTTGTTTTTATATGGTCTTTCGTTTTTTCGAGTAGTGTTTTCCGGACCATATCTATTGTTTTTGTTTGTGGGATCGATGGGTATAAGTCCTTAATATCAAATGATACTAGCCTGCTTTGCTGTGTAGTTTTCACGTTTGCCAGTTTATGGATGAGTTCCGTCGTGTTTGCTACAATGTGCTCGTTACGAAGTTCCAAGTTATTATTTAACAGCATTTTCAGATGTTTGGAGAGTCCATAAGCAGGAGCCGACTTATATGTAGTTAATTATTGGTCTCATTGGAGTGTCCGGTTTGTGGATTTTTGGAAGCGCTATCAGTGGTGGGGCTGCCGGATTCATTTGGCTTAATAAGTGTGCTGTGTGGGGGGTTATAATATTGCTCGCTTCTTTTATGGCCTTCTTTGTCTCTATTTGGTACCTGTCCGTGGGGTATTCTCTAATTTCTCTGCACTTCATTTCCCCTATTAGTGTTTTAGTTTTTTGTATATATTCCTCTCTCTTCATGAGTACCGTTGTATTGCCTTTGTCCGCCTTTGTCGTTATTACGTTGTTCTTCCTAAATTTCTGTTTCACACTCTTCATAATCTTACTTTCGTGGCTATATCTTCCATTTTCATTTATTTTAATTTGGTTTTCTATAATATCTCTGCATGTGTGCCTTGCGTGATCTTGGTCCTCACTTGGCAGCAAAGATATTCCTACTTCCGTATCTATAATAGCTTGTTCTGCTATCCATATCCTGTTATTGTCCTTTATAATGTGTTTAAGTCCTTTCTGCAATAGTTTGGTTTCTTCGTCGTTGATGGATATATTTGCAAGATTCACTAGTCTGGTGTGAAAGTCATGACCTTGTAACTTGTCTTTTACCCCATATGGCCCCGTTAGTTTTCCAGTTTTTTCTGTCATTTTTCGTATACCCGCTTCAATATGTGCTCTGTGTTCGTTTTTATATGTTTGAATAGGTCCATGAGAATGTCTACCGGTATAACGTAGGCCAGTCTTAAGTGAATAGAAAGCAATTCCTCTTTTGATCGATCCTTCTTAGCGTACAAACTTCTTACTTCATTCTTTACAAAGTCCCTTTCAGCTTTTCTGATAGTTTTTCGGCTCGCTTCCATGTTTGTTTTTATTCCAATTCTTGCAAATTTTGGTGTAACGTTCGATGCTAGACAGAAAACAATACAAGAGAGTTTTCCTAAACAAAGTGAGCAACGTACTTCAGAAATGCTCGAAATTGTGCCTAGTGATGTCTGTGACCGAATTAAGACCTGCTCACATTTAGGTGCAAAATACTTAATACAAAAAAACTTAAATTTCGCCAAACAGATAACGGCTTAAAAAACATTAACACTGATTTTTTTAAAATATCTAGACGATTGTGGAATTAGAAGGTGGCTGAGCACGCCGTATACACAACAACAAAATGACATCGCAGAACGAAGAAATAGAACACTTTTGGAAATGTCTAGATGTATGTTAAAGCAGGCGAATTTACCAGCGACATTTTGGGCAGGAGCCATAAACACTGCGCATTATATACGAAATAGGTGCCCCACCAAAGCTCTTAATAAAGAGGTACCCCTTAAACTGGGGTCGGGGAAGACTTCTACAGTTGTTCATATGAGACATTTTGGTAAAAAAAGTTACGTTTTAATAAAAGACAAACACAATGGAAAGTTCGATCCGCGATCGGAGGAGTGTATTTTAGTTGGATATTCTAATGAAGCTAAAGCTTTTTTCCTCTGGTCTCCCAAAAAGCAAACAAATTTGGTGAGTCTCGATGTTAAGTTCTTAGATGAAATGTTCTACCGGTCTGATAATGAAAAGCAACATACTGTAGAGATGGAATTGGGAAATCGTTGAGCAGCCTATCGGGCGAAAAGTTATTGGCAATCGATTTGTTTTTCGAACGAAAGAGGGCAACAAACTAAAGGCACGTCTCGTAGCAAAATGGTGATATCAACGTGTAGGGGAGGACTTCAACGTCACATATTCACCAGTCTCGCGATTGACTTCAATTCGAACGGTGGTAGCTTTGGCAGCGGAAATGAACCTTCAGATACATCAAATGGTGATCCGGGAGAAAGCGTTTATATGTAAACACCGGAGCATCTGAAAGTTATCCTCAACAAGTTAATCTCTAGACAACTTCCGGACACAAATGATTCTAAAGCAGTTATGTTTCGCGCTAAGTCAGTTTAATTCTAACTATAAATCTGTTCATTGGAAGGCAGCCAAACGCATGCTAAGGTACTTAAATTATGGTCTATTCTATGAAAAATTGTAGGCAGTTGCTGATGCCGATTGGGGCGCTAATTTGGCTGATAGACGTTCATACTCTGGTTACGATTTTATATGAGCTGGAGCGGTAATATCGTGGGAGGCACACAAGCAGAGAATTGTCTCACTTGCGAGCACTGAATCGGAGTACATGGCCCTGTGTGAAGCAACAAGAGAAGCTCTTTATCTGCGTAAAATGCTGAACGAAAACGGTATGAAACAAACCTCATAATGTCAGTCAAAGTGCTCAAAAGTTAGTGCAGAGCTGGTGATAAACCCGCGTACTAAACATTTATGTAGATGTAGGCCACCATTTTATTCGCGGACATCGCCGATATACTCACAAAGGCATTACCCTATGGACGCATCGTAAACCTTGGCATGGCTAACGCAAATTAAATTGCTGCTACATACGAAATTCTTCGAGGGGAGGAAAACACGTTTTAGGAGAGCATGAAGCAATTTCTATTCAAGCTTTCCCGCACTCTATTGTTGATTTATATTTACATGTCAAAACTTAAGAATTTAAAACATTTGAAATAGTTTACTTAATATTACAAATGTCATTCATTACTTCCGCTTTTATAAACTCTTCATAAATAAAGCGTGTATTGAAGAACAAACGTGTCTCTTTAAATTTACAAAAAAAATAACAAATTAAAGTTTCGTTCAAATCAAAAATCATAACCCGAAAAGACCGGACGTTTTGAAATGTAAAGGGCCAATACAAATACAGACTTTTATCATAAGTGGGCGTGGCAACGCTTATTTTTAAAATTTTTGTAAATATCTGGTTTCTTTGTTTAAAATTTCTCCAAATATTAAATTTGACTGTATTTGTTCCAATAAGTAATGAAAATACGAAGTTTTTGCACTTTTCAAAACTTCCGTAAAGCATGGTTTTTGACCATAAGGTAGGCATGGTTATTGACCGATCTTGGCCACTTTCAATACCAACCTACCCTGGCCAAGGAAAAATCTATTTACCAAGTTTTATTATGGAATCCCATTTTAAATCAAGTTACCATGTTCACGGACAGACGGACGGACGGGCTAGTGTCTAAATCATTTCCTCCTTACCTCCTGATGATTTTAGAAAGAACATGTCTATATCTATCGCGATTATTTTTGGCTGTTACAAACAACCGTTATGCGAACAAAATTAATATACCCTTGTGTACAAGTCGCTCGTGTTGAATCAGTGGAAGTATTGACAGTCAAACTGATGAACTGTGGCAACCCTTTAGAAATAGAATGGTAAAATTGGGGTATTACAAATAAGAATCACTCGTTGATTTATTGCGAAGGAATAAAAACAACTGATTGTTTGTTTAATTTTGATAAAATAAGACTACTAGTGAAGTGTTGAACAATTTAAAAACGTACACGGTAGCGCAGCTGTAGACATGGCTACGCAAGATCGGCGAGGAGTCCAGCGGCGCCAAAAATGAATTAGGAGGTAGAACGACCTTGCCTTGGCAGAGGGGACTGCCCTGGTCGACCACTCCCTTTCCCCCCCTAAAAATAATAGTCTGCCGCGCTCGCCTTGACGAGCAGTGTGGACGTTTATGAAAAAAATGGAAACAAATAAAAAAACTGCCTCGGATAACCGAGAACCCCCAAAATCTGGACCCAACCCTTCAGGAAGGTCAGGTCTGTCTGCAGACAAGACCAAACTTGTCAGCGGTGTTAAGCCTGTGGCTAAGCCAGGGCCAAGCGCACGCTCCATCCCTTCGGGGATTGTCTCTACGGCATCGAGGTTATCTGCCGGGAAGCGTCCTAACTCTGTCATTAGACAAGTTAGTGACGCAAGTTCCTTGAATAATTCCGACAAAAGACCGAACCTCGCTGATAGGTCTTCGGGAAGCAAGAGCAGCCCTGTCAAAAGACAAGCTAGCTCCTCTGCTATCCCTGCCACTCCAGGAGGCACAAAGGCACAGGAAGGTGCTATCCTTAAAAAGGCGTCGGCGACATCCATCCGCATGGCTCAGCCAGCGGTCACCGATGTGCGCCCCTCTGACTCTGATGTGACCACGGATTGTAGCCATCCCCGGAAGTTAATCAGCGCGCCTGAGAGATACTACCGCACGAAACGGTCAGCCGTCAGGATCCCGGAGAGACTGAGGGAAGTCAAAGAAGAGGAACTCTCCAAAGAGGAGCTGGACTCCAAGAAGGGTGTACCACATAATCCCCAAAATCAAAATCCCCAAATCAAAATCCCCTAAATCAAAATCCCCAAAATCAAAATCCCCTTTTTCTGTTTTCTTTTTTATAAAACTGCTTATAATAATATAAACTTAACTACTGTCTTACGAAATACTGAACCTAGTAGGGTGTTGGTCCACCTTTAGCTGCAATAACTGCTTCGACTCGAGCAGGCATCGACAATATATAGATATAGACGAGAACGCATGACCGATTTAGAGGAAAAAAAAATAATTATTTCATAAATTTAGCGAGTAAAAAGCTAAAAAAAGAGTATTTTAAAAAGCGGCCCAGACCCGGATTTGAACCCAAAACCCGTGCATGACAGCTGCAGACTCTAACCACTGAGCTATTGCTGCATGTAACAAAGGTTGGCAAAATTAACAATATATGCAAGGGACAAGAAAACTTTGGTTTTCAGCAGCATTGTTATCGAGTAGACAACAAACAAAAGAATATAGAAAATCAGAGCATAATATAACATTGTCATCAATTAATCAATATATGTACATACATATGTATGACTTAAAATACAAATAGTACCGTTACCTTTTCAACAATTATTTTACCAAATGCATTTTTTCATATTATTTATCACATCACTAAAGATTGGTCTACATATGTATGTATATAAATATATGTTTATGTTAATGTATATAAGCTATTCGAAAAATTGTGAAGTTTGTATTTATTTATGTTGTACAAATATGTTAAACTGATTGATATAACAAGTATTGCATTTTCTTTAATTTACCTATTAAATATTCGTGAAACCATTAAACATAAAATATCTCCTGAACTTCAACTTTAGATATAATATTGAGTATATAATTCCCTTTTTCTGTGTGAAATACATTGAAATTAGGTTTAAAATCGCCGCAAATGATTCTAAAGCAGTTATGTTTCGCGCTATAGCAGAAAAATGGTTGATAAATTTATATAAAAACAAGAATCCAGTATGTAAACTTCGCAAATCGCTTGACGGTTTGCGGCAATCCGGTTTTCAGTGGAACCAGAAATTAAGTACTAAACTAAGTGGAATAGGGACCGAATGCGATCCTTGTGTTTTTAAAATGGAGAAATATTCAAACATTTGGCTAATTACGGTCTATGTGCATGATTTATTGATTGTTACAAATAACAAAGCACGTTGACGTGAAATCAAACAATTTCTCGCCGGCTAGAGAATTTTGGCAAGATCGCACAAACCGCAATATATTTTGATGTCAACGTGAGTATGCAGAACAAATTTTAAAACGTTTTCAAATGGAGGACTGAAAACCAGTTAAAGATCCGCTAGAAATTAACTGCAAAATTGAAAAACCTACTACATGTTAGTAAGCTAAAATAAAAAAAAATTCAAACCAGAGTTTAATTGGTGCCTTACTATACTTGGCTGTAACAACACGCCCTGACTTGGCTATCAGCGTTAATTTTTTAAGTCAGTTTAATTCTAACTATAAATCTGTTCATTGGAAGGCAGCCAAACGCATGCTAAGGTACTTAAATTATGGTCTATTCTATGAAAAATTGTAGGCAGTTGCTGATGCCGATTGGGGCGCTAATTTGGCTGATAGACGTTTATACTCTGGTTACGATTTTATATGAGCTGGAGCGGTAATATCGTGGGAGGCACACAAGCAGAGAATTGTCTCACTTGCGAGCACTGAATCGGAGTACATGGCCCTGTGTGAAGCTACAAGAGAAGCTCTTTATCTGCGTAAAATGCTGAACGAAAACGGTATGAAACAAATCTCGGTGATGATTCATAGTGTCAGTCAAAGTGCCCAAAAGTTAGTGCAGAGCTGGTGATAAACCCGCGTACTAAACATTTATGTAGATGTAGGCCACCATTTTATTCGCGGAAAACATCCAACCGGCGACATCGCCGATATACTCACAAAGGTATTACCCTATGGACGTATCGTAAACCTTGGCATGGCTAACGCAAATTAAATTGCTGCTACATACGAAATTCTTCGAGGGGAGGAAAACACGTTTTAGGAGAGCATGAAGCAATTTCTATTCAAGCTTTCCCGCAATCTATTGTTGATTTATATTTACATTTCAAAACTTTAGAATTTAAAACATTTGAAATAGTTTACTTAATATTACAAATGTCATTCATTACTTCCGCTTTTATAAAGCGTGTATTGAAGAACAAACGTGTCTCCTTAAATTTACAAAAAAAATAACAAATTAAAGTTTCGTTCAAATCAAAAATCATAACCCGAAAAGACCGGACGTTTTGAAATGTAAAGGGCCAATACAAATACAGACTTTTATCATAATTGGGCGTGGCAACGCTTATTTTTAAAATTTTTGTAAATATCTGGTTTCTTTGTTTAAAATTTCTCCAAATATTAAATTTGACTGTATTTGTTCCAATAAGTAATGAAAATACGAAGTTTTTGCACTTTTCAAAACTTCCGTAAAGCATGGTTTTTGACCATAAGGTAGGCATGGTTATTGACCGATCTTGGCCACTTTCAATACCAACCTACCCTGGCCAAGGAAAAATCTATTTACCAAGTTTTATTACGGAATCCCATTTTAAATCAAGTTACCATGTTCACGGACAGACGGACGGACGGGCTAGTGTCTAAATCATTTCCTCCTTACCTCCTGATGATTTTAGAAAGAACATGTCTATATCTATCGCGATTATTTTTGGCTGTTACAAACAACCGTTATGCGAACAAAATTAATATACCCTTGTGTACATGTCGCTCGTGTTGAATCAGTGGAAGTATTGACAGTCAAACTAATGAACTGTGGCAACCCTTTAGAAATACAATGGTAAAATTGGGGTATTACAAATAAGAATCACTCGTTGATTTATTGCGAAGGAATAAAAACAACTGATTGTTTGTTTAATTTTGATAAAATAAGACTACTAGTGAAGTGTTGAACAATTTAAAAACGTACACGGTAGCGCAGCTGTAGACATGGCTACGCAAGATCGGCGAGGAGTCCAGCGGCGCCAAAAATGAATTAGTGCTTCGTTAAGCAAGCATCCTCATCATGTTGGTCTCCTTGCCGTGGGGATGAGGCTTAAGTGGTGGGTTAACTTCCTCGAAAAAAGGTCATTAACCCAACACGAACTAAGAGGGAAGCTTGGTATAGTGATTGGTTGACCGTTCTTCCGTTCCCGCGGGAGCCGGACCTCCAATCATCATGCGAAGAGTACCGCACCGACGATCTTTCCCCCCCCCTAATCCAGGGTGTTATGCGACACCGTGCCCATTGGATGGTTGGCAGCGAGGGGTATCCGGCTGTCTTTTAACGGCGCCCTCCTGAAACAGGGTCACCTCAGGAGGTAGAACGACCTTGCCTTGGCAGAGGGGACTGCCCTGGTCGACCACTCCCTTTCCGCCCCTAAAAATAATAGTCTGCCGCGCTCGCCTTGACGAGCAGTGTGGACGTTTATGAAAAAAATGGAAACAAATAAAAAAACTGCCTCGGATAACCGAGAACCCCCAAAATCTGGACCCAACCCTTCAGGAAGGTCAGGTCTGTCTGCAGACAAGACCAAACTTGTCAGCGGTGTTAAGCCTGTGGCTAAGCCAGGGCCAAGCGCACGCTCCATCCCTTCGGGGATTGTCTCTACGGCATCGAGGTTATCTGCCGGGAAGCGTCCTAACTCTGTCATTAGACAAGTTAGTGACGCAAGTTCCTTGAATAATTCCGACAAAAGACCCAACTTCGCTGATAGGTCTTCGGGAAGCAAGAGCAGCTCTGTCAAAAGACAAGCTAGCTCCTCTGCTATCCCTGCCACTCCAGGAGGCACAAAGGCACCGGAAGGTGCTATCCTTAAAAAGGCGTCGGCGACATCCATCCGCATGGCTCAGCCAGCGGTCACCGATGTGCGCCCCTCTGACTCTGATGTGACCACGGATTGTAGCCATCCCCGGAAGTTAATCAGCGCGCCTGAGAGATACTACCGCACGAAACGGTCAGCCGTCAGGATCCCGGAGAGACTGAGGGAAGTCAAAGAAGAGGAACTCTCCAAAGAGGAGCTGGACTCCAAGAAGGGTGTACCACATAATCCCCAAAATCAAAATCCCCAAATCAAAATCCCCTAAATCAAAATCCCCAAAATCAAAATCCCCTTTTTCTGTTTTCTTTTTTATAAAACTGCTTATAATAATATAAACTTAACTACTGTCTTACGAAATACTGAACCTAGTAGGGTGTTGGTCCACCTTTAGCTGCAATAACTGCTTCGACTCGAGCAGGCATCGACAATATATAGATATAGACGAGAACGCATGACCGATTTAGAGGAAAAAAATAATTATTTCATAAATTTAGCGAGTAAAAAGCTAAAAAAAGAGTATTTTAAAAAGCGGCCCAGACCCGGATTTGAACCCAAAACCCTTGCATGACAGCTGCAGACTCTAACCACTGAGCTATTGCTGCATGTAACAAAGGTTGGCAAAATTAACAATATATGCAAGGGACAAGAAAACTTTGGTTTTCAGCAGCATTGTTATCGAGTAGACAACAAACAAAAGAATATAGAAAATCAGAGCATAATATAACATTGTCATCCATTAATCAATATATGTACATACATATGTATGACTTAAAATACAAATAGTACCGTTACCTTTTGAACAATTATTTTACCAAATGCATTTTTTCATATTATTTATCACATCACTAAAGATTGGTCTACATATGTATGTATATAAATATATGTTTATGTTAATGTATATAAGCTATTCGAAAAATTGTGAAGTTTGTATTTATTTATGTTGTACAAATATGTTAAACTGATTGATATAACAAGTATTGCATTTTCTTTAATTTACCTATTAAATATTCGTGAAACCATTAAACATAAAATATCTCCTGAACTTCAACTTTAGATATAATATTGAGTATATAATTCCCTTTTTCTGTGTGAAATACATTGAAATTAGGTTTAAAATCGCCGCAAATGATTCTAAAGCAGTTATGTTTCGCGCTATAGCAGAAAAATGGTTGATAAATTTATATAAAAACAAGAATCCAGTATGTAAACTTCGCAAATCGCTTGACGGTTTGCGGCAATCCGGTTTTCAGTGGAACCAGAAATTAAGTACTAAACTAAGTGGAATAGGGATTCAGCCATCCGAATGCGATCCTTGTGTTTTTAAAATGGAGAAATATTCAAACCTTTGGCTAATTACGGTCTATGTGCATGATTTATTGATTGCTACAAATAACAAAGCACGTTGACGTGAAATCAAACAATTTCTCGCCGGCTAGAGAATTTTGGCAAGATCGCACAAACCGCAATATATTTTGATGTCAACGTGAGTATGCAGAACAAATTTTAAAACGTTTTCAAATGGAGGACTGAAAACCAGTTAAAGATCCGCTAGAAATTATCTGCAAAATTGAAAAACCTACTACAAGTTAGTAAGCTAAAATAAAAAAAAATTCAAACCAGAGTTAAATTGGTGCCTTACAATACTTGCCTGTAAAAACACGCCCTGACTTGGCTATCAGCGTTAATTTTTTAAGTCATGTTTGCGATTAAATGCGGTTGAAAACTAATTATGATTTAGCGGATTAAATAAGACGAAAAAAGAACGGTTTATTTCATCGATGCGTTTAATGGAAAAAGCGAAGAAGGAAGTAAAAAAGAAGGGATTTTTTGACAGCTTATTAATCAGTGCTTACAAAGTAAGGATCAGTACTTCCAAACTAGCATGACTTTACAATAGAGTTGCCAGTTAGGCGCGAACATACCGGCCGCCTTGAACGACCGTTCAAAATTAGATTAAATGTATTACAATTTAAGTTTGACATTGCGTAAAATTAATTAGAAAATATATCGGTTTTTGTTGGCAGCAGCGAAAGCTTCGTTACAGGCCTCAAGAGTTCACCTTCTGCTGTCTTCACGCGGACAACGCGCACTAAATCGCCCGAACCGGGATGGCTATCTAGTACGCGTCCAAGTTTCCACTTGGTCGGTGGGGCGATGTTATCGTGTATGACAACCACATCATCCCTTTGCAAATTTGGCATTGAGCGGAACCATTTTGTTCGTTGCTGAAGGTTAACGAGATACTCGTCACGCCAGCGCTTCCAGAAGTGTCGTCTTATGGCCGTGATGACTTGCCATCGTTGGAAAAGAGAACCTTTGAAGGTTTCCGCATCAGGATCGGGAAAAGTCTTCAGTGGTTCGCCTACTAAAAAATGTCCCGGCGTCAAAACTTCAAAATCGTCAACGTTTGTGGATATCCAACAGATAGGACGAGAGTTCACGCAAGCCTCGACCTCGGTTAGCACAGTTGCAAATTCTTCATACGCCAGCAGTGATGAATTTAGTGCACGCTTCAAGTGGTACTTGACGCGTTTTATGCCCACCACCCAATATCCGCCCATATGGGGAGCGCTGGGCGGATTAAAATGCCAAGTGGTCTGCGTGTCAGCGAAGTACGAAGCCAACTTAACGTCATTGATGCAACGTTCATATGCGCCGCGTAACTCCCTTTCAGCGCCAACGAAATTTGTTCCGTTGTCGGAGTAAATACGCTGACAATGCCCCCTTCGGTGGGTAAAACGTTTATAGGCAGCAATAAATGCAACCGACGAGAGGTCACCTGCCAGCTCCAAGTGCATCGCACCTGTGCTCATACATATAAACGAGCAAATGTACGCCTTTGTTGACTTAGCACCTCTTCCATTTGAGAATTTCAAAGCGTAAGGCCCAGCGAAATCGACAGCACTGTGAAGAAAGCAACGCGTACAAATAACGCGACTGAGCGGAAGTTGAGCCATGAGCTGCTGCAGAGGCTTACGATTGAGGCGCTTGCAGCGAATACATTTACGGTATATACCTCGAACAAGGTTTCGAATACCTGGCACCCAGAACCGTCGTTGAAGCATAGTCTGCATCATCTGCGGTCCGGCATGTAGCGTTGTGATATGAACTTCGGCGGCGATTATCTTTGCCAACGAAGACCCTTTAGGCAAGATTATTGGATGCTTGGCGTCGTTAGAGAGCGTGGCGTTTTGAATACGACCTCCAACACGTAGAACATCCTTTTGGTCCAGGAACGGCTGCAAACGTACGAGGCTACTCCGGACGGGTATCGGCTTCCTTGATCTGCAATTGAAAACTTCTTGCTCGAATGCGTTATATTGGACATACTTTACCAAAACTAATTCAGCTTTTTGAATCTCTGCACAGGTTAACGGACCTTGTCTTTGTTTCTCTGCATTAAAGTGAGGGAAGGTGACGATTCGTAAATTTCGTACGAAGCGGATTACGTAAGCGGTTATTCTCTTGAGCTTGGTAAATAAGTGGTATCTCGTCAAAAGATCCCATTCATCGGTAGTTTGAGCTAGATGTGACATCTTGTTCGATTTTAGCTCGAGGTTCGTGTTGAGTTGTATTGCGGGATTAAGCCAAGGTTCGCTGGAAGCACGCAGCCAAGGCGGGCCATGCCACCATAGCGGGTGTGCGAGCAACTGCGTAGCCGTGAGGCCTCTCGAAGCGCAATCCGCAGGATTATGTTCCGACGCGACGTGTCTCCAACGGTTACCCGGCAACACTTCCTGCACGTCCGCTACGCGATTGGCGACGAAGAGGGACCAGCGACCTGGAGTACCTTGTAACCACGCCAACGTGACTGTGGAATCTGTCCAAGCGTACAACTTTCCGAGCTTGCAGGCAAAGCAAGATTGAACTTGACGTACCAGCCTTGCGCCCAGATGAGCAGCACATAGCTCTAAGCGCGGCAACGAAACGACCTTTACAGGCGCTACCTTGGTCTTTGCAGCAACTAATACAACTTCTACATCACCGTCTGCTTTTCGCGTTCTGCAATAAAGCGCAGCTGCATAAGCGGATTCCGAAGCATCCGTAAATATATGAAATTCCGCGTCCACTACCGAACTCGTGCCCAGCCAACGTCTTAGCTTAAGCGATGAAAGCTTAGGCAGCTCACCTCGATGCGCCAACCAATCTTCTGCTATGTTCGACGGTACCAACTCGTCCCAATCAACGTTTGAACGCCATGTCCTTTGTAACCAAATTTTAGCGCGAATTGTACAGGGCGCGGCTAGTCCAAGCGGGTCGAATATTTTGCTTGAGTCGGAGAGCAGCACGCGCTTTGTAATCTTGTTAGGCAACTCTTGGAGATTGACAGCAATAGAAAGAAAGTCATTATCGGTATTCCAAACGGAGCCCAGAGTGCGGATTTCGCTTCCATCGGCTAAAAGATGCGACACTTGCTTGGAGATGTGCGGTATTCGTTCCCGTAAAGGCTGACAATTAGTAGCCCATTTTCGCAGTTCGAAGCCGCGCTGAGACAATACCCGCGAGACATCCCTATGAAGCGTGGCTAAGTCATGTAGAGAATCGGACCCCGTTAGCAAGTCGTCCATATAGAAATCTGTTGTAATGACATCAGCGACTCTCTTATATTCATCTCCCGCATCCATCGCAGCGCGATGCAACGATTTCACAGCAAGATGAGATGCCGAGGCCACCCCATAGGTTACTCTTAGGAGGCGATAGTCGCGAATTGGTTGCGATGGATTGTCGCGCCATACTATACGTTGATAATCAGCGTCATGTTTAGCTACATAAATCTGGCGGTACATCTTCTCGATGTCCGCGATCAACCCATAGCGGTGCGTGCGAAAGCGAACTAAGACGGAGAATAAGTCTTGCTGTAGCTGCGGCCCTACCATCAGAGCATCGTTGAGCGAGTTTCCGGAGGATGTCTTCATGGATGCATTGAATACTACCCTGAGCTTAGTCGTAACACTCGAATGTTTTACCACGGCGTGGTGGGGCATGTACTACGTGTCGTCGGTCACAGGGCCAGCTAGCTCCATATGACCCAAGTCAATAAGTTCTGCCATGAATTCACAATATTCTCGATGGAGTTGCTTGTTAACCGCAAACTTCTTCTCCATACGGAGTAATGCTCGGACGGTAGTACTTCTTGATTCACCTATCGGAACTGATTTCTTCAGCGGCAACCGCACGATGTAGCGACCATCGGTAGCTCGCTCGGTAGTATCGTCGTAAATTTGTTCACAAGTGACTTCTTCGGGAGTGTAATGCTTTCTCGGGCGTAACTCTTCGAGTTCCCAGAACTTGTTGACTAGCTCGCTTAATTGCGTGTCGCAGTGCAAGGTGGTTATAGATGTGAACTGCCTTTGTGAGCTGGTTGCGTTTCCGAGCAACACCCAACCGAATACGGTGTTTTGCGCCATTGGCGTGCCATGTTGACCCTTTCTTAACCCATTTAGTAGGATTTTGTCCATTTCGTCCATGCCGATTAGAATATCCACGGGCCCAGGTTTTGCGAAGCTTGGGTCAGCCAGTGGTAAATCGATAATGTGCGGCCACGGTTGCGTCGGTACAGAGGTTGATGGAAGATCATTAGTAATTTTCGGTAAAATGAGTGTACTCACTTGGAACTTTGTGTCTAATGATAGCGGTGATATGCGTAAGGTTACCTCTCCTTTTGTACGGCAGCCTTGACCAGCTCCTATACCCGTGACATGAGCGGATGAAGATCGTCTGGGAAGTCGAAGTCGCTGAGCGCACGCCTCGGTTATGAATGAAGCGTGTGATCCGTTGTCGAGGAGAGCGCGAGCTGGTTGCCAGCGACCAGCGTCATCTTGCACTAAGACTGCGGCGGTTGCCAACAAGGTGAAACGATCAGCATCAGCGTAATATGACGTGACGCTAATGTTCTGGCTTGTTGCGCTTGTAGGGATTGATTCCTGTGTGTTGTTTAAACTGGCGTGTAATAGCGTGTGATGGCGCTTCTGACAAATACGGCACGACGAGGAACTGCGGCATTTAGCAAAACTATGCCCTCTGCTAAGGCAGTTTATACAAGCGCCTTGCGATGTGATGGCCGAAAGTTTAGTTTTCGCGTCTAGTTGGCTAAACTTCGAACAAGCGTATATTTTGTGGTCGCCACTACAATAAGAGCAAGCGCACGTCTTGCCGACGCCGGCTACATCCGCTTGTGTACATGTGGTGTGTAAAACGTTTTTTGCGATTACCTTTGTGTTAGCGAATGGAAGCGGTATCATCTCAAGCGAGCGCGCACGAGTTTCGAGAAATTCACGGAGGGCGTTGAATGATGGCAACTCGTCAGCCACAAGCGACAACTCCCATTGCTTGCGTGTTTCGTATGCCAATTTGGATACAGTTATGTGGATGAGCCAGTCATCCCAAAACTCAGTTGGTCGTCCAAGTGCGCGTAGCGCACCAAGATGCTGCAATGTAGCGTTAAGCACTTGTTTGATTGCCTTTGCCGAGTCTTTACTCGCCTTCTCGATAGATGACAGAGCCCGTATGTGGCTGTCCACCATGACTCGTACGACCTTGTACCTTGAGGTCAACAAGTCCCATGCTTCGCGATAGTTGGTGTCACACACTGGTAAACTACTCATCAAATTAAACGCTTCACCTTTCAGACAGTTCCGAAGATACTGGAGTTTTTGTCCATCCGACAAAGATGCGTTGGCATTAACTAGCGAACAAAATGAGTCGTGAAAGGATAACCATTCAGTTGGATCGCCACAAAACGATGGCAGCTGTAGCTTTGGCAGCGGTGTGGATGAATGTGACACCGAGACGGCATTAGGAGGTGGTGGTTGCTTGTGCGAGGACATAAGACGTTTAAAGTTAGCCTTTGCGGTTATATACCACTCCTCACCTTGTATACGAGATTGTTCTTCCATTTGAGCATTCTCGTCGCCACACGTCAGCTCCACTTCTTGTTGAGCTTCGCAGAAACGAACCCACTGCTCTTCCAATAATTGTATATGCGTAGACAGCACTTCGACGTCCACGGCAAGAACATCTGCCTTACTCGACTGCAAATGACGCTTGATAGCGTTTAAAGACGACTCGCGAACCTTGAGCGAAGACATTTGCATGTACGTGCAATGCGAATGTTTTATAGGCTATGTAATTTTTTGCAGAAATATAGCGAATCGCGCGGTTAAAATAAAAATAACACGACTTCGATATCCGGCTCGAAGGACCAGAATGTTTGCGATTAAATGCGGTTGAAAACTAATTATGATTTAGCGGATTAAATAAGACGAAAAAAGAACGTTTGATTTCATCGATGCGTTTAATGGAAAAAGCGAAGAAGGAAGTAAAAAAGAAGGGATTTTTTGACAGCTTATTAATCAGTGCTTACAAAGTAAGGATCAGTACTTCCAAACTAGCATGACTTTACAATAGAGTTGCCAGTTAGGCGCGAACAAGTCAGTTTAATTCTAACTATAAATCTGTTCATTGGAAGGCAGCCAAACGCATGCTAAGGTACTTAAATTATGGTCTATTCTATGAAAAATTGTAGGCAGTTGCTGATGCCGATTGGGGCGCTAATTTGGCTGATAGACGTTTATACTCTGGTTACGATTTTATATGAGCTGGAGCGGTAATATCGTGGGAGGCACACAAGCAGAGAATTGTCTCACTTGCGAGCACTGAATCGGAGTACATGGCCCTGTGTGAAGCTACAAGAGAAGCTCTTTATCTGCGTAAAATGCTGAACGAAAACGGTATGAAACAAATCTCGGTGATGATTCATAGTGTCAGTCAAAGTGCCCAAAAGTTAGTGCAGAGCTGGTGATAAACCCGCGTACTAAACATTTATGTAGATGTAGGCCACCATTTTATTCGCGGAAAACATCCAACCGGCGACATCGCCGATATACTCACAAAGGCATTACCCTATGGACGCATCGTAAACCTTGGCATGGCTAACGCAAATTAAATTGCTGCTACATACGAAATTCTTCGAGGGGAGGAAAACACGTTTTAGGAGAGCATGAAGCAATTTCTATTCAAGCTTTCCCGCAATCTATTGTTGATTTATATTTACATGTCAAAACTTTAGAATTTAAAACATTTGAAATAGTTTACTTAATATTACAAATGTCATTCATTACTTCCGCTTTTATAAACTCTACTTAAATAAAGCGTGTATTGAAGAACAAACGTGTCTCCTTAAATTTACAAAAAAAATAACAAATTAAAGTTTCGTTCAAATCAAAAATCATAACCCGAAAAGACCGGACGTTTTGAAATGTAAAGGGCCAATACAAATACAGACTTTTATCATAAGTGGGCGTGGCAACGCTTATTTTTAAAATTTTTGTAAATATCTGGTTTCTTTGTTTAAAATTTCTCCAAATATTAAATTTGACTGTATTTGTTCCAATAAGTAATGAAAATACGAAGTTTTTGCACTTTTCAAAACTTCCGTAAAGCATGGTTTTTGACCATAAGGTAGGCATGGTTATTGACCGATCTTGGCCACTTTCAATACCAACCTACCCTGGCCAAGGAAAAATCTATTTACCAAGTTTTATTACGGAATCCCATTTTAAATCAAGTTACCATGTTCACGGACAGACGGACGGACCGGCTAGTGTCTAAATCATTTCCTCCTTACCTCCTGATGATTTTAGAAAGAACATGTCTATATCTATCGCGATTATTTTTGGCTGTTACAAACAACCGTTATGCGAACAAAATTAATATACCCTTGTGTACAAGTCGCTCGTGTTGAATCAGTGGAAGTATTGACAGTCAAACTAATGAACTGTGGCAACCCTTTAGAAATAGAATGGTAAAATTGGGGTATTACAAATAAGAATCACTCGTTGATTTATTGCGAAGGAATAAAAACAACTGATTGTTTGTTTAATTTTGATAAAATAAGACTACTAGTGAAGTGTTGAACAATTTAAAAACGTACACGGTAGCGCAGCTGTAGACATGGCTACGCAAGATCGGCGAGGAGTCCAGCGGCGCCAAAAATGAATTAGTGCTTCGTTAAGCAAGCATCCTCATCATGTTGGTCTCCTTGCCGTGGGGATGAGGCTTAAGTGGTGGGTTAACTTCCTCGAAAAAAGGTCATTAACCCAACACGAACTAAGAGGGAAGCTTGGTATAGTGATTGGTTGACCGTTCTTCCGTTCCCGCGGGAGCCGGACCTCCAATCATCATGCGAAGAGTACCGCACCGACGATCTTTCCCCCCCTAATCTAGGGTGTTATGCGACACCGTGCCCATTGGATGGTTGGCAGCCAGGGGTATCCGGCTGTCTTTTAACGGCGCCCTCCTGAAACAGGGTCACCTCAGGAGGTAGAACGACCTTGCCTTGGCAGAGGAGACTGCCCTGGTCGACCACTCCCTTTCCCCCCCCTAAAAATAATAGTCTGCCGCGCTCGCCTTGACGAGCAGTGTGGACGTTTATGAAAAAAGTGGAAACAAATAAAAAAACTGCCTCGGATAACCGAGAACCCCCAAAATCTGGACCCAACCCTTCAGGAAGGTCAGGTCTGTCTGCAGACAAGACCAAACTTGTCAGCGGTGTTAAGCCTGTTGCTAAGCCAGGGCCAAGCGCACGCTCCATCACTTCGGGGATTGTCTCTACAGCATCGAGGTTATCTGCCGGGAAGCGTCCTAACTCTGTCATTGGACAAGTTAGTGACGCAAGTTCCTTGAATAGTTCCGACAAAAGACCCAACCTCGCTGATAGGTCTTCGGGAAGCAAGAGCAGCCCTGTCAAAAGACAAGCTAGCTCCTCTGCTATCCCTGCCACTCCAGGAGGCACAAAGGCACCGGAAGGTGCTATCCTTAAAAAGGCGTCGGCGACATCCATCCGCATGGCTCAGCCAGCGGTCACCGATGTGCGCCCCTCTGACTCTGATGTGACCCCGGATTGTAGCCATCCCCGGAAGTTAATCAGCGCGTCTGAGAGATACTACCGCACGAAACGGTCAGCCGTCAGGATCCCGGAGAGACTGAGGGAAGTCAAAGAAGAGGAACTCTCCAAAGAGGAGCTGGACTCCAAGAAGGGTGTACCACATAATCCCCAAAATCAAAATCCCCAAATCAAAATCCCCTAATCAAAATCCCCTAAATCAAAATCCCCAAAATCAAAATCCCCTTTTTCTGTTTTCTTTTTTATAAAACTGCTTATAATAAGATAAACTTAACTATTGTCTTACGAAATACTGAACCTAGTAGGGTGTTGGTCCACCTTTAGCTGCAATAACTGCTTCGACTCGAGCAGGCATCGACAATATATAGATATAGACGAGAACGCATGACCGATTTAGAGGAAAAAAAATAATTATTTCATAAATTTAGCGAGTAAAAAGCTAAAAAAAGAGTATTTTAAAAAGCGGCCCAGACCCGGATTTGAACCCAAAACCCTTGCATGACAGCTGCAGACTCTAACCACTGAGCTATTGCTGCATGTAACAAAGGTTGGCAAAATTAACAATATATGCAAGGGACAAGAAAACTTTGGTTTTCAGCAGCATTGTTATCGAGTAGACAACAAACAAAAGAATATAGAAAATCAGAGCATAATATAACATTGTCATCCATTAATCAATATATGTACATAATACATATGTATGACTTAAAATACAAATAGTACCGTTACCTTTTCAACAATTATTTTACCAAATGCATTTTTTCATATTATTTATCACATCACTAAAGATTGGTCTACATATGTATGTATATAAATATATGTTTATGTTAATGTATATAAGCTATTCGAAAAATTGTGAAGTTTGTATTTATTTATGTTGTACAAATATGTTAAACTGATTGATATAACAAGTATTGCATTTTCTTTAATTTACCTATTAAATATTCGTGAAACCATTAAACATAAAATATCTCCTGAACTTCATCTTTAGATATAATATTGAGTATATAATTCCCTTTTTCTGTGTGAAATACATTGAAATTAGGTTTAAAATCGCCGCAAATGATTCTAAAGCAGTTATATTTCGCGCTATAGCAGAAAAATGGTTGATAAATTTATATAAAAACAAGAATCCAGTATGTAAACTTCGCAAATCGCTTGAGGGTTTGCAGCAATCCGGTTTTCGGTGGAACCAGAAATTAAGTACTAAACTAAGTGGAATAGGGATTCAGCCATCCGAATGCGATCCTTGTGTTTTTAAAATGGAGAAATATTCAAACCTTTGGCTAATTACGGTCTATGTGCATGATTTATTGATTGCAAACAATTTCTCGCCGGCTAGAGAATTTTGGCAAGATCGCACAAACCGCAATATATTTTGATGTCAACGTGAGTATGCAGAACAAATTTTAAAACGTTTTCAAATGGAGGACTGAAAACCAGTTAAAGATCCGCTAGAAATTAACTGCAAAATTGAAAAACCTACTACATGTTAGTAAGCTAAAATAAAAAAAAAATCAAACCAGAGTTAAATTGGTGCCTTACAATACTTGCCTGTAACAACACGCCCTGACTTGGCTATCAGCGTTAATTTTTTAAGTCAGTTTAATTCTAACTATAAATCTGTTCATTGGAAGGCAGCCAAACGCATGCTAAGGTACTTAAATTATGGTCTATTCTATGAAAAATTGTAGGCAGTTGCTGATGCCGATTGGGGCGCTAATTTGGCTGATAGACGTTCATACTCGGGTTACGATTTTATATGAGCTGGAGCGGTAATATCGTGGGAGGCACACAAGCAGAGAATTGTCTCACTTGCGAGCACTGAATCGGAGTACATGGCCCTGTGTGAAGCTACAAGAGAAGCTCTTTATCTGCGTAAAATGCTGAATGAAAACGGTATGAAACAAATCTCGGTGATGATTCATAGTGTCAGTCAAAGTGCCCAAAAGTTAGTGCAGAGCTGGTGATAAACCCGCGTACTAAACATTTATGTAGATGTAGGCCACCATTTTATTCGCGGAAAACATCCAACCGGCGACATCGCCGATATACTCACAAAGGCATTACCCTATGGACGCATCGTAAACCTTGGCATGGCTAACGCAAATTAAATTGCTGCTACATACGAAATTCTTCGAGGGGAGGAAAACACGTTTTAGGAGAGCATGAAGCAATTTCTATTCAAGCTTTCCCGCAATCTATTGTTGATTTATATTTACATGTCAAAACTTTAGAATTTAAAACATTTGAAATAGTTTACTTAATATTACAAATGTCATTCATTACTTCCGCTTTTATAAACTCTTCTTAAATAAAGCGTGTATTGAAGAACAAACGTGTCTCCTTAAATTTACAAAAAAAATAACAAATTAAAGTTTCGTTCAAATCAAAAATCATAACCCGAAAAGACCGGACGTTTTGAAATGTAAAGGGCCAATACAAATACAGACTTTTATCATAAGTGGGCGTGGCAACGCTTATTTTTAAAATTTTTGTAAATATCTGGTTTCTTTGTTGAAAATTTCTCCAAATATTAAATTTGACTGTATTTGTTCCAATAAGTAATGAAAATACGAAGTTTTTGCACTTTTCAAAACTTCCGTAAAGCATGGTTTTTGACCATAGGCTGGGCATGGTTATTGACCGATCTTAGCCACTTTCAATACCAACCTACCCTGGCCAAGGAAAAATCTATTTACCAAGTTTTATTACGGAATCCCATTTTAAATCAAGTTACCATGTTCACGGACGGACGGACGGACGGGCTAGTGTCTAAATCATTTCCTCCTTACCTCCTGATGATTTTAGAAAGAACATGTCTATATCTATCGCGATTATTTTTGGCTGTTACAAACAACCGTTATGCGAACAAAATTAATATACCCTTGTGTACAAGTCGCTCGTGTTGAATCAGTGGAAGTATTGACAGTCAAACTAATGAACTGTGGCAACCCTTTAGAAATAGAATGGTAAAATTGGGGTATTACAAATAAGAATCACTCGTTGATTTATTGCGAAGGAATAAAAACAACTGATTGTTTGTTTAATTTTGATAAAATAAGACTACTAGTGAACTGTTGAACAATTTAAAAACGTACACGATAGCGCAGCTGTAGACATGGCTACGCAAGATCGGCGAGGAGTCCAGCGGCGCCAAAAATGAATTAGTGCTTCGTTAAGCAAGCATCCTCATCATGTTGGTCTCCTTGCCGTGGGGATGAGGCTTAAGTGGTGGGTTAACTTCCTCGAAAAAAGGTCATTAACCCAACACGAACTAAGAGGGAAGCTTGGTATAGTGATTGGTTGACCGTTCTTCCGTTCCCGCGGGAGCCGGACCTCCAATCATCATGCGAAGAGTACCGCACCGACGATCTTTCCCCCCCCTAATCCAGGGTGTTATGCGACACCGTGCCCATTGGATGGTTGGCAGCCAGGGGTATCCGGCTGTCTTTTAACGGCGCCCTCCTGAAACAGGGTCACCTCAGGAGGTAGAACGACCTTGCCTTGGCAGAGGGGACTGCCCTGGTCGACCACTCCCTTTCCCACCTAAAAATAATAGTCTGCCGCGCTCGCCTTGACGAGCAGTGTGGACGTTTATGAAAAAAATTTAAACAAATAAAAAAACTGCCTCGGATAACCGAGAACCCCCAAAATCTGGACCCAACCCTTCAGGAAGGTCAGGTCTGTCTGCAGACAAGACCAAACTTGTCAGCGGTGTTAAGCCTGTGGCTAAGCCAGGGCCAAGCGCACGCTCCATCCCTTCGGGGATTGTCTCTACGGCATCGAGGTTATCTGCCGGGAAGCGTCCTAACTCTGTCATTAGACAAGTTAGTGACGCAAGTTCCTTGAATAATTCCGACAAAAGACCCAACCTCGCTGATAGGTCTTCGGGAAGCAAGAGCAGCCCTGTCAAAAGACAAGCTAGCTCCTCTGCTATCCCTGCCACTCCAGGAGGCACAAAGGCACCGGAAGGTGCTATCCTTAAAAAGGCGTCGGCGACATCCATCCGCATGGCTCAGCCAGCGGTCACCGATGTGCGCCCCTCTGACCCTGATGTGACCCCGGATTGTAGCCATCTCCGGAAGTTAATCAGCGCGTCTGAGAGATACTACCGCACGAAACGGTCAGCCGTCAGGATCCCGGAGAGACTGAGGGAAGTCAAAGAAGAGGAACTCTCCAAAGAGGAGCTGGACTCCAAGAAGGGTGTACCACATAATCCCCAATATCAAAATCCCCAAATCAAAATCCCCTAAATCAAAATCCCCAAAATCAAGATCCCCTTTTTCTGTTTTCTTTTTTATAAAATTGCTTATAATAAGATAAACTTAACTATTGTCTTACGAAATACTGAACCTAGTAGGGTGTTGGTCCACCTTTAGCTGCAATAACTGCTTCGACTCGAGCAGGCATCGACAATATATAGATATAGACGAGAACGCATGACCGATTTAGACGAAAAAAAATAATTATTTCATAAATTTAGCGAGTAAAAAGCTAAAAAAAGAGTATTTTAAAAAGCGGCCCAGATCCGGACTTGAACCCAAAACCCTTGCATGACAGCTGCAGACTCTAACCACTGAGCTATTGCTGCACGTAACAAAGGTTGGCAAAATTAACAATATATGCAAGGGACAAGAAAACTTTGGTTTTCAGCAGCATTGTTATCGAGTAGACAACAAACAAAAGAATATAGAAAATCAGAGCATAATATAACATTGTCATCCATTAATCAATATATGTACATACATATGTATGACTTAAAATACAAATAGTACCGTTACCTTTTCAACAATTATTTTACCAAATGCATTTTTTCATATTATTTATCACATCACTAAAGATTGGTCTACATATGTATGTATATAAATATATGTTTATGTTAATGTATATAAGCTATTCGAAAAATTGTGAAGTTTGTATTTATTTATGTTGTACAAATATGTTAAACTGATTGATATAACAAGTATTGTATTTTCTTTAATTTACCTATTAAATATTCGTGAAACCATTAAACATAAAATATCTCCTGAACTTCAACTTTAGATATAATAATGAGTATATAATTCCCTTTTTCTGTGTGAAATACATTGAAATTAGGTTTAAAATCGCCGCAAATGATTCTAAAGAAGTTATATTTCGCGCTATAGCAGAAAAATGGTTGATAAATTTATATAAAAACAAGAATCCAGTATGTAAACTTCGCAAATCGCTTGAGGGTTTGCAGCAATCCGGTTTTCGGTGGAACCAGAAATTAAGTACTAAACTAAGTGGAATAGGGATTCAGCCATCCGAATGCGATCCTTGTGTTTTTAAAATGGAGAAATATTCAAACCTTTGGCTAATTACGGTCTATGTGCATGATTTATTGATTGCTACAAATAACAAAGCACGTTGACGTGAAATCAAACAATTTCTCGCCGGCTAGAGAATTTTGGCAAGATCGCACAAACCGCAATATATTTTGATGTCAACGTGAGTATGCAGAACAAATTTTAAAACGTTTTCAAATGGAGGACTGAAAACCAGTTAAAGATCCGCTAGAAATTAACTGCAAAATTGAAAAACCTACTACATGTTAGTAAGCTAAAATAAAAAAAAATGCAAACCAGAGTTAAATTGGTGCCTTACAATACTTGCCTGTAACAACACGCCCTGACTTGGCTATCAGCGTTAATTTTTTAAGTCAGTTTAATTCTAACTATAAATCTGTTCATTGGAAGGCAGCCAAACGCATGCTAAGGTACTTAAATTATGGTCTATTCTATGAAAAATTGTAGGCAGTTGCTGATGCCGATTGGGGCGCTAATTTGGCTGATAGACGTTCATACTCTGGTTACGATTTTATATGAGCTGGAGCGGTAATATCGTGGGAGGCACACAAGCAAAGAATTGTCTCACTTGCGAGCACTGAATCGGAGTACATGGCCCTGTGTGAAGCTACAAGAGAAACTCTTTATCTGCGTAAAATGCTGAACGAAAACGGTATGAAACTGTTACGGAAAACGGTCGACATAATGCATACATATTGATATTAATGCAAACGGTCGACATAAGCACATACATACAGATACTAATGCAAACGGTCAGTATAAATGCATACATATTGACATGCATGCAAACATACATATTCTTATACATTACTTTCCCACACTTTTGAGACCGACGTTGATTATTCAACGCTTAAGGCCAATGTCGATCACATAACATAAACCATAACTAAGAATATCAAGGCACTTGATACGCACTAAGCGCTAACATTCAAGTGTGCAACTGTCTCGGTTATTTAAAACCCAGACTGAATTAAATGCATTTCTTTACACCAAAATAATATGCCAATGACATTTGAGACCTGTGGGTTCGTACCGTTTTCCATCAACGCCTCAAGCACAGCGATCGCATGATTAGACATTTTCCCACCAAATGCGATCGCTGGGCTGACTTAGTTTAGCTATAAATACATTAAGAAAAATATGATTAAGACAGTTTGTAACGTCAAGTGAGAACGCCTAGACCAGGTATTTTACTGGTCTCGTGGCATTGAATAAAACATAAAATCTCTTTACATCGTTTGTTGAAACTTATTTAAAATTACTCTACAAAACAAATCTCGGTGATGATTCATAGTGTCAGTCAAAGTGCCCAAAAGTTAGTGCGGAGCTGGTGATAAACCCGCGTACTAAACATTTATGTAGATGTAGGCCACCATTTTATTCGCGGAAAACATCCAACCGGCGACATCGCCGATATACTCACAAAGGCATTACCCTATGGACGCATCGTAAACCTTGGCATGGCTAACGCAAATTAAATTGCTGCTACATACGAAATTCTTCGAGGGGAGGAAAACACGTTTTAGGAGAGCATGAAGCAATTTCTATTCAAGCTTTCCCGCAATCTATTGTTGATTTATATTTACATGTCAAAACTTTAGAATTTAAAACATTTGAAATAGTTTACTTAATATTACAAATGTCATTCATTACTTCCGCTTTTATAAACTCTTCTTAAATAAAGCGTGTATTGAAGAACAAACGTGTCTCCTTAAATTTACAAAAAAAATAACAAATTAAAGTTTCGTTCAAATCAAAAATCATAACCCGAAAAGACCGGACGTTTTGAAATGTAAAGGGCCAATACAAATACAGACTTTTATCATAAGTGGGCGTGGCAACGCTTATTTTTAAAATTTTTGTAAATATCTGGTTTCTTTGTTGAAAATTTCTCCAAATATTAAATTTGACTGTATTTGTTCCAATAAGTAATGAAAATACGAAGTTTTTGCACTTTTCAAAACTTCCGTAAAGCATGGTTTTTGACCATAGGCTGGGCATGGTTATTGACCGATCTTAGCCACTTTCAATACCAACCTACCCTGGCCAAGGAAAAATCTATTTACCAAGTTTTATTACGGAATCCCATTTTAAATCAAGTTACCATGTTCACGGATGGACGGACGGACGGGCTAGTGTCTAAATCATTTCCTCCTTACCTCCTGATGATTTTAGAAAGAACATGTCTATATCTATCGCGATTATTTTTGGCTGTTACAAACAACCGTTATGCGAACAAAATTAATATACCCTTGTGTACAAGTCGCTCGTGTTGAATCAGTGGAAGTATTGACAGTCAAACTAATGAACTGTGGCAACCCTTTAGAAATAGAATGGTAAAATTGGGGTATTACAAATAAGAATCACTCGTTGATTTATTGCGAAGGAATAAAAACAACTGATTGTTTGTTTAATTTTGATAAAATAAGACTACTAGTGAACTGTTGAACAATTTAAAAACGTACACGATAGCGCAGCTGTAGACATGGCTACGCAAGATCGGCGAGGAGTCCAGCGGCGCCAAAAATGAATTAGTGCTTCGTTAAGCAAGCATTCTCATCATGTTGGTCTCCTTGCCGTGGGGATGAGGCTTAAGTGGTGGGTTAACTTCCTCGAAAAAAGGTCATTAACCCAACACGAACTAAGAGGGAAGCTTGGTATAGTGATTGGTTGACCGTTCTTCCGTTCCCGCGGGAGCCGGACCTCCAATCATCATGCGAAGAGTACCGCACCGACGATCTTTCCCCCCCCTAATCCAGGGTGTTATGCGACACCGTGCCCATTGGATGGTTGGCAGCCAGGGGTATCCGGCTGTCTTTTAACGGCGCCCTCCTGAAACAGGGTCACCTCAGGAGGTAGAACGACCTTGCCTTGGCAGAGGGGACTGCCCTGGTCGACCACTCCCTTTCCCACCTAAAAATAATAGTCTGCCGCGCTCGCCTTGACGAGCAGTGTGGACGTTTATGAAAAAAATTTAAACAAATAAAAAAACTGCCTCGGATAACCGAGAACCCCCAAAATCTGGACCCAACCCTTCAGGAAGGTCAGGTCTGTCTGCAGACAAGACCAAACTTGTCAGCGGTGTTAAGCCTGTGGCTAAGCCAGGGCCAAGCGCACGCTCCATCCCTTCGGGGATTGTCTCTACGGCATCGAGGTTATCTGCCGGGAAGCGTCCTAACTCTGTCATTAGACAAGTTAGTGACGCAAGTTCCTTGAATAATTCCGACAAAAGACCCAACCTCGCTGATAGGTCTTCGGGAAGCAAGAGCAGCCCTGTCAAAAGACAAGCAGGCTCCTCTGCTATCCCTGCCACTCCAGGAGGCACAAAGGCACCGGAAGGTGCTATCCTTAAAAAGGCGTCGGCGACATCCATCCGCATGGCTCAGCCAGCGGTCACCGATGTGCGCCCCTCTGACTCTGATGTGACCCCGGATTGTAGCCATCTCCGGAAGTTAATCAGCGCGTCTGAGAGATACTACCGCACGAAACGGTCAGCCGTCAGGATCCCGGAGAGACTGAGGGAAGTCAAAGAAGAGGAACTCTCCAAAGAGGAGCTGGACTCCAAGAAGGGTGTACCACATAATCCCCAATATCAAAATCCCCAAATCAAAATCCCCTAAATCAAAATCCCCAAAATCAAGATCCCCTTTTTCTGTTTTCTTTTTTATAAAATTGCTTATAATAAGATAAACTTAACTATTGTCTTACGAAATACTGAACCTAGTAGGGTGTTGGTCCACCTTTAGCTGCAATAACTGCTTCGACTCGAGCAGGCATCGACAATATATAGATATAGACGAGAACGCATGACCGATTTAGACGAAAAAAAATAATTATTTCATAAATTTAGCGAGTAAAAAGCTAAAAAAAGAGTATTTTAAAAAGCGGCCCAGATCCGGACTTGAACCCAAAACCCTTGCATGACAGCTGCAGACTCTAACCACTGAGCTATTGCTGCACGTAACAAAGGTTGGCAAAATTAACAATATATGCAAGGGACAAGAAAACTTTGGTTTTCAGCAGCATTGTTATCGAGTAGACAACAAACAAAAGAATATAGAAAATCAGAGCATAATATAACATTGTCATCCATTAATCAATATATGTACATACATATGTATGACTTAAAATACAAATAGTACCGTTACCTTTTCAACAATTATTTTACCAAATGCATTTTTTCATATTATTTATCACATCACTAAAGATTGGTCTACATATGTATGTATATAAATATATGTTTATGTTAATGTATATAAGCTATTCGAAAAATTGTGAAGTTTGTATTTATTTATGTTGTACAAATATGTTAAACTGATTGATATAACAAGTATTGCATTTTCTTTAATTTACCTATTAAATATTCGTGAAACCATTAAACATAAAATATCTCCTGAACTTCATCTTTAGATATAATATTGAGTATATAATTCCCTTTTTCTGTGTGAAATACATTGAAATTAGGTTTAAAATCGCCGCAAATGATTCTAAAGCAGTTATATTTCGCGCTATAGCAGAAAAATGGTTGATAAATTTATATAAAAACAAGAATCCAGTATGTAAACTTCGCAAATCGCTTGAGGGTTTGCAGCAATCCGGTTTTCGGTGGAACCAGAAATTAAGTACTAAACTAAGTGGAATAGGGATTCAGCCATCCGAATGCGATCCTTGTGTTTTTAAAATGGAGAAATATTCAAACCTTTGGCTAATTACGGTCTATGTGCATGATTTATTGATTGCTACAAATAACAAAGCACGTTGACGTGAAATCAAACAATTTCTCGCCGGCTAGAGAATTTTGGCAAGATCGCACAAACCGCAATATATTTTGATGTCAACGTGAGTATGCAGAACAAATTTTAAAACGTTTTCAAATGGAGGACTGAAAACCAGTTAAAGATCCGCTAGAAATTAACTGCAAAATTGAAAAACCTACTACATGTTAGTAAGCTAAAATAAAAAAAAAATCAAACCAGAGTTAAATTGGTGCCTTACAATACTTGCCTGTAACAACACGCCCTGACTTGGCTATCAGCGTTAATTTTTTAAGTCAGTTTAATTCTAACTATAAATCTGTTCATTGGAAGGCAGCCAAACGCATGCTAAGGTACTTAAATTATGGTCTATTCTATGAAAAATTGTAGGCAGTTGCTGATGCCGATTGGGGCGCTAATTTGGCTGATAGACGTTTATACTCTGGTTACGATTTTATATGAGCTGGAGCGGTAATATCGTGGGAGGCACACAAGCAGAGAATTGTCTCACTTGCGAGCACTGAATCGGAGTACATGGCCCTGTGTGAAGCTACAAGAGAAGCTCTTTATCTGCGTAAAATGCTGAACGAAAACGGTATGAAACAAATCTCGGTGATGATTCATAGTGTCAGTCAAAGTGCCCAAAAGTTAGTGCAGAGCTGGTGATAAACCCGCGTACTAAACATTTATGTAGATGTAGGCCACCATTTTATTCGCGGAAAACATCCAACCGGCGACATCGCCGATATACTCACAAAGGCATTACCCTATGGACGCATCGTAAGCCTTGGCATGGCTAACGCAAATTAAATTGCTGCTACATACGAAATTCTTCGAGGGGAGGAAAACACGTTTTAGGAGAGCATGAAGCAATTTCTATTCAAGCTTTCCCGCAATCTATTGTTGATTTATATTTACATGTCAAAACTTTAGAATTTAAAACATTTGAAATAGTTTACTTAATATTACAAATGTCATTCATTACTTCCGCTTTTATAAACTCTTCTTTAATAAAGCGTGTATTGAAGAACAGACGTGTCCCTTAAATTTACCAAATAATAACAAATTAAAGTTTCGCTTAAATCAAAAATCATGACCCGAAACGACCAGACGTTTTAAAATGGAAAAGGCCAATACAAATACAGATTTTTATCATAAGTGGGCGTGGCAACGCTTATTTTTTAAAATTTTGTAAATATCTGGTTTCTTTGTTTAAAATTTCTCCAAATATTAAATTTGACTGTATTTGTTCCAATAAGTAATGAAAATACGAAGTTTTTGCATTTTTCAAATCTTCCGTAAAGCATGGTTTTTGACCATAAGGTAGGCATGGTTATTGACCGATCTTGGCCACTTTCAATACCAACCTACCCTGGCCAAGGAAAAATCTATTTACCAAGTTTTATTACGGAATCCCATTTTAAATCAAGTTACCATGTTCACGGACAGACGGACGGACGGGCTAGTGTCTAAATCATTTCCTCCTTACCTCCTGATGATTTTAGAAAGAACATGTCTATATCTATCGCGATTATTTTTGGCTGTTACAAACAACCGTTATGCGAACAAAATTAATATACCCTTGTGTACAAGTCGCTCGTGTTGAATCAGTGGAAGTATTGACAGTCAAACTGATGAACTGTGGCAACCCTTTAGAAATAGAATGGTAAAATTGGGGTATTACAAATAAGAATCACTCGTTGATTTATTGCGAAGGAATAAAAACAACTGATTGTTTGTTTAATTTTGATAAAATAAGACTACTAGTGAAGTGTTGAACAATTTAAAAACGTACACGGTAGCGCAGCTGTAGACATGGCTACGCAAGATCGGCGAGGAGTCCAGCGGCGCCAAAAATGAATTAGGAGGTAGAACGACCTTGCCTTGGCAGAGGGGACTGCCCTGGTCGACCACTCCCTTTCCCCCCCTAAAAATAATAGTCTGCCGCGCTCGCCTTGACGAGCAGTGTGGACGTTTATGAAAAAAATGGAAACAAATAAAAAAACTGCCTCGGATAACCGAGAACCCCCAAAATCTGGACCCAACCCTTCAGGAAGGTCAGGTCTGTCTGCAGACAAGACCAAACTTGTCAGCGGTGTTAAGCCTGTGGCTAAGCCAGGGCCAAGCGCACGCTCCATCCCTTCGGGGATTGTCTCTACGGCATCGAGGTTATCTGCCGGGAAGCGTCCTAACTCTGTCATTAGACAAGTTAGTGACGCAAGTTCCTTGAATAATTCCGACAAAAGACCCAACCTCGCTGATAGGTCTTCGGGAAGCAAGAGCAGCCCTGTCAAAAGACAAGCTAGCTCCTCTGCTATCCCTGCCACTCCAGGAGGCACAAAGGCACCGGAAGGTGCTATCCTTAAAAAGGCGTCGGCGACATCCATCCGCATGGCTCAGCCAGCGGTCACCGATGTGCGCCCCTCTGACTCTGATGTGACCCCGGATTGTAGCCATCCCCGGAAGTTAATCAGCGCGCCTGAGAGATACTACCGCACGAAACGGTCAGCCGTCAGGATCCCGGAGAGACTGAGGGAAGTCAAAGAAGAGGAACTCTCCAAAGAGGAGCTGGACTCCAAGAAGGGTGTACCACATAATCCCCAAAATCAAAATCCCCAAATCAAAATCCCCTAAATCAAAATCCCCAAAATCAAAATCCCCTTTTTCTGTTTTCTTTTTTATAAAACTGCTTATAATAATATAAACTTAACTACTGTCTTACGAAATACTGAACCTAGTAGGGTGTTGGTCCACCTTTAGCTGCAATAACTGCTTCGACTCGAGCAGGCATCGACAATATATAGATATAGACGAGAACGCATGACCGATTTAGAGGAAAAAAAAATAATTATTTCATAAATTTAGCGAGTAAAAAGCTAAAAAAAGAGTATTTTAAAAAGCGGCCCAGACCCGGATTTGAACCCAAAACCCTTGCATGACAGCTGCAGACTCTAACCACTGAGCTATTGCTGCATGTAACAAAGGTTGGCAAAATTAACAATATATGCAAGGGACAAGAAAACTTTGGTTTTCAGCAGCATTGTTATCGAGTAGACAACAAACAAAAGAATATAGAAAATCAGAGCATAATATAACATTGTCATCAATTAATCAATATATGTACATACATATGTATGACTTAAAATACAAATAGTACCGTTACCTTTTCAACAATTATTTTACCAAATGCATTTTTTCATATTATTTATCACATCACTAAAGATTGGTCTACATATGTATGTATATAAATATATGTTTATGTTAATGTATATAAGCTATTCGAAAAATTGTGAAGTTTGTATTTATTTATGTTGTACAAATATGTTAAACTGATTGATATAACAAGTATTGCATTTTCTTTAATTTACCTATTAAATATTCGTGAAACCATTAAACATAAAATATCTCCTGAACTTCAACTTTAGATGTAATATTGAGTATATAATTCCCTTTTTCTGTGTGAAATACATTGAAATTAGGTTTAAAATCGCCGCAAATGATTCTAAAGCAGTTATGTTTCGCGCTATAGCAGAAAAATGGTTGATAAATTTATATAAAAACAAGAATCCAGTATGTAAACTTCGCAAATCGCTTGACGGTTTGCGGCAATCCGGTTTTCAGTGGAACCAGAAATTAAGTACTAAACTAAGTGGAATAGGGATTCAGCCATCCGAATGCGATCCTTGTGTTTTTAAAATGGAGAAATATTCAAACCTTTGGCTAATTACGGTCTATGTGCATGATTTATTGATTGCTACAAATAACAAAGCACGTTGACGTGAAATCAAACAATTTCTCGCCGGCTAGAGAATTTTGGCAAGATCGCACAAACCGCAATATCTTTTGATGTCAACGTGAGTATGCAGAACAAATTTTAAAACGTTTTCAAATGGAGGACTGAAAACCAGTTAAAGATCCGCTAGAAATTAACTGCAAAATTGAAAAACCTACTACATGTTAGTAAGCTAAAATAAAAAAAAAATCAAACCAGAGTTAAATTGGTGCCTTACAATACTTGCCTGTAACAACACGCCCTGACTTGGTTATCAGCGTTAATTTTTTAAGTCAGTTTAATTCTAACTATAAATCTGTTCATTGGAAGGCAGCCAAACGCATGCTAAGATACTTAAATTATGGTCTATTCTATGAAAAAACAAATGAGCGAGCTACCGATGGTCGCTACATCGTGCGGTTGCCGCTGAAGAAATCAGTTCCGATAGGTGAATCAAGAAGTACTACCGTCCGAGCATTACTCCGTATGGAGAAGAAGTTTGCGGTTAACAAGCAACTCCATCGAGAATATTGTGAATTCATGGCAGAACTTATTGACTTGGGTCATATGGAGCTAGCTGGCCCTGTGACCGACGACACGTAGTACATGCCCCACCACGCCGTGGTAAAACATTCGAGTGTTACGACTAAGCTCAGGGTAGTATTCAATGCATCCATGAAGACATCCTCCGGAAACTCGCTCAACGATGCTCTGATGGTAGGGCCGCAGCTACAGCAAGACTTATTCTCCGTCTTAGTTCGCTTTCGCACGCACCGCTATGGGTTGATCGCGGACATCGAGAAGATGTACCGCCAGATTTATGTAGCTAAACATGACGCTGATTATCAACGTATAGTATGGCGCGACAATCCATCGCAACCAATTCGCGACTATCGCCTCCTAAGAGTAACCTATGGGGTGGCCTCGGCATCTCATCTTGCTGTGAAATCGTTGCATCGCGCTGCGATGGATGCGGGAGATGAATATAAGAGAGTCGCTGATGTCATTACAACAGATTTCTATATGGACGACTTGCTAACGGGGTCCGATTCTCTACATGACTTAGCCACGCTTCATAGGGATGTCTCGCGGGTATTGTCTCAGCGCGGCTTCGAACTGCGAAAATGGGCTACTAATTGTCAGCCTTTACGGGAACGAATACCGCACATCTCCAAGCAAGTGTCGCATCTTTTAGCCGATGGAAGCGAAATCCGCACTCTGGGCTCCGTTTGGAATACCGATAATGACTTTCTTTCTATTGCTGTCAATCTCCAAGAGTTGCCTAACAAGATTACAAAGCGCGTGCTGCTCTCCGACTCAAGCAAAATATTCGACCCGCTTGGACTAGCCGCGCCCTGTACAATTCGCGCTAAAATTTGGTTACAAAGGACATGGCGTTCAAACGTTGATTGGGACGAGTTGGTACCGTCGAACATAGCAGAAGATTGGTTGGCGCATCGAGGTGAGCTGCCTAAGCTTTCATCGCTTAAGCTAAGACGTTGGCTGGGCACGAGTTCGGTAGTGGACGCGGAATTTCATATATTTACGGATGCTTCGGAATCCGCTTATGCAGCTGCGCTTTATTGCAGAACGCGAAAAGCAGACGGTGATGTAGAAGTTGTATTAGTTGCTGCAAAGACCAAGGTAGCGCCTGTAAAGGTCGTTTCGTTGCCGCGCTTAGAGCTATGTGCTGCTCATCTGGGCGCAAGGCTGGTACGTCAAGTTCAATCTTGCTTTGCCTGCAAGCTCGGAAAGTTGTACGCTTGGACAGATTCCACAGTCACGTTGGCGTGGTTACAAGGTACTCCAGGTCGCTGGTCCGTCTTCGTCGCCAATCGCGTAGCGGACGTGCAGGAAGTGTTGCCGGGTAACCGTTGGAGACACGTCGCGTCGGAACATAATCCTGCGGATTGCGCTTCGAGAGGCCTCACGGCTACGCAGTTGCTCGCACACCCGCTATGGTGGCATGGCCCGCCTTGGCTGCGTGCTTCCAGCGAACCTTGGCTTAATCCCGCAATACAACTCAACACGAACCTCGAGCTAAAATCGAACAAGATGTCACATCTAGCTCAAACTACCGATGAATGGGATCTTTTGACGAGATACCACTTATTTACCAAGCTCAAGAGAATAACCGCTTACGTAATCCGCTTCGTACGAAATTTACGAATCGTCACCTTCCCTCACTTTAATGCAGAGAAACAAAGACAAGGTCCGTTAACCTGTGCAGAGATTCAAAAAGCTGAATTAGTTTTGGTAAAGTATGTCCAATATAACGCATTCGAGCAAGAAGTTTTCAATTGCAGATCAAGGAAGCCGATACCCGTCCGGAGTAGCCTCGTACGTTTGCAGCCGTTCCTGGACCAAAAGGATGTTCTACGTGTTGGAGGTCGTATTCAAAACGCCACGCTCTCTAACGACGCCAAGCATCCAATAATCTTGCCTAAAGGGTCTTCGTTGGCAAAGATAATCGCCGCCGAAGTTCATATCACAACGCTACATGCCGGACCGCAGATGATGCAGACTATGCTTCAACGACGGTTCTGGGTGCCAGGTATTCGAAACCTTGTTCGAGGTATATACCGTAAATGTATTCGCTGCAAGCGCCTCAATCGTAAGCCTCTGCAGCAGCTCATGGCTCAACTTCCGCTCAGTCGCGTTATTTGTACGCGTTGCTTTCTTCACAGTGCTGTCGATTTCGCTGGGCCTTACGCTTTGAAATTCTCAAATGGAAGAGGTGCTAAGTCAACAAAGGCGTACATTTGCTCGTTTATATGTATGAGTACAGGTGCGATGCACTTGGAGCTGGCAGGTGACCTCTCGTCGGTTGCATTTATTGCTGCCTATAAACGTTTTACCCACCGAAGGGGGCATTGTCAGCGTATTTACTCCGACAACGGAACAAATTTCGTTGGCGCTGAAAGGGAGTTACGCGGCGCATATGAACGTTGCATCAATGACGTTAAGTTGGCTTCGTACTTCGCTGACACGCAGACCACTTGGCATTTTAATCCGCCCAGCGCTCCCCATATGGGCGGATATTGGGTGGTGGGCATAAAACGCGTCAAGTACCACTTGAAGCGTGCACTAAATTCATCACTGCTGGCGTATGAAGAATTTGCAACTGTGCTAACCGAGGTCGAGGCTTGCGTGAACTCTCGTCCTATCTGTTGGATATCCACAAACGTTGACGATTTTGAAGTTTTGACGCCGGGACATTTTTTAGTAGGCGAACCACTGAAGACTTTTCCCGATCCTGATGCGGAAACCTTCAAAGGTTCTCTTTTCCAACGATGGCAAGTCATCACGGCCATAAGACGACACTTCTGGAAGCGCTGGCGTGACGAGTATCTCGTTAACCTTCAGCAACGAACAAAATGGTTCCGCTCAATGCCAAATTTGCAAAGGGATGATGTGGTTGTCATACACGATAACATCGCCCCACCGACCAAGTGGAAACTTGGACGCGTACTAGATAGCCATCCCGGTTCGGGCGATTTAGTGCGCGTTGTCCGCGTGAAGACAGCAGAAGGTGAACTCTTGAGGCCTGTAACGAAGCTATCGCTGCTGCCAACAAAAACCGATATATTTTCTAATTAATTTTACGCAATGTCAAACTTAAATTGTAATACATTTAATCTAATTTTGAACGGTCGTTCAAGGCGGCCGGTATGTTCGCGCCTAACTGGCAACTCTATTGTAAAGTCATGCTAGTTTGGAAGTACTGATCCTTACTTTGTAAGCACTGATTAATAAGCTGTCAAAAAATCCCTTCTTTTTTACTTCCTTCTTCGCTTTTTCCATTAAACGCATCGATGAAATAAACCGTTCTTTTTTCGTCTTATTTAATCCGCTAAATCATAATTAGTTTTCAACCGCATTTAATCGCAAACATGACTTAAAAAATTAACGCTGATAGCCAAGTCAGGGCGTGTTTTTACAGGCAAGTATTGTAAGGCACCAATTTAACTCTGGTTTGAATTTTTTTTTATTTTAGCTTACTAACTTGTAGTAGGTTTTTCAATTTTGCAGTTAATTTCTAGCGGATCTTTAACTGGTTTTCAGTCCTCCATTTGAAAACGTTTTAAAATTTGTTCTGCATACTCACGTTGACATCAAAATATATTGCGGTTTGTGCGATCTTGCCAAAATTCTCTAGCCGGCGAGAAATTGTTTGATTTCACGTCAACGTGCTTTGTTATTTGTAGCAATCAATAAATCATGCACATAGACCGTAATTAGCCAAAGGTTTGAATATTTCTCCATTTTAAAAACACAAGGATCGCATTCGGATGGCTGAATCCCTATTCCACTTAGTTTAGTACTTAATTTCTGGTTCCACTGAAAACCGGATTGCCGCAAACCGTCAAGCGATTTGCGAAGTTTACATACTGGATTCTTGTTTTTATATAAATTTATCAACCATTTTTCTGCTATAGCGCGAAACATAACTGCTTTAGAATCATTTGCGGCGATTTTAAACCTAATTTCAATGTATTTCACACAGAAAAAGGGAATTATATACTCAATATTATATCTAAAGTTGAAGTTCAGGAGATATTTTATGTTTAATGGTTTCACGAATATTTAATAGGTAAATTAAAGAAAATGCAATACTTGTTATATCAATCAGTTTAACATATTTGTACAACATAAATAAATACAAACTTCACAATTTTTCGAATAGCTTATATACATTAACATAAACATATATTTATATACATACATATGTAGACCAATCTTTAGTGATGTGATAAATAATATGAAAAAATGCATTTGGTAAAATAATTGTTGAAAAGGTAACGGTACTATTTGTATTTTAAGTCATACATATGTATGTACATATATTGATTAATGGATGACAATGTTATATTATGCTCTGATTTTCTATATTCTTTTGTTTGTTGTCTACTCGATAACAATGCTGCTGAAAACCAAAGTTTTCTTGTCCCTTGCATATATTGTTAATTTTGCCAACCTTTGTTACATGCAGCAATAGCTCAGTGGTTAGAGTCTGCAGCTGTCATGCAAGGGTTTTGGGTTCAAATCCGGGTCTGGGCCGCTTTTTAAAATACTCTTTTTTTAGCTTTTTACTCGCTAAATTTATGAAATAATTATTTTTTTCCTCTAAATCGGTCATGCGTTCTCGTCTATATCTATATATTGTCGATGCCTGCTCGAGTCGAAGCAGTTATTGCAGCTAAAGGTGGACCAACACCCTACTAGGTTCAGTATTTCGTAAGACAGTAGTTAAGTTTATATTATTATAAGCAGTTTTATAAAAAAGAAAACAGAAAAAGGGGATTTTGATTTTGGGGATTTTGATTTAGGGGATTTTGATTTGGGGATTTTGATTTTGGGGATTATGTGGTACACCCTTCTTGGAGTCCAGCTCCTCTTTGGAGAGTTCCTCTTCTTTGACTTCCCTCAGTCTCTCCGGGATCCTGACGGCTGACCGTTTCGTGCGGTAGTATCTCTCAGGCGCGCTGATTAACTTCCGGGGATGGCTACAATCCGTGGTCACATCAGAGTCAGAGGGGCGCACATCGGTGACCGCTGGCTGAGCCATGCGGATGGATGTCGCCGACGCCTTTTTAAGGATAGCACCTTCCGGTGCCTTTGTGCCTCCTGGAGTGGCAGGGATAGCAGAGGAGCTAGCTTGTCTTTTGACAGAGCTGCTCTTGCTTCCCGAAGACCTATCAGCGAAGTTGGGTCTTTTGTCGGAATTATTCAAGGAACTTGCGTCACTAACTTGTCTAATGACAGAGTTAGGACGCTTCCCGGCAGATAACCTCGATGCCGTAGAGACAATCCCCGAAGGGATGGAGCGTGCGCTTGGCCCTGGCTTAGCCACAGGCTTAACACCGCTGACAAGTTTGGTCTTGTCTGCAGACAGACCTGACCTTCCTGAAGGGTTGGGTCCAGATTTTGGGGGTTCTCGGTTATCCGAGGCAGTTTTTTTATTTGTTTCCATTTTTTTCATAAACGTCCACACTGCTCGTCAAGGCGAGCGCGGCAGACTATTATTTTTAGGGGCGGAAAGGGAGTGGTCGACCAGGGCAGTCCCCTCTGCCAAGGCAAGGTCGTTCTACCTCCTGAGGTGACCCTGTTTCAGGAGGGCGCCGTTAAAAGACAGCCGGATACCCCTCGCTGCCAACCATCCAATGGGCACGGTGTCGCATAACACCCTGGATTAGGGGGGGGGGGGAAAGATCGTCGGTGCGGTACTCTTCGCATGATGATTGGAGGTCCGGCTCCCGCGGGAACGGAAGAACGGTCAACCAATCACTATACCAAGCTTCCCTCTTAGTTCGTGTTGGGTTAATGACCTTTTTTCGAGGAAGTTAACCCACCACTTAAGCCTCATCCCCACGGCAAGGAGACCAACATGATGAGGATGCTTGCTTAACGAAGCACTAATTCATTTTTGGCGCCGCTGGACTCCTCGCCGATCTTGCGTAGCCATGTCTACAGCTGCGCTACCGTGTACGTTTTTAAATTGTTCAACACTTCACTAGTAGTCTTATTTTATCAAAATTAAACAAACAATCAGTTGTTTTTATTCCTTCGCAATAAATCAACGAGTGATTCTTATTTGTAATACCCCAATTTTACCATTGTATTTCTAAAGGGTTGCCACAGTTCATTAGTTTGACTGTCAATACTTCCACTGATTCAACACGAGCGACATGTACACAAGGGTATATTAATTTTGTTCGCATAACGGTTGTTTGTAACAGCCAAAAATAATCGCGATAGATATAGACATGTTCTTTCTAAAATCATCAGGAGGTAAGGAGGAAATGATTTAGACACTAGCCCGTCCGTCCGTCTGTCCGTGAACATGGTAACTTGATTTAAAATGGGATTCCGTAATAAAACTTGGTAAATAGATTTTTCCTTGGCCAGGGTAGGTTGGTATTGAAAGTGGCCAAGATCGGTCAATAACCATGCCTACCTTATGGTCAAAAACCATGCTTTACGGAAGTTTTGAAAAGTGCAAAAACTTCGTATTTTCATTACTTATTGGAACAAATACAGTCAAATTTAATATTTGGAGAAATTTTAAACAAAGAAACCAGATATTTACAAAAATTTTAAAAATAAGCGTTGCCACGCCCAATTATGATAAAAGTCTGTATTTGTATTGGCCCTTTACATTTCAAAACGTCCGGTCTTTTCGGGTTATGATTTTTGATTTGAACGAAACTTTAATTTGTTATTTTTTTTGTAAATTTAAGGAGACACGTTTGTTCTTCAATACACGCTTTATAAAAGCGGAAGTAATGAATGACATTTGTAATATTAAGTAAACTATTTCAAATGTTTTAAATTCTAAAGTTTTGAAATGTAAATATAAATCAACAATAGATTGCGGGAAAGCTTGAATAGAAATTGCTTCATGCTCTCCTAAAACGTGTTTTCCTCCCCTCGAAGAATTTCGTATGTAGCAGCAATTTAATTTGCGTTAGCCATGCCAAGGTTTACGATACGTCCATAGGGTAATGCCTTTGTGAGTATATCGGCGATGTCGCCGGTTGGATGTTTTCCGCGAATAAAATGGTGGCCTACATCTACATAAATGTTTAGTACGCGGGTTTATCACCAGCTCTGCACTAACTTTTGGGCACTTTGACTGACACTATGAATCATCACCGAGATTTGTTTTGTAGAGTAATTTTAAATAAGTTTCAACAAACGATGTAAAGAGATTTTATGTTTTATTCAATGCCACGAGACCAGTAAAATACCTGGTCTAGGCGTTCTCACTTGACGTTACAAACTGTCTTAATCATATTTTTCTTAATGTATTTATAGCTAAACTAAGTCAGCCCAGCGATCGCATTTGGTGGGAAAATGTCTAATCATGCGATCGCTGTGCTTGAAGCGTTGATGGAAAACGGTACGAACCCACAGGTCTCAAATGTCATTGGCATATTATTTTGGTGTAAAGAAATGCATTTAATTCAGTCTGGGTTTTAAATAACCGAGACAGTTGCACACTTGAATGTTAGCGCTTAGTGCGTATCAAGTGCCTTGATATTCTTAGTTATGGTTTATGTTATGTGATCGACATTGGCCTTAAGCGTTGAATAATCAACGTCGGTCTCAAAAGTGTGGGAAAGTAATGTATAAGAATATGTATGTTTGCATGCATGTCAATATGTATGCATTTATACTGACCGTTTGCATTAGTATCTGTATGTATGTGCTTATGTCGACCGTTTGCATTAATATCAATATGTATGCATTTACGTCGACCGTTTTCCGTAACAGTTTCATACCGTTTTCGTTCAGCATTTTACGCAGATAAAGAGTTTCTCTTGTAGCTTCACACAGGGCCATGTACTCCGATTCAGTGCTCGCAAGTGAGACAATTCTTTGCTTGTGTGCCTCCCACGATATTACCGCTCCAGCTCATATAAAATCGTAACCAGAGTATGAACGTCTATCAGCCAAATTAGCGCCCCAATCGGCATCAGCAACTGCCTACAATTTTTCATAGAATAGACCATAATTTAAGTACCTTAGCATGCGTTTGGCTGCCTTCCAATGAACAGATTTATAGTTAGAATTAAACTGACTTAAAAAATTAACGCTGATAGCCAAGTCAGGGCGTGTTGTTACAGGCAAGTATTGTAAGGCACCAATTTAACTCTGGTTTGCATTTTTTTTTATTTTAGCTTACTAACATGTAGTAGGTTTTTCAATTTTGCAGTTAATTTCTAGCGGATCTTTAACTGGTTTTCAGTCCTCCATTTGAAAACGTTTTAAAATTTGTTCTGCATACTCACGTTGACATCAAAATATATTGCGGTTTGTGCGATCTTGCCAAAATTCTCTATTGTTTGATTTCACGTCAACGTGCTTTGTTATTTGTAGCAATCAATAAATCATGCACATAGACCGTAATTAGCCAAAGGTTTGAATATTTCTCCATTTTAAAAACACAAGGATCGCATTCGGATGGCTGAATCCCTATTCCACTTAGTTTAGTACTTAATTTCTGGTTCCACCGAAAACCGGATTGCTGCAAACCCTCAAGCGATTTGCGAAGTTTACATACTGGATTCTTGTTTTTATATAAATTTATCAACCATTTTTCTGCTATAGCGCGAAATATAACTTCTTTAGAATCATTTGCGGCGATTTTAAACCTAATTTCAATGTATTTCACACAGAAAAAGGGAATTATATACTCATTATTATATCTAAAGTTGAAGTTCAGGAGATATTTTATGTTTAATGGTTTCACGAATATTTAATAGGTAAATTAAAGAAAATACAATACTTGTTATATCAATCAGTTTAACATATTTGTACAACATAAATAAATACAAACTTCACAATTTTTCGAATAGCTTATATACATTAACATAAACATATATTTATATACATACATATGTAGACCAATCTTTAGTGATGTGATAAATAATATGAAAAAATGCATTTGGTAAAATAATTGTTGAAAAGGTAACGGTACTATTTGTATTTTAAGTCATACATATGTATGTACATATATTGATTAATGGATGACAATGTTATATTATGCTCTGATTTTCTATATTCTTTTGTTTGTTGTCTACTCGATAACAATGCTGCTGAAAACCAAAGTTTTCTTGTCCCTTGCATATATTGTTAATTTTGCCAACCTTTGTTACGTGCAGCAATAGCTCAGTGGTTAGAGTCTGCAGCTGTCATGCAAGGGTTTTGGGTTCAAATCCGGGTCTGGGCCGCTTTTTAAAATACTCTTTTTTTAGCTTTTTACTCGCTAAATTTATGAAATAATTATTTTTTTTCCTCTAAATCGGTCATGCGTTCTCGTCTATATCTATATATTGTCGATGCCTGCTCGAGTCGAAGCAGTTATTGCAGCTAAAGGTGGACCAACACCCTACTAGGTTCAGTATTTCGTAAGACAATAGTTAAGTTTATCTTATTATAAGCAGTTTTATAAAAAAGAAAACAGAAAAAGGGGATTTTGATTTTGGGGATTTTGATTTAGGGGATTTTGATTAGGGGATTTTGATTTGGGGATTTTGATTTTGGGGATTATGTGGTACACCCTTCTTGGAGTCCAGCTCCTCTTTGGAGAGTTCCTCTTCTTTGACTTCCCTCAGTCTCTCCGGGATCCTGACGGCTGACCGTTTCGTGCGGTAGTATCTCTCAGACGCGCTGATTAACTTCCGGGGATGGCTACAATCCGGGGTCACATCAGAGTCAGAGGGGCGCACATCGGTGACCGCTGGCTGAGCCATGCGGATGGATGTCGCCGACGCCTTTTTAAGGATAGCACCTTCCGGTGCCTTTGTGCCTCCTGGAGTGGCAGGGATAGCAGAGGAGCTAGCTTGTCTTTTGACAGGGCTGCTCTTGCTTCCCGAAGACCTATCAGCGAGGTTGGGTCTTTTGTCGGAACTATTCAAGGAACTTGCGTCACTAACTTGTCCAATGACAGAGTTAGGACGCTTCCCGGCAGATAACCTCGATGCTGTAGAGACAATCCCCGAAGGGATGGAGCGTGCGCTTGGCCCTGGCTTAGCAACAGGCTTAACACCGCTGACAAGTTTGGTCTTGTCTGCAGACAGACCTGACCTTCCTGAAGGGTTGGGTCCAGATTTTGGGGGTTCTCGGTTATCCGAGGCAGTTTTTTTATTTGTTTCCACTTTTTTCATAAACGTCCACACTGCTCGTCAAGGCGAGCGCGGCAGACTATTATTTTTAGGGGGGGGAAAGGGAGTGGTCGACCAGGGCAGTCTCCTCTGCCAAGGCAAGGTCGTTCTACCTCCTGAGGTGACCCTGTTTCAGGAGGGCGCCGTTAAAAGACAGCCGGATACCCCTGGCTGCCAACCATCCAATGGGCACGGTGTCGCATAACACCCTAGATTAGGGGGGGAAAGATCGTCGGTGCGGTACTCTTCGCATGATGATTGGAGGTCCGGCTCCCGCGGGAACGGAAGAACGGTCAACCAATCACTATACCAAGCTTCCCTCTTAGTTCGTGTTGGGTTAATGACCTTTTTTCGAGGAAGTTAACCCACCACTTAAGCCTCATCCCCACGGCAAGGAGACCAACATGATGAGGATGCTTGCTTAACGAAGCACTAATTCATTTTTGGCGCCGCTGGACTCCTCGCCGATCTTGCGTAGCCATGTCTACAGCTGCGCTACCGTGTACGTTTTTAAATTGTTCAACAGTTCACTAGTAGTCTTATTTTATCAAAATTAAACAAACAATCAGTTGTTTTTATTCCTTCGCAATAAATCAACGAGTGATTCTTATTTGTAATACCCCAATTTTACCATTCTATTTCTAAAGGGTTGCCACAGTTCATTAGTTTGACTGTCAATACTTCCACTGATTCAACACGAGCGACTTGTACACAAGGGTATATTAATTTTGTTCGCATAACGGTTGTTTGTAACAGCCAAAAATAATCGCGATAGATATAGACATGTTCTTTCTAAAATCATCAGGAGGTAAGGAGGAAATGATTTAGACACTAGCCGGTCCGTCCGTCTGTCCGTGAACATGGTAACTTGATTTAAAATGGGATTCCGTAATAAAACTTGGTAAATAGATTTTTCCTTGGCCAGGGTAGGTTGGTATTGAAAGTGGCCAAGATCGGTCAATAACCATGCCTACCTTATGGTCAAAAACCATGCTTTAAGGAAGTTTTGAAAAGTGCAAAAACTTCGTATTTTCATTACTTATTGGAACAAATACAGTCAAATTTAATATTTGGAGAAATTTTAAACAAAGAAACCAGATATTTACAAAAATTTTAAAAATAAGCGTTGCCACGCCCACTTATGATAAAAGTCTGTATTTGTATTGGCCCTTTACATTTCAAAACGTCCGGTCTTTTCGGGTTATGATTTTTGATTTGAACGAAACTTTAATTTGTTATTTTTTTTGTAAATTTAAGGAGACACGTTTGTTCTTCAATACACGCTTTATTTAAGTAGAGTTTATAAAAGCGGAAGTAATGAATGACATTTGTAATATTAAGTAAACTATTTCAAATGTTTTAAATTCTAAAGTTTTGACATGTAAATATAAATCAACAATAGATTGCGGGAAAGCTTGAATAGAAATTGCTTCATGCTCTCCTAAAACGTGTTTTCCTCCCCTCGAAGAATTTCGTATGTAGCAGCAATTTAATTTGCGTTAGCCATGCCAAGGTTTACGATGCGTCCATAGGGTAATGCCTTTGTGAGTATATCGGCGATGTCGCCGGTTGGATGTTTTCCGCGAATAAAATGGTGGCCTACATCTACATAAATGTTTAGTACGCGGGTTTATCACCAGCTCTGCACTAACTTTTGGGCACTTTGACTGACACTATGAATCATCACCGAGATTTGTTTCATACCGTTTTCGTTCAGCATTTTACGCAGATAAAGAGCTTCTCTTGTAGCTTCACACAGGGCCATGTACTCCGATTCAGTGCTCGCAAGTGAGACAATTCTCTGCTTGTGTGCCTCCCACGATATTACCGCTCCAGCTCATATAAAATCGTAACCAGAGTATAAACGTCTATCAGCCAAATTAGCGCCCCAATCGGCATCAGCAACTGCCTACAATTTTTCATAGAATAGACCATAATTTAAGTACCTTAGCATGCGTTTGGCTGCCTTCCAATGAACAGATTTATAGTTAGAATTAAACTGACTTGTTCGCGCCTAACTGGCAACTCTATTGTAAAGTCATGCTAGTTTGGAAGTACTGATCCTTACTTTGTAAGCACTGATTAATAAGCTGTCAAAAAATCCCTTCTTTTTTACTTCCTTCTTCGCTTTTTCCATTAAACGCATCGATGAAATCAAACGTTCTTTTTTCGTCTTATTTAATCCGCTAAATCATAATTAGTTTTCAACCGCATTTAATCGCAAACATTCTGGTCCTTCGAGCCGGATATCGAAGTCGTGTTATTTTTATTTTAACCGCGCGATTCGCTATATTTCTGCAAAAAATTACATAGCCTATAAAACATTCGCATTGCACGTACATGCAAATGTCTTCGCTCAAGGTTCGCGAGTCGTCTTTAAACGCTATCAAGCGTCATTTGCAGTCGAGTAAGGCAGATGTTCTTGCCGTGGACGTCGAAGTGCTGTCTACGCATATACAATTATTGGAAGAGCAGTGGGTTCGTTTCTGCGAAGCTCAACAAGAAGTGGAGCTGACGTGTGGCGACGAGAATGCTCAAATGGAAGAACAATCTCGTATACAAGGTGAGGAGTGGTATATAACCGCAAAGGCTAACTTTAAACGTCTTATGTCCTCGCACAAGCAACCACCACCTCCTAATGCCGTCTCGGTGTCACATTCATCCACACCGCTGCCAAAGCTACAGCTGCCATCGTTTTGTGGCGATCCAACTGAATGGTTATCCTTTCACGACTCATTTTGTTCGCTAGTTAATGCCAACGCATCTTTGTCGGATGGACAAAAACTCCAGTATCTTCGGAACTGTCTGAAAGGTGAAGCGTTTAATTTGATGAGTAGTTTACCAGTGTGTGACACCAACTATCGCGAAGCATGGGACTTGTTGACCTCAAGGTACAAGGTCGTACGAGTCATGGTGGACAGCCACATACGGGCTCTGTCATCTATCGAGAAGGCGAGTAAAGACTCGGCAAAGGCAATCAAACAAGTGCTTAACGCTACATTGCAGCATCTTGGTGCGCTACGCGCACTTGGACGACCAACTGAGTTTTGGGATGACTGGCTCATCCACATAACTGTATCCAAATTGGCATACGAAACACGCAAGCAATGGGAGTTGTCGCTTGTGGCTGACGAGTTGCCATCATTCAACGCCCTCCGTGAAATTCTCGAAACTCGTGCGCGCCTGCTTGAGATGATACCGCTTCCATTCGCTAACACAAAGGTAATCGCAAAAAACGTTTTACACACCACATGTACACAAGCGGATGTAGCCGGCGTCGGCAAGACGTGCGCTTGCTCTTATTGTAGTGGCGACCACAAAATATACGCTTGTTCGAAGTTTAGCCAACTAGACGCGAAAACTAAACTTTCGGCCATCACATCGCAAGGCGCTTGTATAAACTGCCTTAGCAGAGGGCATAGTTTTGCTAAATGCCGCAGTTCCTCGTCGTGCCGTATTTGTCAGAAGCGCCATCACACGCTATTACACGCCAGTTTAAACAACACACAGGAATCAATCCCTACAAGCGCAACAAGCCAGAACATTAGCGTCACGTCATATTACGCTGATGCTGATCGTTTCACCTTGTTGGCAACCGCCGCAGTCTTAGTGCAAGATGACGCTGGTCGCTGGCAACCAGCTCGCGCTCTCCTCGACAACGGATCACACGCTTCATTCATAACCGAGGCGTGCGCTCAGCGACTTCGACTTCCCAGACGATCTTCATCCGCTCATGTCACGGGTATAGGAGCTGGTCAAGGCTGCCGTACAAAAGGAGAGGTAACCTTACGCATATCACCGCTATCATTAGACACAAAGTTCCAAGTGAGTACACTCATTTTACCGAAAATTACTAATGATCTTCCATCAACCTCTGTACCGACGCAACCGTGGCCGCACATTATCGATTTACCACTGGCTGACCCAAGCTTCGCAAAACCTGGGCCCGTGGATATTCTAATCGGCATGGACGAAATGGACAAAATCCTACTAAATGGGTTAAGAAAGGGTCAACATGGCACGCCAATGGCGCAAAACACCGTATTCGGTTGGGTGTTGCTCGGAAACGCAACCAGCTCACAAAGGCAGTTCACATCTATAACCACCTTGCACTGCGACACGCAATTAAGCGAGCTAGTCAACAAGTTCTGGGAACTCGAAGAGTTACGCCCGAGAAAGCATTACACTCCCGAAGAAGTCACTTGTGAACAAATTTACGACGATACTACCGAGCGAGCTACCGATGGTCGCTACATCGTGCGGTTGCCGCTGAAGAAATCAGTTCCGATAGGTGAATCAAGAAGTACTACCGTCCGAGCATTACTCCGTATGGAGAAGAAGTTTGCGGTTAACAAGCAACTCCATCGAGAATATTGTGAATTCATGGCAGAACTTATTGACTTGGGTCATATGGAGCTAGCTGGCCCTGTGACCGACGACACGTAGTACATGCCCCACCACGCCGTGGTAAAACATTCGAGTGTTACGACTAAGCTCAGGGTAGTATTCAATGCATCCATGAAGACATCCTCCGGAAACTCGCTCAACGATGCTCTGATGGTAGGGCCGCAGCTACAGCAAGACTTATTCTCCGTCTTAGTTCGCTTTCGCACGCACCGCTATGGGTTGATCGCGGACATCGAGAAGATGTACCGCCAGATTTATGTAGCTAAACATGACGCTGATTATCAACGTATAGTATGGCGCGACAATCCATCGCAACCAATTCGCGACTATCGCCTCCTAAGAGTAACCTATGGGGTGGCCTCGGCATCTCATCTTGCTGTGAAATCGTTGCATCGCGCTGCGATGGATGCGGGAGATGAATATAAGAGAGTCGCTGATGTCATTACAACAGATTTCTATATGGACGACTTGCTAACGGGGTCCGATTCTCTACATGACTTAGCCACGCTTCATAGGGATGTCTCGCGGGTATTGTCTCAGCGCGGCTTCGAACTGCGAAAATGGGCTACTAATTGTCAGCCTTTACGGGAACGAATACCGCACATCTCCAAGCAAGTGTCGCATCTTTTAGCCGATGGAAGCGAAATCCGCACTCTGGGCTCCGTTTGGAATACCGATAATGACTTTCTTTCTATTGCTGTCAATCTCCAAGAGTTGCCTAACAAGATTACAAAGCGCGTGCTGCTCTCCGACTCAAGCAAAATATTCGACCCTGTACAATTCGCGCTAAAATTTGGTTACAAAGGACATGGCGTTCAAACGTTGATTGGGACGAGTTGGTACCGTCGAACATAGCAGAAGATTGGTTGGCGCATCGAGGTGAGCTGCCTAAGCTTTCATCGCTTAAGCTAAGACGTTGGCTGGGCACGAGTTCGGTAGTGGACGCGGAATTTCATATATTTACGGATGCTTCGGAATCCGCTTATGCAGCTGCGCTTTATTGCAGAACGCGAAAAGCAGACGGTGATGTAGAAGTTGTATTAGTTGCTGCAAAGACCAAGGTAGCGCCTGTAAAGGTCGTTTCGTTGCCGCGCTTAGAGCTATGTGCTGCTCATCTGGGCGCAAGGCTGGTACGTCAAGTTCAATCTTGCTTTGCCTGCAAGCTCGGAAAGTTGTACGCTTGGACAGATTCCACAGTCACGTTGGCGTGGTTACAAGGTACTCCAGGTCGCTGGTCCGTCTTCGTCGCCAATCGCGTAGCGGACGTGCAGGAAGTGTTGCCGGGTAACCGTTGGAGACACGTCGCGTCGGAACATAATCCTGCGGATTGCGCTTCGAGAGGCCTCACGGCTACGCAGTTGCTCGCACACCCGCTATGGTGGCATGGCCCGCCTTGGCTGCGTGCTTCCAGCGAACCTTGGCTTAATCCCGCAATACAACTCAACACGAACCTCGAGCTAAAATCGAACAAGATGTCACATCTAGCTCAAACTACCGATGAATGGGATCTTTTGACGAGATACCACTTATTTACCAAGCTCAAGAGAATAACCGCTTACGTAATCCGCTTCGTACGAAATTTACGAATCGTCACCTTCCCTCACTTTAATGCAGAGAAACAAAGACAAGGTCCGTTAACCTGTGCAGAGATTCAAAAAGCTGAATTAGTTTTGGTAAAGTATGTCCAATATAACGCATTCGAGCAAGAAGTTTTCAATTGCAGATCAAGGAAGCCGATACCCGTCCGGAGTAGTCTCGTACGTTTGCAGCCGTTCCTGGACCAAAAGGATGTTCTACGTGTTGGAGGTCGTATTCAAAACGCCACGCTCTCTAACGACGCCAAGCATCCAATAATCTTGCCTAAAGGGTCTTCGTTGGCAAAGATAATCGCCGCCGAAGTTCATATCACAACGCTACATGCCGGACCGCAGATGATGCAGACTATGCTTCAACGACGGTTCTGGGTGCCAGGTATTCGAAACCTTGTTCGAGGTATATACCGTAAATGTATTCGCTGCAAGCGCCTCAATCGTAAGCCTCTGCAGCAGCTCATGGCTCAACTTCCGCTCAGTCGCGTTATTTGTACGCGTTGCTTTCTTCACAGTGCTGTCGATTTCGCTGGGCCTTACGCTTTGAAATTCTCAAATGGAAGAGGTGCTAAGTCAACAAAGGCGTACATTTGCTCGTTTATATGTATGAGTACAGGTGCGATGCCCTTGGAGCTGGCAGGTGACCTCTCGTCGGTTGCATTTATTGCTGCCTATAAACGTTTTACCCACCGAAGGGGGCATTGTCAGCGTATTTACTCCGACAACGGAACAAATTTCGTTGGCGCTGAAAGGGAGTTACGCGGCGCATATGAACGTTGCATCAATGACGTTAAGTTGGCTTCGTACTTCGCTGACACGCAGACCACTTGGCATTTTAATCCGCCCAGCGCTCCCCATATGGGCGGATATTGGGTGGTGGGCATAAAACGCGTCAAGTACCACTTGAAGCGTGCACTAAATTCATCACTGCTGGCGTATGAAGAATTTGCAACTGTGCTAACCGAGGTCGAGGCTTGCGTGAACTCTCGTCCTATCTGTTGGATATCCACAAACGTTGACGATTTTGAAGTTTTGACGCCGGGACATTTTTTAGTAGGCGAACCACTGAAGACTTTTCCCGATCCTGATGCGGAAACCTTCAAAGGTTCTCTTTTCCAACGATGGCAAGTCATCACGGCCATAAGACGACACTTCTGGAAGCGCTGGCGTGACGAGTATCTCGTTAACCTTCAGCAACGAACAAAATGGTTCCGCTCAATGCCAAATTTGCAAAGGGATGATGTGGTTGTCATACACGATAACATCGCCCCACCGACCAAGTGGAAACTTGGACGCGTACTAGATAGCCATCCCGGTTCGGGCGATTTAGTGCGCGTTGTCCGCGTGAAGACAGCAGAAGGTGAACTCTTGAGGCCTGTAACGAAGCTATCGCTGCTGCCAACAAAAACCGATATATTTTCTAATTAATTTTACGCAATGTCAAACTTAAATTGTAATACATTTAATCTAATTTTGAACGGTCGTTCAAGGCGGCCGGTATGTTCGCGCCTAACTGGCAACTCTATTGTAAAGTCATGCTAGTTTGGAAGTACTGATCCTTACTTTGTAAGCACTGATTAATAAGCTGTCAAAAAATCCCTTCTTTTTTACTTCCTTCTTCGCTTTTTCCATTAAACGCATCGATGAAATAAACCGTTCTTTTTTCGTCTTATTTAATCCGCTAAATCATAATTAGTTTTCAACCGCATTTAATCGCAAACATGACTTAAAAAATTAACGCTGATAGCCAAGTCAGGGCGTGTTTTTACAGGCAAGTATTGTAAGGCACCAATTTAACTCTGGTTTGAATTTTTTTTTATTTTAGCTTACTAACTTGTAGTAGGTTTTTCAATTTTGCAGTTAATTTCTAGCGGATCTTTAACTGGTTTTCAGTCCTCCATTTGAAAACGTTTTAAAATTTGTTCTGCATACTCACGTTGACATCAAAATATATTGCGGTTTGTGCGATCTTGCCAAAATTCTCTAGCCGGCGAGAAATTGTTTGATTTCACGTCAACGTGCTTTGTTATTTGTAGCAATCAATAAATCATGCACATAGACCGTAATTAGCCAAAGGTTTGAATATTTCTCCATTTTAAAAACACAAGGATCGCATTCGGATGGCTGAATCCCTATTCCACTTAGTTTAGTACTTAATTTCTGGTTCCACTGAAAACCGGATTGCCGCAAACCGTCAAGCGATTTGCGAAGTTTACATACTGGATTCTTGTTTTTATATAAATTTATCAACCATTTTTCTGCTATAGCGCGAAACATAACTGCTTTAGAATCATTTGCGGCGATTTTAAACCTAATTTCAATGTATTTCACACAGAAAAAGGGAATTATATACTCAATATTATATCTAAAGTTGAAGTTCAGGAGATATTTTATGTTTAATGGTTTCACGAATATTTAATAGGTAAATTAAAGAAAATGCAATACTTGTTATATCAATCAGTTTAACATATTTGTACAACATAAATAAATACAAACTTCACAATTTTTCGAATAGCTTATATACATTAACATAAACATATATTTATATACATACATATGTAGACCAATCTTTAGTGATGTGATAAATAATATGAAAAAATGCATTTGGTAAAATAATTGTTGAAAAGGTAACGGTACTATTTGTATTTTAAGTCATACATATGTATGTACATATATTGATTAATGGATGACAATGTTATATTATGCTCTGATTTTCTATATTCTTTTGTTTGTTGTCTACTCGATAACAATGCTGCTGAAAACCAAAGTTTTCTTGTCCCTTGCATATATTGTTAATTTTGCCAACCTTTGTTACATGCAGCAATAGCTCAGTGGTTAGAGTCTGCAGCTGTCATGCAAGGGTTTTGGGTTCAAATCCGGGTCTGGGCCGCTTTTTAAAATACTCTTTTTTTAGCTTTTTACTCGCTAAATTTATGAAATAATTATTTTTTTCCTCTAAATCGGTCATGCGTTCTCGTCTATATCTATATATTGTCGATGCCTGCTCGAGTCGAAGCAGTTATTGCAGCTAAAGGTGGACCAACACCCTACTAGGTTCAGTATTTCGTAAGACAGTAGTTAAGTTTATATTATTATAAGCAGTTTTATAAAAAAGAAAACAGAAAAAGGGGATTTTGATTTTGGGGATTTTGATTTAGGGGATTTTGATTTGGGGATTTTGATTTTGGGGATTATGTGGTACACCCTTCTTGGAGTCCAGCTCCTCTTTGGAGAGTTCCTCTTCTTTGACTTCCCTCAGTCTCTCCGGGATCCTGACGGCTGACCGTTTCGTGCGGTAGTATCTCTCAGGCGCGCTGATTAACTTCCGGGGATGGCTACAATCCGTGGTCACATCAGAGTCAGAGGGGCGCACATCGGTGACCGCTGGCTGAGCCATGCGGATGGATGTCGCCGACGCCTTTTTAAGGATAGCACCTTCCGGTGCCTTTGTGCCTCCTGGAGTGGCAGGGATAGCAGAGGAGCTAGCTTGTCTTTTGACAGAGCTGCTCTTGCTTCCCGAAGACCTATCAGCGAAGTTGGGTCTTTTGTCGGAATTATTCAAGGAACTTGCGTCACTAACTTGTCTAATGACAGAGTTAGGACGCTTCCCGGCAGATAACCTCGATGCCGTAGAGACAATCCCCGAAGGGATGGAGCGTGCGCTTGGCCCTGGCTTAGCCACAGGCTTAACACCGCTGACAAGTTTGGTCTTGTCTGCAGACAGACCTGACCTTCCTGAAGGGTTGGGTCCAGATTTTGGGGGTTCTCGGTTATCCGAGGCAGTTTTTTTATTTGTTTCCATTTTTTTCATAAACGTCCACACTGCTCGTCAAGGCGAGCGCGGCAGACTATTATTTTTAGGGGCGGAAAGGGAGTGGTCGACCAGGGCAGTCCCCTCTGCCAAGGCAAGGTCGTTCTACCTCCTGAGGTGACCCTGTTTCAGGAGGGCGCCGTTAAAAGACAGCCGGATACCCCTCGCTGCCAACCATCCAATGGGCACGGTGTCGCATAACACCCTGGATTAGGGGGGGGGAAAGATCGTCGGTGCGGTACTCTTCGCATGATGATTGGAGGTCCGGCTCCCGCGGGAACGGAAGAACGGTCAACCAATCACTATACCAAGCTTCCCTCTTAGTTCGTGTTGGGTTAATGACCTTTTTTCGAGGAAGTTAACCCACCACTTAAGCCTCATCCCCACGGCAAGGAGACCAACATGATGAGGATGCTTGCTTAACGAAGCACTAATTCATTTTTGGCGCCGCTGGACTCCTCGCCGATCTTGCGTAGCCATGTCTACAGCTGCGCTACCGTGTACGTTTTTAAATTGTTCAACACTTCACTAGTAGTCTTATTTTATCAAAATTAAACAAACAATCAGTTGTTTTTATTCCTTCGCAATAAATCAACGAGTGATTCTTATTTGTAATACCCCAATTTTACCATTGTATTTCTAAAGGGTTGCCACAGTTCATTAGTTTGACTGTCAATACTTCCACTGATTCAACACGAGCGACATGTACACAAGGGTATATTAATTTTGTTCGCATAACGGTTGTTTGTAACAGCCAAAAATAATCGCGATAGATATAGACATGTTCTTTCTAAAATCATCAGGAGGTAAGGAGGAAATGATTTAGACACTAGCCCGTCCGTCCGTCGCTAAAGATTTTATTGCTTATGGGAAGATTGAACTAGCTCAATTGTTTCTCAAACTTGAAAAAGTAGTTGGCAATAAAAACTTCAGCAATATAAAAATCGCGATTAATGATAAATTATTTGAGTATGTCGACATTGAGGACTTTAAAAGAATAGGTAATAAAACTCTAGAGAAGGTAACAATAGCGATTACCCCAAAAATAACAGCAATCACTTCACCAGCTAAAAAACTGGAAATTTTGACTAAATATCATGATGACCCTGTATTTGGAGGCCACCCAGGTGTCACAAGATTATTATCCAAGCTAAGACGAAAATACTATTGGAAAAATATGATTTCAGACGTGAAATTATATATAAAAAATTGCGAAAAATGTAAACAAAATAAATCTGGTATAAACCATGTAGAACCATTAATTACTACACAAACGCCAGCGAAATCCTTTGAAATTGTACAAATCGACACAGTAGGTCCATTACCTAAGTCATTTAATGGAAATGAATATGCACTAACGATAATTTGCGATTTGACAAAATACTTAATAACTGTAGCTATTCCAAACAAATCAGCTAATCAAGTAGCCAAAGCTATAGTTGAAAACTATATTTTAATTTATGGCCCCATAAAAACAATTATAACAGATATGGGTACAGAATATAAAAACCAAATTTTCAATGAAATATGCAAACTGCTAAAAATTTAAAATAAAACGTCAACACCATATCACCATCAAACAGTAGGATCAATAGAACGTAGTCACAGAACTTTTAATGAATACATTAGATCATATATAGCAACAAACAAATTAGATTGGGATCACTGGTTAAAACACTTCACGTATTGTTATAATACGACACCATCAACAACCCATGGTTACACCCCATTCGAACTTGTATATGGAAAAATCCCAGAATCTTACGACTTTATGTTAAAAAATACAATAGACCCAGTTTATAATATAGATGATTATCACACAGAACTGAAATTCAAATTACAAACAGCTCAAAAACGAGCAGCAGAATTAATAGAAAAATCAAAAAGAATTGCGAAACAGAATTATGACAAGAAATCAAATCCTCAAACAATTCTAATAAATGATATGGTCTACCTAAAAAATGAAGCTAGCCATAAACTTGATAGCATATACGAAGGCCCATACAAAGTAATCGAAACAGATTATTTAGGAAATTGTAAAATAAAGAAAAATTCAAAAGAAATGATTGTACACAAAAATCGATTAAAATTAGCTTAACTAAATTTAGTATAATTTAATCTTTTTATAAGAAACCATTCAATCTTTAATATTATAACTATGAAATATGTCAAAACAAAAAAAATGTATTATTAATTCCATAACTTCATAATAACATAATTAACTAGATTTATCCGGTACCGATAAAATCATAAGATATAAATATATCAGATAGATTTTAAATACATATAACTATAAGAAAATTACCTCATACATATATATATATAAAAAAAAAAAAAAAAAAAAAAAAAAAAATTTTTACTAATTATACTTGAAGATTTTTTTTTTTTTTTCCAAAAAGGGAGGTGTTACGGAAAACGGTCGACGTAAATGCATACATATTGATATTAATGCAAACGGTCGACATAAGCACATACATACAGATACTAATGCAAACGGTCAGTATAAATGCATACATATTGACATGCATGCAAACATACATATTCTTATACATTACTTTCCCACACTTTTGAGACCGACGTTGATTATTCAACGCTTAAGGCCAATGTCGATCACATAACATAAACCATAACTAAGAATATCAAGGCACTTGATACGCACTAAGCGCTAACATTCAAGTGTGCAACTGTCTCGGTTATTTAAAACCCAGACTGAATTAAATGCATTTCTTTACACCAAAATAATATGCCAATGACATTTGAGACCTGTGGGTTCGTACCGTTTTCCATCAACGCCTCAAGCACAGCGATCGCATGATTAGACATTTTCCCACCAAATGCGATCGCTGGGCTGACTTAGTTTAGCTATAAATACATTAAGAAAAATATGATTAAGACAGTTTGTAACGTCAAGTGAGAACGCCTAGACCAGGTATTTTACTGGTCTCGTGGCATTGAATAAAACATAAAATCTCTTTACATCGTTTGTTGAAACTTATTTAAAATTACTCTACAAAACAAATCTCGGTGATGATTCATAGTGTCAGTCAAAGTGCCCAAAAGTTAGTGCAGAGCTGGTGATAAACCCGCGTACTAAACATTTATGTAGATGTAGGCCACCATTTTATTCGCGGAAAACATCCAACCGGCGACATCGCCGATATACTCACAAAGGCATTACCCTATGGACGCATCGTAAACCTTGGCATGGCTAACGCAAATTAAATTGCTGCTACATACGAAATTCTTCGAGGGGAGGAAAACACGTTTTAGGAGAGCATGAAGCAATTTCTATTCAAGCTTTCCCGCAATCTATTGTTGATTTATATTTACATGTCAAAACTTTAGAATTTAAAACATTTGAAATAGTTTACTTAATATTACAAATGTCATTCATTACTTCCGCTTTTATAAACTCTTCTTAAATAAAGCGTGTATTGAAGAACAAACGTGTCTCCTTAAATTTACAAAAAAAAATAACAAATTAAAGTTTCGTTCAAATCAAAAATCATAACCCGAAAAGACCGGACGTTTTGAAATGTAAAGGGCCAATACAAATACAGACTTTTATCATAAGTGGGCGTGGCAACACAAGGGTATATTAATTTTGTTCGCATAACGGTTGTTT